>OY754980.1:31967430-33167430 GCA_963576475.1 Molanna angustata
GAAGTCGAATGAAATATGCTGGGCTAGCTCTCTATAAATGGTAGTAGTTTTTATGTGAAATAAAAAAAAAAAAAAAAAAACTTATGTGAAATGCTTGTTCCAAGAGCCATTGAAAGTTAGTGGAAAATGAATATTTTATTTTAAGTTATTGGGTGTCGACTCACAGCGGTATTATTTTACAACAGGATCACTATTAAACTATTCTCAGAAAAAAATCATAATCTGAGACCTAATAGCTTCAGTTATGAAGTTTAGTCTGAAAGCCATTGTTATTCAAATTTCACAAAAGTATACATGACTTTTGAACCACCCAATATCGCTAAACATATATGTGGATTAAATCGATGAGTATTGATAACCCCTACTCCCCGTTTCGGATGATCCGCCCCTTATGATACACCATATATTTAAAATGATAAATTACAAATAATATTTAAATTTCAAATGAAATAAATATATGTTTTTAATTAGAATACGGGGTTTTCTTTTTAGTTATTTTTCATGGTATAATTGATTTTTTTCAAAAATGGCAGCCAGTTCATTCTACAAAAATTTTGAATGCTGTCCCATGTGAATAACGTAAAGGTTTACTGACCCGTATTTGACCGTATCACATTTTCGAAAAGCTTACAAATCAATTTTATTACATATATCTTGGTATGTTTATGCATTAAAAACATTCAAAATCCAGAAATGTTATATTAGTTATGATACATTAAAAAAAAAGTCCTATATAAACTGACTTTTAACAATATAATTATTATTGTTACTAACTATTACTGATTTCAATCGAAAGCTAGAATTTACAGTTTCAAATTATTCGTTGTAATGAGATCTTTACAGAAAGCAAATAGTATGAGTTCAAATTATAATGGTCTTATTTTGTACCACGTAGTCTTCATAACTAATTGGATGGCTGAAAGAAATTCCCTAAAAGCAATTCTATACAAAAAGATAAATAATTAGGTACTTGGTGTTTATCTATCTAGGAATCATGTTCCAAAGGCAAGGACGGTCTGATAAGGATATCGAAAGAAGAGTTATGGAAGAAAAAAGAGTGACTAGAGCACATAGACTAGTTATGAATGATCGCAACATATCAAAGGATGCCAAAATTAACATTCGAAACACAATCGTAGTGCCAACCTTGACGAATACCTACATGTAATACCTGGATATGGCAGAACGCGAACAAAAGCAGAATAAATTCAGTTAAAATGAGATTGCTAAGACGAATTTGTAATATAACGATGTATGCATGTATGACAAGGTACGAATCGAGAACATAAGGAAAGACGAAGAAAGATTTAATTAACAGAATGTAAGTTAACACATTGAGATGGTTTGGCCACTTGGAAAGAATAAATGAGACAGGAATGGAATAAGAGGTCGAGGGCGCCCAAGAACAGGATAATACGACCATGTAAACGATATTCTGAAGGATAGAAATGTAAGAAGCGTGAACAACAGACGAACATGACATTGTATAAGACGATGTATGAACGTTGACGAGGCGATGAAAGTGTGTCAAGATAGAAAATATTTACATTCGGTTCTCTGCCTAGCCCGTGAGGGACATGGCGTGATGTTATGTATACTAAGATTCTAAGGTAGAGGCGTTTACATTGTGGAATACTTGTAAAAACCCAAAGGAAATAGAATAAAATTGCTAGAGTCTATAATAGGCTAAATAGTGAGCTATGGAAATATTTTCCCTAAATACTTCAAAAGATACGTCTTTAAAATAAGGAACAGTTCATTTTAACATCTTTATTCTATTCAATGACCTTTTTTGAAGTTTGAATTTTCATTTTAATAAATTATTAAAATAACAATATATGTACATAACTTTGTTTAATTCCACTTATTTATTTTTATTCCACAACTTGTTTCAAGAACTACCGTTCTCTTCTTCAGGTGGGTTGTAACCCACCTGAAGAAGAGAACTTTAAGAAGAGAACGGTAGTTATTGTTATTTTAATAATTTATACTAAGATTGGTTTGTTTTTTTTAAACGATAATTTTACCCAAGTCTTGAAATATATTGAGAAGAATAAAACCAATTATTGTTACGCTAGCGTAACATTAATCAGAACAAAAAGGAATCAGGAAACTACCAATTCAGGATAGAAAGGAATTTCCCCAAATTGTCTATGGAAATTATAGCTCAATTTGTTTGTTCATGTTCTTACAAATAATAAAATTTTATCTTTGGGACAAATCCTTAACATGATATTTCTATTCAAATAACTTCTACATTCTACAATGATAGGTTAATGTGATAATGTTCAAAAATAATCATCATCATCATCAGTGGCTCCACAGCCCAGGATGGGTCTTGGCCTCCTCAAGGAATCGTCTTCATTGCACCCTATCCATGGCCTTTTATCTCCGATTCCGCACACCGGTTATCTGAAGGTCCCTCTCGACTCCATCCATCCATCGTATTTTCGGCCTTCCCACACCTCTCTTTCCCTCCGGACGTGATGTGAGGATTCTTTTTGGTGTCTGTCCATCTTCTATACGATACACATGTCCTAACCAGCGGAGTCTCCCTATTTTTATCGTTTGGACGATATTTGGTTCCTTGAAGAGGCTCTGTAGTTCGTGGTTGTACCTGATTCTCCACGTGCCTTGATCGCAGAGGGGACTGATTTTTTTTTATTCAAAAATAATCACATTCTATAAATTATACGTATTAAGATTTTAAAAATACTTGATAAATCCAAATGTAATGGAAACGCATCTATTTTAGCAAGGACATTTTTAAGTCACAGTATCGGAAATATGTACGTATCTCGTAAAAATAAATGCTATGACGAATTCAAAAAATTATAAATGATTAATAACCGATTTTCATAACGCTACTCTGGGACAGGCATAGCCTAGTAGAGTAGTCTAATCTACAAATTAAAAAAAATGATGATACGACTGTGAGAAAAATAGTATTTATTCTTGGGAGATACATATTATGTGTAAGAAACTTAATGTTCAGATTAGTATAAAATGTACATGGTTGTTCACTATACAACAGGTACCTATAATAAAATAAGTCAGTTAGATTTATGTAGTTTCTTAAATTCACAATACAATTGTATCAAATACCTATTGTAAAATTGTTCAACTAAAATCACGAAGTTTCATAATGTGACAAGTCTATTATAATATAAAACTAGTTGCATGTAACACATGAGATCCAACTGTCGATAGCGATAGTATGTATAGTTGAAGAATATGTACCAAACTATAAACCCATAAATACAAATTATTGAATATTTTCAGATATTTTGTTTTCTATACAACATATATTATGTAGGTATGTATGTCAAGATAGGATAGTATGGAGGAAGTTCCATTTTTCCTACCCAGAATATGAAAATAGCATGATGGTATGTATGTTTGGAGATTAAGTATCAAACTATTGTCTTCATAGATATTGTGTATAGGCAACTGTCATACAAATTGTATGAAGCGATGTCGTCACTTAATTCAATTTTTATAAAAATTGTTACAAAAAAATTGAGATGTGCTAATACAATGTTAATATTTTTTATAGAAAATTAAATGATCTAGTTGGGGTGTTTCTGCTTTTTTCGATATTTTAAAAAAAAATTACAGTATAAGCAGTTAAACTCATAAATTTATAAAAAAAAAAAATACTTTTCTTAATAAAAAATGTTTGAGAAACCCTGGAATTTTTTTGAAAAAACTAATTTGAGATTTTGTATTTGTCTATGTTTGTACCAATTTTCAGCGTTCTAGCGTTTATGGTTTCTGAGATATATGGAAAAATAAAATAAAAATTCAAAAGTTGATAACCCCTGACTGAAACAAAAATTTAAAATTCCGAGTATAAAAGTTTTGTAGGCCTGTAACTGTTTATATATTCTGAAATTTTAGGCTCTGTAAATTGAGCGGATCAAAAGTTATAAGGGGGGGACGGACACACAGACACACACACAGACACACACACACAGACACACACACAGACACACACACACACAGACACACGAAATGTTCTACTCCGAATTCTGAGTAAATCCGTGTATGGAACATATATGCTGCGAAGCCTCTAAGTTGGTGTTTTTTGACTTCAAAGTTGGAAAAGCCGTGAAAAAAGTAGACCTCTCCATACAATTCTCGCGTATTCTGGCTTGATACATTGTCGATATGTTAAGAGAACAAAGTTCTCCTGAACAAATCGACAGTTGGATAATGTGACAAGTCTATTAGGTAAAATGCAGTCTATTATAGGTATACTTGTAGAACTAGTTGCATGTAACACATGAGATCCAACTGTCGATAGCGATAGTATGTATAGTTGAAGAATATGTACCAAACTATAAACCCATAGATACAAATTATTGAATATTTTCAGATATTTTGTTTTCTATACAACATATGTAGGTATGTATGTCAAGATAGGATAGTATGGAAGAAGATCCTTTTTCCTACCCAGAATATGCAAATTGCATGATGGTATGTATGTATGTTTGGAGATGAAGTAACAAACTATTAAGTCTTCTTACATATTGTGTATAGGCGACTGCCATACAAAATGTATGAAGCGATGTCGTCACTAAATTCAATTTTTAAAAAAATTTTTAAAAAAAAATTGAGATCTTCTACTACAATGTTAATATTTTTTATAGAAAATTAAATTATCTAGTTGGGGTGTTTCGGCTTTTTTCGATAATTGTAAAAGTTTTGGAAATATAGGCAGTTAAACTCATAAATTTATCATAAAAAAAATATTTTTCTTAATAAAAAATGTTTGAGAAACCCTGGAATTTTTTTGAAAAAACTAATTTGAGATTTTGTATTTGTCTATGTTTGTACCAATTTTCAGCGTTCTACCGTTTATGGTTTCTGAGATATATGGAAAAATAAAATAAAAATTCAAAAGTTGATAACCCCTGACTGAAACAAAAATTCAAAATTCCGAGTATAAAAGTTTTGTAAGCCTGTAACTGTTTATATATTCTGAAATTTTAGGCTCTGTAAATTGAGCGGATCAAAAGTTATAAGGGGGGGACGGACACACAGACACACACACACACAGACCCACAGACACACACACAGACACACAGACACACACACAGACACACACACACACAGACACACGAAATGTTCTACTCCAAATTCTGAGTAAATCCGTGTATGGAACATATATGCTGCGAAGCCTCTAAGTTGGTGTTTTTTGACTTCAAAGTTGGAAAATCCATGAAAAAAGTAGACCTCTTCATACAATTCTCGCGTATTCTGGCTTGATACATTGTCGATATGTTAAGAGAACAAAGTTCTCCTGAACAAATCGACAGTTGGATTAACTATAGATATGAGTTTGGATGTAAATACATCCAAACGAACTTAATTATTTTTTTTTATTATAATATTAAATTGCTATAACCACTTGAATTGAGTTTAACGCGACTAGTTTCGGGAGAAACTGAACTCCCATCGACAGGCGAATTACAACTAACTAATGTTGGACGTTTGTATTAGGTACCTAAATTAGAGAGTGGAGCGGGGGTGGGGGTGTGTGAGTTATTATTGGTTATTTTCGTTGGGGGTGGAGTTATAGGGAACATTGTTAGTAAAGGACAAACATATATAGGACAAACATCAAGAAACTTAAAAATATGTACGCATAAACGAACACAAAAGATGTCTCTCGAACAATAACTTTTCAGAATTCGCGAACCACATTACATCAACAAATCACTCATTCCACAGCCATAGTTGAAAATTATTACACCACGTCCCAAATCAAAGAATAAAATTAAACAATTTAGAAACAATAGAAATTCATAAAAATATAAATACAGGCAAATCATTAATTAATACAATAATATTTCCAAATTCTTCCCCTTTACTAACAATGTTCCCTATAACTCCACCTCCAACGAAAATAACCAATAATAACTCACACACCCCCACCCCCGCTCCACACTCTAATTTAGGTACCTAATATTTTTCTTCTATATGTTTTTTTTTGTTGTTGTTTTTATTCTAGTGTTGTTTTGGATCTATCAAAACATTTTTATATTGTCAAACCAATTTCATTTTTTTTTGTCATTGTTGGTTAGTTTAAGTTAGCACATACATTGTATGATTTAGAAACCCACTGATAACCATATATGGTTGGTGGGATCTTTTATAAATGAAATAATGTTGAAATAAAAAAAAAATAAATAAAATAAAAAAAAAAAATACAAACGTCCAACATTAGTTAGTTGTAATTCGCCTGTCGATGTGAGGTCAGTTTCTCCCGAAACTAGTCGCGTTAAACTCAATTCAAGTGGTTATAGCAATTTAATATCATAATAAAATTGAATTATGGAATACCACAAGGTAACCGTCGAAACAATGAATGAACTTAATTATGTTTAACTGAATTTTATATCTGTTCCACTTTTTATTTCCTAACTGCATCAACTTATATTGTACATCAGAAATAACTGTGCAATTTAAAAAGGATTTTTAATTTATTTTTTTCTGAAAATATCTATAATGATGTGTTTTCTGTTTTTTTTTCAAAGTTTACTAATTCTTAATTATAATAATTTTTTTATTGAAAAATGATTATAGAATAAGTATTCTTCTTCTTTAATTTGCCGTGACAAGTACGACATTGGCAATCACTAGGGCAAATGGCTCTCTATAAGTATGAAGCAGCTCTCTGACGCGACCGTCAGGACCACAACAATTCAACAACGCGAATATTTCAGGACCACAACAATTCATTTTTATTAAATATTTTCATTGAATAAATTAATGTACGAGCCGATGATGCGATTACTAAGCCGAAAAATCATTTATGTATTTGCATTATCAATCGAAAATTGTTAACAACTCCAAATGACAGTTGTGTCGGCAATCCGATTGTTGCGCCTCTGTGGACGCACAGCCACAAACAAATCCGTCTGATGCGCTCCGTCCGCTGCGTCTGTATGGACGCTAGCCTTTAAACTGCAAAATATCAAGACAACCTGTTCAAAAATGAATGAAAAAATTCGAAATATTATTATGTATGTAGGTACCTATGTGAAAAAAATTAAAATATACGTTAAAAATGACCATCTATCGAGATATAAACACTTTCAATGTTATAATCAATAACCTGGTTATTAACTTAATAGTTGTTTTTGTGCTTCTGGCGTTGGCATCCCAATAACCCAACATTAAACCAATAACCTATAATTTTTGAGTTATTACGTATCGCTATAACGCTATCATTATAACGTGAAAATTAGTTTTCATAACAGTTTGATTATGATAATTAAAGATTATAAATATAAGTATAATGGCCAAAGTACGCGGTCCAAGATTACTAGTTTGGATTTTAATGGAAACAGGTAGGTACAACTTGAGGCCATTTTCAAGAAATTGTAACGTATTTAAAACCACACATTTTTATCCGTATTTACATAAAATCATAGTGAAGACATCTTAAAATAACATATTTTTAGTATTATTTTTGAGTAACTGAGAAGAATTAATTATCGATTTTTGATTTGAGTTTCACTTAAAAATATTTTTCACCTTTGATGTTAATCTTCTCACAAATCGAAAACGAAAGCACATTAAAAAAACAGTCTTCATCAAGAATCGAACCCAGTATCATTGACTCAGCAGTCAGATATTAAATAACCGACCCATATTTCTAATTTAACTCTTGAATATTACAGGGTAAAAACAGAATCTTTGTATTGATTTCGTTAGAGACCAATTTGTTATTGCGATTTTTTTTATTGAGCTCAGTTTGACATAACTTACTCCTGAGCGAAAGGTACTGTGGCAGATTTGTATTAGATAGAATATTATATCTTGGGCCAACAACTTTCCGGTGTGGAAAATCGATTCCCGGTGGAGACACAGTTTTAAATTATGTTGTCAGTTTGTGGATTTATGGGACGATGTAATGTCCCTGGAATGTGGCGAATAATTGACATGGTTTCTACATGTTAGTTGCCCTAGAACCAACACAAAAATAAAAACATAAACAATAAAATAAGCATTCATATTTTTAAAATTTGTTTCTTTTTTTTCAGGTATGTATAATTTTACTGGACTAAGAAGAACACATATCACAGGAGATGATGACATCGCAACAGACATGAAATATGTACTATCTTCAGTAAGGTCAGACAAGTTTATTTAATATCGTTAGGACTATACCTATTCCATTAATATAATTGGTCACCGGAGAAGAGATCGAAGAATCAAAGTCTCATACACATTACATACCAGGCAGGACATTTGTGAATATATTAAATGATTTATACAGATCAATAGTCATTATTATAAACAATTACTTGTAAAAACCCAAAGGAAATAGAATAAAATTGCTAGAGTCTATAATAGGCTAAATAGTGAGCTATGGAAATATTTTCCCTAAATACTTCAAAAGATACGTCTTTAAAATAAGGAACAGTTCATTTTAACATCTAATAGTGCTTCCACTCTTTTCTATTATTGTTTTCGAGTGTCCCGTAAGAGCCGGGTAATCGAAAATACATCAGGCAACAATAACATCTGACATAGTTCAGCAATGAGGTTCACCACCCATTCTGAATGTAGTGCCTTTTTAGGTTAGACGAGACTGGTGTGTGGGCATACACAGATGTGTTGTGCTGCCTTTTATAAGGCAATGCACACCCCCACACCTTTCGCTGGTTACCCCACATTGTGGGATATGCCGTGATGGTATGAATGAATGAATGAATGAATTATTCTATTCAGTGACCTTTTTTGAAGTTTGAATTTGTTTAATAATTTTCTTGTTAAATAAGTTTATTTTTTTATAATGTAAATAACTTAAACTATTTTTTTTATTTAATAAACATATTTCAATACAGTACATTTCATAAAAGTATACATGAAGAAAATATTTAAATTTTACTATCTCACTAGGCTGAACGCCTGTTCTGAGGTAGTACTCTTAAAGCATTTAGACAAAGATTAAATATTGAGGGTATATTATTAAGATTACATAAGGAAGAAAATGTATTATACTGGATTTGTAAGATAATTTAGTTGTTCAACGTATATGTGTGCAAATTTAACTTAAAATGTGTATTAGTGCTGTTTCCGATCCCTGTCTGCCCTTATTCATAAGCCAAAGTGTTACTAAACGCTTGAAATTGCTGTGCGTGGAGGAGGGTAGTGTATCGTTATTAATAATAATAAATATTTTTGGAGCAAGATATCGGTAATGTCTTTATCCGTTCGAGGTGTAACAAACTCATTTCATGAAAATGACGAATTTTTTCATACAAAATTTAAATACTTTGTAGTGACTTAGTATTGAGGAGTCTAGCATCACAAATCACCCGTTTTATATCCGGTTACCCCGTGGCAACGCTGAACAAAAATAATATTTGTTTAGCGTTGTTTAATGATAGAAGATCAATAAGAGCTCTATTCCTTAATTATTGACTTAACAAAACAATAAAGCATTTAGTTATCTACTGAAAGTTTAAATATTCTGAACTCCACGTGTATCGGAATGTAATTCATTCCACTTTTAGACTTGTTTATAGAGTAAACCTCCTTACCGACTCTGTTAAATTCTATTGAAGAATTGATACCCTGTCATCAAAATAATTCAAATGTATGTTGAACTTCTGGTGGCACATTTATGATACAGTTGTTGAGTCTGATTTGCATGCCAAAATTAAAGATAAACATTATAGCAATAATATGTCAAGGCTTTGAAGCAGTAAATAACAATAAGTACCTAAATCAATACCATAACATGTTATTTTAATTGACAAACTTTTTAAAACGAATTGGGAAATTATAGAAGAACCACGAACTCAAGGCACCTACAGGGCTTACGACCTGTCATCGGCCCATCACTTAATGCGCTTGTGCAACGTTCACCAATATGCTTTCTTATTGAGTTCCCTTATCAATGTAATTTTTGAAAGTTCTGTATATTTGAATAATGTGTCACCTAAAAATAAGACATTAAGCCTGAGCCAAGTTGAAAACGCTTAACCATACAAAAAAAATAGCGTTTGGCGAAATCGTTAAGCGTTTTCAACTTGGCTCAGGCCCATTTTACTATTACCATCTTTGAAGTAACGAAGAAACCTTTTTGTAACGCCATCTATTGAGAAAATCGTTTATTTGTAAACAATGAAAGCATCAGTCCTTATAAATGAGGTGTCGGTGTCTCGCACAAACGTGCGAGACCCCTGAACTGCGCCAGAAATATAATTTCATTTTTGGCTTGTTTACCTACTTGTAAACTAGCCGATGACAGGTCGTAAGCCCTATAGGTGCTTTGAGTTTCTGGTTCTTCTATAATATCCCAATTCGTCTGTATTGCGATGTTAAAAGTTTGTCAATAAAAATATGATTTGACTCCCGACAGGAAAAAAAATCCAATGTTTAACAGCATATATGCAATTAAAAAATATTCGATTTATATATTTGTTTTTTTTATTTATCATTTATTTTGTTGGGTAAAAATTAGTAACGCTTTCAAATAAAATTGTATAACGCACAATCTTACATTAATTTGCTATAACGTGTGGTACATCAATTATATTATGAGTCGGGAATCAAATGATTTTTTTTCCAATTTTTGCGTATACATATGCTGTTAAAAAAATATTCGATTACCATAACATGTTAACATTTAATACCTTGCTTGTGCAAAAATCGACTCCAAATAATCTGTTGATGTTGTAAATAAATTCGCCCATAATTAGGGCCATCTGCATTCTTCTGAAGATGCTTTTGCAAAGATTGATAACTTTCTCATCGATCTCTTCATCAGATTTTAACATATGTAAATGGGCCCACCAATGAGGTACCTACCCCATTTCTAATAAAAAAAATAAACTTATCATTACTTTTTTTCAGAATTTACCTTGTGGTACATTTTTAAAGAATTATTTAAAAACACAAATAACTTTGTTCTAGCCACTTTTTGAGTTATTTATATTCGACCGGTTTTGAACCGTATCGCTTCTTCCTCAGGACGAAAAACAACAGTTGTTCTCGAAAAACAACCGGTTTCGAAGGGTACCGTCCTGACGAGGAAGCGGTACCCTTCGAAACCGGTCGAATATAAATATCTCTAAAAGTGGTTATAACAAAGTAATTTTTGTTTAGCAAAAATACATGTAAGTAGGAATCCGTAGTAAAAATTTGACCTTTCGCTGAATATATAAAAAAAAATCTAGGTATAGCATAAAAATATTTCATATTGATAACCTCCACCTTTTTTGTAAAAGTTGAATAGAAATAATTTAAGACTCCTTCCTCGAACGTGTGATTTGATCTCGTCTAAGGAATGAATGAAACTTTTACCCGAATCTATCATAAGAAAAAATATATTGGTATAGATACATTTTATTCATAAATGTAGTACGAAGATTATTCATTCAGCTTTGAGGACATGAAAGCAATTTAATCAGCTGAGTAGAGGTGTTATGTGACATTTCTTATCAACTCCATATATCAATCTGCGCAGCTGCTTTGAGTATGTAGGAATGTAGGTACAATTTGCAATTTGTTAATATGAGATGGGCAAACCAGCATATACAGGCATTACAATACATAGATAATGTATAACAAATGCGTTTATGGCGCTTATCTGAATATAACTGGATAAATAACTTGAATACTGTTAGGCATCAGGTACTAATACTGTTAGGCAAAAAGAAAAAACAAAATCCAACTGTCGATTTGATCAAGAGAACTTTGTTCTCTTAACATATCGACAATGTTTCAAGCCAGGATACGCGAGAATTGTATGCAGGGTCTACTTTTTTCACGGCTTTTCCAACTTTGAAGTCAAAAAACACCAACTTAGAGGCTTCGCAGCATATATGTATGTATGTTCCTATACATGGATTTACTCAGAATTCGAAGTAGAACATTTTATGTGAATTTTGTGTGTCTGTATGTCTGTACCCCCCCCCCCTTATAACTTATGATCCGCTGGATTCACAAAGTCTAAAATTTTAGAATATATAGACAATTTCAGGTACACGAAACTTTTGTACTCAGTACCTACTTAGAATTTTTCTTCCAGTCAGGGGTTATCAATATTTTAACTATAAAAGCCAAAACGCTGAAATATAGTCAAATATAGTATCTCGAAATGGATTTTGAAAAACAGTTCCAAGGTTTCTCAAACTGGTTTTATTAAGAAGCAAAAAATTGTTATGACAAATTTTTGTCTTTAACTGCTTTTATTTCCATTTTTTTTAAATATCGAAAAATACCGAAACATCTATACTAGAGAATTTAATTTTCTATAAAAAATGTATACATTATAGTAATATACCTCAAACTTTTTTTAACAATTTTCATAAAAATTGAATTTAGTGACGACATTGCTTCATACAATTTGTATGGTAGTCGCCTATACACAATATGTAAGAAGACTTAATACATAGTTTGATACTTAATCTCCAAACATACATACATACCATCATGCTGTTTTCATATTTCGGGTAGGAGAAAAGGACTGACCTCCATACTGTCATACACATCTACATGTGTTGTATAGAAAACAAAATATCCTAAAATATTCAATAATTTAATTGGGTTTATTGTTTGGTACTTATTCTTCAACTATACATACTATCGCTATCGAAAGTTGGATCTCATGTGTTACATGCAACTTGTTTTAAAAAAATATATATTATATAAAGTGAAAAATATCTTCTGTTTATTTCTTTCACACTTTTACTTAGAAAACAAACAAACTTTTGCCTAACACCGTTTTCCCGGTCTCCTCGGTTTTTGCGGCCGAGTTATTCATCCAGTTACGAAGCATTCATGTCAGTGTTTTATTGGGTTTTCTAACTGATTTTGAACAGAAATCATCACATAATATCTAGATGTTTCAGACGATGATTTATCATCTAAAAAATTGAGATTTTCAATTCAAGCGATTGTCTTTTACGAAAGATCATGGTTGATTTGTCCTTGTTAAAATCTGCTGAACTATGTCATTGACAAATTAGTCTTTGACATAAGCAAAAAAATATACAATTTTAATATTATAACGTATGGAATACGTTCAAATGCGTACAAAGTACACTATTGATTGAAAAAAATGACGTAAACAGGTAGATACAATGAGGTTCTTATAAATCACAGAGCGAGACACATGATTAAATTAAAAATCTAATTTGAATATGAATGAGATTTTTCTCATCTCATTTCACCTAAGAAGGTGATCGAGAGGGGAGTGTCGCGGGTATCTTTGAACAGGGGGTAGGAAGCCACAGTTTCCCAACATTTCAACATAGTTTTCAAATTATGAACTTTATGTTTGTTCAAACAACTGTTTAAAGGCAATCTCTTGCAAAATCTATTTAACAATGCAATGGATGGTACAATATTGTAAGATCTTTCAAAAAAATTGCTAGCAATAATGGAATTTTCTCGTATCAACTGATAATTTATTCTTGATGAAACTTGATGGCTCATATGTAAGTGAAAATTTGTTTTTGGTAAATTAATACTTCCATTGTAATAATTTATTGATATTGACCATCTTCAGAGGGTGCTGACAACACAACGTTTTACCTCTACAATATTTATTACTTTTAAACAGGCGGACCGTTTCACCTGGTGACGACCTTTTAATTTTTTTATTTATTCATTTCCAAAATACAACATAAATTATCGCGCAATACATTCTTGCTAAAATATTCTCAATAGATGGGTTGATGGCAGAGCGGTTTGAATCCTGCCTCGAATCCAGTGGTTGCGAGTTCGAATCCTGCCACGACCGATTTCATTCACCTTTAGCACAAGCATTTATATGCTTATTTTAGGGAACGTAGGAAGATGTATATGTACTTGTTTAACAAGGACATATTCATTTTTTAAATTAAAAAAAAATCAGGGTATAAAATTATGAAAAAATATAAAATTATAAAAGAATTAACTTATAAGAAAACTTTAAACGAAGAATAAACTTATAAATCAACTTTGAACGATTGAACTTCAAAGGTTTCTTCCGGGGGGGTTTCCCCAACCAGTGTCCGAAGCCCTCCTCCATTTGACTGTTCATCGTCCTGTCTTACGCAGTCTGCGTCTGTAAATGAATGGCGTTATTTCTAGTAGTCTTCTGTAAAAAATATTAGAAAAATCACGCATTATACCTATAACACTTCATACTACTAACTGATGTGTCAAAATAGTATTTTTTTACAATTAGATGGCTGTTATCTGCGAAAGCTACCAGTACCCAGGGTTCATGGCATACAATTGTTGTTTCTTGCAGTGGTATCCGTACATAAAAAACAGAGCTTTTATACTATTTATATATTTATTAAATTTATTGAATACAACAGCTTAGCCTATTGTACAATCATTAAAGTACATTTCAATTTTTACAACGCCAATAACTGCATTCATCGTTTGACGAAAAATAAGGTAGAAGTTAAGTTTTTTTACAGAATCTAAAAAAAAGTCAGGGAGTATACAAAAAGTATTATGACATATTATATCTAGATAAAATACGTTATCTGTTGATATGTTATAAAAATATAAAAATACTTGGTAATAGTTCTATTGTATTTATCAGATTATCTACACGTTTCGTGCAAGGCACATCGATAGAATAATTAATATTATTCTGACGATGTGCCTTGCGCGAAACGCGTCAATAATCTAATAAATACAATAGAAGTATTACCAAGTATTTTAATATTTTTATAACATATCAACATACAATGGAGTTATATCAAAATTTGTCGATCGACAAACTAAACTTAGTTAAATACTTTATCGTTAAAAGTATCAAGTAACTAATATTTATAATAAACAAAATAAGTTTATAGTTGTTGTTACAGTTTGAGGATATTATCTACATAGGATAAGAGATAGTAAAATCACCTTCTTAGTTGAAGTGACGGGAGATTGCACCCCCAAGGCATGGTATGGAGAGGGTATGAAATGGAAGATCAAGTCAACCAAAGAAATCATCCAATAAGAAGCGATAATACCGAGATATCAAAGATGTCTTTCAATGGAAACATGCAGTTCAAAACAAGATGGCTGAAACATAATTTTCATGTTTTGATATTTCATTAACCTCATTTGATTATGGTCAACTTTATTTTACTAATCATATTTTACATAATTAATTAATATTCGACCCAACACTAAGTTTAAAAGGTGGCTGGACATAATTTTAATTTTTTCCTTTTAATTTCACTAACCGATAATTGTCAACTATCTTTTAATAATTTATATTATTCGACCAAACAGTAATTTAAACGAGTGGGTTGTGGCCAACACTAAACTCTCCACACCACAAATATTGACAATGAAATATTTTATTCATTCTAAATTTTACTACCAAGAATATAAATTTTCTAACGATAGTATATTTTCATGTTAAGATAGACAAACTATTAATGCAGTATGGTGAAGAATTCTAATGTTGTATGAAATATTTTAATAAAAGCAGATAAATTTTGTTTTAAAGGACGTTAGAGCATTTTGACAATTTTGACACGTAATATCATATGAAGAAATTTTTGTTATTTATGAAAAGCTAATCAGTTCGATGTTCAAGCTCTTTACATTATAACATGAAATCAAATTACTGAACTTTTCCATACATAAGAAATTTATCTTATTATATACATTTTTATTCATACTAAATTTTACTACCAGGAAAATAAATTTTCTATCGACAGTATATTTTTATGTTAAGATAGACAAACTATTATTGCAGTATGGTGTAGAATGCTTATGTTGTATGAAATATTTTAATAAAAGCAGATAAATTTTGTTTTAAAGGACGCGAAAGCATTTTCCAAATTTTGACAGGTGATATCATATGAAGAAATTTTTTGTTATTTATGGAAAGCTAATCAGTTCTATGTTCAAGCTCTTTACATTATAACATGAAATCAAATTACTGAACTTTTCCATACATAGAAATTTATCTAATTACATTTTTATTCATACTAAATGTTACTACCAGGAATATAAATTTTCTTCCGATAGTATATTTTTATGTTAAGATAGACAAACTATTAATGCAGTATAGTGAAGAATGCTTATGTTGTATGAAATATTTTAAAAAAAGCAGATAAATTTTGTTTTAAAGAACGCGAGAGCATTTTTCAAATTTTGACAGGTGATATCATATGAAGAATTTTTTTGTTATTTATGGAAAGCTAATCAGTTCTATGTTCAAGCTCTTTACATTATATCATGAAATCAAATTACTACACGTTTCCATACATAGAAATTTATCTAATTACATTTTTATTCATACTAAATGTTACTATCAGGAATATAAATTTTCTTCCGATAGTATATTTTTATGTTAAGATAAACAAACTATTAATGCAGTATAGAGAAGAATGCTTATGTTGTATGAAATATTTTAAAAAAAGCAGATAAATTTTGTTTTAAAGAACGCGAGAGCATTTTCAAAATTTTGACACGTGATATTATATGAAGATTTTTTTTGTTATTTATGGAAAACTAATCAGTTCTATGTTCAAGCTCTTTACATTATAACATGAAATCAAATTACTGAACTTTTCCATACATAGAAATTTATCTAATTACATTATTATTCATACTAAATGTTACTATCAGGAATATAAATTTTCTTCCGATAGTATATTTTTATGATAAGATAGACAAACTTTTAATGCAGTATGGTGTAGAATGCTTATGTTGTATGAAATATTTTAAAAAAAGCAGATAAATTTTGTTCTAAAGAACGCGAGAGCATTTTCCAAATTTTGACAGGTGATATCATATGAAGATTTTTTTTGTTATTTATGGAAAGCTAATCAGTTCTATGTTCAAGCTCTTTACATTATAACATGAAATCAAATTACTGAACTTTTCCATACATAGAAATTTATCTAATTACATTTTTATTCATACTAAATGTTACTACCAGGAATATAAATTTTCTTCCGATAGTATATTTTTATGTTAAGATAGACAAACTATTAATGCAGTATAGTGAAGAATGCTTATGTTGTATGAAATATTTTTAAAAAAGCAGATAAATTTTGTTTTAAAGAACGCGAGAGCATTTTTCAAATTTTGACAGGTGATATCATATGAAGAATTTTTTTGTTATTTATGGAAAGCTAATCAGTTCTATGTTCAAGCTCTTTACATTATATCATGAAATCAAATTACTACACGTTTCCATACATAGAAATTTATCTAATTACATTTTTATTCATACTAAATGTTACTATCAGGAATATAAATTTTCTTCCGATAGTATATTTTTATGTTAAGATAGACAAACTATTAATGCAGTATAGTGAAGAATGCTTATGTTGTATGAAATATTTTAAAAAAAGCAGATAAATTTTGTTTTAAAGAACGCGAGAGCATTTTCAAAATTTTGACACGTGATATTATATGAAGATTTTTTTTGTTATTTATGGAAAGCTAATCAGTTCTATGTTCAAGCTCTTTACATTATAACATGAAATCAAATTACTGAACTTTTCCATACATAGAAATTTATCTAATTACATTTTTATTCATACTAAATGTTACTACCAGGAATATAAATTTTCTTCCGATAGTATATTTTTATGTTAAGATAGACAAACTATTAATGCAGTATAGTGAAGAATGCTTATGTTGTATGAAATATTTTAAAAAAAGCAGATAAATTTTGTTTTAAAGAACGCGAGAGCATTTTCAAAATTTTGACACGTGATATTATATGAAGATTTTTTTTGTTATTTATGGAAAGCTAATCAGTTCTATGTTCAAGCTCTTTACATTATAACATGAAATCAAATTACTGAACTTTTCCATACATAGAAATTTATCTAATTACATTATTATTCATACTAAATGTTACTATCAGGAATATAAATTTTCTTCCGATAGTATATTTTTATGTTAAGATAGACAAACTATTAATGCAGTATAGTGAAGAATGCTTATGTTGTATGAAATATTTTTAAAAAAGCAGATAAATTTTGTTTTAAAGAACGCGAGAGCATTTTTCAAATTTTGACAGGTGATATCATATGAAGAATTTTTTTGTTATTTATGGAAAGCTAATCAGTTCTATGTTCAAGCTCTTTACATTATATCATGAAATCAAATTACTACACGTTTCCATACATAGAAATTTATCTAATTACATTTTTATTCATACTAAATGTTACTATCAGGAATATAAATTTTCTTCCGATAGTATATTTTTATGTTAAGATAAACAAACTATTAATGCAGTTTAGTGAAGAATGCTTATGTTGTATGAAATATTTTAAAAAAAAGCAGATAAATTTTGTTTTAAAGAACGCGAGAGCATTTTCAAAATTTTGACACGTGATATTATATGAAGATTTTTTTTGTTATTTATGGAAAACTAATCAGTTCTATGTTCAAGCTCTTTACATTATAACATGAAATCAAATTACTGAACTTTTCCATACATAGAAATTTATCTAATTACATTATTATTCATACTAAATGTTACTATCAGGAATATAAATTTTCTTCCGATAGTATATTTTTATGATAAGATAGACAAACTTTTAATGCAGTATGGTGTAGAATGCTTATGTTGTATGAAATATTTTAAAAAAAGCAGATAAATTTTGTTCTAAAGAACGCGAGAGCATTTTCCAAATTTTGACAGGTGATATCATATGAAGATTTTTTTTGTTATTTATGGAAAGCTAATCAGTTCTATGTTCAAGCTCTTTACATTATAACATGAAATCAAATTACTGAACTTTTCCATACATAGAAATTTATCTAATTACATTTTTATTCATACTAAATGTTACTACCAGGAATATAAATTTTCTTCCGATAGTATATTTTTATGTTAAGATAAACAAAATATTAATGCAGTATAGTGAAGAATGCTTATGTTGTATGAAATATTTTAAAAAAAGCAGATAAATTTTGTTTTAAAGAACGCGAGAGCATTTTCAAAATTTTGACACGTGATATTATATGAAGATTTTTTTTGTTATTTATGGAAAGCTAATCAGTTCTATGTTCAAGCTCTTTACATTATAACATGAAATCAAATTACTGAACTTTTCCATACATAGAAATTTATCTAATTACATTATTATTCATACTAAATGTTACTATCAGGAATATAAATTTTCTTCCGATAGTATATTTTTATGTTAAGATAAACAAACTATTAATGCAGTATAGTGAAGAATGCTTATGTTGTATGAAATATTTTAAAAAAAGCAGATAAATTTTGTTCTAAAGAACGCGAGAGCATTTTCCAAATTTTGACAGGTGATATCATATGAAGATTTTTTTTGTTATTTATGGAAAGCTAATCAGTTCTATGTTCAAGCTCTTTACATTATAACATGAAATCAAATTACTAAACGTTTCCATACATAGAAATTTATCTAATTACATTTTTATTCATACTAAATGTTACTACCAGGAATATAAATTTTCTTCCGATAGTATATTTTTATGTTAAGATAGACAAACTATTAATGCAGTATAGTGAAGACTGCTTATGTTGTATGAAATATTTTAAAAAAAGCAGATAAATTTTGTTTCAAAGAGCGTTAGAGCATTTTGACAATGTTTACACGTGATATCATATGAAGAAATTATATGATATCTATGAAAAGCTAATCAGTTCTAAGTTCAAGCTATTAATATTCTTCTATCAATATGAAATCAATGAACTGATCATTGCCAAATATAAAAAAATTCTCTTGTTACATATAAGTTTCATACAAATATCCATTAAATAAAATATAATTTTTGAAACCGTTGAATATTTTTCTTTTAACATTGACCAACTTTGAATACAATTTTATGAAGATTCTTGGTGTTGTATAAATAGTTGAAACCAAATTAAAATATCTCTAATTTCCAGGTCGTGAGAGCATTTTTTCAGTTTTAATAGATGAAATCATAAAGAAACATTGGGAAAAAATGAACCGTTGTCTATGGAAAACTAATCAGCTCTAAGTTTATGGACTTAACACATGTGATATCAATATGAAGTCAATCGGACTTATAGTTTGGGCTGCAGAGAGGACACAAAAAAAAAACAACGTAAATGATGAATTCATAGAGAAGAAATCAAAAGTTGTCTATGGAAAACTAATCAGCTCTAGGTCTTTGCACTTTACACATATGATGTTAATATGAAGTCGATCAGACTTATAGTTTGGGCTGTAGAGAGGACACAAAAAAGATAAATGCTACGGCGTACGGCGTACGGCGTACGGCGTACGGCGTACGGCGTACGGCGTACGGCGTACGGCGTACGGCGTACGGCGTACGGCGTACGGCGTACGGCGTACGGCGTACGGCGTACGGCGTACGGCGTACAGCGTATACGCCATACACACAAACACATCACGACGAAACTCATAGTGTGCATTCTCTACATGATACCCATTGAGAAATTGATGTAAAAAAAATACGCTTAAATTTTGCGAAATCATGACTCTCCCCTATTCCATCGTGTGGAGAGTAAAAAGAAGGCTAGAACATAATTTTCAAGTTTTGTTATTTCATAAAACCTCTTTCGATTTCGAGTATATTCATCGAGTATGGTGCGTACCAAGTTGGAGTTTGGCAGTGTTGTTTGGGCACCATGCCGGAAGAAATACTCCGAAATGCTGGAACAGATCCAGAAAAAGTTTTTAAGGTACCTTTACATGCGTACGCATGGAGTGTACCCAACTTACATGCATCATCCTGATCTCCTTGAGGCCTGTGCCTATCAGAGTCTCGAAAAAAGGCGAGATAATTCGTTACTTCTGGTGGGTTACAAAGTTATAAATTATATCATTGACTGCCCAATTTTGCTTGAGCACCTAGGCCTTTACGCTCCCCCGAACTACATGAGAGGTAGAGGACACCACTTATTTAATTTACCTGCCGCTCGTACAGACGTGGTTGCTCGTAACACTCTCGTACGAATGTCGGTTCTATTAAATGGTTTACCTGTTGAAGCTGACGTCTTCTTCTGGGGCGTTCAGCGATTTAAAAAATATATATGTAAAATAAAATAACGAACAGGTGTCGCACTGTAACTGGCGTAAAGCTGTCATGCGAGAAAGAAAAAAAATGTCAACTTTCTTTTTATAATTTATATTTGACAGAACAGTAATTTAAAAAAAATATTTGATAATTCATTTACCTCATTCGATAGTTGTCAAATTTATTTTAGTAAATAAATATAACACAATCAATTTATATTCGACAGTATTTTTTTTATTAATATAATTTATGAACTTTTCTTTATATCACGCACATGACAAGTCAACCAACACAAGAAATAAATGTAAAGCATCAATAGAAAGTAATTACGTATATACAAGTTTTTGTAATAATTTTTCGAATGATATTGCTATTATTTGGTGAAAATTTCACCACTTGCACAGGGCCAATAACAGTATACATAATATACAGATACTTTTGATGAGAATCTATCTATCAATTTATTTTTCACACCTTTATAACAAAGACTATTATGAAGATAACTGCTGCCCAACTAGGTAACCCTGTTCTAGGGCTAGCAGTTTACAATTTAACCAAGCCAAATATTTGACATTAAACAAATTACAATATTTACATAGTTATTTATATCTTAACACAAAAGTATTAACCGATACAGTAAATTTTGATAAGTTATTATTCTAATATTATTTCTACCATAATATGCACACCCGTTGTTGTCATTTATGTTATGTAGCAGTTTGACATTAAAATTTGTTCTATGAACTTCCCAACGTACATACTCGTATATATAACAATATTATTTGACTTGAGTCACAAATCAAATAAAATATAAAATCAAGTTTTCTTCTTTGAAATTAATTTAATAAAAAAGAGAAATGTTTTAATGTTTGTTTGTCTTATAATAAGATGCATTGTAAAGACAATCCTCGAGCCAGTTTGTGTAGCGTGTAGGTATATTATTAAATATTCGTCTTATTACTTTATTCAGACTGAAATCTGTGCCTCTACCTGGATTCTAAACTGGGATTTTTATTTCAAGAATCAAAACTGGCCCGTAATTACTCATGGTCGAAATATTTCACGTCTCACACTTTAAATATATCGTTATAGTAAATTCCAAATCCATACCAAATATAGCTACATACAATCCCCTCGCTCTTTTTTCACAATATAACACTTTTACTGTATCAATATTGCGTACCTACTAAAGAAAGCAACAGTATTATAAATCACTGATAATGGATATAAAAAAATGTAATAAATTTTGAAGCACACCAAATGCTTAATGAAAATTTTATCAAAAAAAAAAACTCTTCCATTTTCGTAACAGGTTTTCTTGTAACTCGTACATATTCATGCAATGTATTGTATTTTATTATACAAAGGCTTCCCATAGTACTATTAGACTAACCTACTTATTTTTTTATACATAAATATAAAAATAGCCTAGCCTAATTCATCAAATTTTTAAATTTGAAAAGACATTGGAAATGACCTATGATAAAAAAACATGAATTCTTTAAGGGGTACAAAGTTTTCGTTTCAAATATTGCAAAGTGTACATGCATACATACATACCATCACGCCATGTCCTTTACGGGGTAAGCAGAGAGAAACGAGCGCCATACTTCTCTATTTTTGCACACATTTCTACCTCTCTTTACATCCATGCATCGTCTCATACATGCTCGTCGATTGTTCAAACTTTTTATGTTTCCTTCTTTCAAAATATCATTCACATGGCCATGCCAACCCTTTCTAGGGCGACATCTGCTATTCACTCCATCTCTTGCACCCATGTATATTTTTTTGGTCAGTCGTTCATCGTTCATTCTTTCAATATGTCCAAACCACCTCAAAGCATTCACTTTCATTTTACATATAATATCCTTCTTTATCTTGCATTCTCTTCTTATGTCCTCATTTTTTATTCTATCATATATCGTTCTATTACACACTCTTCTTAGTGATCTCATTGCAAAGTGTAATTATTGTTAATGTACATATACTGTTTTACAGTAGATTATATATTTTCTTTAGTATGTTCTGTATTTGAATTAATTTTTTGTTTAATATAATGTATTTGTAACACATATTATCTATAAATTGTAGCTTTCTTCACTCCTGCTCCATATGAACTTATCTTCAATTTGAAACTCTTCCGTGGGCGCAGTTAGCTTAAATGAGTCCTATGTTTCAGCTTCACGTATTGATTAGCACAGATTTTTCCCAATTGTATATTTGTTTTGACTATTTAAGGCATTTAAAAAAATAATTATATTTTTAAAAAAATCCAGGAATACCTTTCAAAAATAATATAAGCATGCCTTTACCCAACAGTAAAATCATATTTTTAGTCTCCACACTATGGCATAGTAGAGAGTCATGATTTCACAATTATTAAGTATATTTTTTTGTATAGCTTCTCGGCTAACTAACAGTTAGGTACTATGCCATTTTTTTTTCACTTTCCCAATAAAAAATTGCCATATTCTGGAGACTGTCACATTTTTATTAGTATTCTCACAGATCCAGATGAAAACACAATTGAACACAACTGCGCCTCAACTGGGAATCGAACCCGGGACCTATGACTGAACCTTTAAGGCTAATTTACTCACGAAACTGGCATCAAAATCATTAAATACCATAAAAATTCATAAATCATGTAAGATGGGTGGTGGCGGAGGGGTTGGCGCGCTGGGTTAGTAATCCAGTGGTCGCGAGTTCGAATCCTGCCACGACCGATTTCATTCACCGATAGCATAAGCATATGGTTTATTTAGGGATGTATAATAATATATGTACTTGTGACAAGAACATATTTTTTTTAAATATATCAAATAACGGAAAAACTTAACTGATACCTAATAATACTACTGCATTGAGCACTCAGCAAGTGAGGCACCGGCTTAAAATAGTGCTTCCACTCATTTCTTTTATCATCGTTAAGTTAGAGCCATGAATATAACATCTCACATAGTTAAGCAACGAAATTCACCAGCCATTCTGAATGTACTACCCTTTTAAGTGACACGAGACTGGTGTGTAGGGATACACGCATATGTCTTATTACCTTTATAAGATTATGTACACCCGCATCCCTGTCGCTGGTAACCCCACTGTGCGGTAAAATATGCCATGATGGTGTGAAGCATTAAGCACTGAGAGTTATAATATGGTAAGCAACTATATGTACATAGGTTGTATACTCATAATAAGTATCTAACGCCTTGGATAATAACGCAACAAAAAGTGTAAAGCCATAAATTCGGGGTAATAGAGAATATAAGGGGAAAATAAGCCATAAATAAATTCTTTTCGTGTTTTTGGTACTCTCAGGAGCCGTTTTTTTGGGACCATCATTTATCCGATAGACCGATAATTCGACTAACACTTTCTGTGTTATTTTTACACATTTTATGGTCAATTAGGTATACCATAGAGTATTATTATATTATAATGCCTTGAGTTCCTGGTTCTTTTATAATATCCCAACTTCGTCTCTATTAAGATGTTAAAAATTTTGTCAATAAAAATATCATAGAGTATTGTTACTACACAAGTACATATTAGGACGACAAAATATACCTATATAAATAAATATACCTTTATAAACAAATATTCAAATAACAAAAAAAAAAAATAATTAGAAATAATACGTAAATAAAAAAAATAAAAATAAATAACAAAGTAGACGTGAAGTCAGCAGCAAACTGGAAAGGAAGTGCAAGTCGCCAACATATGTAACACACAATATTGTACCATGCATGTTATCACCAAACAAATATATTTATTTATTTATATATTATATTTATTTATTTATTATTTATTTATTTATTTATTTATTTATTTATTTATTTATTTATTTATTTATTTATTTATTTATTGATTAATTTATTTATGTATTTATTTATTTATTTATTTATTTATTTAATAATTAATTTATTTATTTATTTATTTATTTATTTATTAATTTATAATTTATTTATTTATTATTTATTTATTTATTTATTTATTCATTTATTTATTTATTTATGTATTGATTAATTTATTTATGTATTTATTTATTTATTTATTTATTTATTTATTTATTTATTTATTTATTAATTAATTAATTAATTTATTTATTTATTTATTTATTTATTTATTTATTTATTTATTTATAATTTATTCATTTATAATTTATTTATTTATTTATTTATTTATTTATTTATTCATTTATTTATTTATTTATTTATTGATTAATTTATTTATGTATTTATTTATTTATTTATTTATTTATTAATTAATTAATTAATTTATTTATTTATTTATTTATTTATTTATTTATTTATTTATTTATTTATTTATTTATTTATTTATTTATTTATTTATTAATTTATTTATTTATTTATTTATTTATTTATTAATTTATTTATTTATTTATTTATTTATTTATTTATACAGTTACAGAATAAAAATGTGTGTATAACTAATAGCAATATACTAAGTCATCGTTTGTCTGCAACTTTACAGTATTCACAGTGTATATAAGTGAAAGTTTGCAAAGTAACATAATAAAAATAAAAGGCCATAAATGATAAAACAAGTAAAAACGTAATAAAATAAATAACATTACGGAAATTAAATGGTTAAAAAATTGATTATAAAAAACATTAAGGGGCAAAAATAAATAAAAAATTATACTTCACATAAGAATAGTTAAAAATTTAAATTAAAAAGCCATAATTCAATATACCAAGTGGTGTATGTGTGTCATTACATTATTTAATGTATTCAATAATTTGGATTTGGTGTTGCTAAAAGATCTTGTAAGAATATTACAGGAAAGGGGAATATCAAACTTAATTCGCTGCTCTACCACATAGTCTCCTTTTTGTATTAAAAAATACACTAATCAGCTCTCGTGTATGTGTCCTATAGAGTTTGCATGTGAATGCAATTTTCAGGTGTGTTTGTTTTTGAGCGCTTTCAGTAACAACTTCATCCAATCTGACATTAAATCAATATGTGCTTCTGCTAAGCGAACTATGTGTATCCGCACATATTTGTATACGGAATTAAAATAACTATCGGAGATTGCAACTCGTTCGATGTTGACTTATAGAAGGTTTTATCCGACAGTAAATTCAGCTCACTTTTAAATTTAGGAATTTCGATTTCGGCCCCCCTCCATTGGTCTGCTTTTGAAGTTTGACGATTTGCTTTAAGAGCTCATCCACATTTTTAAAGCTTGATTTACTTGACGTTTCAGTGTCAAAAGAACAAGCTTATACCAAGAGTCATAAAATTATATTTGATGCATATTTTTTTCAAATATAATCATCTTTGCATCCTGTGAAAGAAAAGACTAGACCATCGAAAAGCAATATCTTTCAACCAATAAGACCAGAGAAGCAAGTTTTTGTGAGATTTTTTTTTACATACATTCGTCCGTAAAATCGAACAACACACCCAAAAAAGTAATTAAATATAATTCAAAATATCAGAATTGTCATATTTATTTTGCTATCATTGGAATCGAAATATTTAAATGAAAAAATGAGAAGGTTGTGGCCAACGCTATACCACTCACTATCAAGTCACTTGACAAAGTATTCAAATTTTGTATGGAAAATTATAATGAAATGATTTCTTAATTATTCTTGATTTAATTCTCCTATTCCATTAATTCTTCGATATCATTTTATGAAAGTGATGTACCTTTTTAAATATTTTGAAAATAAAATTATTCAATTTTACATAAGTATCCTGAACTTGTGATCACAATGAAATATTTGACAGTTAAAAAAATTAAGAAGCACTGATCGGATATCATTCAAAATCTAATGGTGTCTAAGCTAGTATTAGGTATAGAAATTTACAAAATTTTAAAAGAATCTAATAAAAGTCTATAAACGATAAAATAGAATAACCCGCCGTACAAAGCACATAGTACACATCACACACACACACACACACACACACACACACACACACACACACACACACACACACACACACACACACACACACACACACACACACACACACACACACACACACACACACACACACACACACACACACACACACACACACACACACACACACACACACACACACACACACACACACACACACACACACTTTGCTGCTATTGCTTTGCTGCTATATCTTAATACTTTGCTGCTATTGCTTTGTGGCACATTTTAACTAATATAATTAAATAAAATCTCTTAGTTTTTAACCACGTTGAGTATATTTATGTCAACTAGTTTCGGAGACGTAACCGCTCCTTCGTCCGGACAAACGTATACTTAACTTAGATACTATGTACATAATGTGACCCGTGTGCCTAAATTATGTATCGGTAAGTTGATGGGCGGAGCTTACATTATTGAAAGCAGAGGTTGTCAAAGGAAAAATATTAAATAATGGAGTATTGTTTAAATGTACTTGATTATTAATTATTTTTTGTCTTGTATTTAAGGCTTTTTTATCTCTAATGCCTCCAAGTTATCCAATCTTAAGCCCTCTTTATTTATGTGCAAGATTTTATAGCCCGTTTGAGTATTGGAAGAATGATTATTTTCAATCAAATGATTGGGCAAACTCTGAGAAATTGTTACTTTCTTCGAGAAATTGTTTGTCCGGACGAAGGAGCGGTTACGTCTCCGAAACTAGTTGACATATAAATATACTCAATGTGGTTAAAAACTAAGAGATTTTATTTAATTATATTAAAAATTGCGATTTCATAACCCTTCACTATATTCCCTTGGGGTAGTGAGGAGTAAAAAATTGAACACTCCTTTCAAAATATTTAAATTGCTATAACGCCTGAATTGTATGCAGCATGTATAGCAGTGACAATTCAAATTCAGAAATGTATGTATACATATATACACACGCGATTTCACTATTTGCGAGAGGCAAAGAGAACCGAACGCCAGACTCTTCTATCTTGACATACATGTTTTGCCTCGTTTACATCCATGCTCTCCTATTATTCTGACATTGTATGTAACCATCTTTCAAAATCTAATTTATATGATCATGCCAACTCTTTCTCGGCCAGTTCCTACTTCTCATTCCATTCTGTTCAGCCTTGTGTACTTTCTTACATGCATTGTCATCGTAAACAGATAAATTTTGATAATTTCAGATCTTTATGTCTATACAGACAGACAAGTGAAGAGAATTAAAAGGGTGTTTATATATCTGCTATATGTATATAGCAAATTAAAAATAAAATAAAAATTATAAATGACAATTTGGTAACTATCAAATTTACATGACTACATACAACGATCACAAAAATAATTCAATATCTCATCTAGTATTGATTGCATTAAGTCACATTTATTTTTAAAAATAATGAATATGCCTTTGTTATAACAAGTACATTAACATCCTCATATATTCCTTATTTGGCATAAAATCTTGTGCTATAGGTGAATGAAATCGGTCGTGGCAGGATTCGAACTCGCGACCACTGGATTATAAACCCAGTGCGCCAACCGCTCCGCCACCACCCATTATAAAAATAAAATAAAACACAATTTTCATCCACAAACGAGTACCTACGCTTTCATTAGTCTGCTAGCATCAACATCGGCACAATTAATACCTATATAAATACAATTAATACCTATATAAACACAATCTATACCTATATAAACACAATTAATGTATGAAGTCTCAATTAAACTAAAATTTTATTTAAAAAAAAACATTAAATTGAAAACATTGTGCATTGGGCGGATTTAATGTATCATGTTTTCAGTCACTAATTTTAGCGTTATATGTCCTCTTACCTAGTCTCTTTCTATGGCTCTGAAATAAAAATCGCGTCAGAGATTGGATTTATGACAGGTATTATGGCGGACATTGGGATCTGGTTGATCTGTTTTGTGTGAGCCTATATGTTTGTTGTGATAATGATTGTGATTACAGAAAGTTGATATTGTATACATATTTTGTGTGGAACGGGAAAAATTATCTAGTTCATAATTGCATATAATTGTCAATATAAATTGTAAACTGCTAGCCCTAGAACAGGATTTCCTAGTTGGGCAGCAGTAATCTACTTACTGTTGTCATTATAAATATGGTGTAATAAATAAAATAAATAAACATAAATAAAATAAAATCGTGAACTTCCACTTGTTAACGAAAAAACTTTGGTATATTCAAATGTGTTAAACAAATACAATACTATTAAAAATTAAAAGTGCAAATTTGTCATTCTAATCTTAATAGAGCCACGGCTTGATTAAATATAGATGTGCATATTTATTATTATTAGATTCTTGATAATCTTTTTAAAATTTCTTTAATGCGTGCGACAAAATATAATATTTTTGATCTGATAAATTTTATTCCAGTTAGGTTGCTGAATGTGTTTCATGTCCCCAATTCACATTCCCCACAATAGGAATAAAATCATACAAAAATATTTTTATTAAGGGGAATATTTTGTTCCCAGACAAGTCCATATGCCATGTCGGGATTTGGGGAAGACCAAGGAATAACCTTAAAATATTCTCCGCAGGTAATATGCTCTCACTCAATGTCGTGTTCGAGGGTTGTTATTCTTCAAAATCCTTATCTGGCGAATCAATTTACTAATACGGCCCCTTTCACGCGTGGAAGAATCTTGCACCTAAATTCCCTGTAATAATTAGTGATGTTCGTGGTACACTTTGGTCATTGGTCAGTTTGTCGTGAGATGCAATGTTAAAAACCAATTCAAAATTTGAATTAAACTAAGTTTTTGCATGAAACTATGCTTCAAGTAAAACTGGTTGCTAACTACTCTTTTTATGTACACCAATATATAGATGCCAATCCTATTGAAATATTATGCTCGTAAGCGTGAATTCACGTCATAAAATAAAACCAATTCTGCCATGACTAAGGATGGCAGCTACGTTCAATCACCCGCTAAATGGTCCCCCTCATTATAGGACGATCTTAGGCACATAAAGAGGTTTGATTACCGAAGATCTTGTAGAAGACTTAACGAAACTACTCCGTCTTCGAACCTCTATCCTTCTTATTATGATGAACATCTCGAGGTTATCAGAGGCCCTTCTAGTAATATGTCCAAAATATTGAAAGACGCGCTGTAGGTAAATTGCCAACAGGCCTTCCTTTATCTGAAGTTCGTTAAGTATGAACCCATTGGATCTTTTAGCGGTCCATGATATTCGCAGTATTCTCTGTCAACACACCATCTCAAAGGCATCAACGTTGATATATCAAGAATATTTCTCAATGTTTTTTATACCTGACCCAGTATTCGTATCCTATTGGATAGATCATCTATATGGTTATGGAATCAAATTTTGGTCTATTAATATCCCCAAGTATTATATCACATTCGTTTTGTCAAGGCAAACACATTTACATTGATCTAGCTCATTTCAGTTGTGTAATGTGCTACATCGGAAGACATTGTAGGAGCTAACTTTTGGTTTACCAACCTGAACTATTTGCACTAAAAGTGATATTTGGTTTTTAAGACACATCATCAAGCTTTAACTGTTTTTATTCCTTCTTCAGCAATTTCGTAAGTATGATGCCACGTTTTAGCTTTAAAGATCAAAACAGTTTCATTAGCAAATAATGCAATTACTTGTCCTCTTTTAGTAAGTTACACAGATTATTTATATAATATATGTAAATGAACCTTGGAGTTTTTGTCTCAAAAGAATCAAATCGAATGGTAATGCATATGACCAAATTCATATATCCATTTGATTTTGGTCAAACACTTATACATCATTAAGAAAAACATTCAGAACCAAAAGATCTCACCGCGTATTCCGAGCAGCTATCCAATTGCTTCTGAAAACGATTTCCAACTCTCCGATAAATATATATTAATTCCAGCATCCGTGAAAGAAGACGACGATCATTTTGTCCGTCACCATTGTAATACAAATCCTTTGAAAAGGACCTTTTTATATTTTGTTATCGCAACTTGTCGGTAATTTTTATTGTATCGACACTCAGTCTTTATCCAAAGAATATTTCCCGAATTATCTCATTTGAGTAAACTCGCCATTTTATCATTCCAATTTTGGAATATCGGCAATCAATATATTATTACGATTATGAAGTCGATTAAATAAAGCAGGAAATATTTTTGATATTTTTTTTAATAATAATATTTATAATTTTTAAATCGTTAGAAGACAGGATGAGGAATGACAAGATACCCAGTCAGACCAATTAATCCGATGTAGTTGAGACTGTTGAGAGAATAGCAATGCAAAAGTGGAGATGAGCAAAGCATATACCAAGAATGAAAGATGGACAAAAAGACTGCTGGAGAGGAGACCGAGAGGCGAAAACAAAACACAAGTTCACCTAACAGATGGATGAACGACATCAAAAGATGCATTGGACCCCAGTGGATGAGAGTCACACAGGAACGGGTGGAGCGGAGAAGGAGAGAGGAGGCAAACACGGACTGATGATTATGAATCAAGCTGAAATACGACAAATTTTTGTATATATAAAGGGTTTCGCTTGAGTCTGGAGAAAGCTTTGGTTAGAACTTAAATCAATTAATGGAACGAGTACAAAATTTGTAAGATCATCGCTGCAGCAATCACTTTACTGAAAGATTAGCACTAAAGCCACCCTCAAAATATTATGTCGTCGATTTTTTAACCAAATCGTGCCGCTTTACCGTCACAAAGGACTTAATCTGCAGCTTACCCTGCACAAAAACTTCAATTTAAGTTGGCAAACAACCCTCTCTCAACACAGCCACCTCGTGTTGCTACACCTTTTTCCGCTCTTTCCTGCCAATAGATTACAATAAATCAAACAGAGTTTGCCTGGAACGTAAAATCAGTGAAACACTTAAAAATTTAGGACAAGAGAACATTTTCGCGCATGTATTAAAATTATAATTATTACATTTAAGAATATTTTTTTTTCATAGGTAAACTAACAGAAATGAAAAATGTATGTGTATGGAATTTTAATTGTTTATCAAAGAAATGATTCTCACAAGTCAAACCATAACTTTGAATAGTTCATTTACAAATTTAAGTTTATGTTATTTTTTTAAAATTCACATTATGCACTTGATGAAATTGAATTTTGCTTGACACAATTTATTTTAAAATTCTCTGAAATGAACTAAATTTATTTATCTGTTTTTTAATCTTTATCTGTTACCAAATGTTTCTTAACTGTAAAAATTAACTGACATACTTTTGATAGCTATACAAAGCAGAATAGTTCAAAGTTAAAATAATCCAAAAGTTTTACCATGAAACATTTTTAAAAAATATTGTTGTTTTAATTATCCGTTCAGTCTTTATTTTTCAATTCCACAAAAGATCTTAACCTCTACACTGTACAAGTTCTACGAAAAATCACATTACAAATATTGCATTACAACATTTTAATTTTCAGATCCATCTGATAAACGAGTTCAAAATACTTTGGAGTACCTAAATCATATAAGTCAACCCTTTCAATTACATATATGGCGAAGTATTCCAGCGGTGTGTTTTATGTTTTTTGGTCATAGTTTAATCTGTGGATTAGATAATATAAACGTTTAAAGTAAAGGGATGCATGAAGTGTGAACTGCACTGCACGAAACTGCTCTGAATGAAAAGTTAAAAATTTCAAAGTTGTTTAAAGAATTCCGCTCGTGAATATTCAGATAAGGAATCCTATGCATCGCAAAGAAAGAAATCGAATTATTTTGAAGAGTCTATTCGAAGAACGGGTACTGTCCATTATTAAGGTACTTTAATCTCTTTTAAATTACAACCAGCATGACTTCGTAGGGTGAAGATGGAACTTCGTCTCAATCCATCCATACATTTTTAAAAGTATATGCACTACTTAGAATAATTTTACTAGACCAATTATTTCTCGATAAGATGGGTCGACGACAGAGGGTGTAGTGCACTGGATAAATAAAAAAGTCCTTGTGACAATTTTGTATGATACATTAGATAGGCACACAATCGAATACTTTGCACTAATAACCACTTTTTATATAAATAAAAAAACAGACACATAACTCACATAAAACAGATCAATGAGGTCAAAATTCCCGTCATAAGATCTGTCAACAAATCAATTCCTGACGCGATTTGACATTTCAAAACCAAAAAGATGAGGTGATGTATCAATATCGTCAGGCTTTGTAGTTTTTTTTTATATGACTCGCATGCGACAATAACACGTACATTCCCTAAACTAATCAAAATCGTCGCTATCATGTCGCTCTTAAAATCGTCCAAACTAATCAAAAATGTGCTGATCCAAAGGTCCCGGGTTCGATTGCAATTGGAGACACAGTTTTTAATTGTGTTTACAGTCTCCATCTGTGAGACGATTAATATTCTAAGTCTCCAGAATGTGACAACTTATTATTGGGTGCATGTTAAATAAATATTTGACATAGTACCTGTTAGTTGCCCGAGAAGACAAAAAAGATTATCATCTTCTTCCTCTTTGGCATCATGACTTAGGATGGTGGCAACACTCAAGCACCCGCCAAATGATCAGCTTCCATGTATGGCGATCTCGGACAGATTGAGGGGCATCAGTGATAGAAGAACCTGTAGCGGAAGAATCTTCAGCTCTCCCCGCCCCCCATTACTGCACTACAAATAAGGGATCACTACAGATACTCCCATGAAATTCATAATAAAATATCGCCTGTCATCAATCTGCCTACAGCGAATACTTCAGTATTTCAGATACATCACCACGAAGGCCCCAGATAACCTCAAGAAGCTCGTCGTAATTTGTGATTCATGCGAACGGTATCGGTCGTCGCAGGATTCGCACCCACGTTCAGAGGGTGGCTAGCACCAGCCACTCTACGAGCAACTCATCTATTATTATTTAATGAGTGCCTGGATACTTGGCTAATCTTATATATCAGTGTACATACAAAAATGTCTAAAAATACTGACCATTTGAGGGTATAAATAGACTGATTCAATTTATATAGTAAATGGCAAATAAAATTCTAGAAGTGGTGAAGCATCTTGGTGCACATTTCCCTAGACGCAGCTCAACTGTTCAGGAAGAAGTTAGAAGCGTTTTCTAACTGTGATAACATTGTTACGCCGGAACTGGTATTCGGAAACTTTCTCGGAACTTCTCCGCTGAACAGGCCTTTCGATTTCCAATGAAATCCGATGGGATCCTCTTTCTGAGATTCAACTAAGCAGATATATATATACTTCTCACTTTACGGAAATACAAGGAATAATAGAAAACACCTTAGACCAAAAATCGAACAAGTCTCGATTTATTTAAAATCATGTATTCAAACTTCTGATTTTAGCGAATGACAACGTCTCAGATGTAAGGCACCGGCTTTGAATAGTGATTCCACACTTTTGTTTTATCGTTTTCGAGTGTCTCGTAAGAGCCGGGTATTCTAAATTACAATAGGCCAAATAACATTTAGCAATGATGTTCATCGCCCATTCTGAATGTGCTTTTTAGGCGAGACGAGTCACTGGTATCCTCACATAGTGGTATGGATGAATTTCATTCTATTGATGAAGTATTTCTTCATCTTTTATTGTTTCCTTGTATCCTCATTTTTAACCGAACTCCAAAAATGGAGGTTATCAATTCGAGATGATTTTTTTTTTATATGTGAAAGCTTTATTGCGGAGTATTTAAAAATCGTCAAAATCACCTATGTAGGTACTCTTGTCAAAGACACCTTCATCAACAACGCTGAAAAGGGAAAAAAGTAATTTAAAAAAACTGACTCCAAAACTAAAAAAATAAGAACGATAAAAATGCACTAAAAATTATAAAATATATGCATATTTAAATTAAAAAGCACGTTATTTCACATATTACACAACACATACGTCACATTTGTCTCCCTATTACAACTGTTTACTCCTCACTACCCCAAGGGGATATAGTGGAGAGTTTTTTTTTTTTTTTTGATTAGGAAACAAAACAGGAGTACAGATAGAAAAGTACATGATAATTATAAAAGAAGTATACAACAATCTGTACACCCAATAACATTGTTTCACATAATAATAGAATGGTAAGTAGTACAAACTATCCACATGAATACAAAATAAAGAAAACAAAAGAATATGCATATTTAAAAATAACAAACAATTTCAATAAAAAAAAACAACGTTAGAATAAGCATATTTTGTTATAAAAAAAAACATATTTTGTTATAAAAAGTGGGAACAGGAAATATGGAAAGGGAGAGGACGGACAGGGAGAGCAAATCTCATATACCTACATATGTAGAAATAATGTTGAAAAATACGAAACCACTATTCACTGCCGCAAATTACACGCATTACCTCGTGGCGAAACTGATTAATAGATGAATCAAAGATATCAGCATGCATCGAAAATAATGCATTAAATCTACGACAGATGCGTGGGATCGTAGCATTCATCCGCAAATTGGTTCTACAGTGTGGAACATGTAAGATGTTTGACTGGCGAACTGACCTTCCCGGGACCCGAATATTCACAAAACTGACAAGCTCAGGCGAGTCCATAGCATCGTTCAAAATTTTATGAAGCATTAATTGGTCGAATAAGGTTCTTCTGGATTCTAGGGTATCATATTTGTGGTATTTAATTGAATCACGATAGCTATCAAAGTTAAGTCGTAATTTGTAATTTAAAAAGTTAAAAAATTTGCGTTGAATTCTCTCGATTCTAGCTATGTGGACGCCACAGAAGGGGGACCATATCTGTGTGCAGAATTCGAGTTGAGGACGTATATATGCTGAGTAGAGTGTATAAAAAGTTTTACTGTTTCTGAAAGGTTTTGATATTCTAATTATAAATCCAAGCATTTTGTTGGCTTTTGATATTACATGATTAATATGTTGGATGAAATTTAATTTAGAATCTAATATAACTCCCAAATCACGGATATGATCTACTTCCTTTATTCCCGAACTATTAAAAGTGTAAGTATAGTTGATTTTATTAATATTTCGAGTAAAAGTTATTTTGTTACACTTGGCTATGTTGAGTACAAGTTTGTTTGATTGACAGTATGCAAATAATCTATTAAGGTCTTGTTGTAGGTTATTACAGTCAGTTGTAGATTTAATAGTCAAGTAAATTTTCATATCATCGGCAAATGCAAGATAATGAGAAAAAATAAAACATTTATAAATATCATAGGTATAGATATTAAAGAGTAAGGGGCCTAGGTGAGATCCTTGAGGGACCCCTGAGGGTGGATTGAAGAAGTCAGATTTGAACCCTTCGACCAACACCAACTGCAGTCTGTTCCGAACATATGAATCGAACCACCTGAGCAAGTCACCGTGAAAACCTATATGTTGCAATTTCGAAATGAGAATATTATGATCGACCTTGTCGAATGCCTTTGCATAGTCAGTATAGATAACATCCACTTGAGATCGTTCATCCATATTACTTGTGATGTATTCGGTGAAAATTGTTAAGTTCGAAAGAACTGAGCGATGACGTAGAAATCCGTGTTGTTGGTTTTGAATATTGAGTTTAACGGTTGAATAAATTTGATCATAAATAATACGTTCAAAAATTTTGCTAAAAACTGGAAGAATCGATATTGGACGATAATTTTGAATTTCATTAATTGGACCAGATTTATGAATTGGTATGACCAGCGCCTCTTTGAATTTCATCGGAAATTTACCCTTAGAAATTGACATCTTGAACAATAAACTAAGTGGGAAGGAGAGAGTGGTAGCGCATTGTTTTACAAAGAATGGTGATATGCCATCGTTGCCCGCCCCCTTCCTACTGTCAATGGCGTGTAAATATTTAAAAACTAAAGCATCATTAATATTGATATTTCCTAATCCATCAAACGAAGAATCAGTTATGAGATCAGTAGGCACAGATAAATTTTGGTTACTATAATCAATTACATATGTTGATTGAAAATGTTTGCTAAATAAATGACAAATTTTCTCACCCCCAGTACATGATTCATCATTTAAATGCATAGTTTGGGGTATTCCAACATTTTTCTTCTTTTTTTTTGCAAAAGACCAAAGTTTTTTATAATTAAATTGAATGTTGTTTTCAACGGAGGAAATATACTGATTAAAACAATCGTTTTGAACAGTCTTCTGTCTTGAACGTAGTAAAGAAAATTCTAAATAGTCTAAATAATTACGGTGTTTCTTCCATTTTTTATGCATTTTATGTTTTTCTCTTATAATTTTAATAAGAGCATAAGAATACCAACAGGGATATTTAGTGTTTTTGATAAAAGTAAAAGGTACATGTTGAGATATTGTATCATGGAGTATATTGTAAAAATGTTCAATGGCGATATCTACATCATCATAATCTTCTAAAAATGACCAGTTAATTATCGAAAGATGATTGTTAATGCTGTTATAGTCGGCTTTGTGAAAGGAAAATATTTTTTTATGTGGAGCGATTATAGTCGGCAGTGAATTAACATTCAATTCAATAACAAGAGACGGATGGTGTAAATCTTCCTTAACTAGAGGATGCTGAGCATGGGTGACAATGCATTCAACGTTACTCAGTATGAGATCTAGGATACGATTATTAGCATTCAATATACCGTTAAATTGATTCAGCTCAGCATACGATGTAGTATCGAGAAAAGATGAATAATTTTGAGGAATGTCAACTGGTAAATAGTAGTTATTATTCAAGTGCTTCGTCCATCTAATATTAGGAATATTGAAGTCCCCCATTACAAATAATGCGTCATCAGGGTGACGATCACGAACAACAGCCAACAAGTTAAGAAAAGAGTTTAGAGCGACGTCGTAGTCTCGACCCTGAGGTAAATAGACACAAGCAACATGGATGATGCGATTAGATGTAATATAAGAGGAAGGAATAGTTATCAAAATGCATTCAGCATCACAGACAAGGTCGTCCCTGGCATAAGCTTGCAGCTCTTTATGAGCAATTATCATTACGCCTCCTCCACGAGGATGCACTTGGGAGGGAAGGGCCGATCGCCTGTCTCTTCTATATATATTGTAAATGTCAGTGGATGCTAATTCTGTGTCAAAAATACTATCGGTTAACCATGTCTCAGTTATGCCAAATAAATAGTGTTCATCATTTAGTAACACATTACTACTAAATATATTTGTTTTGGTGCGTAGACCTCTACAATTTTGATACAGTATAGAAATCATGAATCAAAATGAAATAATGAATATGTAAAATAAGTGTAGCGAAAACGTACATGAATCAAAATATAAAAAAATGACAAGATGCAAGTTGAGATTGAAACTATCGATGAACAGGAGCTGCCCATGCATAATAAAATCTAAGAAATTCAGACACATTAATTCAGTTAATATTGCGAGATTAACAGTACATCTTGTAACATAAGTAATTGCTCTGAGGTTGTGACAGGATGAGGAAGAGGAAGGGTATGAGAAGTTTGATGGAGAAGGATATGGGAGGAAAAGGAATACAAAATATAAGTATAACAAAAAAGAGAAAAATGTAGAGTACATAGAATAACAAAGTAAAACTGTAGATGTATGTATATAAGTAGGTAAGTATGTATGGTCAGTTGGCACGAAATTTGTCAAGGTCACTAATATTAACTATATTTATCACTGGAGATGTTGTGTTACATCTCATGAAGATGTTTCCATTTCGGGTCCAGCAGAACTTGTATCCTTTTTCCCGTGCGATGACTTTACTTTCAAAGAGGAGCTTTTTCTTCAGAGGTGTAAGGTGTTCATTACAGTAAATTGATGCGGGAGCTCCCTGTAATCCGATGTCAGATGTAGTCAAACCTCGTCGTTTCCTGACGGCAGCCAAGAATCCATCTCTCGTTAGTTGTCTAATAAATTTGATAACGATGGGTTTTGGTTTGCTTGGCTGTGATGAAGGTATTCTGGAAGAGTAATCTATATCCTCATTTTGAAGAGGAAAATTAATTGTATTGGCTATCTTTTGCACGATTTCAATTATATTTTCCCCATTTTTCTGGGCTATTCCTTGGATTTCAATATTGTTCCGCCGTGACCATTGAGACTGCTTGTCAGAGAAATGCTGTATATTGTTGATTTGTTTTTGCAGTTCTTCAATTTTCGCATGTAGGCCATCAAAGTTATTTATTTTGTTTTCTTGCGCAACAAGTTTTGCCTCTATGGCATTAAATTTCTCATTCATAAATGACATGCTCTCCTTCATGTTGACCAGTTCATCTCGCATGGAATGGATGTCGCTTTTTAAAGTCCGTAATTCGGTCAGGTCTAAACGGATATTTTTTATTTCACTTAGTATGGACTTGGCTTCCTCACTGTTGATCATCCCTGATGTATGTTCACTGTCAGTCACAGTGCACTTGTCCCGTGAGATACCAGATATACAGTCAGTGCACTTTACCTTATTGCGGCGCTCGACAGACAGTTTTTTGTAAGCAGCCTCTGTTATGAATTATGAATAATTGAGAGTTATGAATTCGCTTTTTTTAAGGTTATTTTTTTATTACAGATTATCAAGTAGTATCATGCTGAGATTGTGTTCTGAAAGTTTCATCACAATGTATATGTATGTGTGTGTATGCCGGTATGTACTACATATGTGCTATGAACTCTGAACGGCTTGTTTATTCAACTTATGGAATAAAGTACTCATTCGATTCTTTTCAAGTTTTGCAAAATTGTACCTACCTATATCAAACATTCGCTTAGACCCCTAAAATTTTGAAGGATATCTGATCAGTGCTTAATTTATAATTTTTATTTTCAAATTGCTAAAAAGACACCACTTATATAATCATTAATTTTCGTAATGTTTTCATAATAAAATATTTAAATCAAAAATATTTAAAAAAAAATCATTTCATGAAAATGCTGTAAATTTTCCATACAAAAATTTAATACATTGTGGAGGGACATGGTAGTGAAGATAGCATTGACCACAAGCCATTCGTTTAGTTGTGTTTACTAACCTATACTCTTGTTTTTATTTTTAAAGCTTTACCTTTAGTACCAATTCGAAAATCACTAGTCTGACAAATATGTAAATCTGCACTTTAATCTAACAATATCAAGCTGGTGCAATAGGCACCTTGATAGTTTAAACCATTAGGTTTCAAGCAACCACCAACCGATCAGACAAATTACTGTGTAGTATATAAATAAAATGAAGCAATTTACCCACCTAATAGTTCATTATTTACCTGAAACTAGACTACGTAGAGTGGTCAGGTGTAGAAGACAAGTCAACGTTTTTAAATATTCACGTTTTCAGCAGTGCAATGTGCAATGAAACTCAAGTGATATCGATTATATGGATAATGGGGTCGTCAAATGAGAGTTTATTGTTTATTAATTTTTATTGTTTTATAGTATTAACTTATAAACCAAAAAGTCCCGGAGGGTTGTTGAGTAAGGGGGAAACCAGCAAAAAGAGTCACAGCTGGACATCCAGATCACAAGAGGCAATCTCCGACTGAAAAACAGGAAGAAGAAGAACTTATAAACGGCACAAATTGCCTTTGACATACATACATAAACGAGTGGGTTGTGGCCAACGATAAACTCCTCACTAACCAGTCATTCTATAAAGTAAGTACCTACTCAAATTTTGTATGGAAAATATTCAGCATTTTTATGAAATGAGTTTGTTACATTTTTTATTTTAATATTTTTTTAAGAAAACTTGATAATTATTCAATGCCATTTTATGAAAGTGATGCGCCTTTTTACCAATTTGAATATAAAAATATCAAATTTTAAGTTTCTTGAGGTTGGAGTCACTTTGAAATATTTGACAAAAAATCTAATGGGTCTAAGTGAGTATCAGATATACATAGTTGCAAAATTTGAATACGATTGAAAGAGTACTTTAGTCTATAATCGATAAAGTATAATAAACACGCCGTACATAGCACACAGCAAATAGCACACATACAGATACATTGTGATGAAACTTTCAAAATACAAACTCAGTATGGTTATACTAGTTGATAATCTGCAATAAAATATAGCCTTAAAAATTGCGAAATCATAACTCCCCACTACCACCCTTGGGTTAATGAGGAGAAAAAACACATATTGAAGTAAAAAAATAAAGTACAAGAGAAAAATATAATTATGAATACACTATAAAAAAGAAAATCAACCTAGTTAAAAAAATCAAATCAAAAATAAAAAAAATTATATTATTAGTAAGCATACAATCAATGGAATATAATACGAAAAAGCCGACTTCAAAATGAATGTGTGTCAAGAAAGAAAAAAAATGTGGCGTTCGGTTCTCTCTGCCTATCCCGTGCTGGACACTACGTGATGGTATGTAGTAAAAATTTATTTTCATATGATTCGCGTATACAGTAATATGTATTTTACAGATTTCAGACGCCTAAAGAAATCGAAAAGTTTGATGATTTTTTCTCACGAGTCCTATCATAATAATTTGATGAAATCTCATGTGTGATCACCTCAAAAGTACTGTCTTCCTATTCATAAATAAATCATCAAAATCGGATAATATAGTAAAAAATAATTTAAGTAATAATTTAACAGTAAGATGACTTTTTCGTGGATCCCACGAACAGATCTTGACCACATTGAAATGGGACCTCGTGAAAGATACACCCATTCTAATCTAAAAAGAATAATTGAAATTTCTACAATATCTTTACATGTCATAGAACTCCATACGATAATTATATCCATGATAAGGGTAATCACTAGGGTTTTGATTTCGCCGGTCGAACCAGACTTGCCCCCCTGATATGTATCTATCTAGCCAACAGAGCCACGAAGACCGGCAATATTTGATTAATATGATGGCATTATTAGGGGCTCAGAAATGAGGACAGGTATGTTATTAGCCAACGGTTGGTGATGCCTACCTACGACACTCAAGTGAGGTGACCAAGCAGCACGCTATGCTAATCAGCACGCGAGCAATTTGTGTTACACCTACTAGATTACAATCTCACACGTGTACGTGTGTATCATATATGTATGTATATGTATCGGTAATGCACACTCGGCCAAAAGTGTACTCATTCTCACTACGTTGACCATATTGTAATTTTCAAATAACTTCCTTTAACCTCCTCTTACGTTCTAAGAACCTAATACCAAATATATAGAAAATACAATTTTTTTTTTATTTATCGTAAAATTATTCTTTTTATCTACGAAAAAATGACGAATATATACAATAACTTTCAGAATATCATATGGCGCCATCTTTTTCTCGAACGATACCGACTTTTATTATTTTTATTGACAAACTTTTGATGTCTCAATAGAGACGAAGTTGGGATATTATAGAAGAACCAGGAACTCAAGACACCTAGAGGGCTTACGACCTGTCATCGGCTGATTTGTGTGATCACTTTATGCGCTTGCGCAACGTTCACCAATTATGCCTTCTTATTGAGTTCCCTTATCAATGTAATTTTTGAAAGTTCTACATATTTGAATAAAATGAAAAAATTCATTTGATAATAATGCATTATTACTGTTGCCATCTATGAAGTAACGAAGGAAAATTTTTGTAACGCCATGTATTGAGAAATTGGTTTAATAAATGGTAAACAATGTAAGCAACAGTCCTTATAAATGAGGTGACGGTGTCTCGCGCAGATATCACCCTTGTACCTCGCCAGAAATATTATTTCATTTTTGGCTTGTTTACCAACTTGTACCAATGTGTATGTAAATCGAATATTTTTTTTTTAATTGCATATACGCATACATCGGTTAAATGATATTTTTATTGACAAACTTTTAATATCTCAATAGAGACGATGTTGGGATATTATAGAAGAACCAGGAACTCAAAGCACCTACAGGGCTTACGACCTGTCATCGGTTGGTTTACGTGATCACTTTATGCGCTTGCGCAACGTTCAAATTTTATTCCATTCCTGTCAGCTTTGTACATATATTCTTAATCCTATTTTCTTAAATAGTGCTATGTACCTAGCGAAACATATAAATAGTGCTATGTACCTAGCGAAACATATAAATAGTGCTATGTACCTAGCGAAACATATAAATAGTGCTATGTACCTAGCGAAACATATAAATAGTGCTATGTACCTAGCGAAACATATAAATAGTGCTATGTACCTAGCGAAACATATAAATAGTGCTATGTACCTAGCGAAACATATAAATAGTGCTATGTACCTAGCGAAACATATAAATAGTGCTATGTACCTAGCGAAACATATAAATAGTGCTATGTACCTAGCGAAACATATAAATAGTGCTATGTACCTAGCGAAACATATAAATAGTGCTATGTACCTAGCGAAACATATAAATAGTGCTATGTACCTAGCGAAACATATAAATAGTGCTATGTACCTAGCGAAACATATAAATAGTGCTATGTACCTAGCGAAACATATAAATAGTGCTATGTACCTAACGAAACATATATATAAGTCTGTTATTTTGGACAGATTAAAAATAGAACAAGACTAAGAATAACTGAGAATAATCAAGCGTCTTAGAAAAAGCACAATTCAAATAAATTTCATTACTTATATTTTCCTAGATAATTTCAAAAATTTACTCTTAGTAGTTTTCCGATGATAAAATTTTTCTTGAAGTGTAATTCGAGACGCTGGTAAGTGGCATGTGAAAAATTCAATCGCTTGGGAATCGTATGGAGTGTTGAGAACACGGTACCTACACGTCCTGTAGGGATTAACAAAATATGCCACGATGTATTGCCACTTTGGTCTTAATTTTCTATACACACCTATTGCACGACAAAATAATTAAAACTCATTGATGGCCACAAAACAAATAAATTCTTATGACAAAATGATAATTCGTAGATAAATAAATATGTTTGTAATCCAACTGTCGATTAGTTCAAGAAAATTTAATTCCCTTAATTAATCAGTAGTATTAAGCCAAGACGCGTATATGAAGGAACATTTTGTATGGTGTAGTGGACTTTTAGCATGCCATGTAATATGTTCTGTACATGGATGAATTCAAAATTCGAAGTAGAACATTATGTGTGTTTTTTGTGTGTGTCCCCTCATAACTTTTGATCCGCTTAGTTTACAAAGCTTAAAATTTCAGAAAATATAATCTTTTAGGCCTACAAAACTTTTATTGTCGAAATTTTTGTTCCAGTCAGGGGTTATCAACTTTTTATTTTTTATCACATTTTTCCACAATCATAAAAGCTAAAATTCTGAAAATTTGTAAAAATAAAGAAAAATATAATATTACAAATATATTTTTAAAAAAAAAACTTTCAGAGCTTCTCAAACTTTTTTGTATTGAGAAATATATTTTTATGACAAATTTGTGTGTTTAACTTCCTCAAATCATATTTAATTAGAGCGCCAGCAATCGAAACCTGTGTTTTTGGCAAAAAATAATAGGTCTTGAGTTTCATTGGTGAAATTTCCACAATTTATCTTTCTAAAGTACTTATATTTATAAATAATAATTAATTGAAAATATTATCAAAAGTCATACAAATGCCACAACTTCAATATCTCCTTCTTGGTCCTTATCCACATGACTGAGGATGGTATCAGCAATCAATCTTTGTGTGGTCCGCCTCCATGATAATCTATTCTGGGAAGGTCGTAGAGCACCAGTCACTAAAGATCCCAATGCAAACTTAACAAGATCACTCTATCAAATCGGTGAGCGACCACGGGATCTTCTTTATTCTGCTCTGACCATCACAACTGGTTCTTCCCTGGAAATGTATCCAAATAATTTAAAAATATGTCTAAAACACATTTATGATAGACAATCCATAATAAAACTCCTCCAGAATGGACACATTTGCTCTTTTGACTGTTCATGGGATGCGCAACATTCGCCTCCAGTAACAACTTCAATCCACAATAAAGCTCACCCAGAATGGACATGTTTGCTCTTTTGGCTATTCATGGGATGCGCAACATTCGCCTCCAGCAACAACTTCAATCCACAATAAAGCTCATTCAGAATGGACACGTTTGCTCTTTTGGCTATTCATGGGATGCGCAACATTCGCCTCCAGCAACAACTTCAATCCACAATAAAGCTCATTCAGAATGGACACGTTTGCTCTTTTGGCTATTCATGGGATGCGCAACATTCGCCTCCAGCAACAACTTCAATCCACAATAAAGCTCATTCAGAATGGACACGTTTGCTCTTTTGGCTATTCATGGGATGCGCAACATTCGCCTCCAGCAACAACTTCAATCCACAATAAAGCTCATTCAGAATGGACACGTTTGCTCTTTTGGCTATTCATGGGATGCGCAACATTCGCCTCCAGCAACAACTTCAATCCACAATAAAGCTCATTCAGAATGGACACGTTTGCTCTTTTGGCTATTCATGGGATGCGCAACATTCGCCTCCAGCAACAACTTCAATCCACAATAAAGCTCATTCAGAATGGACACGTTTGCTCTTTTGGCTATTCATGGGATGCGCAACATTCGCCTCCAGCAACAACTTCAATCCATAATAAAGTTAATCCAGCCCCCCTAGACAACATGCTATTCAAGAGGTTCGTTATCTCGGTAAGCAATAGTAAATGTATGGAATTGGTGGCTGTGATGTCACTTGACAGGCACCAATTCCATACATTTACTATCGCTTAGCGAGATAACGCTTAGCTTAAATGCCATGTTGTCTAGGGGGGCTGAATGGACACGTTTGCTCTTTTAGCTGTTCGTGGGATGCGTATTATTCGCCTCCAGCAACAACTTCAATAGCTTCACACTATTTTTTTAGAGTATTAAGACCAAAACAGAGCATTTATGACCATTAAGAAGCCATTTCTCATCACTAACGTATGTAAGAATGTAAATTAGGTATCCATGTGCTAGTCATATCTGGTTCTTATACCTGTAATACCAGGTTAGTATGATATGATATCGATTCTCCCCGTGTTGGTTGAAGTAAACATGATACTGCCCGATACGGAACGGGAGACGTCATCTTATTGTGCATGCTAATGTATGCGGGGGTGTATTATGCCGTGGCATGTACCAACCAACAATGCATGCTCAGTATGCACACCCATCTACCACCACATTTATTTCATTTCATAGCCAAACTTCGTGCTTGTTTGGCATTCTCCGCATACACAATCAACAACTTCCGAATACCTCGATTCACCTCTCTCTTTTGATGGAATGATTATTTTGATGGATAACCAAAAATGGGTTATGGGACTTTTTGGTAATTTTTTGTACTAATTGATGTTAAAAATAAAAAAAAAGTGAAAGGGACGCGGGGCAGAAAGACGTGGCGACTGCGTATAGCTATCGTAAAACAACTTGAACCCTTTAAGTGGGTGCGCAGATCGCAAATTTTTGTGTATTTTTGATTGTTTGATATACGTGGTCACCTCCCCGACAAGTCAGGCTCAACAACATTGGTGAAATCTTGTATACCAGAAGGACCGACCCCAGATAAACTGGGAAGAAGAAAGAAGGAAAGAAGAAGAAAGAAGGAAAATACAGCACAACTAGATGACTTGATAAAGTTATTGAAAGATGAACTATAATTGGTAATATAGTAAACGGATCACTCAAACCAGTAACGTCTAATCCAATCATCTCAAAGGAAGCCAAAACTTTCGTTCACAATACAAATATAGTACTTAAGTAACTTGCGCTAGTGAAACCCGAATGTGACAAAAGACGCATGAAAGAATAATAAAAGTCATAGAAATGAGATCATTAAGTATGGAATATAACAGAATAATGTATGATAGAATTAGAAACATGATATTCATTACTTCTACATACTTACTTTGCTTTTTATATAGCTTCGGCTATTCCTGCGCCATTGGCTACGTCATCGATTGTTGTTTTTTTTTATATTCTCAGTTCCTGTTCGGTCAGCCGCTTCATTACTTCTACATACTTACTTTGCTTTTATATGGCTTCTGCTATTCCTGAGCCACTGGCTACGTCATCGATTGTTGGTTTTTTTATATTCTCACTTCCTGTTCGGTCAGCCCTTCATAGACTCTGGAGTCGCCTTATGGATCTCCTTCATACCTCCGATACAATGATAGAATGCAACATTAAGAAGAATATAATGAGAATAATAAAAATTAATGCTCTGAGACGGTTTCGTTTATCGTGAGAGGATTTTTTATATCTATGTTAATTTTATATCAATATCAATAATTTCAAAACATTGATTTTAATTATTTCAACAATTATAGTTAAATCTTAAGTTGGTTAATTATTATATAACTTTGTGTACCTACTTGTACATTATCAGTTATGAAATTAAATCTTATAATTACTCTAAATGTAGTGTAATGCTCTTTACCTCAGAGCGGTAACATATTGAAGGATATCACATAAATAATTGATGTACCTTAACTACTCTAACACAGCTGTTTTCAAATACATTAGTTACCTACCTTCATGATCAAAATTATATTTACTTATTCTATGACAATCTTATTTCAAAATTCATATGTAATTAATAATATGTTTATAAGATTTGAGTGTATAGTCGAAAGTTTTGTTTTCTCAGTATAATTACTTTCTTCTTCAGCCTAAACGAAGGACTCATCCATTTGACTCCACGTCGTCGTGTGCAGTTTGCATCCTGGACGTACCAACATATCGTTGTTTATCATCCCTTCACCTCAGCTACTATCGCCCCACACCTCTCTTCGTCACACGAGGTCTTTAATTCAGTACAATCTTTGTCAACATATTGTCGGAGCTTCTTTATACGTGTTCCGCCAGTTTCCATTTCAGATTTTCCACATGGTGAATTATATCATTAACTTTTGATCTTTCTCTAACTATTTCATTTCTTGTTTTAGCTCTTAGTAACAGAAACAGCATGGTTCTTTCCAAATCTCTTTGAGTGACTCGCAGTTTCTCGACACTTTGTTTAGAAAGAATTCAAGGCCATATGTAGCAATGGGCAGCACACTCGATTCATATACTTTCCTTATTTAGGTTTGTGGGTGTTTTCCGTTTTTTCCAGATATATCCCATTTTAACAAAAGCAGCACAATTTAATCCACTCCTTTTTTTGAGTTCAGCAGTCTTTATCCAGTTGAATACTATGCTCCAGGTATAAGATAGATATTAAATAAATAAAGGGGAAATATTCGTGATTAAATCAAAGTTATCTTTAGTAATCAAAATAAAATTAATTCATAACTGTCGATAAACTTTAGTTTCAGAGTAATTCGGCACTGTCCGGAGTCAGTCGAAGCCGAACGATTATCAAAAGACTTCGTCCCACACGAAAATCGTCTTTCTATCGCACCGGGTAAAATGAAATGTATGTGACTGAGACGAAGTGAGTTTGGTAATATTTCAAACAAATGCATTTTGTTGGTTTATTTGGGTTTGATCACAACTTAGCGTATACGCAATATATTAGATATACTCTTATAATATATCTCAGTGTCTCATTTTATTTCTAAAGTGATCCCCAAATTTCGTCAAAATCATAAATTGAAAACTACTGTTTGGTGGGAATTAATAAAGGTCTTACATTAATACCACGAGAGGAAGTTCATCGAGGCATTACTTTACAGTTGAACTGATCGATACAACATAACCTCAAATATATTATAACGTTAGTAGTAAATCTTCTCTTAACCGTATTAACAATATGCTCACAGTATTATTATCATTCACTTCACTCAAATCGCAACATGGAATTCAAAATTTCTAACCATATACCTTCCTACTCTATCTCTCTCCTAACTAAACAAGAACATTACAATCTAATCAATTGAATTCCTATAAATTCACAAACGCTATCGATGTGGCGTATTTTGTAATTCTGGATGTATTGAACGGATTTTGACGGCGATAAATAAAATTTAGTTAACGGAAACAAACTGAAATAAATATCTTGATTATAATATAACTCTGTAAAATATTGCAAGCTTAACCTAGAAAAAGATTCAAAATGAAAGTTATTGTTTTACAATATAAATTCTCAACGTGTAGAGCATTGTCATATTTTTTGCGTGTATACCGTATGGAAATTTCGTGACATAAATTAAATTAAAGATTATTAATTTTCCGTAGACAAATACATCCATCCCCTACTTGCACATTAAAATTTTGCATTTAAAAAACTTGTAAATGATCTCACTTTTTTTACGGAATTTGTAGAGTATAAAAGCAATGAAATCTATACCTACACAACTTTCTAGTCGATAACAGATCCGAGATGGTCGCATTGCAAGGATGTTTAGCCAAAACTCATTGTTTTTTTTTATCCAATATCTCAAATTTCGAATTATTAAGTGTTATTTTACTCCCAACGAATATTATCCACTTCTTTTTTAGATAGATCGGAACCTTAACTGGCGCTATATACGAATATAGACTTTACACCCTTTGGTCAATTTTATCAACTTAAGGGTGAGTGTAAATTGGATTAGGTCGGGTAACATAAAGGTTCGAAATCAAATTTGATTTTAGGTCGGTGTTTATATGGACTATAGACGACAAAGAAAGAACAAAGAATCATATGTTAGACGATGAAGAAAAAACCGAAAAAATAACACACCAAAAACACCAACTTCGAAAATAAAAAAAAGAAACTGAAAGATCCATAAGTATGTAGTTTTGTTGTTTGAACAAAAATTGCTGTGGGGTTATTTATAAAATCGGAGTTTTCCAGCATAGTGTCAAAACTTGACTTATATTGTTTCTTAAATATAATAACTTATAATAATTATTTACGAAACGAAAATATTTTCTTTATTTATTTTATTCATCATTTCACACCGTTGACTGTACTTCAAAAAAGGAACTGGTAAGTTCAGAGCTGCGTTCACAATGAACACCGAATGCACTTAGTGACACTCCATGGCGTTCAGCATCACCGGAAACAGAAGTTCTAACGACACTCTGTCACATTCATATTGAACGTCGAGTGTATGCTCCAAATGCTCTGTATGATTGTCGGATGAAAAACGCTCCGACAGTAAGTTATAGTCTCCGTTGACTTCAATTTAAGTGTGGTAAGATAACATATATTTTTTTCTGTGGTGTCTGTTATGTTTGATGACATTATATCTGATGGCAATATGCATTCACAAAGAGGTTTCAATAAAAGGTCAGAGAGCATTATTAATTTACTCCACTGCCCAATTGCTGTCTTTCGTTGAAAATATAACCTTAAAAGAGACACGTATGATAAATGACATTTGACATTTAAAACGCCCGATGCTGCGTTCAGATCGAAAGCGTTCAGTGAGATTGGTGTGAAAAACGTTATTATCTGCAACTTCGGGTACATCCGACACTAGACGTCGAGTGTTCTATCTTAACGCAGCCCAGGAGAAAGAATTGCAACAGCTTTTGTGGTACGATCAACAGATCGAAGAACAGACTGTGATTTGACAAGAATTTTTTTTTCTTTATATATTGTAGTGAATAAGTGTCATTTAGTATGATATGATACAGTAGTGAATATAAATGAATGTTACGACGTTGACGTATTTTAGCCAAGTGAAGAAGATTTCGATAAGTGAAAACATGATATGTATATTCTATTTCATAATACCTACCTGATTGATTGATTGTACCTACCTAATTGATTGATTGTACCTACCTAAAAATGCACAATAGCCATGCGGGAGATACCTGTTATTGGATCACTGAAGATTCTTAGTTTTTGTTTCATGATTTCTTTGTTTGTGTTATTCAGTGTTCTGATGGTGTCTTTTTATATTAAGAAAATAAATAAATAAATATCGAATTTTGTAAGATTATAACTAAACAGTTTACATAAGATTTGCAATATTTTAAATGTATACGCATACAATGATAATTAATTCATACCTCATTCCTCCTCACCCATCCCACATTATTTTTTCAATACTTATACATGTTTATGGTACCTATTTTATTTTTTTGTATTGTTTTTTTTTATATTTCTATTTAGATACATTTTATTATTTTATTTACTAAATAGTTAATTTTTGGTAATCTTTTTAGTACTTTATTAATTTATTTTTTTTAGTTTTTAGTCATATTTTTTTTTAACTTGTCATAATATATTCATGTAATTAATATGTAATTGGTGTTAATTTTTATACCTTTTTTTGCTTGAATTTTGAAATTAACTGTTTACTGATCCAAATAAATAAAGGATATGAAGGTTTCTGTAAGGGAAACGCGACTAAATCATTTATAAATTATAATGACGTCATAATTTACGTTTATTATAACGTCATTGTTTCGTTCAGTCATTTGATGTTTGTTTATTCGTTCCATGTTCGTTCATTTGTTCCATACTCATAACTTATTCGTATTAAACGTACAACGGTAGGTAAATATTTTAATATTACTAAATAATTTGACTATACAATCGGTATTATATTTATATATAAAGCAACAAATACTGAGAGACAAAGGATTATATTCCATATAGTATGTAAGTATGTACACACACAGGGCCTGACCCGCGATAGGTTCAAATGATGCAGTTGGGCCAGGCAAAAAATAAATCTTGGGCGACATATTTGAAACAAAATGTAACACAAAAATAGAATCAAATTCATTATATCAATAATTTTATTTATTAGAAAAACGAAAACTTCGGACCCATTTTTAAGCAAAATGCGCGCCCGGAGGAGTTTGAGATTCGGCATAGTTAAAGTTGATATGGAGATGGAGTGTAGAAAGCTAAAAATTATGCAAAATAATGTGTTACAAATACATTTAATTAAATAAAAAAATAATTCACCTCGAACCATAGTTTGGTTAATTTCATACTGCCAATTTCAAAGACATAGGCCCAAATTATAGAATAATTCTCAAGACCGTTCTCCAAATGTGTCATCTCAAGAACATCTTGAGATCATGCTCGAAAATCCGTATTAAAAGTAAAATATGTACGCCGTCTCATTCGAGAAAGCGTAGGTACTCGAAAAAAATGTGAATTCAGCTCTATAAATAAATACTTTTTCTCACGAGTAGCAATAATTTCAGCGTTGTTATGTTGGTAGCAATGAGTTGGAATAGCTATTTATAGATATTTTGACAATTCATTGTCTTGGTAATCTTCGAAAGTGTAGAGAAATTTATGAGTCATAATATTATGATACGTGATTAAATAGTGAAAATTTCGACCATTTTATTCGGAAGAAGAAAATAAATACTGCTTCTTTTATCTGTCATATAGCATATTACGGGAATGTGTGTACCTACAGTCAATAGTTCCAGAAAAAGCAGCCATTTCAAAATATGATGCAACATGCATAGAATAACAACATGATATTTACTGGATGTACCGGAAATTTGATGAAATCTTACAAAATTTAATTCACATAGTTTATGAATGATTTTATATAAATTACCCCCGGAAGGTTCTTAATAAGATTCTCGGTCTATTTTAGTATCGCTAACAATGTAAATGAATGTAAAAATAGTAATCAATGCGAAATTCGTCCGTGTCTATATGCGTCTCTTTTTCGTGTAAAGCGCTGTCTCCTTTTCTCTCGTTGAGACCGTTCTCAAGACAGCGGGATAGCTGTCTCGAAGCAATTTCAACTCTTCTATACATTTCGAGATCGGTCTTGAGATCAAGCTCAGTGACTTTTGTTTCTTTAATACCATTTTGGTTGAGAACGTGTTCTCAAGACCAGTCTCAAGCTGGAGAACGAATCTATAATTCGGGCCATAATGTCAAACGCAGTTTTGCCCGTGTTTATAACCTTAAACAGGTTCACTTTTGATCCGCTCAATTTACAGAGCCCCCAAAATTTCAGAATTAATAGATAGTTATAGTCCTATAAAACTTTCATACACAGAATTTTGAATTTTTGTTCCAATAGGGGGTTATCAACTTTTTTTTTTTTAAATAATAATTCCTTGTTAATATGTATTGAATTTTTCCATATACCTATCTCAAAAACTATATAAGCTAGAACCCTGAAAATTGGTATAAATATAGAAAAATACAAAATCTCAATTTTATTTTCAAAAAAATTCCAGCGTTTCTCAAACTTTTTTTTTAATAAGGCAAACATTTTTTTATGATAAATTTATGTGTTTAACTTTCTATATTTCCAAAATTTTTAAAAATATCGTTAAGGCCGAAACACCTCAACTAGATAATTTAATTTTCTCTAAAAATTATGAACATTGTAGTATTACATATACATTTTTTTGTAACAATTTTTATAAAAATTACACTTCACAATATATGGGCAGTATACACTTCACAATATATGGGTCGATGGCAGAGCGGTTAGCGCGCTGGGCTAGTAATCCAGTGGTCGCGAGTTCGAATCCTGCCTCGACCGATTTCGTTCACCTATAGCACAAGCATTTATTTACTTATTTTAGGGAACGTAGGAAGATTAATCTACAAACATACATCATGCTGTTTTCATATTCTGGGTAGCAAAAAAAGACTGACCTCCTTACTATCCTATCTTGACATATATACCTATGTAGGTACATGTTATATATAGAAAACAAAATATCTTAAAATACTTATTAATTTGTATTAAAGTGTTAATAGTTTGGTACGTATTTTTCAATTATGCATACTATCGCCAACAACAGTTGGATCTCATGTGTTACATCCAACTAGTTATATAATTGCCTATATTTAAACTTTGATTAGAAGCACCCTAGTTGAGTAATCCAGAGAACGCTAGTTCAAATCTTGACTTCCACCGATTTCGTTCACCGAGCATTTTCAATTTATAGAATGTATAAGGATTTATAACCACTCACTTCACCTTGGTCACTAGAGTTCCCAAGTCCATTTAACTGACGCTAGACCTTGATCACAACAGTCTTCACGACACAAAAAATTGATGTAAAATAAAGTCATCCTACTCATTTATGAATTAAATATTCTTTAATTCATTTGCCATCCTTTTGTTCGGATATATAGATATTAGATGGGTCGATGGCAGAGCGGTTAGCGCGCTGGGCTAGTAATCTAGTGGTCGCGAGTTCGAATCCTGCCTTGACCGATTTCGGTCACCTATAGCACACGCATTTAAATGCTTATTTTAAAAAAAATCTCGTTTTCTCAGATGCATGTTTGCGACTTTGTATACGTCAAAAAATCATTTTTAAGTTGGTCGTTGGTTGGGCTTGTGAAACATGGATTAAAATATTTTTAACATTTGGATATATCAAAGTTTAACTTTTTGCTTATAATATATATTTTGTCGTGTGTAGTGTGCATAATATAAGAAAAATATTTTTTTACCATACATATACTTGGGCACTGAAAAACAGAAGGTTTATAATGGCTGTTGGATTGCAATCACTAGAACACAGATGCAAAGTCGATATCGTTAGTTTATTTTATAGATGACCACGGGATATGATCAGAAGATCATCACAGTCAATCGTTTTACTCAGTCACAATACACATTTACCAGTTGTTTCGTTTAACCCGGGACTTTTTTTTTTAAGATCCGAATTATTATTTTCTTTGGCAGATTGCAAACCCACCCCAACGGCACGTTGTATGCTTCTACGGAAGACTAGAATGAAACCAAATTCCAAGACCTGGTGTTCCCTACGTAGACATGTTAAAAAAAAATCCACGAGGGGCCGAAAACTGCTGACACGACCCTGCACACATTTCCAACGTTCAAATATTATTTGCCTTTATGTTTGATTATTTGCTCTCTCTGTTATATGAATAATATTTATGTCTAGAATTTAATATGAATAAACGCTGCTTTTCACGGTTGCCTCTCAAATAATATCCACGTATAATAATTGTGATTTTTGAAGCCCGGGGCCCGAAAAAAAAACACAAAAAATGTTACAAAACTAACGACAACGTTCAAAAATAATTAAAATCCAAACAAATCTCTTTGAATTTCTATTTTAATCATTTTAATTTTCGTCTCTTATCGCTAAAAATAAAATATGAAATGTTGGCGATAAATATGTATATTTATTTATTTATTTATTTATTTATTTATTTAATTATTTTTTTTTTATTTATTTATTTATTTATTTATTTATTTATTTATTTATTTATTTATTTATTTATTTATTTATTTATTTATTTATTTATTTATTTATTTATTTATTTGTTTATTTATTTATTTATTTATTTATTTATTTATATATTTATTTATTTATTTATTTATTTATTTATTTATTTATTTATTTATTTATTTATTTATTTATTTATTTATTTATTTATTTATTTATTTATTTATTTATTTATTTATTTATTTGTTTATTCGGATTAGTAAACAGTCATGTTAACACTTACAATACAAAAACGATTTACAGAAATGAGACCAATTACATACCAATCCCAGAAAGTACAGAAAAATGACAGTTACAAAAAATTTAATAAAAAAAAGCATTTCATATATTGTAATAAGTAAAAAAAATACAGCATAGTGGGGGCAAGTCTGGTCCAACCGGCGAAATCAAAACCCTCGTGATTACCCATATATTTTTTTTAAATAAAAAGGAATATGTCCTTGTTAAACAAGTACATCTTCCTACGTTCCCTAAAATAAGCATAAATGCTTGTACTGTAAGTGAACGAAATTGGTCGAAGCAGGATACGAGCTCGCGACCACTGGATTACTAACCCAGCGCGCTAACCACTCTGCCATTAACCCATCTAAAGATATTATAGAACTCCATATAGTAATTATATCCATGATATGGATAATTGTGAGGGTTTTGATTTCGCCGGTTGGACCAGACTTGCCCCATTAATTTTCTACATATTTCCGCCGCGGTGTTTCGGCATTATTAAGGTCTTAATTAAACTAAATTTGGCAAGACGTATCCGGCAATACTTCAAATATTTACAATGTCACCGAAAATTGTAAAATCATTCCGATTATAACATTGTGAATATTTGAAGTGGTAATGGATTAGTCTCGTCAAATTTAGTTTCATTTAGATATTGATAATGCCGAAACATCTCGGCGAAAACTTTCGATCGTAATAAATTAATTCTCTGAAAAAATACTGTACAGAATATCAAGTGATGGGTATCATTAATGTTGTAGGATTATTGGACTGTATTAAACATAACAGATAAACAAAGAAGTATTTATTTTTCTCTTTCGAATAAAATGGTCGACATTTTCACTATTGATTCAGGTATCATAATATTATGATACATAAATTTCTCTACACTTTCGAAAATTACCAAGACAACGAATTGTCAAAATATTTTTTTCTTTCCTTCGCAAAAAATCCTAATTGTTTTATAAATTTTGTGCTGTCTTGATTTGATCTGAGACTCGACTGAATAAAGATATGACTGACGGATCACATCTATGCTCTGGCAGTTCAGTATACTATTTCAGATTATTTGGTTAAATAACAAATAAAAATTAAGTTTATATTTTTAAAAGATACCTACAAACACAATATGTATGTATATGCATATCATGATGACTTCAATTTCATTTTTAAATTGTGTAGAATAGTTAAGTTTATATTTTTAGATACTTTTCAAAAAAATGCAACTAGGTACAACCTACATGTCTCCTGTGAAATATTATAATAATATGTACACTGCTAGCCCTAGAACAGGTATACCTAGTTGGGCAGCAGTTATCTATTTTTAATGACGATTATTTAAATTGTGTGATATAAATACATAAATAAATACACCTAACATGCTTAATTTTCATTGCTTTCGATGTTTTCATATATTATTTGTTCTGATTTACCTTGTTTTCATTGCTGTGTTTTTAATTTACTTTATTTTGTTCTGTTTGTGCTTTATTCTCATTCTAAAATTGTAAAAAAATAATGTTCTGTATATGTGTAGATATATTGATGGTTGAATAACAATATAATTATAGTGTACGAGAGGAGCTTGCACTGACAAACTGTTTATACAGTTTAGTGCAAAATTTATATAACCAAATGTAAATTGTGTAAATTAATATAAAAATAAAAAAAAAACAAAATAAATAAATCTATAAATAGCTATTTCAACCCATTGGTACCAACATAACAACGCTGAAATTATCGCCATTCTCGAGAAAAAGTACTTATTTATAGATCTTCATCCACATTTTTTTTGAGAACGCTTTCTCGAATGAGACGGCGCGGCGTACGTATTTTAATTTTAATACGGATTTTCGAGCATGATCTCGAGATGGCCTTGAGATGACACATTTGGAGAACGGTCTTGAGAATTATTCTATAATTTGGGCCTTATTATTGTCACCCAAAATAATTGCTACTTATTTTTCAAGTGACAATGGCAAGTAAGGGTCACACGGAAATATGCTTCTACACTGTGTTAAATTCTATTTGTTGATTTATAAAAGTAATTTCCATTCTGTTATTATTTATACGCATATAATAATAGAAGCGTTTGGTTCTCTCTGCCTATCCAATTAGCATGACGCATCGTGATGTTATGTATAGTTATTTGTTTTGTTTTTATTTAGTTTGCCTTTAATGAATTACAAAGCATTAATTTGTGATTAAGTTAAAAAGCATATGTTTAAACCTTAAGGCCACTTCACATGCAACCTCGTCTTCTGTGCTATTTTCTACACGGGATGATTTCTCCATTATCGTTGACTACACAAGTTCCCAAAGTGTGCGCATACTATCAGAAATAACATTTTTCTCCCTTTGACTGTGTGTCACGTATTGTGACTTCGGATCTACTAAAAAGGAAAATTATTTTCTCAGTGTGTATTATAAAATAATTGCTAAAATGGATTAGTCACAAAAGTATTTGTATCATTTTTAATGGTACTGCTCAAATTTACGTAATAATCAATTTATTTTTATTCAAAAGGTGCTATTCCTGAATTAATTTTCTCGGTCCCTTTTTTGGTGTGGTACCTATAGATATATTAGACATTTTATTCATATGTTTGTTAATGTTGAGTATTTTTAAAGTTTTGACGGATAGAATGATACAAAATGAATTGCGTTCGCGTATAAAAAAAAATTAAATTCATTTATTTTAATTCATTTCGACATCCAGCTTACGATTTTCATAAAAAGAAAACAATTTTGATTATTATTATGAGTGCTGGACGTCCAATTATGGAGGCACACTTAATTACATGAGCTCATATTCAATCACACATGTAAATTACACAAGTAAGAGTTGCATTAATAAGAGAAAATAAGGTTACAAAAGTTAAGTAAAAAAAGAAGAAAAAAAAATAGTTACATAAGTTAAGCAAAAAAAATAAATTAGTTATGAGTCATTCATGAGTTGGTCCTATCATCCCTTCGCTGGAAAGCGTTGACTTTCGGGACAATCTGTATATTGTACATTTAAATCACAATGGCATGCTTGGGCATGCATGGCTTATAAAACTATTCGTTCATCAAAGGCGCCACGACTCGGATAATTTGACAACGACTGGTCTAATCCATTTGACTGATAACTAACTAGTGGTTGTGGTGTTTCTACGAATAACTCTCGGTGTCGTTAACTTCAATAACTCTAATAAATATCTGTCATTTTGTCTTTTATTGTCCACAGACACGCCATGCCCTCCTCAGTTATCTTAATACTATTTCATTTGTCCAAGCTGTTTACCTATCCTATCCATCTTGTGCGATTTTTCAAAGCCCGACACAATAAACAAAACATTAATCTCACATTTTTTCAAGGCAAGTCAAAAGCACAGCTTGTAAATTAATGCGTTTGATTTATACAAGCGCGTATTTATACGCTCCCGTGAACACATTTTAAAACGCTATATTTTTTCCGAGTACGTCAGCAAATACCATCACGTTCTCTCCCTTATTGAGTCAATAGGGAAAGCCAAATGAAATACATTTTGATCCTGGCAGACAATATTATGTAGTTTTATGAATTTTCGTTGATTTTGTACCAAACGCTTGTCCGTTGTTTTTATTTCTACTATCCCCAATCCCGTGTTACCTTTTATAGGTCAGTTTAATATCTGACTCTCGACCCTAAGGTTTCAGGTTCAGTTCTCTTCAGAGAGACAATTTTTCATATTGTTTGCGTTTAAACGATAAAATTTGTTTTTATTTTAGTAAAAAAATTTATAAAATACGCACAGTTTGATATCTTATAAGGAGAATGTTCAGCTATGGAATAGAAGGACAAGCCCCAGAAACTCATTTTTTGCATGATTGCTATGATGATGATAATATTTTATACACAAAGTTAAAAAATGTATAATTGACTTGCTGTTTCATATACCTAATATACATACAATCATACTATTTAAAAATCATTTTATTAACAAATAATACATCAATGAAAAAATGTAAATCAAAACAAATATATCGAGTAAGTACATATTTACGAAATGTGTATTTGTATGGATTAAAAAACATATGATGAAAAACTGCTAGTCACTCAAACAGCTTTGGAAAGAACCATGCTATTTCTGTCACTAAGAGCTAAAACAAGAAATGAAACAGAGAGAAAGATCAAAAGTTAATGATATAATCCACCGTGTGGCAAATCTGGGGGCCAAGTCTGGTCAACCGTCGTAATCAAAATCATCCATGTTTACCCGTTTTTGGATATAATTATCTTATGGATTTCTACAACATCTTTAGGTATTATAGATTCCCATAAGATAATTATATCCATGATATGGGTATAAACATGGATGTTTTTGATTCCGCCTGCTCATCAGACTTGTCCCCCAGAAATGCAAACAAGCGGAACAAGTATTCAGAAGCCAGGACGATAAGTTGACAAAGATTGTACTGAATTAAAGACCTCGTGTGACAAAGAGAGGTATGGGGCGATAGCAGCTGAGGTGGAAGGATGATAAACAACGATATGCTGGTACGTCCTGGATGCAGACGTGGAGTCAAATGAAGGAGTCCTTCCTTCGACAGAAATAAGCTGAAGAAGAAAAATAAGACATCAATATATTAGTACTGTATTTAATCTATTCATTTGTTGATTTTACTTGAAAAAGTTTTGTGAAATTCGGAAGTTAATGGATATTGTAAAATGCACTTATGGTATGTGAAGCCAGAGGGAATGGAAGGAATGGAGGAAGAAAAGAGGGTTTATGTTCAACGCAGACTACTTTCCGTCTAAAATAGGCGCGTTTCTATTCACTTATTCCAAGTTCATACTCTATGACGCTGAAATAGGAACATTCCTATTTAGGAACGTCCTTACTCCAAGTAATTCACAAATTAGTTCAATTCCCTATTCTATAACCGAATTTAGTCCAATTTATCGTAGGTCTTAAGCCCTATAGGTGTCTTGAATTACTGTTTTTTTCTATATTATTCCAACTTCGTCTATATTGAGATGTTTAAAAGTTTGTCAAAAAAATATTTTTAATGCACTATGTCGTTGAGGTACAATATCTAAGTCTAAACTAATTTAATCGTTTTACGAACTTAATAATTCTCGTGCATCAACATGTTGTGTGTTCATTGTAACATATCAATTTGACGTGAAATGTGTGTCTACCCGCTGTTAATGTAACAATTCATCAAAATAATTATGATATATTGTCTACAAATGCACTTAATGAATTAAATCCTATTGTTTTACGTACCTAGCTATGTATGTGTAGCTACACAGACCAATCGTAGAATAATTACTGAATGATGTACATAAATATAAAGTCCTGCAACGGAATCACGAGTCCAACAATAAAACTACCATTGAACATTTATTTAACTTCAACTGACGGCAAACATGTTAGTTGATCGAAAAGTCATTTCGTTTTTTTTTTGTTTATTTTATTTTATTTGTTTTGTGACACTTACAGACATTGACAATCGCATACAAGAAAGTATATCTTAATAATTTAAAATAATATCAATATTCTATTGAAAGTGAACACGACATGCAAAGTTCATTAATATTTCACACAAACATATTAAAGCATGCGAGATTAAAACAGTAAAACAAAACTTTAAAAATAAGACATAACTATACAAAACCTATAAAAACATAAAGAAGCATATATACAACAATAAAAAGTAATGAAACTTGTGCATATATCAATATAAAGCAATGAAACATGACCTTATAAACAACACATTAACATAAATTCTCCTCTCTACTCAGAATGAATATATATTATTTCAACATGGGTACATAAGGGAAACCAATTATTAGGATTTGGATCCAGTGTACTCTTTCGGAGAATACAGGAGTTCTAGAAGTGACTGGTTCATTTATGTTGAAGTTTTACTGTGAATGGGTTTTGCATGTGAGTAAAATGAGTGACTATCGCGAATGAGTGGAAGGTGGACTTTGATGCAAGTTTTCTGGGCATTTCCAATGGTAGTATCTATAGAATATAACTACTTAGAATACCGACCTTGCGTCTGTTGTTAAATGATGGCAATCCATCAATTAATGATAGGTCGACAAACAGACGTGCAGCACGCCTTTGATATTTCACGGAATTTCACAAGCCTTGCTTATAACAGCCGTTAAAATGTATAATGACAATGAAGCTCAAGTGTGAAACAGGCGTTTCTAAGAATACAGTTTGTCCAGTTTTTTTAGAATCAATATATATTTTTAACAAGTATATTTCACATCCTCTTACATTCCTAAATAAAGCATAAATATTTACACTAATTGAAATTTGTACAAGTACAAGTCTGTCCTGAGGAGAGATCGGTCAGCTCCGAAAACTGTTTAGACACTAAGTATTCATAGTGGTTTAAACAAAATAAATTTGTACCAAATTTCAATTTGTGAACATACTTAAAATGTGCCACAAAGTTATAGCAACATATGAAGAAAAAAAACATAAATATTTATGCTATAGGCGAACGAAATCAGGATGCGATTCGAACTAGCATTCTCCGATTCCCGCTCTGTCACCGACTCATCTGAACCAGACCTCTGTTTTTTAAAAAAAAACTCACGAAATAACTTTGCGATCAACCTATTTATAATTTAACTATTTGCATTTTCAGAATGACGTTTCTAATTTAAACTAAATTATATGCAATTTGGACCAAAACAAACAATAATTTAGCTTCAATTTGTGGTTTGGAAGCTGCATGTACCAACCGCGACAACATCAGGAGAGGGCTTCCAGAAAATCTTATTAAATAGTTTCCCAGGTTTATCCGAAACTGCAGCATAACTCTGTTATATATTATAAAGCTCCGTTTAAATGCAGACAGATTATGTATGCGGTGTACGTGGAGTTGGCAAAATTAAAATGCGACAAATTGTTTTATAATATTTTCTAGAAGAATCCGGCAGCGAGGAGTGAAATAAGATGACTGTATAGTATCACAGGATGAGGAAGAAAATGTTAACAAGGAAGGAAGGAAATTCAGAGATTACTTTAGAAATATAAATTTAAATGAAATGTCATAACATTACATACTTACCATAATGCTTAAGGCAACCCACCCTCTTATGAGATGTTATATATACCGATTTTTTATTTAGTTTTACATTGCTTCGCAGGGGTCACCAGATAATAGGTATTAGTTCCAGTGTACTCTTTCGGAGAAGCTCAAGTTCAGGTTTATAATATTTCAACTTCGTCTCTATTGAGATGTTTAAAATTTGTTATAAAATATCATTGACTCCATGAAATATATTCAACTGTATAAATATTCCATTATGTGTGTAGGTTCATATCAGTACTAATTATTATGATGAGTAATTCCTTGCACCATGCGCAAATGGCGAGTTTGTTACCATTTGGCAATTTTATCCTAAGAACCAGTGCCTTCAGCAATTTAAGTAGAGTTAAATGTTGGACAAACTCAAAGAATATATTATATTTCGGTGCAGACGTGCAGGTTGCCTATTCAAGCACTACTGCTTCTCCTTTTATATCATGCATTACCATCCTTAGTCTAGCCCTCAGGTTTGATAAATTAGACCACCTCTCTACTTACGCCGCTACCGTTATAGAGATAATACTTCCTGGTGAATCTCTTTATCTTGTGTCTACATACTGGCATTAAGTGATATCGTGCCCCGTGGGACGAGCAACATTCTTGTTTTTCCCTGATGTGAGGACTAGACTTCGTCAATCTTATTTCGTCAATATTGAATATGGTAGTCACCTCTGGAGTGGTGCCTCCAATACCTACTGAATACCCTCGACGCTGTCCAAAGGCGTGCTAAACGTCTGATTGATAATCCATCACTGACTGATAGATTGCATTTACTAGAACACATATATAATACTATTTTAAGTTTATTCTATAGATACTACCACGGTAATTGCTCAGAAGAACTTGCATCTTTGGTCCCTCCTCCACCCATTCGCAACAGAGTCACTCGCTTTACTCAATCACAACACCCATTCACAGTAAATCTTCAACATAAACGAACCAGTCACTTCTCGAACTCCTTTATTAATACAGCAGCCCGACTGTGGAACGATCTTCCGAATTCTGTGTTTCCACCTTCGTACAACCCGGGTCTTTTTAAAATCCAAATTAATAAACTCTTTTCTAGATTGCAAACCCCTCCCAACGCTACGTAGTGCGTTCTTCGGAAGAGTAAAATGGACCCAATTCCTAATAGCTGGTGGTGACATGTTAAAAAAAAATCTTGGGCCGTCCCAGATTTCTGGACATCCCAATTCATCACAGGACACGGCAGCTTTAATAGCTTCCTTCATAGATTCCACCTTGTTAACTCGTCATCATGTCAGTTATGCCATAAACCTGACTAAACTTCAGATCACATCCTCTGGGGACGTTCTCACCCAAATGTGTCCTACAACAGAACGGAGCTCCTCGCTGCTGTCCGTGGGCCTCTTCAAGTTCCCATTGGGCATGCGGATTTAGTAGTCTCTAAAAAGAAATTTACAGCCTTCAAATTGTTTTGCCATGGCTAAAGTGCCCTTCTATCTGCTGAATAAAAAACAAATTTTATTCCAGAATATCCTTGGTCAACTCTTTGATGCCCTGAAGTACTGTCGCGACAATCCATGTATGTGAATGTTATTTTCACCGACGTTGATTGACATTTTTTACACTATTGTACCGAGACCACGAGTCTAGAGGAGCTTCTAGAGCTACTCTTCGTGCCATGCATTCTTTGTCATTCTTACAAGGGGCCGTTTTCAGTCCCCATATGCGGAGCGGGTGGAGGAGGACGTAGCTAGTGAATATATTATATTTCTTTTGTTAATACATCTTTGTGAACAGTGCGTATAATGTTTTTTGCCTAATTTTACAAAAAAAATATCAACTTTAATATTATTCATACATAAATGTGATTGTAAAGTGATTTTACTTTTGCTTTTAACCCTTCACTGAGTTTTTGTGACGTTAATCATAATATATTCTTGTGTTTGCCTTTTCATAATATAAAAATTGTGTGTCTATGGGAGCATAAAGGGTATAGGGATAAAAAGGTTTTCGTATAAAGGAATTTTTATTACAACGTATCAAAATTATTTTGAAAAGGTTCTATCTCAAGTATTGTGTTTATAATTGAAATTTTAGAATTATACAAGACTTTTTTTACAGGCGAAATCAATTTTTGAAAACACTTTTGACTATAGTTAGGAATATAAAATTGTGATGATATGTGATTTTTTTTTAATAGTTATACTGTTATACATAGTATAAACATAGATAAATAATACAAAAATCATAATTATTACAGTATTTCTCAAATAAGAATTATCCCAATAAAGTTCAAAAACTCGTGTTTGGGACAGGAGTAAATTACATATATTTTACATACACATAAAAACAAATGTGTAAAAAACTGATTATAAATGTGATTCAAACTGATGTGTAAAATTCAAAGATTCAGGCGGTGACTGTAGCAGTTTATAAAGATAATTTACACTTCCTAGCACCCTGCACATGTGGCGAAATTGTCGTATGGCAATTTCATCCAAGTAACCAGTGTTTCCAGTCCAAAAAAGCAATAAAAGCGTGATGAATTAATTTAAATGGGTACATCTTCTGCTGAGGATCGAATCCAGGATGGCCGCACAGAAACCAAACGGCTTACCAACTGTACCAGGGTGGTCATCACCAGTTACAAGTAAATTTTAATTATTTTTGTATACAAAACCACTTAATAATAATAATAATAAACCGTATATTTGTTGCCAGTATTGTTACATCACATAAAAACAATGAAATAGGTATACAATTTTGAACTATAATAGACAACAAAAAGGCTATTGCTCAGCTGCGCACTGCCAGGTATCCTTCTTCTTCTTCCTAGCCTTCCCTCCACTGCTAGATGTAGGCTTCTTCCATCTGTCTCCATTTTCCTCTATTCTGTGCCGCTTCAATCCATTTCTTTCCGGCGACTACAACAATATCGTCGGCCCATCTCTTCTGTGGCCGACCGACAACCGTTTTGTATTCCCATGGCCTCCACTTTAAGACTGGGAATCCATTTGAAAACCACATTTTGTATGAATTCTCAATCACATTTTAATATTGTTGTTACTTGAACATCAAAAACAATATTTATTTACTCATTTATTTAAACAGTAATAATGCAAGTTAAAAGAAGAAAGAAAAGAAACTAAAAAGTCAACAAAACATAATACATAGTAACTTCCTCCTCTCTCTTTTTTATTCATCATAACCTCACCTAAACGGCTACGCCTGTCTTAAGGTGAGGCTATTCAGACAATACAATAATATACATATATACATGCACATACGCATATATACCTACACATACATAGATACACATATATACGCACACATCAAAACAATTAAACCATAAACATCAACCATATGATCAACAATAAACATAAAAAACAATAATAATAATATGAAAAATATATATAATAATACACTTCCATAAAAATAACATGTAAAATCAGAGTATTTAAAATATATTGTTTGACAAAAAAATAAAACATAAAAAACAACATATAGAAAAATAATATATACCAGTGACACATGTGTCTAGGGTTAGATAAAATAATCATAGAACCCTTTTAATGTACAACATCAACCGCTATATAGAACTGAAGAAGGCTCCATCCCTTTTCATAATAAATACTTTCTATTCCTCGCGACACATAAAAATGGGTATTAAATAAATTTGTGACGCCAATGCAAAACATGTTAAATCGAAAGTGCTGCCAATGTTTTTTGACGAAATTTAAAATACGCGCAGCAAATCGATTATATTAAATCGATCATTATTTATCATCACTGCATAAAAGTCAAGTAAATGGTTTAAACATCAGGGGTCGCCCATGACAGGGATGGAACAACTATGATATATTTGCAGCTTGGACAGGGTATTAACTGGGTTTAAAACAGTGCATGTACATAATTTGTAAATTCGGCGTTTATTTTTTTATACTCCTTTCAATTACAAGAACATTGGTTACAAATAACAATAATTAAGGAAGGGTCCAAAGTTATGTTGGAAACCGCGTGTTTCAAGCTGGTTTAATTTATGCAACCTTGATTTAACTAACTAACAATAATTAAAAGAATACAATAGGTACGTCGTACATAATAAGAGTCATTGGAGTCACATGGATGTATCCACTGTACTAGCCCATCGACATGTGCTTGAGTGCTCATAATTATGTAATTATAAATAGATTTGACTTCTTTTTTAAAGATAATGTGTTTGATTTACTTTAGAATGCAAATAGTTTTATATTTAATTATTGTATTTAATTACTTAACTATTGTAGTACGACGGATATAATTTTCGCAGTCTTTGCGTTTTTTAGTAAGTAGTCAGTGTGAAATCAGTGTATTTTTGAGTTTAGCTGCAGAAGTGTTTTTGAATTTTGGGTTTCCTTGATGAAGATGTTATATATTACAGGTGCCAAGGAAGTATTATATCTATGTGCATAGGTTGTATTGGTTCTAGGTACCTGCATTTTACTAATATTATTTCTTTAAGTATATTACAATTTAGATTTTCTATGTGGAGCATCAAAAGGAGTACATATTGACTACTCCACTCCTCACATTACTGAACGATTCCCATCCACTGGGGTCCATCGAATCTTTTGTCGATGTCGTCCAACCATCTGTTAGGTGGTCGCCCTTGTGGTGTCTTATTGCCCTTCAGTCTGCACTCCAGCAGTCTCTTCTTCCATCCATTATCCTTCTTTCTTACTATGTGTGCTGCTTATGTCCACTTTTGCATTGAACCACATTGAATAATTTGTTCCTACTGCTTATCTAGTATGTCTCTTCCTGTGTTCTAGTTTATGGCCAACAACATCCTTTCCATTATTATTTACTGACTTACAAAAATTCTACGTGCCTTTTCAGCAATAACTTTTCACTACGATGTTCAATATCAGTGATTTTTCGTCATTAGAAAGAAGGTATCTTCTGATTGGCCCCATTTTAATTTGGTCAAGATCTGATGGTGAGATCCATGAAAAATTCATCAGACAATTCAAGTTTCGTACACTCGTTAATTTTGCGTGTAACACAAAACACATACGTAGGTTGCAAAATATTTACTCTTTAGTGAATTTTCATACTTTCTTTACTTTTTATTTTATTTTATATAGAACAATAGCAGCTATTACAATATATGTAATGTGAATATAACAATGAATTTTGAAATATTAACCAAAATAATGTCCACAGTATTACAAATTTCAAAATTGCGAAATTAACAAATTACATTAGGGGTCGTATTACGGGAGTTATATAGTTGAAAAACTTTAAAAAGTTGAGTTTTAGTTAGCAGTATTCTCGCAATACGGGACCTTACCTTTTTCTTACATTTTTCTATAATAACCATTGTGATACGACCCTAGGTAATACTATTAAATAAAATATAAATATTGAATATAAAATAAACTACTTAAATAAAATATAAAGATTGTAAAGAATATGGCAATAGTACCTAAAGAAAAAAAGTTGGAGGGGCGACTGCAGGAATAGAAAGGGAGGGAATAGTGAGAGGTAGAACAACTGACAGTAAACCACAATAACTTTCTTGATTAAGATATCTCTCCGCACTTAACCTAAACTAACATAACCTCATAAGAATTTATCATAAGAACGGAAAAATATGTCACTGTCGCTAAATACCTCGTTATACTGTCGACAAATTCTTAAGATATATTTTTAATTGAATTCTTTATGCTTTCATTGTAACTGTTTTTAGAGTTGTTTTTTTTAAATACTTTTATTTGTACTCCTCACACTTTGGTTAAGTCATAGTTTCCATGCTATATATCTTTACAGATAAGACGAAGGACCTCAGACTTAATATACCTTTATGACATAATTAACTTCAATATTGACTGTACAGACCTTCTGAAAATTATTAACTTCAACATACCAAACAGACGAACAAGACACACCTCAACGTTCTTTTTAGACAAAAAAAAAACACTAATGCCGCTCAGAATTCGCCATTGTACCGATGCCTTACCACGTATAATAATTTGGAAAAGATCAGGTCCGTGGATATAATCTGTATGTCCAGGACTCTTCGGGAGCCACGTTAGACAGGAATAATTTTTTTTTGTTACCAGCAGTGAGTACAATGCAACATGAAATCAAAGGTGGGCTGATTATGTTACAATTACTTATGTTGCTATTCTTATTTATTATATTTGTTTAAAAAAATATTATTGTTCGTTGCCCATTTTTTCAAACAAGTAAAAAAAAATATGTAAAAAAGAAGATGCAGCGGTATAAACCCTACAAAGTAATCTACCGCAACATACATCCTTTAATTCATTTAAGTTTTCTTTCGACCCCTAGTAGATTCTGCTCCCCTTGTATAAAAATATTTATATACTATTTCAGAAAACGTGCCATCCGGGCGATAGCAAAATACGAAACTTTCAATAAATTTTATGTTGACGCGACGTTTTCCGGGCAATCCGTTTACGACATCAAAACATCATCCAGACTATAAAAGAACCGGCGACAATTTTGAAAAATAATGTTTACGACCTTATTGAATCTTATATTGTTGGACAAGCTGTGGTGGCCTTTGTGTGCAAATAAGATAAAAAGTCGTTTTTTTATCGTCGGCAGGAACATCTTAAACACATTTAAGATGTTCCCTTCGTAGGAACAAACATAATCAACTTACATAATTTATAGGGATCGCAAGTTTCTGGATCCCGCATCCATCAATCCGGTTAGATCCAGCACATTTTTCGGCTTGCTGGATCCAGCGCTGCGGTTCCGCAATTTTTCTGTTTTCCAAATAATGACGTAAAAGTTTCCGTTGTTTTATTAAAATATTAAGATTCCATGCAAAATTGTAACAACTAACAAAATTGTAAAAAGTAAAAAAGTTATAATACACGTATGCAAGTAAAACCATTTAGGAGACGTATGACTTATTCATATTATTTTCAATTTACTTTAATATACTTTCCCTATTGTATAAAAGCAACAGCCCCAGAACAGGTTTAGCCTAGTGGGGCGTTACTTACTTAACCTAAATATGTACAAATGTTTGTGTATTCGCAATAAATAAATACTTAAAAAAAGGAGAACCAGGAACTCAAGGCACCTACAAGACTTTCGACCCGTCATCGGCTGGTTTACGTGACCACTTTATGCGCTTGCGCAACGTTCACCAATTATTTTATTTACTTATTTATTTATAATAACATTTAACATAGATAACTGCTGCCCAACTAGGTATACCTGTTCTAGGGCTAGCAGTGTACATACTATTATAATATTTCACAGGAGACATATAGGTTGTACCTATTTGCATTTTTAAAAAGCATCTAAACAATATCAACTGAACTATCGTACACAGATTAAAAAGTGTACTTGTAGTTATCATGATATGTTTTTTTTTATTTTTTTCATTTATTAATTTTCATAATACAATATAAAATAAAATATAAAATATTGTTCATGAAATATATAAATGGAATTAATTACCTCACTAGGCAAAGCCTGTTCTGAGGTAATACTAGGCAATAAGTAAGCATACATTTCAGCTACGTGAATTCTTAACATCTAAGGCACAAAAAAATATAAAAAATACAAATAATAAAGTACAAAAGTACACATTTTAAGTCATAAAAAAATATAAAAAAGTACATATAAAATACAATTGTAGGTACATGAAAAAATTTATTAGGTGTCTTTGTGTTTTTGTTAATGTGAGGATGTGTTTGCATGTGTGGATATGTGTAAAAGGGTGTATGAAAAAGATTTTGATTGTAAATTATATTAAAATTATCTAAGGACAAACGTCAAGTCTCTCTGACTCTTCCCTCCCTCTCCGAATCAACCAATCAGTAACCACTTTTCCAAAATTATGCCCACTCGGCTGTACTAAGTCCAAGATATCAGACATAACCATATTATATATTCTGGGTGCTAAAAATGTATACATATAGGTACATATTGTGTATATAGGTATTTTTATTTGTTAATTGCACAAATAATCTGAAATAGTATCTCTTGGGAATACTGAACTGACATAGATGTGATACGTCAGTTATTATGCCTTCTATTTTTTTCAGCTCCATATTATATATTAACTTCTATTCCAGCTCTCTTAGACATCGACCCATTCTCAAATTCATCCATAGAAAAATGTTTAAATCAACTGATGTATTTTGTTAATATTATCTCTGTAGCTTGCTCTTTGGTGGTTTGCTCCTGTTGGATAGGCCGATCGCTTTAGTCCTGTATTGGAAGAAAATTCACCAATGATACGATCTCGGTCTCATAAAAATCATTTATAGCCGAAGTTTGCAAAGTTGTTTGGCCCCGGTCTTTTTCCGAGTGGAAATAAAGATTACAGACAAGATAGGAACACGTTTCCACCACAAATACATAAATTCTTAGAGAATTATTATTATTATTATGATTGTAAGGTCACGTCTGTGGTCTGCCATCGTTGGCTTTATTATTTCAATGCTTTATATGTTCGGACGTGTCTTTATATACCTACGCAATTAATTGTCAATCAAATCTATGCCTCTTTTTTGATATTACCGAAATAGAATTAATTGTTTTTGACGATTCATAAGTTTTCGTATTGACAGAGTGGAAATCCATTTAAAAAAAATACGTCCGATTCTATAACTTTTTTAGAACGTTCCGGCTAAAATAGGTGCGTTCATAGTCCACAAAGTCCAAATTGATATTCTATAACGCCAAAATAGGAACGATCCTGTTTAGGAACGTTGTTACTCCAAGTTAGTCACGAATAAGTTCAATTTCCTATTCTATAACCACATTTTAGTCGAATTATCTGTCAAATCATGCGGTATTTTAGTTCACACCTTATTGGAAGCGTATTAGTTATTTTTACAGCAGTCTGGGATATTTGAGTTAAGTTGAAGACATCACTTGTGTACGGAAACATATAAAAATGAATAATTTACACGTGTTGCGTAATGTTGAAGATAAAAACCAAAAACTATCAGTGCAGATCAATTGAATTGTTAGGTTAGGCGACATCCCGTCGATATGACATAAATAAACATGGCCGAACAGTGCGCAGTACGCATGCGTGGTCTGCACCATAAACAATTTGAGTTCAAATTATTAATTATGTTTTTCACAACACTACAACACGTACAATGGGGCAGTGTGGTTTCACCAACTCGAAACAGATTTGAGAATGGCAACTAAATTCAGTTATTTAATAAAATATATGCGAGTATTTAAAATAGACAATGGGCCTTACTTACTATTTATTATACGAGTTTAATCCAACGTTAAGTCAGTTTCGGCCATACAAAAAACTGGGTAAGTATCGGCTTAAACACAAATTGCAAATTAGTAGTAAGTAATGTTCTGATTTGTAAATTGTATTTACTTCATTATGTATAAAGTAAAGTTCTGGTAAAGAGTACCATATATCTGGTAAAGGGTACCATTTTCTGATTGTACTTTTGTTATCTATTTATATAAAAAAATATTAACATGACGTAAGTTTGACTTTCACATCATCTTTTAAATTGAAAACGCCGTCACTAAAAGAACTTTATTATTTTGCATTCAAATTTATAACGATAGTTAAATAATTAAGTAGAATATGTATTTTTTTATTTCACATTTTTTAAAATACCAGTTACAAAATAATCGTTTGTGTCAAAATGGTGACGATAATAATTTAATTTGTTTCAAAACGTTGGAAATAATCCTTCATGTCAAAATAAACAAAGTATCATTGCAATTTTTCCAATTATTGCATTGTCACTTTCCTCCTAAACATACAACTAAAAAGAAATAATAAATTATCAACGGGTCGTATATCTTTGCAATCATCATAATATATATTCAATTACGTGTCACTTGAGTTTGGTATGATTGGAGGTAAAAAGTGATTAAGTTTTAATTATAATTCAACAAAATTTAGTTTCAACTCTGTTATTGAATTATTCTGACGAATTTCGGGTCGTTGATATTCGAGGTACATCCCCGGGGCAATGCACCTACCTCCAGAGTTATATTATTATTATTATTATTATTAATCTTGAGAGATAAAACTTTAGAATTTAAATTTTATTGGTGTTTAATCTATTAAATTACACAGTTATTATTGTCTCCTTACCAACTAATGGAGTTAAACGACTTGGTAAAATTATACCACTCGACAAAATTATAGTGACGCCTTTCATAAAATATTAAATTCATTTTGTTACTTTTGGTAGTTATATACGAAGCTGGGTTAGGTACCTAACTTGGTTTGAAAACTTTGGTAGGGTTTAATTTATTTATTTATACCAATTCGTTTAGTTCATCGTGTCTTACGACAGTGGTGAGTTTGTTCCATTATAAATCGAACCACTAGAATGGCATTATCCCTAAACTATATGGCTGTAAAGACAAGAACATATTTTGGTCAAAATAATATTTTTTTGTTTCAAGCTCCCTTGTTGTTTAACAATCTTCCCGAATGTCTTAAAAAAATAAATTCATTTCCATTGTTCAAAAAACAACTCAAAATTTATATACTCACCTGATATTATTTAAATTAATCTGTGATTTATTTTGTGTTTTTTTTTCTTATTATATTATTATTAAATGTTATCAGACAGGCAGCTATGCTGATATGTCTGATCTCACAACAGTATTCACTTGTTCAGTCTGTCAACTCTACTTTTAAACACATTAACACTTTGTCCAACAACAAGTTCCGGTGGCAAACTGTTCCACGCATCCACGACTCTATTGGACAAGAAATGCTTCCAGGGATTCTGCCTGAAACTGTGTTTGTCTACCTTCAAATTATGACCTCTTAAGTTAGTATTTCGGTTGAGGCAGAACATCAGCTTCAATTCAGGACAGTCATAGTATTGGTTTAGTATTTTGAAGGTTTCTATGAGATCCCCTCTCTTTCTCCGTTCCTCAAGAGTAGTGAGGCCCAACACATTCAGACGTTCTTCATATGATAAGCATCTGAGGCCATTTCCCAGTTTGGTAAACCTTCTCTGCATATTTATATGTTCAAAATATTTTTATTGTGTGGTCACCCTCGCATTTATATCCATGTACCTTGTATTAATTGTACCAGTTGGGTGTGCCTTTTTTTGAGGAAAATTTATTATTGTCACAAAAATGATTTAAGGTACCCAACGTATAGTAAATATTGTATTTTTGTGTGGTGGGTGCATGGATGTAGATGTAATGTATCAGTATAATATTGTAAATCTCCAACCTATTGTTATTATATACAGAAATTACTGTCATATAGGGGAATATTATTTTACAATGACCTGCCCACTTCCATTAGAGAAATAAAAGATCTAAATAAATTTAAAATAGCATTAAAAGGGCATATTTTTGGCAATACATAATCCTATATGTTGAATTTTTCTTTCTTTATGTAATTACGATACTCCTCTCTCAAACACGAGTTTTTAACTCTATCGATAGAGTATCAATACTGTAATTTTTGTCATATATTGTAACTTGGTCAAAATATTGTGTAATACTCTTATAAAATAAATAAATAAAAAAAAAAAAAAAAATATTTTTCCATTATTGCTGCGAGGCACCGACATAGATAGTGCTTCCATTCTTGTATATTATCATCGTATTCTGGTGTCCTGTAAGAGGCGGATAATCAAAAATACAAGAGGATTAATGATATCTCGTACAGTTCAGCAACGGAGTTCATAGCCCATTTCGAATGTACTGCCTTCTTAGGATCAACCAGATCCCAATGTCCGCAACTGCCTTCTTAAGATCAACCAGATCCCAATGTCCGCCATAATACCTGTCATAAATCCAATCTCTGACGCAATTTTTATATCAGAGCCATAGAAAGAGACTATTTAACTATGTTGGTGTAATAAATATGAATCACATGGTTCCCAAATCAAATCAAATATTTTTATGTGTTACTCAAAGAGCATCGCAAACACAATACGGCATATGTAGTTACAAATGTTGTTAATAATTTTAATTTTGAATTATTTAAGTAGTTATTGTTGAATACTAAGTATTTGTGTTAGTTCTGTCCTCCCATAATTTATGATGTATTTTTTAATATTCATTTTGAATATTCTTTGTGATGTTATTTCTTTAAGAGAGGAAGGTAAACTGTTGTAGAGTCGTGGAGCAATAAATGAAAAATTTCTTTGACCAAAAGATGTTTTCATATATTATATTATATTATGATATATTGTTTTCAATTGAAAATTTTACATAACATATAATACTAATCAAACTACAAACTAATCAACCTATCTCCGTAAGGATTATTTTGTATCTCGGCTCTAAAGCCAGACCTGAAAAAAAATGTCAGTTTCTCAAAAAATTCAAGTAGATACATTTCTTCCTTTCAGTATGATATATTTTTCGTTCGACAATCTGTCTTCCTTCCTTACTTTACCGAAAACAAATCGGTTTGGCTTTGTTGGGGAAAAAAAAAACTCCTCCTGAATGTTAATTCTGTGTAGTTCTATTGGTCCTAAGGCTATAGTCCAGAGTTAATTTGCATAGAATTGCAGAGGGAGATTAGCTCTTTTAAACGAAAAACTTTTATTGTCGAATGAAAGTTACTGTCTCCGACGATAAATTGAATTGTCTGTTTCATTATTTGAAACGGAATCATGATCATTGTTTGAAAAAGTCGTCAGTATATTGTCTTTCTCGTATACACGACGCTAATTTCGGGGAATTATTATGAAAATTTCATAATTTTCAGTAGGCCCTCAATTCATTGATTTTGTTAAACTCAAGATTAATGTTACGGGGAGATTTAATCCATTTCCGTATTACAGTGCAATATGACATGTCAGTTATTAAATCTTCAATTATAGACATATTTTACTTTTTCTGTGGTTATTATCTGTCAAATTATAATAACCTCAAATAATACGAACTACAAAACGGGACGCTACGACTTGAAATACTATTGTTTTATTATCCAACATGGTAAATTTAATTTTTTTCACCAAAATAATGCTTTTAAATGCCCATGTTCGTTTCAATATGGCTGTCAGTTTGTTTTGTTTTGTGCCGCCACCGTCGATACAACTAACGCCTCTAGTGATAGAACACTGAAACTACACTCGCTGCCTAACGCCTCTAGTGATAGAAACTGAAACTACACGCGTTGCCTAGCAAATGACAGTTGACCGTTAAGTACTTAATCCGCCAGAAACGTTGAGTTAAATATTTGTCGTTTTAGTGACGTATTTGAGGGAAGATTAGGCCTAAACGGACACTGTAATACGCTATATTTTGTAAAACTTGAGTTAGGCTCTTAAACTGAGACTGTAATACCGGCCCATAATTATTCATAATACTGATTCAGTAACTTTTTCCATTTAGTCCAAGTTGATATTGTATAACGCTGAAATAAGACCGTAAATCTAAAAACTACAATTTTAGAACGTTCCTATTTTAGTTACAATAGTTACTGAATACGGAGTATTATGTTATAAACCTTTTTAAGCCTATACACGAAATGTAGCCATGATTTTTTTTTCTTTTTTAATAAATAAAACAACGTACAAGGATATTTTTAATCCGGCTAATCAATCGACGCCTCCATTTTGCGCCTGTATAATGAAACAAGAAAAACTCGCCGAGATTTTTGTTTCGCTGTGCGTTAATTTTTTCAAGAAAACGACGGAATTTCAGTTTAATCAAGTTTTTCAAAACAGCAGCGGTGATTCAGTACGGCCAGGTTCTGCTCTTAATCAGATTTTTAATCGCTTCTGAATTTTAAGTAAATTTTTTCGCCGTATTTTCGCTGCAACTTCGTCCGCCCTAGAAAATTTTTCATAATTTTTACAATTAAAAGTTTCAGACGAAATCGCGTAACTATACGATGATGCCTAATTAGAAAACTTTTGGAATATTTACAAGTTAATGTACCAACATCTGGAATATGTTTAAAAAATACCCAAAATTGTACACCACTTAACATTCCACTTTCAGCGGACTGTTATTGGTAAATCAGCAATCAGCAAAATTCGTATTTTAGCTCTACACTCTCATTGACTATGGAATTGTCGAGAGTAGTGATTCCATTAATTTTAAGCATATTTTTCAGATTAACTATGTACCAAAAATAATATTTGTTCGCTATAATTATGTTATATCGAACGATATTCCCATAATTCAATTATATATTGAATTGTTGGTTAGGGAGGAGCATATGACAATATTTTAAACCAGGTTAAAGTTGTACAAAAAATAATAATAAAGGTTATACTAAAGAAAAAACGTACATTTCCCACAAAAACACTATTTGATGCATTGAAAGTTCCTAAAATAGACGATATTTATAAAAAAAACGTCAATTTTACAATTTTTTAAAGATAATGTATTGCAAAAGTTTGAAAAAATATGTCACTACGATTCCGAAACGATTTTAAAATTCATAAATGTAATACTAGACGAATGCAAAACAATTAGGTACATTTATATGGGAATAAAGAATTTCAATTGTCTTCCAAATGAAATATAACAGATTAATGATTTTAAAAGGTTCAAACAAAGACTGAAAAAACATTTCACAATCTAAACTGGGGGGCAAGTCTGGTGCAACCGGCGAAATCAAAACCCTCCAGTTTACCCATATCATGTATATAATTATAATATGGAGTTTTATGACATCTCAAGATATTATAGAACTCCATATTATAATTAGCTTCACACATATAGTATCAATATTAAGTTCATCGGCCCTTTAGTTTGATCTGTACAGAAGACACAAATTTTCATATTTGTGTACGGCATACACACAAAAACATCACAACGAAACTCAAAGTATGCACTCTCTACATAATACCCATTGAGAAATTGATGTAAAAAAATACTCTTAAAAATTGTGAAATCATGACTCTCCACTATTCCATAGTAGTGGAGAGTAAAATAAGCGACGTTTAATTATTCAGGATCATTCCAAGAACGCGATAGTTATTACAGATAATAGGTACACTAGGCGATTCTTGCTTGAATTCGCCACCGCAAAATAGCTTCGCATGATAGGAAGGGCTTAACAAAGAGGATGGACTGTATGAAAAATGGATTGTGAAACGAGTACAGGAAATGAGGAAGGATAAATTCGAGCGGCCTACCTTCGGACTCTGAGGATCCGAAGATGATTTCGTGGTTGGCCAACCGTATATTCTCTTGAACCCTCTTTCTCACCATGAAATTTTACAATATCAAACACACAATACAAAATGACACTCAAGGTCAGACGAAAAACTATGACAACTCGATCGCTCAGGGACACTGTGACAGGTTGGAATGGAAAAGGAGAGACGTAGGTATATTCACAAAACCGATTATTTACTGTTATACTGCGTTTAATTTAAAACTGCACTCATGGTAATAGTAATACAATACAGTGGAGACTTTTCATATTGAATAATAATAAGATACGGCAATTCATTCTACTTTACATACCTATATATCCAATAGATGTAACAACCAAAATCCTTAAGGCCCCCATTCACGATCGTGCCATCCTGCCAAACGGCTTGTCATCACTCCAAAATGCGCTCGGGAATGTCAAATCCCACGCAGTCCAATTGGCCTGACACACCAAAATGGAATTCCAAACAGTCGAAACTTTGTAGTACTGCGAAAACGGCGCGGCGCATCCTATCGGCATGGCATGCTCGTGAGTGTGAAAACCAGCTGTACATTGCGCCACCTCATTGCGCCGAGCTGTTTGACACTCTCGTGAATGCGAAAATACAACACTTTCTCTTTGTTTTTTTCTATTTATATATAAACAAACCGCTAAATAGCAGTTGTATAAAACTCATCATCAGAATTATAACTTATTTTTACTTGAAAATTAAAAAAAAATAGAATTTATTAATGCGAAAGCGCCGACCGCTTGCGTATACTAATTTTGATGGCTCGATGGCGCGCCCGTGAGTGTGATGGAAATATTACAATGGTCCAAATGGAGCCGGTCCATATGGAACGACGCCGAATGGCACGATCGTGAATGGGCTGCTTTATATTTAAAAATTCACTAAGTAATAGATCTCAGTTATCTCTTGTTGTGGACTGGCTGTTTTCTGCGTTACTACATACATTCATATATCGCTATAGTTTATTGGAAAGTTATGACCACAACCGATTTTTTTTTAACTCAAAACATATTATCAAACTAAGTTTAATCTTATTTTGAATATCTCCATCATTTGAACTAAGAAAACAATTTCATTTGATATGTACTATATTTTTACAGTCGGAAACCAATCAACATGAAATGTAGATACAGCCCATCCATGAGGCATAGGTACCAATTTCCCGTAACGACTTTAATTAACTTTTCGTCTATATAGACCGATGCCATAAAACTCTGCAGCTTGTTGTTGAAATAGGATTTTGATCCTTAAAGCTCTGCCGACATTGAATCCATCAACCTATAAAATTGACATTAAGGTGACTGGAAGCTTTCAAAAACAGACATCGGAAAAATAGAGAAGAAAAAAAAAACGTCAAATTGACAAAATCCGCTCATAAATTTCGCTTTATCATTAATTAGAGCGATATTATGTTATATACATAGATCAAATGTATGAATAATTTTAATTGAAAATCAATTAAAAATATCAAGTGAAGCAATTAAATCTGAGACAGGAAGATAACGAAGAGACAGTCAAAATAAGATATATTTTAAAGCTTCGTATTGATCATGTTTCTTGGAAGAGATTGCCTCGTGGCAGTAAACCCACCTTTGTGCGTCTCTTGACAGTGGTCAACTACTCTCTCTCTTGCTCCATCATCGTTACAACTCTTTCATTGGAGATTCTATCAACCCATGAGGTGCGCGTCAAACTTCTATATCGAAAGCTTCGATTTTATTTATTTGTAATGTGTGTGCTTGTATATTATGATTGTCATCTGTGAATACATGTAATTGGTCTGTTTTTTATTTATTTTATATTGTATTCCTGTTGTATTTTTATAAGACTGTAATTGTCTCTTAAATAAATAAATAAATAAGTAAATAAATAAATATATAAATAAATAAATAAATAAATAAATAAACAAATAAATAAATAAATATATAAATAAATAAATTAAATAATTAGGTTTAATTAATGAATTAATTAATAAATAAATGAAAAAAATAATAAATAAATAACTAAGTAAATAAATGACTACATAAATAAATTAATTAATTAAATTAATTAATTTATTAAATAATAAATGAATGAATGAATTAATTAGTTAATTTTATTCTTTAAAAAAAAAAGAATACAATTATTTAATTAATTCATTCGTTCATTTATTTAATAATAAAGAGGTAAATAAATAAATAAATTAATTAATTAATTCATTCATTCATTCATTCATTTGTTCATTTATTTATTTATTAATTAATCTATTTATTTATTTTGAGAGTCTACCTTCCACTCCATACAACCGTACCAGCAACATATATATTATGTGCTTTAACACCTCTCCACGCTATACTTCGCTATATTCTTGGTTACACGGCAGTTTTTGCGAATAGTTTTAGATATTTTGTTTGGCCACATGGGAAGAATGAATCAAAAAAGGCGTCACAAATAAAATAAACAAAGCTGAAAGAAATGGAAGAAGAGGTGGGGTTCGTCCAAGATTAGGACGGCATGATCATGTGGGCAATATTCTGAAAGAAGCCCATCCTGGTCGCCAAATTGTGATATATTTAATGAAGCACAATTGATCTTTCAATTCTTATATATTTAACGCATAGTAAATGTAATAATTCAACTCATTATAAAGTATATTTTGATATTGCACACGTAAATCTAAAGTAATAAAGCAATCAAAATGTTAGTGTTTGTGTGTGTGTATGTGTGTGTGTGTGTGTGTGTTTGTCTCACGCCTTCTGAAAAACCAAGAGCATCTAAAAATCTAATTTATGTGCGAACGTGTACCTGTATACCTGATGCAGTGTCACGCTAAAAATAATGCGATAAAAATGCTGAATTTTAAAAATATTTCAATAATTATTTTTTTCATACAAAATTTTCCAAGTCGTATCTGTCAAAAAAGTGTACATTTTGCACGCAAATATCTGTTAGTTTAAAAGTTAGAAGTACGTATTTACACGAAAAAAATATATTTTCAAGTATAACTTAGCGTTTGAGTGAAAAACATGGTGAATATTTTGTATAATTATAATGTTTAACTTATTTTTAATGTAAGCGTTTTGTACATGAACGCCGCCATTTTAATATCTTTTCATACAATATTTCATTTTCCTACCGAATGAATATGTTCTTGAAAATAATAAACCTTTGAATTAAATGTAATTATGAAATAATAAAATGAAACACAAGACATTACAGCAAGTTTTAAGACATATATTGTAAAAATGTGTTTATTATTAGTAAAGATATAGGCATAATTAAATTGCATAATTTGTAAATAATATTTGATTTTTCTGACAATTTTCATTTTTATGGCATCGAACAAACCAATGTATGTAGGTACCTACATATTCAAAAAATGTCTCAAACCATTTGATATTTTTTACGTATTGGAATGGTTACTATGGTAACGGAAAGATTCTGATATTCAAATAAAATTTGTTATGAATCGAATTTATTTAGAACATTGTTGTAGGTAGGTACCTACCTATTATTATTTACTTACAAATCAACAATATACTGATTTCCTATCGGAAAATTATTTTATTTATTTATTTATTTATGAATGTATGAATGTATGCAAGCGATGTGCTCCTAAACCGTATGTCCGATTACAATGAAACTTTGGCGAATTGTCGAGCGTGTGCCCGAGGTGGTTTCTGGATTTAAACTTTTTTCTTATTCTTCTTCTTCTTCGTGTATTTGGTCATTTTACCAATGAAAGCGGAATATCCTGGGAAAAGAAGGTCCGACTGTCCCTCCATCTCTTCGCAGGTCTTCCAGGACGGTTTCTGGATTTAAACTTTTTACTTCTTCTTCTTCATCGTGTATTTGGTCATTTTACCTATAAAGGTGGAGTATCCTGGGAAAAGAAGACGGTGCTTACATCTCTTCGCGGTTCTTCCAGGATGGTTTCTGGTTTTAAACTTTTCTTACCCGAATGAAGGGACGGGATGTAATTGAAGGGAAGGGAGGCACTAAAGGGCCTGAAGGGACGGGAGGTATTAAAGGGCCTGAAGGGACGGGAGGTACTGAAGGGCCTGATTGGAAGGGACGTGATGAGGGATTGAAGGGACGGGATGTACTGAAGGGCCTGATGGGACGGGAGGTACTGAAGGGTCTGAAGCGACGGCTCCTGGAGTCTAATTATTTTTCTTCTTAATTTTATGTAGACCTTTAAGGACAGTTTTAATACAAACTATTTCCTATAGATTAATCTTCTTCTTCTTTTATGAAGACCTTTTGCTCAGTTTTTATACAATCTATTTCCAATAGTCTAATTCTTCTATTTTATGTATTTTTTCTTATTTTATGTAGACCATTGGGATTTTTTAAACAAACTATTTCTTATAGTCTTATACTTATTCTTCTCTTTTTTATTTAGACTTTTGGGTTCGTTTTAAGTCTAATAGTCTATTGTGCAGAAATATTATTAACGATATGCACACTTGATGAAAATACATATGTAAAAACGAATGGGATGTGGGATGTGAAGATGTAACCTGCACTAGAATCTTTTCAATACTTTTGTTTAATCAAATTTAAACCATTTATATCATCCTATTTTAAATAATTTTTAACACCTACATAATATATTTGATTTCGTTGACAATATTTAAAGAAAGGGAGCTGTGGCCATTACTGAATTCTTCACAACGTTTATATTCAAATTATTTACCATAGTTTAAGTCTTCTTCTTCTTCGTTAATGTAGACTTTTGTGTCAATTTTAAGTTCATCAGTCTAATTGTGCAAAAATATAATGCACACTTGATGAAAAAATATAAAACGAATGGGATGTGACCAACACTGGATCTTTTCAGTACATTTGTTTAATCAAATTTTAACCACATCCCAACATCCAAAATTACTAAATATTCAATAGGTAAGTACATATTACAATTTGTTTTCGATGATAATATTTAAAAATGGGGGTTGTGGCCAAACCAATCTCTTTACAATGTTGATAAACAGTCATATTTAAAACCATTTCGAATAGTGAAGAAATTGTATATTATACTTCATTCACACTTTATAGCAATATATAAAAAATAATGGGTTGTGGCCATCACTTGAACATTTTACAATCAAATTCAATCATATTTCAAACCACTTTTCATAGTCTTTTGCAAAATAATTGGGTGACAATATTATAAAAACGATTGCTTTTTCCTTCACAATTTTACATTCTTGGCCAACGGCGGGACATAAAAGCTAGTTATCTATAAAATAATGCGAGAACTAACAGCGTGTCTATCGATACCAAAATCGAACTAACTTCAGCGGCCTTACTCTCCACTGCAAATCCGATCCCAATACGATCCGACTCGCTAAGAACCTACGTTTGTAACGGAGAATGAATGCGGTAGGTAGGTATGTTTTAATCATTCGTGTCATGATGCGTGAAAATATGACGTTTATTTCCCTCTGCCTACCTCGTGAAGGACATGCTGTGAAGATAGGTATTTAAAGATATAGATGTTAGTATCCTAATCCAACTGTCGATTCGTTCATGAGAATTCAATTCTCTGAATGAATCGACATTATCCAACTATCGATTCGTTCATGAGAATTCAATTCCCTGAATGAATCGACATTATTAAGCCAAGATGCGTGTACGAAAGAACTTTTTGTATGGCGTAGTGGACTGTTTGCATGCGAATAACACCAACTAGAGGCCTCGCATCATATATGTTCCCATACATGGATTTACTCAGAATTCGGAGTAGAACATTTTATGTGAGTTTTGTGTGTCTGTGTGTCTGTCTGTCCCCCCCATTATAACTTTTGATACGCTCAATTTACAGATCCCAAAATTTCAAAATATATAAAAAATTATAAGCCTACAAAACTTTTATACTCAGAATGGTGAATTTTTGTTTCAATCAGGAGTTATCAACTTTTGAATTTTTGACTTATTTTCCCATGTATCTCAGAAACCATAAAAGCTAGAACGCTGAAAATTGGTATAAGCATAGACAAATACAAAATCTCAAATTATATTTTTTTAAATTCCAGGGTTTCTCAAACATTTTTTATTAAGAAAAATATTTTTTTTTTATGATATATTTATGAGTTTAACTGCATATATTTCCATTTTTTTTAAAAATATCGAAAAAAGCCGAAACACACCAACTAGAAAATTTAATTTTCTATAAAAAATATTAAATTTTTTTAACAATTTTTATAAAAATTTAATTTAGTGACGACATTGCTTTATACAATTTGTATGGCAATAGCCTACACACAATATCTAAGAAGACTTAATAGTTTGACACTAATTTCCAAACATACATACATACAATCATGCTGTTTTCATATTCTGGGTAGAATCAAAGGACTGACCTCCATACTGGCCTATCTTCACATACAAACCAACATGTGTTAAAATTTTCAATAATATGGATTTACGGGTTTATAGTTTGATTCTTATTCTTTAACTTTACATACTATCGTTATCGACAGTTGGATCTCATGTGTTACATGCAACTAGTATATCCTAACATCTATACCCTAACTAATAGCTGGTAGCTGTTAGTTAGAGTATAGATCTTAGTATACAACTGTAAAGTGTACTTTAGGTTAGCTCTCTCAGTGCGTTTAGGACAACTGTCTCCTCCTATCTTTCCTAGTACCTTGATTTATTCGGCGTTTTCAGTGTTTTTTATATGTACTAGTAAACTAGTTGCATGTAACACATGAGATCCAACTGTCGATAGCGATAGTACGTATAGTTGAAGAATAAGTACCAAACTATAAACCCATAAATACAAATAATTTAATATTTTAAGATATTTGGTTTTCTATACAACCATGTACCTAGGTATGTATGTCAAGATAGGATAGTACGGAGGTCAGTCCTTTGATCCTACCCAGAATATGAAAACAGCATGATGGTATGTATGTATGTTTGGAGATAAGTATCAAACAATTAAGTCTTCATAGATATTGTGTGTGTAAGCTACTACCATACAAATTGTATGAAGCAATGTCGTCACTAAATTCAATTTTTATAAAAATTGTTGGAAAAAATTTGAGATGTGCTGATACAATTTTATATTTTTTATAGAAAATTAAATTATCTAGTTGGAGTGTTTCGGCTTTTTTTGATATTTAAAAAAAATGGAAATATTGGCAGTTAAACTCATAAATTTATCATAAAAAAAATATTTTTCTTAATAAAAAATGTTTGAGAAACCCTGGAATTTTTTCAAAAAACTAATTTGAGATTTTGTATTTGTCTAGGTTTATACCAAATTTTAGCTTTCTAGCTTTTATGGTTTCTGAGATAAATGGAAAAATAAACCAAAATTTCAAAAGTTGATAACCCCTGACTGAAACAAAACATCAAAATTCCGAGTATAAAAGTTTTGTAGGCCTGTAACTGTTTATATATTCTGAAATTTTAGGCTCTGTAAATTAATCGGATCAAAAGTTATAAGGGGGGGACGGACACACACACACACACACACACACAGACACACCCTCAGACACACACAGACACACGAAATGTTCTACTCCAAATTCTGAGTAAATCCGTGTAAGGAACATATATGCTGCGAAGTCTCTAAGTTGGTGTTTTTTGACTTCAAAGTTGGAAAAGCCGTGAAAAAAGTAGATCTCTGCATACAATTCTCGCGTATCCTGGCTTGAAACATTGTCGATACGTTAAGAGAACAAAGTTCTCCTGAACAAATCGACAGTTGGATTAGCATGCAAAAAATCCACTACACCATACAAAATTTTCCTTCGTACACGCATCTTGGCAATAATGTCGATTCATTAAGAGAATTTAACTCTCATGAACGAATCGACAGTTGGATTAACTAGTTGCATGTAACACATGAGATCCAACTGTCGATAGCGATAGTATGTATAGTTGAAGAATATGTACCAAACTATAAACCCATAAATACAAATTATTGAATATTTTCAGATATTTTGTTTTCTATACAACATATGTAGGTATGTATGTCAAGATAGGATAGTATGGAGGAAGATCCTTTTTTCCTACCCAGAATATGAAAATAGCATGATGGTATGTATGTATGTTTGGAGATGAAGTATCAAACTATTAAGTCTTCTTACATATTGTGTATAGGCGACTGCCATATAGAATGGATGAAGCGATGTCGTCACTAAATTCAATTTTTAAAAAAAATTGTTAAAAAAAAATTAAGATCTTCTACTACAATGCTAATATTTTTTATAGAAAATTAAATTATCTAGTTGGGGTGTTTCGGCTTTTTTCGATAATTGTATAAGTTTTGGAAATATAGGCAGTTAAACTCATAAATTTATCATAAAAAAAATATTTTTCTTAATAAAAAATTTTTGAGAAACCCTGGAATTTTTTTGAAAAAATTGATTTGAGATTTTGTATTTGTCTATATTTGTACCAATTTTCAGCGTTCTAGCTTTTATGGTTTCTGAGATATAAGGAAAAATAAAATAAAAATTCAAAAGTTGATAACCCCTGACTGAAACAAAAATAAAAAATTCCGAGTATAAAAGTTTTGTAGGCCTGTAACTTTTTATATATTCTGAAATTTTAGGCTCTGTAAATTGAGCGGATCAAAAGTTATAAGGGACACACACACACACACACAGACACACACACAGACACACAGACACACGAAATGTTGTACTCCAAATTCTGAGTAAATCCGTGTATGGAACATATATGCTGCGAAGCCTCTAAGTTGGTGTTTTTTGACTTCAAAGTTGGAAAAGCCGTGAAAAAAGTAGACCTCTGCATACAATTCTCGCGTATCCTGGCTTGAAACATTGTCAATATGTTAAGAGAACAAAGTTCTCCTGAACAAATCGACAGTTGGATTATTTGATTTGATAGGCTTACAAAACTTTTATACTCAGAATTTCAAATTTTTGTTTTAATCAGGGGTTATCAACTTTTGAATTTTTACTTTATTTTTCCATATATCTCAGAAACCATAAAAGCTAGAACGCTGAAAATTTGTACAAATATAGAAAAATACAAAATCTCAAATTAGTATGTTCCATACACGGATTTACTCAGAATTCGGAGTAGAACATTTCGTGTGTCTGTGTGTGTGTGTGTCTGTGTGTCTGTGTGTGTGTGTCCGTCCCCCCCTTATAACTTTTGATCCGCTCAATTTACAGAGCCTTAAATTTCATAATATATAAACAGTTACAGGCCTACAAAACTTTTATGCTCGGAATTTAGAATTTTTGTTTCAGTCAGGGGTTATCAACTTTTGAATTTTTATTTTATTTTTCCATATATATCAGAAACAATAAAAGCTAGAACGCTGAAAATTGGTACAAACATAGACAAATACAAAATCTCAAATTGGTTTTTTAAAAAAAATTCCAGGGTTTCTCAAACATTTTTTATTAAGAAAAGTATTTTTTTTATGATAAATTTATGAGTTTAACTGCCTATATTTCCAAACTTTTTAAAAATATCGAAAAAAGCCGAAACACCCCAACTAGATAATTTAATTTTCTATAAAAAAAAATTAACATTGTATTTGTACATCTCAAATTTTTTTTAACAATTTTTATAAAAATTGAATTTAGTGACGACATCGCTTCATACAATTTATATAGCAGTTGCCTATACACAATATGTAAGAAGACTTAATAGTTTGATACTTCATCTCCAAACATACATACATACCATCATGCTATTTTCATATTCTGGGTAGGAAAAAAGGATCTTCCTCCATACTATCCTATCTTGACATACATACCTACATATGTTGTATAGAAAACAAAATATCTGAAAATATTCAATAATTTGTATTTATGGGTTTATAGTTTGGTACATATTCTTCAACTATACATACTATCGCTATCGACAGTTGGATCTCATGTGTTACATGCAACTAGTTTATAATCAATATTAATTATCCTATTGAATAATGCATGGAGTTTTCACTGGTCCACTAATAAAGCAATGCACATTGTGTGTTTTATAAATTGTGAAACCTGTGTAAGTTATTCTTAATCAACCGATAAATAAATTAAAATATATAATAGTGTTGCGTTCGGTTCTCTCTACGTATGAACACCGAAGTCGCCTGAAATTTTTAAGTGGATATTTGTGTTTATTCGTATATACAATAAACGAAATAGAATGTACCTATGTAGGTATGTATATGCAAAAATAAAAATTATTTTATTTGTAAAGTTTTGTGGGGGGGATTACAATTGTGAGAATTTTATATGTAACACCTGTGGGAAATCAAACCTCCACAGGTGAGGGGTTAGGAGTATTCACTGTACTGGAAAGTGTGATCTTGCTAAGTGACTCTCATACCATTTACCTTTCTCCTCTTCTTATAGAGAGACGGCGTAACCAACACAGGGTCGCAAACAACGATTACATATATTTTTTTTAAAAATCCCATCACTATAAAACATCCTTCAAAATTTTTTTTTATTTATTTTCATGCATACACCCCATCACAGGATATCCTACAATGTGGGGTAACCAGCTACAGTTGTACGGATGTGCATTACCAGTAACTGAAAACAGTATTCTAAGCTGGGACCTCACAGTAGATTCATGGTCACTCGATCAATTTTATGTTAAATTATTATTTTTTTTTTTAAATAAATGAACATGTCCTTGTTAAACAAGTACATATACATCTTCCTACGTTCCCTAAAATAAGCAAATAAATGCTTGTGCTATAGGTGAACGAAATCGGTCGAGGCAGGATTCGAACTCGCGACCACTGGATAACAAACCCAGTGCACTAACCGCTCTGCCACCGACCCATCAAAAATTATTATACTAGTTTTATCAAAATAATTTTTAAAAATATTTAAAAATGATTGAGAGATTACCTACCTGTTTAATTTTTAAAGAAATTAAGGTATCAAGATCATACGACATTTTTAAGAAAATTGCAATATAAAGATATTTTCTCTTCTTCCTCGTTTCTTGCTAACTCTCTAGTTTTGTTAAATGGTATTCAAAAGTGAGTCGAGATAGTTGAGTTACATAATTGTATTCAAAAGTGAGTCGAACTACATAATGATATTCAAAAGTGATCGAGATAGTCGAGTTGCATAATGATATTCAAAAGTGATCGAGATAGTTACATAATGATATTCAAAAGTGAGTCGAGATAGTTGAGTTACATAATGATATTCAAAAGTGAGTCGAGTTACATAATGATATTCAAAAGTGAGTCGAGATAGTTGAGTTACATAATGATATTCAAAAGTGATCAAGATATTTACGTAATGATATTCAAAAGTGAGTCGAGATAGTCGAGTTACATAATGGTATTCAAAAGTGAGTCGAGTTACATAATGATATTCAAAAGTGAGTCGAGATAGTCGAGTTGCATAATGATATTCAAAAGTGATTGAGATAGTTACATAATGATATTCAAAAGTGATTCGAGATAGTCGAGTTACATAATGATATTCAAAAGTGAGTCGATATAGTCGAGATACATAATGATATTCAAAAGTGAGTCGATATAGTCGAGTTATAATGATATTCAAAAGTGAGTCGATATAGTCGAGTAACATAATTAAATTCAAAAGTGAGTCGAGATAATTATTCGTTTCTTAAAATAAAAAATCATTTTTTGATCATTTTTTATGCAGTACGTCTACTCACCTTTTCAATAAGAAATAGTTACTTCCTCAAAACAGAAAACCGTACCAGAAATAAATATAAATATGTCTGCACTTTTAATTTTATTTACACTGACAGCGTTGACTATGTAGAATTCTATTTTTAAATAAGTTGAAATGGTCTTCACCAGGCGAAACGGTCGTTTTGGAGTGGGATAAAATAAATGTAGAAAGAAAAAACAAGTGTTTAATTTATTTATAAATTTGTATATCCATCCAAAATTAAACACATCATTTGCGTAACACCCATACACATACATGGTAGAACATTGTTCCAATGGACTATCAACGGATATACATAACAGAGTCAAATTATGAATAGCTAGGTAACAAAATTAAAAAACGTGTATAGGCCGATCTGACATACAAAATAAATAAACCACTTCAGTTAAGATCCGATATCGCTTAACTGAAGATAACCTCAATGAAGGGTTATGAAACCACTTTCATAAATATATTTATTGGTTTAGTTCTACATCTATTTTGAAAACAACATTCACCATCTAACCACTAATTGATTCCTGGAAAATTATCAATAATGAATGCGTGTACGCGGATGAGGCGGTATAGGATGGAGAGGAAGGGAGAGAGATATTTCTGTTGATTTCCAGCAAATAAATTATGTAAATAAAACAAAAAGGTGCGAAGCGTGCCGTCCGCAAAATATGTTTATTTTGGAAATTAGCATTTCCATCGAAAACTTTGCGACCCTTGACCTCGAACGATACAAACGGCGCGGGGGCAGAGAGGGACAGAGAACAGTTCTCTCCTCTCAAATAACAGCGCTGTTGCCAATATTAAATTCAATGACCTTTTCAATTTCACCCTTAAACAAGACTATCTCCCTATAGAAAAAGTTTACCGTCCCTGATTTCAACACCTTTTCCTTATTTGGAATACAATGTGAAAATATACAAAATTATTTACACGGTTTCTTTACATATTATATAGGTACATTATAATATCTATGTATATACCCGATATTATTAGAATGTAATAAATCACTCTGGATTTATCAGCTGAAATATATCTGTTTAGCTCAAATACTTCTTCTTTGTTAAAATTTGTTTGCTAAATGTTCAACATAATCACGACATAGAAGAATATATGTTAAACTTCACATCGTGTTCTTGGTTAGATTGGATGACAGAACCGAAGGGCACACTTTTAATTTGGACACTAAACAAATTTGTCTTCCTTTATTTTTCCAAAAATTAAGTACAGAAGAAGAGGAAGCAGTAAGCTTTGAAAGTGATAGCAAGGTTAGCAAAATACTTGGTTTAAACAAAGCTATAAGAAAAAAGTAAAAAGGTAAAATATCGTTCGTTGTCGAATATTTTTATTATTGCATATGCGCAAACATTGGATTTTTATCCCTGTCGGGAGTCAAAGGTATTTTTTAACAGATTTTTAATTATCTTGTTAGAGACGAAGTTGGAATATTTACTGTAAGAGAACCGGGAAATCAAGGCACCTACAGGGCTTACGACCTGTCATCGGCTGGTTTACGTGATCACTTTATGCGCTTGCGCAACGTTCACCAATTATGCCTTTTTAATGAGATCCCTATCAATTCAATTAATTAAATTAAATAAACTTTCATAATTGGTGAATTTCTATATTTTTTAATTTTTTTTAAAAATTAAAAAATATAGAACTTTCAAAATTGAATTGATAGGGATCTCATTAAAAAGGCATAATTGGTGAACGTTGCGCAAGCGCATAAAGTGATCACGTTAACCAGCCGATGACAGGTCGTAAGCCCTGTAGGTGCCTTGATTTCCCGGTTCTCTTACAGTAAATATTCCAACTTCTCTCTATTGAGATAATTAAAAATCTGTTAAAAAATCGTTCATTGTCTTCTCTTCATTTTTTTTTAACATCTTTCACTTTATTGTATTTTATTTTATTTTATTTCAATGTAAACAAAACAGTCATAACAGAGTAAAATTAATTACATACACAAAACAATTCAAGGACCAAAAACTATTTACAGCTTATTACAAAACAGTGAAGTGCACTTTAACAATAAATTATAAACAAACAATGTTATGTATCTGACATTAAATTATTGTGCATGTTTAAAAAGAACACATGTTTCAACTCTGCAATGCCAAATCCAATTTTCTAGCTTCGCTAAATAAAAATCACATTTTATTGAAATAAAAAAAGTGTTTCGCAAAACACAACATTCCAATGTCACCCCGTTTGACAGGACGCGAACCTCCATAGAAGCGGCGTGAGGTTTATGCGCGTGTTCTCCGAGGTAACATTGTCTTCGCGGCAAAGTAATTGAAGAAATAACATTCGCGAAAATCAGCTTAGCGCTCGGATTCCGCACCGCCTCGACTTTATTGAAATATTTTCCTTTGAATTTACAAAATATCCTCGGTGTTATTATTATGTATATTTCGTTACCTTGTTAACCCGAACTGTATGTATATTTTATGTGCATACTATTCATACTTAAATATTTCACATTATTATTTATACATCGAGTATTCTACTGGGATGAATATGCAAAATGTTTCGAAAATTTTTTAAGATAATCTCTCATTTTTTCGTTTGACCAAACATCTCTTCACATTGATTAATAAAAAAATATCATTACGCTTTCTCATACGCATTTAGCGGTTATGTGCGTTGGGAGGATGTTTTATATTTAATAAGATTATTAATAAGAAATCAGAAAAGGTTGTGAGTTTATTGCGTGTTCTAAATTCATCTCCCAAAACACATACAACTATTTTTAGATATTGCAATTGTTTTACTCAGCTATTTATTTATAATTGAAATAATAGAATGATGATAGGTTTCATAATAAAAGAAAACTTACTCAGATTAATTATATTTTCAGATTAAAACAATTAACAAATTTAATTTAAGTTGTTCCGCGATACTAGGGTCGGTCGGGATAAAATATTATAATTATTGAACATTGTGTTTGAACGCTGGGCCGACGAGCGAATGGCAATTCGCCTCGTCGATCGATCGAAATACGATGCGCTGTCTCTCGGTCGTCTTCGGCAATCTTCGTGAGAAGCGAGATCGTCCGAGCGAGATGGCATCGATTATGGGGAGGTACATCCTCGCCACACAGCCTCCCTCAAGTCTGTAAGACGATATCAAGACTATGTCCATCGAGCATTGAACATAGGCCCTCGACCCTCAGCATCGCTGAACAATCTGTAATTATACAAAAAAAATTTTTTAAAGTTTATGTTATAAAAAGATATCACAGATAAAAAGTTCGTCGTTATAGTTAGGGCATCCTGGAATACGTTGCAGGGAATACCATAAATATGTGAAGATTCGACGATTTGTTTGATGCTCTCTTCGAAAAATTTTTGACTGTCATTTGTAGCTTGCCATGTTGCATCCGTGCGTGCGTGCATAAGTGTGCGTATAAATAAATAAATAAATATATATTAGTCCGACAGCTTCCTGCGTGTGCCAGTACAGGGGTGAAACACGAGGGTGTCTGGGGGTTGCGGCGTGTCGTGAACTGACATCTTTGGAAATTTGATCCAGTTAGCCTTCAAATGCTTGCGGTGCGTCGAGAATTGACGGCTTTGGAGAAACCCAATACTCCAGTATAACCTGATGAATTTCCAGTAACAGGAGGAGGTCAGTATTAGCTCCTCAAGGCAGCTACGTAGAAATTGGGAGCGGCTAGAGACGTAAACAGTCATCATCCAAAATCGTTCCTCGTTCAAGGCAGTAGTATCGGTGATACGGGGACGGTTTTGTGCGCTCGTAGGGTTGTATGTATATATGTGTGTGCACGGTGGATGGTTGATTGACATCTTGTTGATGCAGTGATGGTCAAGCAGTGGCTACGATGAAGTGAAGAGGCGAGTTGATATGTTCTGTGATGAGTCAAAATCGTTGTTTACAATTGTAGAAATTCTCGAAGTTGTATTTGGTTTGAAGAGGTGGGTGAATCCTCTATAGTTGTCCATTTTGACGCTGTTGTTTGATGTTTGGATGGTTGTAGATAGCAGTTGTAGGCCGTTGCAAGCCGTTGCAAATAGTTGCAAGTCGTTGAAAATAGTTGCAAGTTGTTGTAGATCGTTGCAGTTGTTGTTTTGACATCTACGGGGAGGGGTCATCCGGTGTCTTGGTTTGTTCTGACATCTACGGGAACAGGGTCATCCGGAGTCTTGGTTTGTTGATAGCTTGAAGTCTTCGTTAATGATGATGATGATCATAATAATACATTGGTTGTCGTCTTGTTGACATAAATACACATGATTGACAATAGTAAACTTTAAATTTCTCAAATATAAATGATTACCGTTGTATCTGGTATATGAGTATATATAATAATAGTAGGCATAGTATATTCAATTCATAAAAGTAGGTACCTTGCATTAATAAAATAAAAATATTTTTTGTTGAAATTTTTTTCTAAGTGTTGGAAATGATCAAATATTCTAAGTCCAAAATGTTTCAATTTTTGTTAAGTCCTTTTAGGTATCGTTATCTTTCTAAGTGTTTCTTAGGTATTTAATACTTTGCCAAATGTGACATATTTTTTATTTCGAAATAAGTAAAGTATATAGGTATTTAAAAAATTTGCTTGTACATAGGTATAAATATTCTCAATATGACTTATTGAAATTCGTTTTAATTAAAGTGATATTCTTTTTATGTTATAAAATAATCGTTAATAAATGTTATTGATTTTGGTAAATGATTAGTATACTGTTAAAAATTACGAGGCAATACAAAATCAATTTATGATAACTTTCTTTAAAAATAAATTCTCTATAATAAATTGTTGGTTCAGTCCTTTATGTTTGTTGGTATGAAAGTGCAAAATGTACACAATCGAATATTTTTGTGCACTTAAAAACATCAATCGGTACCTTCACACAAATAATAGGCGACAATAACATCGTGACATAGTATTCTTTTGGCGCCAAAAAAAAACTGTCACGGAACATTGTTTACATTTTAAATACAGGTTGTTTGTAAATTTTCATTTTGAATTGATACAAAATATTTGAAAAATTCAACCAAAAAAATATAAATATATATATATGACTTCAAAATAATGTATTAATGAAATTCGTCAATTTATGCATTTTAATATGCGGATATTTTTACTACATAATATTGAGAAAGTAAAGTAATTGTTTTATAAAACTTCTGTTTTGTATAATCAATTTTAAAAATAATATGTATGTATATATAATAAAATCACTTTTCGTGAACAAAAATGTACCTTTTACAATAAATTTTTTTTTTACTATATTAAAAATTTGATCTTTGACTTTATAAATTACTTTATCAATTTTTTTTAAAAATTTCATTTTGAAAATATATTTTTCAAAGAATGTTTCTAGTTAGATTAATTAAATTTAAATTAAAAACTTAGCTTTTTTAATAAGTACTCCAAAGTAATGATCTCTGGCGGTTGATATTTTGCTTACTGCAGCAATTTAGACAATATGAAGGTTTATTTTTCAACATCCTGTGTTTCTCTCTATGCGGGTTTCGTCTCGTCAGTTGATAATATGAAAAAAAATAATACAAAAATTACAATATGAAATTATTAGGTACCTATACGAAGTATAAATGGGACTTGAATATTATTTTTTTACTTTTCAACATAAATGATCATAGTGAAATGTCATCAAATTAATTATTAATTTACAATTTATATTTAATGCAACCAAAATAAAATTTCATTTTCAAATAAAATGTTTGAATGTGAATGAAATTCTTTCTTAAAAATAAAAAAATGCAACTTTATTTTATAAAAAATATAAATGTTACAATGTTGTAAGACATGCTTAATATACACAATAAATCGTTTTTTTTAGCAAAAATTACAATAAGTGGATAGCATTACCAAAAGATAATTAAATTGTTTAATAATTTATAGAATCTTGTTGGAATAAAATAGTTCCACATTTTTGAAAATCAATAGATTTTTTTTAGTACTTACGAATACAATAATAATATTTTACGATTAATCAAATAAGTTTTACATGAAATGACACATGAAAAAAATGGCTATCTACAACAATATTTTTTGTTTTAAGTGGAAGTGAAGTTAATTAAAAATTTACAATACCTTAATATACAGAATTTTTCTTCCACTGATCCGCCCGTCAGCCACGTTCTTTTTTATAACTTTTATGCGAAACAATTCATCACTCTTGCAAAGCTGATTATTTACATATCTTTCATAGAATAGGCAATATCTTTGTTAATAAAAAGTAGAAAGAAATTAAATATTACACATTTTATTTTTAAAATTTCATTTAAATAATTCATTATCAATTTTAAGATTAGTATTTGTTCAAATAACATTGTAGTAGATTGAAATTATGAACGTAAATGTTTTTTTATGAACATGTAACAAAAATTTGCTAAAAAATGTGCTAAAATTTTTAAAAAATATATATTAAAACTGTCGTGGGTCACCAATTTAGCGGTTTTTGCGTTGGGAGGATGTTTTATATTTAATAAGATTATTAATAAGAAATCAGAAAAGGTTGTGAGTTTATTGCGTGTTCTAAATTCATCTCCCAAAACACATACAACTATTTTTAGATATTGCAATTGTTTTACTCAGCTATTTATTTATAATTGAAATAATAGAATGATGATAGGTTTCATAATAAAAGAAAACTTACTCAGATTAATTATATTTTCAGATTAAAACAATTAACAAATTTAATTTAAGTTGTTCCGCGATACTAGGGTCGGTCGGGATAAAATATTATAATTATTGAACATTGTGTTTGAACGCTGGGCCGACGAGCGAATGGCAATTCGCCTCGTCGATCGATCGAAATACGATGCGCTGTCTCTCGGTCGTCTTCGGCAATCTTCGTGAGAAGCGAGATCGTCCGAGCGAGATGGCATCGATTATGGGGAGGTACATCCTCGCCACACGCATAAATAAACACAGAAATATGTTTTCAAAATGCAAACTCTGGTTCTTTGAAGTTATGGAGTGTTATAATTTTATAATTTGTTTGCTTCATTATTTCAACAGGTATTGTGTATGCTTGCAATGGGTGTCATTATATTTTTGATTAAAGTTCATTGTTATCCAAGATTTTTTTTCTATTTGATTAAAATAATGCTGATATAAAAATACACAGAAATCTAAGTGGTCTAAAAATATTGAAGACTTTCGATAACTTGGTAGTGACTTGATTTATACAGCGCCATTTTCGTGAGAGCTCATTTTACATTAGTTAGTAATGGCTCAAAAATCTAAGTATGTAGGTGACATTTGTATCAAGTTAAAAGAGTAACAAATTGTATATTACTAGTTTAATACCATAAGTGTGTTGGTCATCGTGTGATTTTCTAAAAAATGCGAAAGCGCGATCACCAACTTTCATTTTTTTCACTCGATAAACTTAGTGAAATGCAATAGTCGGATAGGTACTGGTATTTGTTGCACTTTTTATAGGAAGACCTAATATTTAATAAATAATTATAACAAAAAAAATCCAGACTCACTTGCCCACAAACAATTAAAGATACGATATTCTTGATGAGATACAGAACTTGATTTTAAAACTTCAACTAACTGTGCTATTTTCTGTTTTATTTCAGTTCCCATCTCCGACGTCCAAGGAGTGCTCAACAAGAAAGCTCATCTTCCATGCGATATTGAACCGTTGGATAGAGACGACGCAGTTTCCATGGTGCTTTGGTTCAAGGAATCTGATGGAGAACCTCTCTATAGGTAAATATTCATTTTTTGTTTACATTCCAACCTAAATTATCATGAAAACGTGTCATTTAAACAATTATTACGATATTGTCATTATCAAGGGGATTTGTAATTCAAATTAATCAAGTTCAAGGCACCTACAGGGCTTACTACCTGTCTTCGGCTGGCTTACGTAATTACTTTGTGCGTTCACCAATCACGCCTTCTTATTGAGTTCCCTATAAAGTCAATTAGTTGAAAGTTCTGTACTTTATTATGGTCATGAAAATCTGTTCGTTAGTACAAGCAAGTAAATGTCATTGGCACAAGCAAGTAAAAATGAACTTATAGTTCTGGCGCAGCTAAGTTGTGACATCTGTGCGAAAGCATTTTCACTTCATGCATAGTGACTGTTTCACTACTTTCATTCTTTAAAAATAATTTCTCAATAGATGGCGTTACAAAAAAGCTTCTGTGTCACTTCATAGATGGCGATGGAGTTTTTTAAAAAACGAACAAATTGAAATATGTAGAACTAGCAAAAAATTGAATAGGTAGGGAACTCGTTAATAAGGCATAATTGGTGAACGCTGAGCAAGCGCATAAAGTGATCGCGTAAACCAGCCGATGACAGGTCATTAGTCCTGTAGGTGCCTTGAGTTCCTGGTTTTCCTACAATATTCCTTGTCTCTATTGAGTTGATATGGATAAATTTGTCATAAAATATCGTTGACACCCGACAAGGTATAAAAACATATGTTTACGTATATCATCAGCAATGGCGCTACAGACCGGTGTGGTCCTTGGCCTCCTCAAGAAATTGACTCCATCCCGCCCTGTCGACAGCAAGTCTCCTCCAATTTGTCTGTCCGATCGCTCTTATATAACCCTCGATGTCGTCCAGCCATCTTATCCTAGGTATCCCTCTGCTTCTTCTTCCTTCAGAACAGGTGTCAAAGACTTTCTTTGGGACCCGGCTATCCTACATTCTACAAACGTGTCCGAGCCAACGTAGAAGTTGTATTTGATGTATTGGACAACGTTTGGTTCGCCATACATTATTTCTAGCATGGTTAAACCGGATCCACCAAAATCCTCCTTCACAGGTAGGGCCAAATATTTTACGAAGTATTTTCCTTTGCAACACCAACAATGCATTTTCGTCCTTCTTGGTCAATGTCCAGCATTCTGATGCATATGTCATGAGCAGGTCTAAGAAGAGTTTTGTAAATGAGGGTTTTTGTTTTACGAGAGATGAGACCTTAGGTACATTAGCAGTCCATAATAGCATATATTTGCCGCGGCAAGTCTTGTTTACGTATAGTATAAAAATATACGGCATCATCTCATATTAATAATAATAATTATACAATTCCCTGCACCCTATGCAAGTGTCGATGTTATTTCCAAATGATGTCCGTCTATCGATCTAGTTTCTTAGGTTCTTGTCTTTCATCCTACTATTTATTCAGTTGAAACTACTGTAAGAAAAATCGATTATTGTCTACATGAAGATATATGATCATCATCGTCACTAATGACGCTATAGCCAATATGAGCCTTGGCTTCCTCAAGGACTTGCCGCCATTCCACCCGATCTATCGCCTGCACCTTCCAATTAGTTACACTGATGCATTCAGGTTCCTTTCTACACCATCCATCCACCGTAATTTGGGTCCACACTTGCACAGGCGCGAGGCGGGGCCTTGCATGGGCTGCATTCGGTAAGCTATCGTATATTCTCAGATCCAAACGATTTGCAATCCACTTGAAGAAAAAAATATTTGATATGTGCATCCTCCCAGTGCTGACATATGGTTTTGAAACTGTTATTTTTACAAAACGTACAGTACAGAAACTCCGAGTAACGCAACGAGCGGATAACGAGCGGTAACAACAAATGGAGAGGAGGATGCTAAACATTAGTTTTCGTAATCGAAAACGCAATGAATGGATCAGATAAAGGACAAAAGTTACCGATGTTACATACAAGGTAGCTTCCTTAAAATGGAATTGGGCTGGCCATGTAGTATGGACAGCAGACGATCAATAGACCAAACGCACCCTGGAGTGGCGACCAAGAACTGGACGCAGAAACCCGGGCAGACCGCAAACAAGATGGTCTGATGACATAAAACGAGTGGCAGGAGGTCAATGGCACAGGGTGGCGAGGGATAGGGAAGCATGGAGGTTGAAAGGGGAGGCCTATGTCCAACACTGGACGAATAATGGCTGATGATGATGATGATAATTGCACTTTACGCTACATAGGTGTGAAAATTTTATATGAGTCATCATTTTAAATACAAATATTATTTTTTTTAGTAAAGACCATGTTTACGCCAAGAACATTATTTAAGGGTTTAATTTATACCACGGTTTAAAGTTGGGCGTAGTGTTAAATTCAAAACTACAACATTACTTTAGTGGCGCAGTTCTTACTCTTCCTTTACGTAATCAGTTAAATAAATCTTATTCCAAGTGCTACCATAATAAATACACAATTAGATCCAAACCCAACTCCCTCATTGTGTGCAAATATAAAGTTTATGATTCGTACCCGGCAAGTTGGAGATAGCAGCAGGTAAGTAAGTATGTCCTGATCTATCGAAGAGACCACAAAAGCATTATATTCCTAGGTCTTGTAGGTAGGTACTTTGCGGATGTGTTCCAGAGTCGACCCAAAACTTTCAACATGACCAGAAGCGAACATTTTGTCATTGGAGTTAACAGACACCAAAACTTTACACGACATTTTGGATTCTGTTACGCGGATAAGCATAACCAAAATATGTACTTCGTACTAGACATAATATTACTAAATTATACTATCACAAGTGTATTTGAATATATGTACCTATAGATTAACTTTCGCATACATCGAGTAAAGTTTTCCTAAGTTACATGGAATGTTTTTTTTTTCTTTGAAAGTATGAATGCTGAATAATTTCAATGTTTTTTCGTTTTCACTGTAGAAGTTCATAATTATTTATTCACAAAAACACATACAGCCTTATTCATAATATTTCCTTATACTGTGGTAAAAACATTACATAACTAAACCACAGTATATGTAAGCACTTATATTCTTGACTATTCATAATAACATCTATATACCAATATAGCAATATCGTTGCTATGTTACTGTTTGAGCTGACAACGTCGCAATTCATTCATGTTTCTCCGGTGATTTAACAAATTTGTCGATATTTTGAAAAAAAAATGTTTCTTATAGTGTTTGGGCTTTATTCCAACTGTCGATTTGTTCAGGAGAACTTTGTTCTCTTAACATATCGACAATGTATCAAGCTAGGATACGCGAGAATTGTATGCAGAGGTCTACTTTTTTCACGGCTTTTCCAACTTTGAAGTCAAAAAACACCAACTTAGAGGCTTCGCAGCATATATGTTCCATACACGGATTTACTCAGAATTCGGAGTAGAACATTTCGTGTGTCTGTGTGTGTGTCTGTGTGTGTGTGTGTGTGTGTGTGTGTGTGTGTGTGTGTGTGTGTGTGTGTGTGTGTGTCTGTGTGTGTGTGTGTGTGTCCGTCCCCCCCTTATAACTTTTGATCCGCTCAATTTACAGAGCCCAAAATTTAAGAATATATAAACAGTTATAGGCTTACAAAACTTTTATACTCAGAATTTCGAATTTTTGTTTTAATCAGGGGTTATCAACTTTTGAATTTTTACTTTATTTTTCCATATATCTCAGAAACCATAAAAGCTAGAACGCTGAAAATTTGTACAAATATAGAAAAATACAAAATCTCAAACTAGTTTATTCAAAAAAATTACAGGGTTTCTCAAACATTTTTTATTAAGAAAAATATTTTTTTATGATAAATTTATGAGTTTAACTGCCTATATTTCCAAAACTTTTACAATTATCGAAAAAAGCCGAAACACCCCAACTAGATAATTTAATTTTCTATAAAAAAATATTTAAATTGTACTAGAAGATCTCAATTTTTTTTTAACCTTTTTTTTTAAAAATTGAATTTAGTGACGACATTGCTTCATACATTTTGTATGGCAGTCGCCTATACACAATATGTAAGAAGACATAATAGTTTGATACTTCATCTCCAAACATACATACATACCATCATGCTGTTTTCATATTCTGGGTAGGATCAAAGGACTGACCTCCATACTATCCTATCTTGACATACATACCTAGGTACATATGTTGTATAGAAAACCAAATATCTTAAAATATATAATAATTTGTATTTATGGGATTATAGTGCGGTACTTATTCTTCAACTATACATACTATCGCTATCGACAGTTGGATATCATGTGTTACATGCAACTAGTTTTAGGTATGTTTTATTTCATGAATATCATTATTTAGATATGCACATGTTTTAAATCCCTTTAACTGTGACGTGTGTATATCTTAATATCTGGAAATATCTACATATGTGGTAAGTTCACGTATTCATCAATATCTTTAAGAATTGTTAAGTAATTTAACAATAAAAAGTTTTTTTTTCGTAATAAAATCCTGATTGTAATAAATTTTGTGCAGTCTTGGTAAGATCTGAGATTCGTGTTCTAACTTCGCCCCTTTATAAAAGAATATGCACTATGCACACTGGCACATCCATGCGCTGTCAGTTTATATTCCCAATGGATACTTTTTCAATGGCCTGATTAATGCAATAAATAAATAATAAAAAACAATACAATACACTTACATATGTACACTAAATATATAGTTATATGAATATCATGATGACTCCAATCACCTTTCTAATATGTATGAAATAGTTTCATTTTATCATTTATTATTAATCTACTTTATACAGTATATTTTTTTTATTTTTTATTATTTAAACATACACATATATATACCTAATTGAAAAATAATATTCGTAACTGCAATCCCCCACTAGGTACGAAACCTGTGCCGGGGCTGAATCATTTTGAAATAATGAGACTCTTAACAGTGAATGCCAACTAACAACAACACACACAAAAATAGCATTACAAACTAGAGATAGTTAATAAAAAAATTATAAATAAAACATACAATTAGAAATAACATTAAAAATATACATAAACACAAAATATCATTAAAATTAAAAAATAACAAAATTAGAAATAAAACATAATACAGCATAAATAAACCCATCAATATAAACCAACTGTCGATTCGGTCATGAGAATTCAATTATCTTGAATGAATCGACAGTATTAAGCCAAGATACGTGTACGAAGAACATTTTGTATGGCGTAGTGGACTTTTTGCATGCTTCAGGCTTCGCAGCATATATGTTCCCATACATGAATTTACTCAGAATTCGGATTTGTGTGTGTGTGTGTGTGTGTGTGTGTGTGTGTGTGTGAGGGTGTGTGTGTGCGTGTGTGTGTGTGTGTGTGTGTGTGTGTGTGTGTGTGTGTGTGTGTGTGTGAGAGTGTGTGTGTGAGTGTGTGTGTGTGTGTGTGTGTGTGTGTGTGTGTGTTTCCGTCCCTTATAACTTTTGATCCGCTGGATTCACAAAGCCTTAAATTTCAGAATAAATAAAAAGTTTTAGGCACACAAAACTTTTATACTCAGTATTCAGAATTTTTGTTCCAGTCAGAGCTTATGAACAATTTAATTTTTATAGCATTGTCTACATACCTCAAAAACTATAAAAGTCAGAACGCTAAAATTTTGTAGAAATAAATTCAAATATAGCATCTCGTAATAGATTTTGAAAAACAGTTCCAGGGTTTCTCAAACTGTTTTTATTAAGAAGCAAAAAATAGTTATGACAATTTTTTGTCTTTAACTCCCTTTATTTCCATTTTTTTAAAATATCGACAAATGCCGAAACATGTTAACTAGAAAATTTAATTTTCTATAAAAAATGTCTGCATTATAGTAATATATCTCAAACTTTTTTTAACAATTTTTATAAAAAATGAATTTAGTGACGACATTGCTTCATACAATTTGTATGGCAGTCGCCTATGCACAATAATATATTATGTAAGAAGACTTAATAGTTTGTTACTTAAATCTCCAAACATACATACATACCATAATGCTGTTTTCATATTCTGGGTCGAAAAAAGGACTGACCTCCATAGTGTCCTATCTTGACATACATACATACCTACATGTGTTGTAAAGAAAATTTTCAATAATTTGGATTTATGGGTTTATAAATAGTTTGGTACTTATTCTTCAACTATACAAACTATCGCTATCGACAGTTGGATCTCATGTGTAACATGCAACTAGTCAATAAATACAGCATGTATCTCTTTATTCTGTGAAATAATTAAATAATATGTACACTACTTGCCTTAGAATACGTATACCTAGTCGGGCTCCAGTTATCGATTCTTAATGACGCATATGGATATGTTTTGATAAATAATAAATGAAATAATCTGGATCGATTACAGAATGTCTGTTTATGATTTATTAACACTAGTTGCATGTAACACATGAGATCCAACTGTCGACAGCGATAGTATGTATAGTTGAAGAATAAGTACCAAACCCATAAATACAAATTATTTATTATTTTATGATATTTAGTTTTCTATACAACATATGTACCTAGGTAGTCAAGATAAGATAGTATGGAGGTCAGTCTTTTTTTCCTACCCGGAATATGAAAACAGCATGATGGTATATGTATATTGTATGTTTAGAGATGAAGTATCAAACTATTAAGTCTTCTTTGATATTGTGTATAGGTGACTACCATACAAATTGTATGAAGCGATGTCGTCACTAAATTCAATTTTTATAAAAATTGTTAAAAAAAATTTGAGATGTACTGCTACAATGTTAATATTTTTTATATAAAATTAAATTATCTAGTTGGGGTGTTTCGGCTTTTTTCGATATTTAAAAAAAAATGGAAATATAGGCAGTTAAACTCATAAATTTATCATAAAAAAAATACTTTTCTTAATAAAAAATGTTTGAGAAACCCTGGAATTTTTTTGAAAAAACTGATTTGAGATTTTGTATTTGTCTATGTTGATACCAATTTTCAGCGTTCTAGCTTTTATGGTTTCTGAGATATAGGGAAAAATAAAATAAAAATTCAAAAGTTGATAACCCCTGACTGAAACAATAATTCAAAATTCCAAGTAAAAAAGTTTTGTAGGCCTGTAACTGTTTATATATCCTGAAATTTAAGGCTCTGTAAATTGAGCGGATCAAAAGTTATAAGGGGGGGACGGACACACACACACAGACATACACACACACACACACACACACACACACACACACACACACACACAGACACACACACACACAGACACACACACAGACACACGAAATGTTCTACTCCGAATTCTGAGTAAATCCGTGTATGGAACATATATGCTGCGAAGCCTCTAAGTTGGTGTTTTTTGACTTCAAAGTTGGAAAAGCCGTGAAAAAAGTAGACCTCTCCATACAATTCTCGCGTATTCTGGCTTGATACATTGTCGATATGTTAAGAGAACAAAGTTCTCCTGAACAAATCGACAGTTGGAATATCAAAAAATAATACCTATTTATAACAGAATTCTCCCAAACATTAACGCAATTACAAATATCTATTCAATATAGTGAAATAAATAACTCAGTATTGTTATACAAAATGGCGTATATCAATAATCTGATTAATTATATTATTATGATCATTTCATATATGTATACTAAATTATTTTGGGGATATTCATTTGGATTCAGCAAATTTCATTAGTGACAAACCGACCATATAATATTATGTATATAAATCTACAATTTATGAAATATTGAATTGTATAACAAACTGTATAATATATTCATAATTTTGAAACAAATTATATTATCCTTGAATAAAATTGTACAACTGTATATTTTTTTAAAAATAACTTTATAAGCCACGTAAAATAATATGTCAGATAGTACAGCAATGAGATTCACCACTCATTCTGAAGGTTACCTTTTCAGGTGAGACAAGATTCGCGTGCTTCCATTTATTGAGTAATTCACAACAGCATACCTGTCGCTGGTCACCTCACCTTATTTAATTTTTGTATTTCTTTATTAACTTATACATAATATAAAAAAAATATAATGCACACTGACGGGCTTATTGCCATTAAGCAATTTCTTACAACCAACCAGATTACAAAGTATGACAAAATTAAATGAAATAATGTATGAATAAGTGTGAATGAAAGCTAGATAAAACAAAGAAAACATACATTATACTAAGATAACTATTTAAACAAAATAAAAAAAAACATAGCAAAAAAACAAAGAGGGGAAATCGGTATCAGATGTTAAGGGATGAATATTCCTTCTTTAGAATATTTTTATTATTGCATATGCGCAAACATTGGATTTTTTTCCCTGTCGGGAGTCAAAGATATTTTTTAACAGATTTTTAATAACCAGCCGATGACAGGTCGTAAGCCCTGTAGGTGCCTTGATTTCCCGGTTCTCCTACAATAAATATTCCAACTTCGTCTCTATTGAGATAATTAAAAATCTGTTAAAAAATTCCTTCTATAGTTTTATTCTTGAAAATACAAAGTGAGTTAGTCGACCCAATATCCGGACTTAGACTATGCCATAGTCGTGCTGTTTTTACTTCGAACTGAAAAATTATGTGTTATGCACAGGGATGGATAGTGTCGTGCGTTCAGCGGATCGGATTGGAAGCCCATGATAGGATAAATAAGTGAATTTGCTTTTTAAGGTACTGTGGCAGGTTTGGGTTAGATAGAATATTGTACAATAGAGACAGAATGTGTAGGTATATTGCGCCGCTGGCGTATTTTGGGCCAACAAAGAAGAATGCGGTTAGATGATATATTATGATCAAAATTATGGTATTTACATCTGAGGTTAGTAGTGATAAGATACTCAACTGTGTAAAATTACAGTCCCAGAACAGGCTTTTGCCTAGTGGGGCGTTATTAGTTAGTTTATATGTCATATTAGTTTTGTGTATTAATTATAAATAAATAAATACAAGGCCTTTGTGATATTAAATTGTTAATTCAATTATAATTTCAGAAATACCTTTTTATATCGGTGATCGCGGCTCAGTTGGTTTGGTATCTGACTGCTGATCCAAAGGTCCCGGATACCATTCCCGGTGGACTACCAGTTTTTAATTGTGTTTTCATTTTGAATCTGTGAGACGATTAATCAAACAATAATTCTGGTAAATCAAACATAATTAAATTAAAAAATAGAAACGGAAGTACAGAAAATGATAAAAATATGATAATAAATACAGTGCAAGAGTTTTACACGGAACTTTATAAACCAATGACACAAAATAGAGAAACAAATGTAACTGTGTTAAATGTTGGCTCCGAAGAGATACCAGAGATAGATTATAATGAAATTAAAAATGCACTCAAATACATGAAAAATAATAAAAGTCCAGGTGAAGATCAAGTAACAAGCGACATGATAAAGTTGGGTGGGAAAGAAATCATTGAAGCAATAAAAATACTCCTAAACAAGTGCGTAGAACTGGAGGTCATACCTGAAAAGTGGCAAAATTCTGAAGTTATACTATTGTATAAAAAAGGGGATCCTGAGAACTTAGAGAATTATCGACCAATAAGTCTGTTATCCCATACTTATAAACTTCTCACTAAAATTGTCACAAACCGTTTAACACCTAAACTGGATTTCTACCAACCAATTGAACAAGCTGGCTTTAGAAAATATTTTGGAACTACAGACCATATCCAAACTCTGCGCCTACTAATTGAGAAAACTACTGAATATAATATAACAATTCATCTTGCATTCATCGACTATAAAAAAGCATTCGACTCTGTAGAACAATGTGAAATAATAAACGCATTAAATGATGCGAGAATTGACTCCAGATATTCAAGGCTTATCAAATTTATATATGAACACGCCACCATGGATGTAAGAATCGATGAAAATCCAAAAACAGAAAAAATCAATATAAAAAGAGGTGTCAGACAAGGAGATACCATATCACCTAAACTGTTTACATTGGTTTTGGAGGGCATATTTAAAACTTTGAACTGGGAAGACAAGGGAATAAAAATAAATGGAACAAACTTAAACCACCTCCGTTTTGCAGATGACATAGTGCTTATAAGTGATGATCTGGAAGAACTTCATGTTATGATAAAAGAACTCCACGATGCTTCCCTAATGGTCGGCCTGGAAATAAATATCAACAAAACGAAAATCATGAGTCCATCATCTAACAGCACTATCACAATTGATAGTAAAATAATTGAAGCTGTTGAAGAATATATATACCTTGGACACAAGATAAAATTAGGAAAGGATAACCAGACAGTAGAAATACCCAGAAGGATCGGACTAGGTTGGGCAGCCTTTGGAAAACTTAAACATGTCCTAAAAAACAGAGATATTCCCACATGTCTGAAAAGAAAAGTTTTTGAAACATGTATCCTGCCTGTGCTTACGTATGGTCTGGAAACTATCACGCTAACTGCGAGGACCATACATAAGCTAAAATGCACTCAGAGATCCATGGAAAGGCAAATGATAGGCGTAAGTCTAAGAGACAAAATTAGAAATGAAGAAATCAGACGCCAGACAAAAGATGAAGTTGGAATATTTTACTGTAGGAGAACCGGGAAATCAAGGCACCTACAGGGCTTACGACCTGTCATCGGCTGGTTTACGTGATCACTTTATGCGATTGCGCAACGTTCACCAATTATGCCTTTTTAATGAGATACCTATCAATGGAATGGCAAATGATAGGCGTTAGTCTAAGAGACAAAATTAGAAATGAAGAAATCAGACGCCAGACAAAAGTTGTTGATGTCATGAATCGAGTTGCAAAACTCAAATGGCAATGGGCAGGTCATGTTGCCAGACAGAGTACGGACAGATGGGCACCCAGAATTCTAAATTAGAGACCATGGGATATGAAAAGGGGAATAGGCCGGCCCCAGAAAAGGTGGGCCGATGATATTGTCCCTGTCGCTGGAAGCGGATGGGTTCGAAAAGCCCAGAAAAAAGACGAGTGGAAGCTATTAGAAGAGGCCTACATCCAGCAGTGGAGAGATGGCTGAGAAAGAAGAAGAAGAAGAAGAAGAAGAGACGATTAATATCGTTGAGTCTCCAGAATGTTGCAACTTGTTATTGGGTGCGTGTTAAATTAATATTTAGTTTACCAAAAAGAAGCAATATAAATAAAATAATATGTGTGTAAATGTTAAAAATAATTTATTGTTTTGCAAGGATGATTAATTTTGATTTGATTTAAAGTAAGTGGTTCGAAATCTTCGACTTGAAACAAGTCAACTTAAAAGGGTGATCCGTTTTCCGGTGATTTATTGTTTTTAACTTATACAAATGAAATGAAAATTTTGATCTCAGTTGCGGATATGCCTCTGTTCGTAGGTAGGTATGTGTTTCATTTCCATCCTCATGATTCGTGCCTAAATGGATTTTCACAAATGTATTTTTTTTTGTTACATGAAGGTAGGTACCAATTCATTTTTCTTTCCTCTTTGGATTACCCCCGATGAAAACCTGCGTGATTTTTTTTTTGTATTTTGAATTTAAATTCATAACTAATACAATTATGAAACCCCGTCAGTGAGAAGGTTTTTTCAATTTTTTACGTGACTTGGGTGAAATCTGTTCCTATTTAAAGGAAAATACAATCATTTTCGGGAATATAAAAGTAAGGCCGTCATGAAAACAATGCGTAGGACGTGCCAGGAGTTAAACAAAATAATGTTTATTTGAAGGGCCTCAGGACTTAGCCCTTAGATTGGTGTTACAGTCGACAATTTAATGGAAATCGAACTATACTAAATTTTATCTTCATATCAAGGAGAGACCGATCAGAAATGGGATTCAATAGATAAATTAAAACATTACTCTAAAGAACTTGTCGAAAAACCTACATACCCTCACACATCTATGCGGGGTCTTAAACAACTCCAACACGGGTCGCGTCCGTTCAAATACTTAAAGTACGCTTAGGTCCGAATGCAGAATCCTACCTAAATACTAAATTCTAAATAATAACCATGTTTTCATTGCACAGTCGCTCACTTAAGTTAGGAGATCACGTGGCTTCCTAACTGGAGGATGCTACGAAGTTTTTGTATGAGAATTGCATTGCCGAGACATATCTAAATACTTAGCGCATGCGCGTTGGCGTCAACTAACATTTGCGAATAATTGTCAAAAAAAAGGTTGATCGCGAGGAACCTTACGAGTGGTTTAATACTAAAATACGAGATCTTTTCGGTTGAATTTGTATTTGGTAATTTTGTCAAATCAAATACTTACCAAACAGTGTGTACAGCGATCCATACGAGATGCCGAAAATTCACTGGAATTTCAGAAAAATCGCGAGATCGATCTGACAGTGTGATTTTGGTTACATATGTTTAAGTTGTTATGACAAAAAAAAACATTTTAAACGTCAGTATTAACCCATAGAAAACTATCTATCCCTTTTCATCATATACAATAATGTGCAATGCTACGCCATCCACCTTAAGTTTGGCGTAGTATTAAGTATTTAGTTAGTGATGACTCTGCGACGCAATTGCTAACTTAAGAATACTAAATACTCCAGTGAGGTTAGGAGTTAGTATTTAGGTACCTAGGACTCTGCATTCGGATCATAGTCGTATTACAAGAGTTATTTGAGAAAAATGTAAGAAAAGGGTGAGTTCCCATGCTGCGAGAATACTGCTTACGGAATCTCAGCTATTTCTTACATTATTCTTAAATAACTCCGGTAATACCACTCTTAGTATCCCAGTTCACAATACTTTTTCACCACATCTTTCTCCGTACAAGCAGCTCGACTTTGAAATCATATCCCATCGCGACTTCGAGTTTCATTAAGACCCCGTTCCCACTTGTCGTATGTTAGGCACGACAACATGTCGTGTGATCTAGTAGCAATACATTTTAAATGGATCTGTTCACACTTGTCGTTATCATGTGATTGTGAACAGCTCCATTTAAAATGTATTGCCACTAGATCACACAAAATTTTTACGGACCTAACACACGATAAGTTGAAACGGGCAGTAACACTTCCCGCTTTCAAAAGAAATTTGAGGAATCGTTTTCTTACACATAACATTTAAATTTGTCTCCTTATCATTTCCTTGTGACTTTCTCTACTCTCTCTGAGTTTTTTATAATGTTGTATGTAATATATATTTTACTCGCATAAATTGGTACGTGTCATAAACACAATTTACCTCACCGAATGAATAGTGTTAATTGGAAGATATTGCCATATGGCAACGAGTCCGCCATTGTGTACTTTTAATGTCATGTGTAAAAATGTTTAAAATATATAAATAAAAAAACATAAGGACTTTGATGTAGTATGTGTAGATTATTGTATTCCTCATCCTTCCCCCATATTAATTTTGCGGCTCTCCTTATTATTCTTTACCACCCTACCAGCTGACACTAGTTCTTCCTCTACTTTTCCTGTTTCCTTGTATTGTCAGGGGAGTATGCACTGCGTGTTCTTTAAAACATGGCCTTCATTTTCATTAATTAATTTGTTAACAACGTGTAGCGCAACAGTCACTTGCGCCACATAGCTACGCAGCGCAACGCCGACGTCGTCATGTCCTGCTCTACACGCAGCTACGACTTGTGTGTCACGCTCACCCGGCTACGACAATCCCCATATATATTGCCCCCAAGTCAAATTGAAAACGCTGTTCGTTATGGCCAAGCGCTAATTTATTTTGTATGGGATTTGACGTTTGTTGTTTGTTATTGTAGAAAAAATTTCTACAACAAACGTCAAATCGCATACAAAAAAAAATAGCGCTTGGCGATAACGAACAGCGTTTTCAATTTGACTCAGGGCCAAAGACGCACACCGAGTTCAGAGGCCATTCGGTTTCATCCAGACCTCCTGCTACGTCCTTACGCTGCTCGATCGCCTAGTCGTCGTTCAAAGTCCGCGATTTAAATTTATACATTAAAATTAAGTACTTTATTATTTGCTTGATCGATCTATCTGTGTGCCTAGCTGTCGGGAGACTCCGATAGGCGGTATCCAGGTTCGATTCCGGCAGGTGTGGTATCGTTTAGTTGTATGTAACCCAAAGCGGACACACAGGTTCTATACCTACACGACCCCCAGACCGGCATTACCACCATCTATCTGTCACGGCTCGCGCCGACAGGTTTGCATATCAGCTCCGGCTGGTGTGCAAACAATTCCAACCCAAGTGGCAACTTTGACCATACTGGTGAGCCTACATACTTCTAAAAACGCATCGTCATAGTAAATTAATTTGTTTACAACGCATCTTCATCGTAAATTCACTTCAAAAAATAGCGCTTGGCGATAACGAACAGCGTTTTCAATTTGACTCAGGGCCAAAGACGCACACCGAGTTCAGAGGCCATTCGGTTTCATCCAGACCTCCTGCTACGTCCTTACGCTGCTCGATCGCCTAGTCGTCGTTCAAAGTCCGCGATTTAAATTTATACATTAAAATTAAGTACTTTATTATTTGCTTGATCGATCTATCTGTGTGCCTAGCTGTCGGGAGACTCCGATAGGCGGTATCCAGGTTCGATTCCGGCAGGTGTGGTATCGTTTAGTTGTATGTAACCCAAAGCGGACACACAGGTTCTATACCTACACGACCCCCAGACCGGCATTACCACCATCTATCTGTCACGGCTCGCGCCGACAGGTTTGCATATCAGCTCCGGCTGGTGTGCAAACAATTCCAACCCAAGTGGCAACTTTGACCATACTGGTGAGCCTACATACTTCTAAAAACGCATCGTCATAGTAAATTAATTTGTTTACAACGCATCTTCATCGTAAATTCACTTCAAAGACATTACATAATTTATTATACACCTTCTTCTCTTCATCTTCTCAGCCTTATCCCGTCCACTCCTGGATGAAGATATTTCATATCTTCTTTAAGATATTTTATACCTACACGGAATATATTTTATACTTTTTTTAATTTTTATATACCTGTTCTTATTTCATTTATTTAATTAAGTTATTTAACTTACAGATTCTGTCAAATATCAATATTTAATATGCATCCAATAACAAGTTGCTTAGAAAAATATTAGGTAAATCGACACACAATCACATACTGAAAAGCTTTATCATTCTTGAGACCATTGGCTTAGGAATCAGATATCTACATAACTTAGCGACGCAGACCAACAATTCGTTGTTTTTAAAAAGCATACGTATGTGTGTACGTATTTGTTTTTAATAAAAATATTATTATTTTTTATTAAAACATATAAGATATAATCAATATAGGTACCTACCTAGTTATATCATTTATTTTCTAGTACAATAAAAACATGCAGTGTCCATTTCCACTGTGTGCGATATTATTTCCACCGTTGTCCAAGATGTTTTACGTTCTATTGTCTGGCGCATTTGCTCAACAATGGAGCAGATATTGAAATTCAATACTCCTGTAAGGGTTTTCTTAGAAATAATAATACATATTTAATAAATATCACAAAACAAGACGATTTTTACCTTTTGTGCTCACTGAGAACTGTAACAAAGAAATAATGATACTTTTTAAATATATTTTTAATTACTTTGTATAAACTGCGTAATTTATTGAAATTTTGCGACCGGTTTCGGAATTAACCGTTCCTTCTTCAGGCACACTTACAACTGACATAGAACGAGACGGTGTGCTTAAAAGAAGACAAAGAAATCGGAGGTTGAGGGGAGGTGATTAAGGGCAGGATTTATGTAAAGTGGGTTTGATTAGAAGGACGAGAGGAGAAAGTAAATATATTTAATAGCGGATTGAAAGTTAAGTTTATTTGGTTATTTATTATATAACATGATGAAATAATATATGCTCTAAAGTTTCTTAAGTTGGTGTTTTTTTTTAAATTTTAAAGTTGGAAAAACCATTTAAAAAATCCACTACTCCATAAAATTCTCTGACACGCGACTAAGCTTTATAGTGTAGATTCATTAAGAGAAATTAAATTCTCTTGAACAAATCGATAATTGGACTAGTAGGTATACATTGATCGATAATTGGACTAGTAGGTATACATTGATCGATAATTGGACTAGTAGGTATACATTGATCGATAATTGGACTAGTAGGTATACATTGATCGATAATTGGACTAGTAGGTATACATTGATCAAGTCAATTTAATATTTTTCTTCAACGCAAGAAGAAAATATGTGCACATATTGGAAGTCAATACAATCTCTACATAAAAACAATACATATTTATTTCATTTAAGGGGAAACATACAGCAATTTATAATCCATAAACAAAAACAATAACAAATATCAGTAATTTGCCAAAATAGTTCCCACAACATGCGTAATATAAAAAAAGGACAGGTTAGCCTAAAAAACATATACAGTGGAGTGAGTTAAAAACTTAATTAAACAACATGCGTAACATAAAAAAAGGACAAGTTAGCTTAAAAAACATATATAGTGGAGTGAGTTAAAAACTTAATTAAACAACATGCGTAATATAAAAAAAGGACAAGTTAGCTTAAAAAACATATACAGTGGAGTGAGTTAAAAAGTTAATTAAACAACATGCGTTATATAAAAAAGGACAAGTTAGCTTAAAAAAACATATACAGTGAAGTGAGTTAAAAACTTAATTAAACAACATGCGTTATATAAAAAAAGGACAAGTTAGTTTAAAAAACATATACAGTGGAGTGAGTTAAAAACTTAATTAAACAACATGCGTAATATAAAAAAAGGACAAGTTAGCTTAAAAAACATATACAGTGGAGTGAGTTAAAAACTTACTTACTTACTTAATATTACAGAAAATAAAGAAGAGAGACATAAAACAAATAACATAAGCAGACACCATCTACGTCATTAATATACTGATTATATAGACTAGTTGCATGTAACACGTGAGATCCAACCGTCGATAGGGATAGTATGTATAGTTGAAGAATAAGAATCAAACAATAAACCAATAAATCCAAATTATTGAAAATTTTAACACATGTTGGTATGTATGTCAAGATAGGACAGTATGGAGGTCAGTCCTCTTTTCCTACCCGGAATATGAAAACAGCATGATGGTTCTGTATGTATGTTTAGAGATAAAGTATCAAACTATTAAGTCTTCTTACATATTGTGTATAGGCGACTGTCATACAAATTTTATGAATCAATGTCGTCAATAAATTCAATTTTTATAAAAATTCTAAATAAAAATGTTTGAGAAACCCAGGAATTTTTTGGAAAAAACTAATTTGAGATTTTGTATTAAACCGAAAATTCAAAAGTTGATAAACCCTGACTGAAACAAAAATTCACCATTATGAGTATAAAAGTTTTGTAGGCTTATAAATGTTTATATATTTTGAAATTTTGGGCTATGTAAATTCAGCGGATCAAAAGTTATAAGGGGGGACGGACAGATACACACACCCACAGACACACAATGCTCACATAAAATGTTCTACTCCGAATTCTGAGTAATTCCATGTATTGGAACATATATGCTGCGAAGCCTCTAAGTTGGTGTTTTTAGCATGCAAAAAGTTCACTATGCAATACAAAATGTTCCTTCATTCGCGCGTCTTGGATTTAAACTGCCTCTTACTTCAATAGAATTTCATTCTCTTGAACGAATCGACAGTTGGAAAAGTTGGAGTGTCTTTTCAAAAAAAAAATCTGTGTGATTTTAAATGTTTGTAGTATTTTACTGAACATTCTAATGCTCCAAAAATATTTGTTTTCTTCAGATTATCTTCGTCTTGTTTAATCAATTCACACTAGATACTGGAGGAGTAATGTATGAATTCAATTGAAGAAACTGTCCATACTGCATAGAAGATGACACTTTTCAGTTTACTTCTCTTACAGTTTCCAGGGTTTCTTGTACTCAGCTCCACTTTACTTGAAATAATGAGGTACTTTTGCTGCACACCCTTGAATGCATCATACGACATACCTAATGTACCCACATATATGTATATATTCATACATAGGTACTACACATTCACTCTTCTTAACAACATATGAAAAGGAACATAATGTCTACGTAAGATATCTTCAACTAACAAAATACATGTTCCGACAATCTTACATAAGTACGCACCATCGCGCAATGTCCCTCACGGGGCTGGTAGAGAGGACTGAACACCAATTCTTTTCTACCTTGACTTGCATCCGCATCATCAACATCGTTTGATAAATGTTCCTCTTTTTTATATAGCGAAAAATGAATATGTCCTTGTTAAACAAGTACATATACATCTTCCTACGTTCCCTAAATTAAACAAATAAATGCTTGTGCTATAGGTGAACGAAATCGGTCGAGGCAGGATTCGAACTCGCGATCACTGGATTACTAGCCCAGCGCGCTAACCGCTCTGCCATCGACCCATCTTTTTTTTTTTCCAGCTTTTTACGCCTTATCTTGGACGACCCCGACCTCTTGTTCATTTCTTATCGGCATTGTATATTTTCTTTGTCAGTATATCATTCATTATTTCATTCATTCCGTCATTCAAAATATGTATTTATGGAGATAATCTTTCAATGAAATGTATGTATTGTTAACAGATCATATAAAAAAATTAACGGTGCCACTATTTTTACGACCGGAATTGGCGGGAAAAGCGTTTTCCCGCCAAAAATTGTCTATTTACATGACAAATTTTCTGACGTCGTCTATGTTTTTAGGTCATTTATAACCATAGAAAGCGCAGATAAATCAAAATACAAAAATATTTACCTTTGTCATTTTTTCAATTGTCATAAAAATGCATCATGGAAACCAACTTGAAGAAAAAATAAATAATATTGGCATCTTATTACATTTACTTAATTTTATAAATCATTTTTTCATCGAGATCTACTATTATAACGAAGTATAAACAAAGGTAAATATTTTTATAACTTGATTTATCTGCGTTTTCTATGGGTATGGAAAGAATTATAAGAATTTATCTTAGGTTGAGTCGTAAAAATATCTCTAGCCAAAAATTAAACAAGTTAAAACGATGGAAAAGAAAAGCAAAGATAACTCAATGCACGGAGGTGACAGTTGACTGTCACGTGACAAATATCACTTCCCTACATTGAGTGATATTTTCTTTTCCACCGCTAAATTGACACGTTGACTTGTCACCCAGAACGGAGAACTACTAAATTATTCGAAAATAATTATAATTTTTCACCATTTATACTTGTCGCCAAACATCTTGAGCCGTTTTGCCGAGAAGGGGGGCGATTTTCACGTATACCGACGAAGCAAAAAGTCTCAAATTTGCGCTCTGCGCACCCGGTAGCCAGGTTCAAGATATTTGGCGAAAACTATACATCCGCCTGATTAAAGTTCGCGCAGCGGTGCTGGTTCGTGCAGTTATAGATTGTTATGTTTTTAGGTAGGTACTCTAGTTAATTTTTATGAAAAAATATACGTATACAATGTTTACATAAATATTTATTTCGGAAAAAAATTAAAAATGACAATTTCAAAGTTTTTTCAAACAGTGGAAGTTCACAATTGTAAATTTAATTATTAAACCAAAATAAATTAAACATATAGTTTGTACAATATTTTATTTATTTATTTATTTATTTATTTATTTATTTATTTATTTATTTATTATTTATTTATTTGTTTATAAATTTATTTATTATATATATGTATGCGCCCTTAGTAGGGCATTTACAAAAAAATACAGGATAAATAGAACAATGTAGGCACAACAAAACAACAATAAGTGTAAATACATCGATTATATAGGTAGGTACATAATAAAAAAACGTAAGTAGTTAAAGGAAGAACAATATAAAACAACATAATATAACATAATAAAAGAAAATAAAGTTTATGATAAAAAAAACTAGACATAAAAGAAGAAAAAAATAAACAGTATTACAATATTTTATGTTTAATAATGAATATGTATAAAAAAAGAAATTAGAAATTCTCACTTAATTACATTATAATACATAGAATAGACGAGCCTTGTCGAATAAGTAAATCTAATAATTACGTTTAATCATAAAACAATGATTTTTCTATTCTATTTATTCTAATACTTATTTCATACTTCTAAGTCGATTATGGAGACGTGAATTGCCGCTGAATGAATCACGACGCTTGTAGTTCGCTCCTCATATTTTTTGTGTTTTTGATGTTTTAAGTGGTGCAAAAACTTATATTTTGTGTTAATTTTTGTTTAAATGCTTATGTGAACATATCTTAGTTAAAATATTGTCCCCACGTAACCGGTGAGTTCGTTCCATTTTTATTTATTTTATTTTTTTTTGTAAGTGTGTCAAAACAATTGCTTAGTGGAGGTAGGTAAGCAAACAATTTGCCGGCGCTTCATGCGCTGTGCTAGCGAAATGTTACCTAGTAACGTTGTTGCCAAGTCAACAGATAACAATGTATTAGAATGTACGCCATCAAAACAAACTCGTAAGGCCCAGTCCACACCGATAGATCATGATAATACATTATTGGATAGTTCAGTATCCAAAAAATTCAAACCAAACATAAACCCCTCAGTACACCAAGAGAATTCTTTACTGTATAATGAATCCTCTCTTTCCCCATTTATTGTACATGTACAAAAGAAAGTAGCGGGAGAAAGTCTTCAAATACAGGCTATCTCATTCGGTTCGTTTATCTACAAAAATAAAATTGATAATATAAAAAAAATCAAGCCGTTGGGTAAACGCACAATTGCAATCGAATTCAAAAATTATTTAGCAGCAAATACTTTTCTTAATAACAAAATTTTAGAACAAAACAACTACTTACCATTTATACCTTCCTTTCACGTAACTCGTCTTGGAGTTGTAAAAGATATACCTACATCTCTTTCTGACGAGGAAATATTAAGTAATTTGGAAGTCCCTCCGGGATTCGGAAAAATAATAAAAATTCGAAGGCTTAACTACAGAGACCGTAAAATTGAAATCCCGACATGGAAACCATCTCAAACTGTTGTAGTCACAATCGAAGGGCAAAAACTCCCATCACACCTTTACCTCTTTTACAATCGTCTACCAGTAGAAACTTACATATTCCCTACTATTCAATGTCATCAATGTTTAAGATACGGACACACTAAAACTAACTGCAAATCTGCAGCACCTAGGTGTTTTAAATGCACTTTACATCATCTTGGAAACACATGTAATGTAACTCAAGAAAATACTATTTGTGTTCATTGCTCGGGAAATCACCAGGCTATCGATATAAATTGCCCAGAATTGACAAGACAGAGGAACATTAAGAAAGTAATGGCTGACCAAAGTATATCGTATATCGAAGCAGCTGGAATGTTTCCCTCCGTGAAAATATCATACTCAGAAAAAACGAAAGCTGTCAACAATTCAAACAAAATTGAAACACAAAATAATTTCACACCAAAATGGAGGGTAATCACCCCTTCAAACAAAAATAATCTTAAAAAACATAGTAATACCCCCCCTTACTTGGATAAAAAACAAATCAACTCATTATTAATTGCACCAAATGGAAACCATCCAGTACCTAAAAATGGATGTGCTCTCCCGTTAACAAATGAAACTACCCCAGATACAATAATACCTGAAGACATTAATTATAGTCGTAAAGAAATAATTCTAAATTGCATATACAATATGATCCATGAACTTCTTACCACAGAACACTATATCTCAGTACCGTCCAACGATGCACTTATTAATAACACCTTACAAAATACTGTCAATATACTCAATAACAACCTAAATAAAGAAGATATCGATTCAAACTCTATCACAGAAACAAATTAGACCTTAAACTTGTAACTCGCACAATAATTCCCTGTATAATCTTTCATACAAAATGGCCTTAAATATTGCCCAGTGGAACTGCAGAAGTGCAATACCTAATAAAGACTCTATTTTAAAATTGCTATCCGAGAACCAGGTTCAAATAGCGGCACTATCTGAAACCTGGCTCCGCGATGAAAAAACATTCAAAATTCCCGGCTACCAATGCCTAAAAGATAATAGACATGATGGCAAAGGTGGAGCTGCGTTATTAATAAAAGACACATTTTTCTTTAACCAGATAAATTTAAAACCAATAAATTGTCCATCACAAGTTGTTGCTGCGGAAATAGACGGTACAACTTTTGTCTCAATTTATATTTCTCCTAATTTCCAACCCACCAAAAATATTTTAAGAACCATAATTTCTCGAATAAAACATCCCTTTATAATTATGGGAGATTTTAATGCTCACCATAACATGTGGGGTTCATCATCATGCACAAAATTAGGTAGAATTATAGTTGATCTGCTAAATGAGTTGAATCTTTGCATTATTAACGACGGATCACCGACACGTATCCCTGTGCCAAATCAACGAATCAGCGCAGTAGATTTAACAATATGTAGTCCCGATATTGCTCCATACTTGAATTGGAAAATACTTTCTGACCCATTCAATAGTGATCATCTTCCAATAATTTTGCATTATTCACAACCGTCATACAGATACATATATACCTCTCATATTGAAAACTCAAAATCCAAAAGAAACAACAAATTCGATAAAAATGTTTGTAATTTTGGAAAAGCTAATTGGTCAGGATATAATCATTACACCAACAACCCCAATATAACATTTACTCCCCCCTCAATAGAAAACCTACAAGAATGCTACGATGAATTTATTAAAACGATTGAAATATCAGAAAAATTTATACCTAAAAAGAATCCCAAATTCAAAAAGTATCCCTTACCTCCTCCTTGGTGGGACTCAGCGTGCGAAGAACATTCGTCAATTAGGAAGCAAGCATATAAAGACTACAAGCATAACATGACACTTGAAAATTTCTTGTATCTTAAAAATGTTCAAGCTAAAGTCAAACGGTTCCTCAAAAACAAGAAAAGAAAAGGGTGGAAAGACTTCTGCACATCACTTAGTATCCAAGTTCCAATTTCAGAAGTTTGGAATAATATCAGAAAATTTCGTGGCTCATACAAAACCCCATCTTCTAAATCATGCCCTAAACTATGGTCAGAAGATTTCTTAAATAAAATGGCCCCACCGTATGCTGTTAACATCGATGAAATCTCGTTACAATATTCACATACTAGCAGTAACTGGCTAGATGCCCCATTCCAAATAGACGAATTAAAATCAGTCTTACAAGTGGTAAAAAATACTTCACCTGGAATAGACGGGATCCCATATATTATCTTACATAATAGTAGCGACAAAATTCTTGAAAATCTCTTAAAATTAATAAACATAATGTTCGATACAGGGGTTATCCCAGAATCTTGGAAAACTCAACTCATTATCCCAATTTTGAAACCACTAAAGGACCCTAATTCAGGTGTCAACTACAGACCAATAGCATTATCATCAACTCTGCTTAAATTAACAGAACATATTATAAAAAGACGAATTGATTGGTTCGTTGAAAACAAAAATATTTTGCCGTACAATATGTTTGGCTTCAGAAAAAAAAAATCCTCAGTAGAAAGTGTAGCCAATTTAACAACGGATATTCTTTTAGCTTTCTCTAGACAAGAACAGGTCATAGGAGTAAGCTTAGATATCACAAGTGCATATGATAATGTGCTTCTCTCCCTTCTTAAATCTAAACTTCTCCGAATTGGAATCCCCCTAAAATTAGCCATCTTCATAATGAATATTCTCCTGGATAGAAAAATCATTCTCGACATTCGAGGAATTGATACTCAAGAAAGAAAAGTCGACAGAGGCTTGCCACAGGGGTCAGTCCTTAGCCCTATCCTCTTCAATATTTATATTCACGAGATTTTTCATGTACTGTTACCCTCGGCACAGTTACTGATATATGCAGACGATTTTTTTATTTATGTATCAGGGAAAAAAATCCAACAAATGGAGAACATTATGAATAATACTCTCAAAAATATTTCTTCGTGGTTATCTGAAAATGGCCTGAATCCCAGTCCTCCCAAATGTAAATCCATTATGTTTACAAAAAAACGCTCTATACCACATATAAAAATTCAACTAAATGACATTATCCTCCCTGTCTCTTCGGAATTAAGATTTCTTGGTATCACTTTGGATTCCAGACTATCTTGGAACTCTCAAGTTACACATATCATTAACAAATGTCAGTCTGGACTAAATGCAATGCGAGCTGTAACCCGTACTTGGTGGGGAGGTCACCCTTCTGTTCTACGTTTAATGTATATATCATACGTTCGCAGTCAAATCGACTATGGAGCGTTTTTACTTAGTCCAATTTCCAAGAAAAATTTACAACGCTTAGATAGAATACAATTTGAAGGTCTGAGACTTATATTAGGCGCTATGAAATCGACACCGGTATGTGCACTCCAGGTGGAAGCCGTGGACCCACCACTTGAGCTGAGAAAACAGTATCTGTCAGATAAATTTGTTTTAAAATGCAATATTATTAAATTCCACCCTCTAATTAGAAAAATCGCTATGCTTAAAATATTCACAAATCAATCACCATTTTGGAAACATAAAATCTCCCCTCCTCTTGTAAATAGCCTCACCTTTTTAGACCAATATTCATCGGATTTCATTAAATCTGAGACACTCCCAGTTTACTCATTACCCTATCAAAATTTAATCGAGCCGCCAAACATAATCCACTCATTAGGAATAACTCCAGATGCTTTTGCATCTAAAAGACTTAAACACGTAATTGAATCCAAATGGAATGACTGGAAAATACTTTATACGGATGGATCAAAAATGGACTGCAAAAGCAATACTGGAGCAGCAGTATTTAGTGATTCAGATAAAGTTGAATTACTTTTGACTCTCCATAAAGATTCTACAATATTCTCAGCAGAATGTATAGCTATAATAGAGGCTTTGAACTATGCAAATAAAAAACGATTCTTAAAGACATTAATATTGACCGATTCCTTAAGTACACTCGAAAAACTCTCTAAATCCCCTATTTTGTATAGTGATGACCACTACTGTATAGATATATGGAAAAAAATTAAAGAAATATGCAACCAAAACAGAAAACTTTGTCTGGCATGGATACCAAGTCACTGTGGTATACCAGGAAATGAGAAAGCGGATGAATTGGCTAAGAGAGCAACATATGGAAACACACGGACACATCCCAATATTACACAAAACGATCTCCTACCAATCGCAAAAAACCGTCTGATGAATAAATGGCAGTTATATTGGGACACAAGCTCACTGAAAAAGGGTAGACTTTACAAAACGACCCAACAAACAATTGTCAATAAGCCATGGTTCCATGATAAAGCTTTTGACAAACATTCCATCAGCGTTATGTGTCGTATCCGCATGGGACACTGTTGTACCAGAGAGCATTTAAAAAAAATAGGGATCATTGATAGCAGTCTCTGCGAATGTATGATTGGTGATGAGACACTGGATCATTTGTTTCTTGAATGCCCCATAAACGATAGGTATCCATCCTTTTTTACCGACCTCACAGAGATTGGGGTTCCAATGCCAACAAATGTGAGGACATTGTTGAGCTACAATTCCAGGCAGGTAAACATTTTGCTCAAAAAATTCATCAAAATTAATGACATTAAAATTTAACTCTGTTCATAAAATTTAAATTGATCGAAGTGAAATAAATATACAAAAATAATTTAGGTTTCTCTATTTTGACAGTTTAATATTTTAACTTAGATGGCTGAGAACACTCTTAACGGGTGAAGAGCCAACAAAAAAAAAAAAAAAAAAAAAAAAGTCGATTATGAAATTCTACCAAATAAATAAGAACTCAGTATCTTGCAAATAAATAAAATTCATTAAATTTATTTTGGCGAGAAATTAATATAAAAAAACAAAATGTTTAATGAATAATGTGAATAAAGTATGGTAAACAAAAGAATAAAGGTAATATATTTGATCTGCGTATAAAAGATAAATATCTCGTGAAGGAATTGGTGGAAGAATTTAGGTGTGGGTTTGCTCTTGTCACGAGATAAATCATCTCACGCCAGGATAATTACATACCAGTGATATCTATCGAAGAAATTTCCAGAATCGACTATTTTCTCGTCCCTGAACTATACGCGTGGGAAGATGGCTGAACGAGAAAACTTAAGTTTTAATATTAAACACGTATGAGACGGAGGAAATAATAGCTAAACCAAACAATAGGCATTATTTTTAACCACATCAATTTATTAAGAACTATTTATAACCCGTCAAAAGGACGGAATCAAATGTTATCTATCACCTTCCGAACGTTATCTCTACTCGCCTGCCTTATTATATGTGCCCCTGATATTTGAATAGTTATGAACAAAGTCTTTGAACAGTGATTTAGATCCTGACAAGGAACTATGGTGCAGCATGCTCGCCCGATGTTTTTCAGAATGAAGACACTGTTTTGCGACGATAGCTTAAACCTTAAAATATGGCAGCGCCTGGTGAAGTACTACATATGGTCCATACTTCTATATGGAGTTGAAACCTGGACCATAGAGGTCAATATGCTTAACCGTCTAGAGGCCTTTGAAATGTGACTGCATGTGAGTCGATAAAGAATCAAACGTGGAGGTACTCAGGATAGCAAATGTCGAAAAAAATGATAGAATACATATTATATACTTTAGTCTATAATCGGTAAAGTTGAATAAACACGCCATATATAGTAGGTACATGCAACTTTCAAAATACAATCTCAGCATAAAATAATTGATAATCTGCAATAAAAAAAAAACATTTCGAATTCATAACTCCCTACTTATTATTAGGGAGATGGCGAAGAATGCTGGAGGAGGCCAAGGCCCGCAATGGGCTGTGGAGCCATTTATGATGATGACTTATTATTTGTGATAGTGAGAAGTAAGAACATCGTCAGAACAATGTAAAAACATCAAGGTGTACAAAGTTTTCTCTTCACGTACTTACTGAAATAAAATATTATTGATATGTACCTACTATTTATCTTATTTAACAGTAAATTTTTAATTTTCTTTGACATTCTGCAAAGCTTTATACTCTATGCAGATCTTTATACTCTACAAAGCGCAAATACGTCCAATTATTGAATATGGTAGTCACCTCTGGAGTGGCGCCCCCCAATACCTACTGAATACCCTCGACGCTGTCCAAAGGCGTGCTATACGTCTGATTGATGATCCATCACTGACTGATGGATTGCAATCACTAGAACACAGAGGCAGAGTCGGTATTTTAAGTTTATTCTATACATACTACCACGGGAATTGCTCAGAAGAACTTGCATCTTTGGTCCCTCCTCCACCCACTCACAACAGAGTCACTCGCTTCACTCAATCGCAGCACCCATTCACATTGGACCTTCAACATATACGAACCAGTCGCTTCTCGAACTCCTTTATTAATACAGCAGCCCGACTGTGGAACGATTTTCCGAATTCTGCGTTTCCACCTTCGTACAACCCGGGTCTTTTTCAAATCCGAATTAATAAACTCTTTTCTAGATTGCAAACCCCTCCCAACGCTACGTAGTGCGCTTCTTCGGAAGAGTAAAATGGACCCAAATCCTAATAACTGGCGTCCCCTACGTGGACATGTTAAAAAAAATTGAATTTACCTTTATTTTTTAGTATAAAACAAGCACGTATGACATAATGCGTTTGACGTTGACAGCTAAACGTAAAAATATTAAGGATTGACGTGAAATACTTTTTTTATCTATAATATATTACTTTTTTATAACACATGATCTTTATAAATTTTAGCATTCTGTAGTCCTCCTCCATATAAAATCTTACCATACCAAATCTCAAACACATCCTTGCGATGAGTTTGCTCAAAAAGGGATCCAAGTTTTTGCTTCACGATTCAATATTTATTTATTTATTTATTTATTAAAATCCTTTTTACAAGTATAATAATAACAATAAGTACAATATAACTTTATACAGTAGTTAATAAAAATTATAAGTTATACTATAAGTAAGAAAAAGTTAAGTTTGTCATTAGTGTATACGTTTATATATTTTAATTTGTGGATTAGGCTACTCTACTAGGCTATGCCTGTACCAGAGTAGCGTTATATAAATCAGTTCTATTATTTTAATTCGTCATAGTGTTAGTTATTTTTGTAAGGTTTTGTGGTAGGTTAAAGTAATGATGTGCAAGTATGTATGTATATATTTTAGTGTTGTATGAGAAAAAAATATAAAGAGTCTTTCTTCTTTCCCCTTAGCGTTTTTGTCCCGTTTCTATCGGGGTACGCTTTGACCATGACCCTGGAATTGGCGAGTCTGGTTATTACATTGAAGCGACTGCCATCTGACCTTTGTGACCCTTAGAATGGGGAACCAGACAAATTGGATCATGGTTACACATAGCTAGTGATATAAATCCGCACATAGATTTTTTAAAAATCCAGAGTTACGTGCCCCGCCCGGATTCGAACCGTCTACCTCAAGCATGTGAGGCGACGACATTACCGCTGGGCTATCACCGCTAAATTAATCTGACATACCTAAATACGATTTCTTTTTTTGTTTCAAACTTTACTTTCCAAAATATATGTAAGGAAAAGGACGTCCACTCAGTATGAGTTAGCTCATGGATAAATCCCAAATACCAGCCCCGACAATACAGGACAGATTATCCTGGCGCCGAAGGATTAGGAAAGCCGACTCTACCTTAATTAAGAAAAGAAAAAACATTATTTCAAGATCATTTTTACTCCTCACTTACCCAAAGGGATATAGTTGGGAGTTATGGTTTTGCAATTTTAATGATTATTTTTTTTGCAGATTATTTATTTTATCCAACTGTCGATTCGTTCATGAGAATTCAATTCTCTGAATGAATCGACATTATTAAGCCAAAATGCGTGTACGAAGGAACATTTTGAATGGCGTAGTGGAATTTTTGCATGCTAATAACACCAACTAGAGGCCTCGCAGCATATATGTTCCCATAAATGAATTTACTCAGAATTCGGAGTAGAACATTTTATGTGAGTTTTGTGTGTGTGTCTGTGTGTGTGTGTGTGTGTGTGTGTGTGTGTGTGTGTGTGTGTGTGTGTGTGTGTGTGTGTGTGTGTGCGTGTGTCTGTGTGTGTGTGTGTGTGTGGGTGTGTCTGTGTGTCCGTCCCCCCCTTATAACTTTTGATCCGCTCAATTAACAGAGCCCAATTGTTCATAATATATAGACAGTTATAGGCCTTCAAAACTTTTATACTTAGAATTGTGAATTTTTGTGTCAGTCAGGTGTTATCAACTTTTGAAATTTTGATTTATTTTTCCATATATCTTAGAAACCGTAAAAGCTAGAACGCTGAAATTTGGTACAAACATAGACAAATACAAAATTTCAAATTGGTTTTTTTTTAAATTCCAGGATCTCTCAAACATTTTTATTAAGAAAAATATTTTAATTATAATAAATTTATGAGTTTAACTGCCTATATTTCCATTTTTTTTTTAAATATCAAAAAAAGCCGAAACACCCCAACTAGATAATTTAATTTTCTATAAAAAATGCTAACATTGTATCAGCATATCTCAATTTTTTTTAATAATTTTTATAAAAATTGAATTTAGTGACGACATTGCTTCATACAATTTTTATGGCAATCGCCTACACACAATATCTAAGAAAACTTATGTAATTGTTTGATACTAATCTCCAAACATACATACAAACCATCATGCTGTTTTCATATTCTGGGTAGGATCAAAGGACTGACCTCCATACTGTCCTATCTTGACATACATACATAGGTACAAGTGTCAAATATCTTAAAATATTAAATAATTTGTATTTATGGGATTATAGTTTGGTACTTATTCTTCAACTATACATACTATCGCTATCGACAGTTGGATCTCATGTGTTACATGCAACTAGTATTATTTAATATTGCTTCTCGGGCAACTAACAGGTACTATGTCAAATATTAATTTAACACGCACACAATAATAAGTTGTCACATTCTGGAGACTTACGATATTAAGTATTTATATACTGTGTGCTATGTACGGCGTGTTTATTTTACTTTATCGATTATAGACTAAAGTGTTCATTCGATTCTTTTCAAATTTTGCAAATTTGTATATCTTACATTCACTAAGACCCCATTACCATTCTGATTTTGAAGGATATCTGAATAGTGCTTCTTAAATGTTTAACTGCAAATATTTTAAAATAACCCCAAGCTCGGGAAACTTAAAATTTTAAAAATTTATTTTCAAATTGGTAAAAAGGCATATCACTTTGGCATTGATGAATTATCAAGTTTTTATAATAAAATATTTAAAACAAAAAAAATTATCCAACTCATTTCATTAAAATGCTGAATATTTTCCATACAAATTTTTAAGCGACTTGTTTGTGAGGAGTTTGGCGTTGGCCACAACCCATTCGTTTTTATACAAGCAGATTTGTAAAAAAAGTGCTTTGATGTTTTTTATCACATATGAATTTCGTTGCCTATGAAAGTTATTATGGAGACACTTTGTGTAAGAATGCCTTGTTTTTAACAAAGCTTATGTTGTAAATTCGATTCCGGATACTGTTTCATTTCTGGAGCTTTGTGATCTTCTCTCAAAGGATGCCACAGGACATGTTTAGACGATATTATGATACACTTTACATGGTTAAAAGAGGATATAAATAAACCACTATTTTATTCCTCTGTCATGTAAATCATCTAGGAAATGGTCATCATTTGTTTGACCTTTGAGACATATTGACGTAGTATTCATTTACCTACCTTTATACTTCGTGTACAGCTAACGGACAAAGGCGGGCTTTTTGCCACAAGGCAGTCTCTTACAACTAACCCGAGAAACTTTGACTCTCAAAAGATTATTCGATTTAATATTAAGTACCAAGGAAAAATATACAACAAAAATACAAAGAGCAATATACAGAGGGTGGCCAATTTAATGTACTCAGACCTAATTAATGTTATTCTATCTTTTAAAAGCATATATTTTTACAATTATTTTAGTGTATCTACCATTTTATTTTTAATATTAACAAAGGGGCATATCAGGATTTAGTAAAATAATGTTGATATTTTGGCTTTTTTATTGGTGTTAGGTCACATCCCCTTGCCATTCCACAAAAAAGTAAAAAATAATATAATATGAGTATCATCTTACGTATGTTCTTAAATAAGGAATAAAAAGTGACTAAAATGACCACACAATACACAAATATAATGTACTTATGTGATTGAAAACAATATTAATCTAAAAAGAAAAAATAAATAAATGAATTGACATAACAAAATTTTTACAAAAACACGTTTCATACAAAAATAGCATGAATTGAACTAAGATCTGTAGCCAACATCACTATGCAAGTATTATTATATTGGTATCACTGAAAAATAACAACAATGTTACTACTAATGAAAAATAGAATAAAGTATTCCAATATTACCTCAATTACCAAAGTTATAGTAAGATATATGCAAGGATTTGTGTACTTTTTGAGTGAGTACATTAAATTGGCCACCCTCTGTATATAACAATCATAGTAATGAGGAAAGGTCTTAGTGAATTGAAGGACACAGGAACAATATTTCGCAATTTATTATTTGATGTAGTTTATTTGTTTTATTATTTTTTTATTATTTTTTGAATTGATATGACGTATCTTCGTCGCTTAGGACATAACATATTCTATGGTTGAAAATAAGATTATAAATTTAGACAAACATTTTTGTTGTATCAAAAATTTCAACGATTTAAAAGAAATCCATTTTGCAGACCGTAAGGGCATTTTAAAAGTGTTGACAGATGAAATCGCAGAGAAAAATTAATGGATAAATATTAATGGAATACGAATAAGCTATTCACTTTACACATATGAAGTCGATCGGACTTACATATAGTGTGTTATGTATTACGGCAAACGACATACGACATACTCATTAAAAATCACTACGAATTTTTAGTGCACATTCTATACACGATTCCCGTAAAATGTTTGCGTCCACATAGGTACTGATCGGACGCAGCGCATCAGATAGATTTTCGTATTTTTTATAAGAATTCGTGCGCGCGCTCAAATCGTCGGCAATATCGTTGCTAGGAGACAAAAATCTAATCCGTACGCTGCGCTCATGTGGACACTTAGCTTAAAAGTCATAAATATCGCTGGAAATAATAATAATAATTATAATAAAAATTTATAAAGCGCCGTTTAGTGATACAAGATCACTCCAAGGGCGCTGTAGCTTATTTGTTGGCTCTACGAAACAAGGCAGTCTTAAGAAGTTTACCGAAGGTGTCAATGCTCTGAGCTCCACGTATGTCAAGAGGCAATTTATTCCATTTTAAAGGCCCGTTCACACTAAAACCGCGATCATAGTAAGCCACCTTGTTGACTCTATCCAATTCTTTTAAAGAGTTGGTACCATGTGACTCAGACGATCTCAGCGTAAGCTGCCTCCCCGATGGAACATTCCTTTGGCACAATTCCTGAATGTAGTGTGGAGCCAAGTCGTTCAGAGCTTTAAACACCATCAGGCATACCTTATAGTCCACTCGTTCTGGACATCTCAACCAGTGCAGTTCGTTAAGAAGAGGTGTTATGTGACATCTTTTGTCGGCTCCATATATCAACCTCGCAGCTGCGTTGAAAACTATTTGTTATCTATCAAGCTGATACTTTGGCAAACCCGCATAAATAGCATTAGGTACAGTAATCCAGCTGTGACACCACAAATGCATTAAAAAGCGTTTTAGCTTCGTTTTTGGGTAAGCTCCGGCGGATAATTTTCAATTGCCTCAGTTGAAAGAAACAAGAGCTAACAGTTTTTGAGATTTGCAAGTCCAGCGATAGTGTGTTGTCCAGGTGGACGCCTAGAAAAGGTATTTGATGGTGTAAGTTCTTCTCTATTGATGTTAATCGGAGTATTTTCAATGAGATGCTGTCGTCGCGGTGAAACTACCCACATAAACTCGGTTTTCGTTTTGTTTAATTTTAGCTTGTAGAGCGACATCCAGGCAGCAATTTTTCCAATGCAACCAACGGTATCATTCACAAGACTATCCCTGTTTTCGGCAGTGCAGAATTTCACAATGAGGCAATCGTCAGCATAAGCATATGAATCAAAACCTTCATTTTCTATTGTATCATCAAGCTTTTGATGTATACGTAGATTTTTTGCAGAAATAAAGAAAATTATTATGAATAATATTGTAATACTTCACAATGATAAAATATGAAAAAAATAAATAAAATACCAGAAGATAGAAACCATACATATGAATTATATAATTTTCCGCCATTACGTGAATATTTTATTATAATTAGTTTTATCTGTGTAAGTCTAGCTCGTTGAAAACTTGAAAAGTTTTGTCAAGATTATGACGAAGAATATTCTTATAGCTTGTTATTAAATAATATTTTCCGCATAATTTATACACAGAATATGTTTTCTTTCCCCTGTTATAACCCAAACCAGCCAACTTTTATAACAATCTATGGGGAAAATTTTGCAACTAACATCTGAATATTTATATCATGAAAATACATGAGATATCGCTGACATACTTAGAAATTATTATAAAATAAGAATATCTTGTTATTTTGAAATCAGATCGCTTTCAATATATTTAAAAAAACTGAAATCAAATTACCTTCTTGCGAGAAAATCTAATATAAGGGATATGTAGAAAAAGATTTCATTGTTAATCATAGGAACTGTATGTTTGGAAACGAAATTGATACCTCATTAAATGACAGTTTCGCGACTCGTGAACTAGACTATGTCATATTATCAATATTTTTACAGATTACAAGCTTATATTAAGTATTTCAAATTAAACCAATTTTTTTTTTGATCAACTTGGAAATGGTCGACCTGATACAAGGAATATATATGTGTAGAACCAAAACAGAGCCTATTGAGTGAAGAGCTCTAGACAGAGATTCCTACGTCAGAATGGTAGTCGACGTCGGTGTGACCTGACATGGCACAAAAATAAGAAGAAGATTCTTTCAAAAAGTGAGACGGAATTCATCAATATCTATATGGAGATTGCAAGTGAGATAAAAAAAAGTTTTTCGATGAGAAAGGTATTAATTTATTGTATTCAAAAATAATTTACTTGTTGCAACTTCATTGTGTATAACCCTCGTAATTTATACAGTTTGGTTGAGAAATTTTTCTTAAATAAATTCCTTCACTTGGTAATTTCCATTTTAAGAAGCACCGCTGTGTGTGTTTGTTGGCAAGCTTAAAATATTCTTCCTGTAGCCATAACAATTATAATTATTCAGAATGTTTAAGAAGTAAAAATACTGAAAGTTTCTTGGTTTTTGTTTAAGCTACGTGACTTGCCTCGTGCACTCTTTTTGCAGAATGTAATAACATACTTACTTTGCTGTTATACACTTTTGAAAATTGGCATAGTTGTATTTGAACAAAATCGTTATAAGGTTAGTTTACTATCCTTAGATAGTAAATTATACTTTAATTCAAAGTAAAGTAACAACTAAAAATATGTAGAAAATGAGTTGGTGGAATTTAATCTTAACTTATATGTAGAATAATAAAATGAATGTTAAAAACAAGGAAGTCAAAGACGTCGTATGACCTATAAATTGACTTAGGAAGTATATACTCAACCTAGTCGATTACAGTCAAAAGCACTTACATACAAGGTTTACGTTCTTAGATACAAGTATAAAGATTGTATTCTATTCAAACAGTTCAAGATAATGTTAATAAGGAATTAATGTCATAGACTATAAATTATTTTTTGATAAACATTTGGATGTTATTTTTGTTTATTTATTTGAGTTAAATTTGGACAAAAATCAGCCATAAGACATAAACAATACAATAATGACATCAGGTATTAAGGCCTATTGTTAAAAACAAGGAAGTCAAAGACGTCTTATGACCTATAAATTGACTTAGGAAGTATACACTCAACCTAGTCGATTACGGTCAAAAGCACTTACATACAAGGTTTACGTTCTTACATACAAATATAAAGATTGTATTCTCTATTCAAACAGTTCAAGATAATGTTAATAAGGAATTAATGTCATAGACTATAAATTATTTTTTGATAAACATTTGGATGTTATTTTTGTTTATTTATTTGAGTTAAATTTGGACAAAAATCAGCCATAAGACATAAACAATACAATAATGACATCAGGTATTAAGGCCTATTGTTAAAAACAAGGAAGTCAAAGACGTCTTATGACCTATAAATTGACTTAGGAAGTATACACTCAACCTAGTCGATTACGGTCAAAAGCACTTACATACAAGGTTTACGTTCTTACATACAAATATAAAGATTGTATTCTCTATTCAAACAGTTCAAGATAATGTTAATAAGGAATTAATGTCATAGACTATAAATTATTTTTTGATAAACATTTGGATGTTATTATTGTTTATTTATTTGAGTTAAATTTGGACAAAAATCAGCCATAAGACATAAACAATACAATAATGACATCAGGTATTAAGGCCTATTGTTAAAAACAAGGAAGTCAAAGACGTCTTATGACCTATAAATTGACTTAGGAAGTATACACTCAACCTAGTCGATTACGGTCAAAAGCACTTACATACAAGGTTTACGTTCTTACAAACAAATATAAAGATTGTATTCTCTATTCAAACAGTTCAAGATAATGTTAATAAGGAATTAACAATAGATATTAAATAATTTAATTTTAAGATACTGTTTATAATTCTTTTTATCATTAATGTATAATTGTTAAAATAAAGAAAAAATAAATAAATAAATAAATAAATAAATAAATTAATGTCATAGACTATAAATTATTTTTTGATAAACATTTGGATGTTATTTTTGTTTATTTATTTGAGTTAAATTTGGACAAAAATCAGCCATAAGACATAAACAATACAATAATGACATCAGGTATTAAGGCCTATTGTTAAAAACAAGGAAGTCAAAGACGTCTTATGACCTATAAATTGACTTAGGAAGTATACACTCAACCTAGTCGATTACGGTCAAAAGCACTTACATACAAGGTTTACGTTCTTACATACAAATATAAAGATTGTATTCTCTATTCAAACAGTTCAAGATAATGTTAATAAGGAATTAATGTCATAGACTATAAATTATTTTTTGATAAACATTTGGATGTTATTTTTGTTTATTTATTTGAGTTAAATTTGGACAAAAATCAGCCATAAGACATAAACAATACAATAATGACATCAGGTATTAAGGCCTATTGTTAAAAACAAGGAAGTCAAAGACGTCTTATGACCTATAAATTGACTTAGGAAGTATACACTCAACCTAGTCGATTACGGTCAAAAGCACTTACATACAAGGTTTACGTTCTTACATACAAATATAAAGATTGTATTCTCTATTCAAACAGTTCAAGATAATGTTAATAAGGAATTAGTGTCATAGACTATAAATTATTTTTTGATAAACATTTGGATGTTATTTTTGTTTATTTATTTGAGTTAAATTTGGACAAAAATCAGCCATAAGACATAAACAATACAATAACGACATCAGGTATTAAGGCCTATTGTTCAAAACAAGGAAGTCAAAGACGTCTTATGACCTATAAATTGACTTAGGAAGTATACACTCAACCTAGTCGATTACAGTCAAAAGCACTTACATACAAGGTTTACGTTCTTACATACAAGTATAAAGATTGTATTCTATTCAAACAGTTCAAAATAATGTTAATAAGGAATAAGTGTCATAGACTATAAATTATTTTTTGATAAACATTTGGATGTTATTTTTGTTTATTTATTTGAGTTAAATTTGGACAAAAATCAGCCATAAGACATAAACAATACAATAATGACATGAATTATTAAGGCCTATTGCATTTTGTCGTTGTGATTTAGGAAACAAAAATATTACAAGTTTACAAACAATTTAAATCAGCCATAAGACATAAACAATACAATAATGACATGAATTATTAAGGCCTATTGCATTTTGTCGTTGTGATTTAGGAAACAAAAATATTACAAGTTTACAAACAATTTAAATCAGCCATAAGACATAAACAATACAATAATGACATGAATTATTAAGGCCTATTACATTTTGTCGTTGTGATTAAGGAAACAAAAATATTACAAGTTTACAAACAATTTAAACATAAAACCATGTATAGAAAAAATAGAAATTACCTACGGGCAATAAGTCCGCCACATTGTGTGATTTGTTTTGCATAATAAAAGAGTTTTTTTATAACGGCGCTGACCGATTTACTAATGATAACAAATAATAATACTCAATTATTATTATTACCATTATACACTTCCTCAAAAGAATTAGCAGATCAATGCGTAAATTGTAAATTATTTAAAAGAGCAAAATAAAATGAAACAAACGCATCATCAAGCTTTCAATTGGGAATAGTTCACCCATCCAGATACTTAACATATCAAAGGATTAGGCTCTGAGGAGGTCTCTATACTACCTAACAACCCTACTGATTCCCGAATATTATCGTTTAAAAAATCTTTAACGATTCTACATGTATTCATTATTACCGTTTTTTGCATTTTCATTATTAAGTTTTTTGATAAATGTAAAATTTCTAAATTAAGGATTAACTATTTTGGAATAATGCCAGTGGTTAATATAATGAACGGTTATATTTTTATTTTACGAGAATGCCGAAGTCTTTTAATCTCGTTACCTAAAGCGGTATTATAGAATTTTTTCATCAAAAGATTTTATATTATTACAAGAATCTGGAATAGCCACGTCGCAAATGTATGGTAGTTTTTTAATTTTATCATGTGTTATTATGAATTGATGTTGAATTGACCGGTCAGCTAATATTGTTTTATCGTAATAAATCGAAATATTATTATTTTCTAAAAATGAAATTATTATTATCATTAAAACTATAGAGGTATGTAAGTTGGGAGGAAGCTTTATATTTAATAAGAATATTAATTACATATCAGAAAAAGTTGCGAGTTTAAATTACGTGATCCAAATCGTCTCCCAAAACACATAACTATTTTTGATATTGCACTTGTTATAATCATTTGACATTTATTTAGAATTGAAATAATAGAGTGATGATAGGTTTCATAATAAAAGAAAACTTACTCAGATTGATTATATTTTCAGATTAAATAGTTAACAAATTTTATGCAAATAATTGTTCCGCGATACTGAGGACGAGATTTAAAATATATTTCTTGAACACGATGCACAATGTGCATGAACGGCTAGCTAACGAGCGAATGGTGATCCGCTGTCGGCACTCGCTTCAGGAAGCGGTGTCCTTCGGTCGTCCTCGGCAATCATCGTGAGAAGCGATGCTTCCCGACGAACGATGGTATCAATTTGGGGTAGGTACATCCTCGCCACAAAACTATGTAAATAATCCAAAACATAAAACGTAGTTACACCTATATGTACGTAAGTACAACAAGTAAAACACCATCATGTTTTAATTAAGATATACACATTATGGACAAACAGGCTTTTTAAAAATATCAACTAGGCAACACAATTGCAAATTCAAATTCGACATTAATTTAGAAGTTAAAATAAATTAAATTGTCTGCCTTCTTGGCTCAGTTGGTTAGGTATCTGACTGTTCTAAAGCTTCCGGGTTCGATTCCCTGTAGAAACACAGTTTTTAATTGTGTTTTCAGTCTGTTAGAAGATTAATATCGTAAGTCTCCAAAATGTGGCAACTTGTTATTGAGTGCGTGTTTTGTCAATATTTGATATAGCACATGTTTGCTGCCCGAAAAGTAATATGAAATAAACCCTGTATACTGGAATAATCGGCGGCATAGCGGCTTGTTCTTGAATTAGTAAATTCAGTGAACTCGGGTTCGAATCCTACCTCGACCTATTTCGTTCACATATTATATTACTCAATCATTTGCTGAGATAAGGAAACGAATGAAGATTTATTTATATGAAGATAATTGTAGTATATTTACAATTATCTTATAAATGTTATTGTATAAGATAATTGTTTTATGACGTTAATATCCTGTCCCAAAAAATATACCGCGCTATACAAATTGTAAATAAACAGGCGTTTTGAGTAACAATTAAATTTCATAATTTATTATCTTCCCTTATAACAGAAGTCAACTCAATGAAGTAGGTATGTAGGTATGTATTAGATGTTTTCATGTGATATTAAAGCAACATACTGTTATTTCGTAAAAACATACAAAAAACATGTTTTTCATTAATCAAAAGAAGCGATATTCTTTGAAAATATAAAATTATACCTGGTTTGTGAATAAACACACACAGCACTGAATTATTATACTGTAGACTTATTTAATGGATACTTGAATTATTTTAAACGAGCTTATTTTCCATTTCGAGTTTTCCATATTTAAAATAAAAATATGTTTAACATATAAAGAGATTTTCATAACATCAATAGTTAAAATAATACCAATACCCTTAGGTTAATTTACGAAAATATATTCGGCAATTTATAGAAATCGTTTTTTTACAAGGATCACGGAGTGGGAATAAACATAAGTTAGTGTAATTATTTTTTACAAGGATTACTGAGCACCTAATGATTAAATGAGTGGGACTACACATAAGTTAGTGTAGTAATTTTTCTTTATTTACTGTCGAGAATCGTTGAACGTTTTAACGAAGCCTTTTTCTGTTGTATTTATGAATAAAAATAATTAAATAAAATTTTTCAGGACTTGAGAGTATTTTGAAAGTTTGGACAGTTTTAAAATCGTTGAGATGAATATGGAAAAATTTAATGCAGTGCATAGATGACACAATACTTTATATAAACAAAACATTTTTTTACTATTATTGAATACCAAAATACAGAATACAAACAATAAATACATAAAAAATACAACATATTTTTTTGGTAAAAATTACCCCGCTAGGCTGAGCCTGCTCCGAGGATGCAAATTTTATTTGTTTAAATATCATAAATATTACAAAATGAAAATTGAAGCTATTGTTACTTGATGGTGTTTCCACAGTATGTATATTATGCCCTTGTTTTTTATCCATGTTTATATTGTTTTCTTAAGTTACAATAAATTAATTGTTTCATCAACTGTATGTCCTTTATTTCTTTTTTTTTATCGTATTAAAAATCAAAATATATGTATTAATTTTTTTATAATAGGTATGTATTTTATAGATGCCACCAAACTTTTTGAGCCTTTTCGCCGTGTATAGGGGGGCGGTTTGCACATATTATTAAAGTTACCAACCATTTCCTGTCTACGCACCTACGTGACGGTTTCAAGGTGTTTTACGATAACAATACATACATTCTATCACGGCATATACCACAATGTGGAAATGTGGGGTATCCAGCGACAGGTGTGCGGGTGTGCATACACTAATGAAAGAAGCACTACGCGTACATGTACACTCACACGCCAGTCTAGTCTCACCTAAAAAGGCAACATCCAGAAGGGGTGATAAACCAACCGCATTACTGATGTGTGTGAAGTTTTAGTTTAGATTACCCGGCTCTTACCAGGGGGACAAGTCTGGTCTCCGACGGAATCAAAACCATCCATAAAAATATCTTAAGATTTTATAGAACTCCAATAAGATAATTATATCCATGATATGGGTAAACATCAGTAGCGGAATTGCTTATAGAAGCCGAGATTCTTGGCTTGCCTATGAATGTGTTAAGAAATTCAAGACCTAATATTTTGAAAACATACTACAAGATACTTTTGTAGATACGATGCTTGACAGGGCCACAACTGTAAATATTATTTTTGCATGTGATTTTAAAATATTTTCATGGCTACTCAAATGAACAGCGATGAAAAAAAACATTAAATTTTAGACATTTCCCAATTTTCTTTCAGGGTTTGCCTAGTCCGATGTTTCTAGGCACGCCCCTGGTAAGTATGGATTGTTTTGATTCCACCGGTAGACCAGACTTTCCTCCCTGGACAGTTTGTATTCCAACTGTCGATTTGTTCAGGAGAACTTTGTTCTCTTAACATATCGACAATGTATCAAGCCAGAATACGCGAGAATTGTATGGAGAGGTCTACTTTTTTCACGGCTTTTCCAACTTTGAAGTCAAAAAACACCAACTTAGAGGCTTCGCAGCATATATGTTCCATACACGGATTTACTCAGAATTCGGAGTAGAACATTTCGTGTGTCTGTGTGTGTGTGTGTGTGTCTGTGTGTGTGTGTGTGTGTCTGTGTGTGTGTGTGTGTGTTTGTGTGTGTGTATGTCTGTGTGTGTGTGTGTCCGTCCCCCCCTTATAACTTTTGATCCGCTCAATTTACAGAGCCTAAAATTTCAGAATATATAAACAGTTACAGGCCTACAAAATTTTTATACTCGGAATTTTGAATTTTTGTTTCAGTCAGGGGTTATCAACTTTTGAATTTTTATTTTATTTTTCCCTATATCTCAGAAACCATAAAAGCTAGAACGCTGAAAATTGGTACCAATATAGACAAATACAAAATCTCAAATTAATTTATTCAAAAAAATTCCAGGGTTTCTCAAACATTTTTTATTAAGAAAAATATTTTTTTTATGATAAATTTATGAGTTTAACTGCCTTAATTTTAATTTTTTTTTTAAATATCGAAAAAAGCCGAAACACCCCAACTAGATAATTCAATTTTCTATAAAAAATATAGACATTGTATTAGCACATCTCAAACTTTTTTTTTACAATTTTTATAAAAATTGAATGTAGTGACGACATTGCTTCATACAATTTGTAGGGCAGTCGCCTATACACAATATGTAAGAAGACTTAATAGTTTGATAGGTACTTAATCTCCAAACATACATACAGAACCATCATGCTGTTTTCATATTCCGGGTAGGAAAACAGGACTGACCTCCATACTGTCCTATCTTGACAAACATACCAACATGTGTTAAAATTTTCAATAATTTGGATTTATGGGTTTATAGTTTGATTCTTATTCTTCAACTATACATACTATCGCTATCGACAGTTGGATCTCATGTGTTACATGCAACTAGTTTATAAATATTACTTGCATCGTATATATCTAATTTCATGGTAGGATCAATGTGAACAGTGTCGCACTATTTAGGTATGCGAAATCGCCAACCTTGTTACAGGCACACTCCTAGTGAGGTTGAGGATTATGTGATAATAGTGATATATTGAGTTGTGGAGTTGAGGATCAAGGGTGATGCCTATATTCAAGAATGGAAAAAACATGCTGACGAAGAAGAAGTGATATATTAATTGTCAAGATAAAATAAATAAATAAAATTTAAAATGTATTCTGTAAATGAATCTGTATCTCAGACAAGGATTACATCGAGTCCCAAACAACGAGAAGTCGATATCATAATTCTGTACCAATTTATGTATAACAAAATCATTCAGTATATCTGTCTGCTTTATCTCAATAACTTATTATATTGAGCGCATTCAGAAGTGCACCAAGAGCAAAGAATAACGTGGGGGCGGGGGGGACTAAAGAAAATAGCTTTTACAGCAATTCTTTATGATGAAAATTTCCTCAATAGATTCCTTTGGTTTTACGGTTCAAAAACCACTTTCTTTAAATTGAACAACAGCGCATGCAACTGCAGAGAGGGGATGGTTGTGGGCGAAGGGTAGGGGGGGGTCCATTTGTATTCATGAGGTTCTTTTACCAAATAATAATATAACCTCGACTTTATGAGAACGGCTCATTTTACAGCCAAAAAGCGAGGGACGATTACCTCGTGGGATAATAATCGATAGGATAATTAGGGGATGGTGAGGAGACGCAAAAATGAGTATAAAGAACTTGATTAATGATATTTGTCTGTAGGTACCATTTTATAATGTTATACGAGGAATAACATACCATTTATTCTGCCAAAAATGTATTGTTTTTGTATGTTAAAACTTTATTACATACTCTGACATTACAGAGCAAAAACCAGCTAATGTAGACTTACGTCATAATATAGAAGATGGTGATTCCTGTTATAGAATACCACAATTGGTAACAACGATTGGATAATGTGAACAATAAATAAATAAATAAATAAAAACCTTAAGTACTAGTGGTTTCCAGATATTATAATAATAATAATAATGAATACTTCCTTGCACCCTGCGCAAATGGCGAGTTTATTGAAGTATGGCAATTTCTTCCAATTAACCAGTGTTGTTAGCCCAGAGAAGCAAAATTTGCGTGAGAAATGAATTTTAATTAATTTCCCCTCTACTGGGAATCGAACCCAGGACGCCCGCACAGAAACCGAACGGCTTACCAACTGTACCACGGCGGTCGGATGTAATAGCCTTCAAAGTTGTGATATGTTGAATTAAGGCACAAATTATCTTTTAATCATGTATATTTGAACACACAGTAAATGTATTATAATTCAATAATTATAAATATATATTTCAAATATCGATGAATCGCTAAATAAAGCTCAAAATAAATAAATAAATATCGCACAAAAGTGTTGAAAATTTCTTGCATGATTTTTTATGTTTATTACGGAAGACTATTAGAAATCACCTTTTCCATTTATATATACACTTCGGTTGGTGGAAACCCCCAAACAGATACTTTTAAATTATATTGAATTTTTATCTTCTCAGTTAGTGCTATACATATTGCCAATTCACAAGCAAAAGGTTAGAGCTATACATATAGTCAATTTCCAAGTATGTAAACGGTTAGTGCTATACACATTGCCAATTCCTAAGCAAACGGTTAGTGCTGTACACATAGTCGATTCCCAAGCAAACGGTTAGTGCTGTACACATAGTCAATTCCCAAGCAAACGGTTAGTGCTGTACACATAGTCAATTCCCAAGCAAACGGTTAGTGCTGTACACATAGTCAATTCCCAAGCAAACGGTTAGTGCTATAAATAAAGCCAATTCCTAAGCAAACGGTTAGTTCTGTACACATTGCCAATTCCTAAGCAAACGGTTAGTGCTATAAACAAAGCCAATTCCTAAGCAAACGGTTAGTGCTGTACACATTGCCAATTCCTAAGCAAACGGTTAGTGCAATAGCTATAAACAAAGCCAATTCCTAAGCAAACGGTTAGTGCTATAAACATAGCCAATTCCTAAGCAAACGGTTAGTGCTATAAACATAGCCAATTCCTAAGCAAACGGTTAGTGCTATACACATTGCCAATTCCTAATCAAACGGTTAGTACTATACACATTTCCGATTCCCAAGCAAACGGTTAGTGCTATACACATTGCCAATTCCCAAGCAAACGGTTAGTACTATACACATTGCCCATTCCCAAGCAAACGGTTAGTGCTATACACATTGCCAATTCACAAGCAAACGACAGTCGCGGTGAAAATACCGTCAGTTGGATCGGCCATCTTTGAATGCTTGTATAACTGAAATGTTAGTCATTTTCAACACTTCAAAGACTTTTATCTCCGGAAGCCTCCAGTACTCGGGGTACATATTATACGATTGTTGTTACATACAATGAAATCTTTTTACAGAAAAAATCAGCCTTTATACTATGACGTTAGTCTGGCAGTTGCTACCTCTTGGTCTATGATTATAGTTACCAACCATTTGTTATCTACGCACCCACGTGACGGTTTCAAGGTGTTTTACGATAACAATACATACATTCCATCAGGCATTTACCACAATGTGGAAATGCGGGGTAACCAGCGATATGTATGCGGGTGTGCATACACTAATGAAAGAAGCACTACGCGTTCATGTACACCCACACACCAGTCTAGACTCACCTAAAAAGGCATTATCCAGAAGGGGTGATGAACCGCATTAATGATGTGTGTGAAATATTATTTATAGCCTTTAGAATTTTCGTTTCACATAATGTTAAATAATAGGTATATAAATGATAAAAATAGTGACTTATATTGGTGAGGTTCAGCAAATGAGAGCAATATCCACGCAGTAGCGACAGTAGAATAACCGCCCATATCACATCATCTGGACTGGTGGGCGGATAATGTCCTAGAAGCTCACAATGGTGGGCGGTATTCATTCCACTGAACCCATACTACATACACTTCACCACAACATACATCAGCCAGTTCCGCGTACCAACACCTTCCAACTACCAATAGCTGACCAACTATTTTCAACTTAAACATCTGAAACAAGTTAAAACACTTTTGAAATATCAAAGCGATCATTACTTGATTAGCTCAAAGCCACTTGATTAGCTCACATCTGTCAAAAGCTTTAAATTTATGTTTCAATTCAAAATACCACATACATTTCCTTGACCTGATGACTGAGAATGGTCTAACTCTATGGAGGACAATCACAGGCAGATTATAGGACATCGCATAATTGAAGATCCTGTAGCGAAATGAACCCTAAGCAGTCCAAGGTGTAACTTATTCCTTTTTTTATAATTTTTGTTATTTTATTTTTCTTTTATTTTATTTTATTTATTTTGGATATCCAACAGTACATTAGAAAATAATAATAACATAGTATGAGATTAAGAACAATGGAAAAAACAGTAAATGATAGACTACGGTACATAATAACAGTACATCAAATCAAGTGATTTTTAAAGTTTTACACAAAATGTTTAACAAATGAGAAAAACAAAATTATAGGATCATACCTAGAACATACAAGGATCAGTACAAAGAAGATTTTATTTTAGAATCATAACATGGGATTCTAACGTACTTTAGGATTAACAAAAAAGGTGTTGCAACCATTACGGTGACACATACATATATGTATAAACTAGAGAGCGGAATTTTGAGTTATGTTATCAGTGCAAATTTGGCGCTTTATCGCAATTTTGAACGAGAGTAGAGATTGGGTATGAAAGAAGTTTATTGAAGTTTAATCAATTCATACAATTGTTGATGACAGGTAGGAACTTAAAGACCTATAGGTGCTTTAAGTTTCTAGTTCTCCCGTAATATTCCAACTTCGCCTATATTGAAATGATAAAAATTTGCCAAAAAATATCATTTACTCCCGACAGGGAAAAATACGATTTTTGCGTATATGCAACTTTAAAATTAACGCATTGAACCGAGCCCAACCTTTTTGCATAAAAATAAATATGGTATATGTAGACGGTATAGTCCGTTCATTGAGGATTCTAAACTGGTCTCTGTGTAAATCTCCATTCGTGAGCTATTCCCTTTCTGTTGTATATACATATATAGCTTGTTTGTTTGTTCACAAGGAAAATCTTTCTTACAAAACATACTCTGCTGTAACGCTGGCTCGATTCTTAAGGAATTTAAGTATTAGGAGAAAGACGTAAAACAACATAGACGAAAAGTAGGGGAGACAGTTCAAGATTGAAGATTGAGATTATATTAATTAACAAGCTGAGTGTACCCGTTCTTCACACGTCAATGTTTATGAAAAAATGTACATAAATATGTATAGTCTTTAGAGCTCCCTTAAACGATACAAATCGTTTTCATGGGTGCAATCGCCCATTATTGGCTCTTAAAATAAAAGTTGTCTAAAATATTTAATTGAGACTCCGCAAATGTCTGAAAGTAATTTATTTCACTTTACTAACATCTCGTTTATATTTGAATCACGAGCATTGTAAGCCGTTTAACTGACTATCTAATGATTTTTATTTTTTTTATTTTTTTTTGTTTTATGAAGAAATACAACAGCTGTTTACAAACATTAATAAATATACAGTAAATATTTTTCTTATTTATATCGCCAATTACAGTATTTCCTAGTTATTAGGTACATTTAATAATTTTTTTTCGGTGTTTATAAATACACACAATAATAAAACATAGTATCTAGACTAGTGTGCTTCTGATAGTTATTTACTATGACTCGAATAAATGTTTTTTGCGTTTTTCAAAAATATTTATTAAAACTGAATATGCATTACAAAATAAGAATTACTTTAATCTGATTTTTCAGTTTCTTTCGATTTGGTGGCAATTTATTTTTTCTTTGATACCTATACCTACATTTAAATTTTTTCAAAAAGTAGAGGCGTTTACGTTGTAGAAATTCATTTAAAAAATGAAATCATTTGTTTAATTCCTCTTTTTTCTTATATTTCTTTTGCATAACTATTTTTTACAGATTTATGTTTTAAATTAAGAATTTAATTAAATATGTTTTAGCATATAGGTAGTAATTAATTATTTTGTAGTCATTAAATTTTGTAAATTTGATTATTTCATTTTTAGTTAGTGTTGCATTTTCTAGATAAATATTTGTCATAAGGGAAACATACATACAATATTATATATTTAGAAATGATGTTCTGAAGGTGATGCGCAACCAATATCCCTCTATCCTGTCCTCCTAGTCTCTCTTCTCTCATTTCTCTTCCCTTCCCTAGTTGTTCTATATGTGTGTATATATGTGTACTTTTCTTATTACATACATCAATAGAATTGAAGGAGTACAGAATAAATTCCTTAAACATTTGGATTATCGTGATAAACTTAATTTCCCCAACTACCGCCAATCTTCTATACATCATAATATTTTAAACTTAGAAAATAGACGAACAATTATAGACATGATATACTTGCATAAAATTATCCATAACCGTGTAGACTCACCTTACCTACTATCTAAATTAAATTTTTACTGCCCATCACGCAATTTCAGATCTCAGTTTTTGTTCTATGTCGACCGTCGATTCACAAATTATTCACAAAACAATTATGTAAGGCGGAGTTGCTCCAATTACAATACATACTTTAGACAATTCGATATAATACATAAATCACAAGCAGACTTTAAATCATACATTTTACAATTATTCAGTAAATAGTACCTATACCTAAATTTATTACCTACTTTTATCATAATTTGTCTCGCTTACACTTACTCTTTCACCCTTTAATTTTAATTTATTATTATTTTTTCTGTAACAATTTATTATAAATTTTTTCCACCCTAAATTTTTTTTACTATTTTTTTCTGTAAAAATATGATTAAATATATATTACCTACTATATGTGAAAACATTTAATTGAGATGCAATGTATCATCCATATTTATTATAACTATTGTATATTCTTTTACCATTGTATCTTGTTTGTTTTCCCGAAATAAATAAATAAATTAAAAAAATAAAAAATACTTATGTATATGTGTGTGTGTGTGTGGCGGTGTGTATGAGGGTGTGTGTGACGGTGTGTATGAGGGTGTGTGTGAGGGTGTGTATGAATGTGTGTGTATGAATTATTTTTGGTTTATAGACTGTTATTTGTTTTTATATTATGTTGATAGAATGCTTTTTTTGGCTCTAACACTGTAAAAATAATATTGTATCATTAAACTGTAAATGAGCTGTAGCTTCCCAAAGAAAATAAATAAATAATTAAATAAATAAATAAATAAATAATTGCAAAACTAAAACTTTATTTTCTCTTATGAGAATTTTCAGTTGCAAAACGTATAAAAAAATGTCAATAGCCCAGAAACAAATATTTTTGTGGTCATAACTGTTCAGGTCATGTCATGACTTGACTTCTCTTTAAAACATTGTTTTTTTTTTACATCCGGGTAATGTGTTCGTATTTTTTTTTACAAACTCTTTCACAAACCCAACTACCGACAGAAAAACACCGAGCGAAAGAAAACAAAAAACAAATTTATCTGTATTGATCACAAAAGGTATTGATTGCCAGAACAGAAATTTAGCCACCAATTTAGTGTTTTCCCCAGAGTGAAATGGAAAATACCAAAATTCCATTGCGGTGGTTGGTTCGGAGACTGGATAAATTTAGTAATTAGATTAAGTGATCTACCTCTCATGGCACATCTTTATAAAGACTTTAGACGATTGATACTTTAAAGGAAAAGAGGGCTTTTGGAAAATTAATCATTCACCTACCCTCTCCCTATTAATTAAAGAAATAGTTTCCCATTTCTAACTCTCTCCTATTTCTAACCTTTTTCGTTTAGGAAATTCCTCTGCCTCTACATATGTACATTCATAGTCGCCTCTGTGTGTTTCAATTTAATTATTTATCAAAGATCACGTAATACATGAACGCGTACAAAGCCTTTTGGATCGAAATCAATACTTCTGAAACCCATGTGTTGATTTTGCTGATTTGGACAAAAGGTAATTGAAATATTTTTTGTCATAATTAATAATATGAATAGGTACAATTATATTGGGTTAAAAAATGAAATATTAAACAAAGTTTAATTCCATAGCGTTTTCCGTATTTTAGCTCTTTAATACATCCATACCATCACGTAAAATCCCTCATGGAGTAGACAAACGCGCATCCTTTGCCTCACAAACATTCATGTTTCGTCTGTTGCCCTCCTGGTGAATGCCGTTCACATCTTGGACTATCCGGCCTTTTCGTTCAGTAGCTGAACTCCTGATTGTCTGCAATGTACATATCCCCGACAGTAACCGAAAATCAACGAATGACTACCGCAGTTCTGCACACAAATGACTGAAGCATTCATTCACGCGTCAACCGCCTAAGTCAAATATCACGTTATCATATTTTTAATTTATATCAAATTTGTTACACGACCCTTAACATCACAAACAGCTTCAAAATTTGTAAGCTGGTTTAATTGTTATATTGTTCGAAGTAATGATCATGTAAGTAATATTTTATTTGAATTCTCTCATCACTTTAAATTGAATTCCTAACTTATTTGAACTGACAGTATTTTGTAATATCAATAATTTTTCATACGTTGTCCGATTTCTATAATTCTTTTTTCATAAGATAGTGGATTATTACAATTTGGTCAAGATATATTATGATCATGAGATATTCTTCAAAATATTGTGCTAAATGTGCATGTTCAGCGATGACTCTTTACAACGTTTTCCGATTTCAATAATACTATTTTAATACTTCTAATTGGTTTTACATTCCGTTTTATTAACTTTTTATTGTATTTCGGTCCGTTTATATTTAATTATATTTTAAACAATACTTAGAGGTCTTTTTATTTGACATTCATAAACTATCGACCTTCGTGGCTCAGTTGATTAGGTATCTGATTCGATTCCCGGGGTAGACACAGTTTTTAATTGTTTTTTCAGTCTCGATCTGTGAGACGATTAATATCGTAAGTCTCCAGAATGTGACAACTTGTTTTTGGGTGCGTGTTAAATAAATACTTGACAAGAGATGAAAGGATAGCTGGACTTCGTCATCCCAGGAGGCATAGTTTTTGAAGAACAGAACAACTAGGTCTACTAAACGATGAAGAAGAAGACATAGTACCTGTTATTTGCCCGAGAAGAAATATTTAATATACTACACCAGTACAAGTATTCACCAAATTACTGCAGACGTTCGTTCTTTACTAGAATGAAATTTAATGAAATATATTCCCGTGAAATAGGTTTCCTGGATAAGAATTACGTGATTGCTGAAAATTGCATGTCCTGTAGGATTCATACATTCAGACCATGTCGTGATGTCAAATAACACGAATACAGTTGTTCCTATACTCGATTATTTGTGTTCTACTCCACACTAATATAATTGTGTAGCTATTCCGTAATTATGTTATTTCGATTCCGGAAAATGAAAAAAAAAACCTTATATTTAAGCCAAATGGAACTTTTGTTTATGGAAATATTGTTTTATACAGAGAAATAGGTCCACACGTGTTATTAACTCATTTTGCCTACAGCCAATCTCGGAACCAATTTTTCTTTTCATAATGATTATAAATTATTATCAATTTTGTAAATTATCCATATACTACAACAATAATAAAACAGGTAACAATAACATTTCACATAGTTCAGCAATGAGGATCAACGCCCATTCTGAATGTATGTAGTGCCTTTTAAGGTGAGAAAACACTGGTGTGTAGGTATACACGCATGTGTTGCGCTCCATTTTATAATCTAATACACACCCGCACACCTGTCGCTGGTTCCTCCACATTGTGGGGTAACCAGCCGTGATGATCTTTAGATTTTTGAAATCATTTTTCCGATTTTTGTTTCAAAAATATTTATTTCTTTTGACAGGACGATCGCATTGGATGATGAAAAAATATTAACAACAGAATGAACTGTCGACCGCCGTGACAAAACTACATGGTATTTGTCTTCTGTACCAGCTTTCCAGGTTCGATTGCAGGCAAAAAAAATCATTCGAATTTAAATAAATCAAAACGGCAAAGATTACATAAAAAATATGTAAATCAACCACATAACTCCCAATCAAAAATGCAAGCTAAGAAGACATATATTTATATCTCTGTCTCAGAACAGGTTTTTATTTAGTGAGGCAGTTCTTGAAAATATTATAATATCTGGTATATATTATAATGTTAAAATAATGTTATTTAGATACAAAATTATGTAATACTTTGTTGCTAGATATTTATTTATTTATTGAGACATTCACGGCTCAAAGCCCTTAACAAAACAAAATATTAGATGACACAGTATAAACTTAACCAAAGAAATACAATTTATAAACATTCATAACATCTAGACATATCAACGGTAGCAGAGGATATATAAAAAAATAAAAACATTTAAAAATTGAAATAAACACGAAAGTACATACATTAAGAACCAAAGAATAAATAAATAAAAAAAAAATCAAATAAAATAGTTATTACAAGGAATGAACATAAGAATATTATTGACGAATATGTATAAAAATGAATGGTATGAATAACTACCTACATACTTATCCACACTGAATCAGTGAATGCTGCCAGATGTGATAACATTATTACATTATTGAATTAAATAAAATAAAAATGAAATGAACTAAATATGAAAGGTTTCGTGTAGAAATACTGAAGGTGATGCGCTCTTAATTCCCCCCCCCCCCCTCCCATCCCTCCTTATCTCTTATCAGTCCCATACCTAAGTTTAATTTTCTTAATTATTATTTTTTACTCTTTGTTTGTTGATTTCTTTATACGAACTGTCTGTTGTTATTTTTGATAATTTATTATTAATGGAATGATTTTATTGGCTCTGACTATGTCATGTAAATTGTATAATCTAAACTGTAAATGAGCTGTTTGCTTCCCAAATATAAAATAAATAAAAATATATATAAAAATGATATAAGGAATAGATGTGTACCTATTATTATATAAATAAGAAATTAAAAAAAATACTTCTCTCGTAATGAATTGTGCTTCTCTGGACTGGTAGCTCTGGCACTGGTTAATAATTTATAAATTTTATGTATTTTACAAAAGTTGTATAAACAAAAATATAACAGTATAAAGTTGATTTTTTTTTTGATAAACAATATTCATTTTGTGGTATTTTAATTATCCAACCATTTTCATAAAATAATATTAGGTATGTGATGTGTCATTAACGGTAAATTTCTATTGCAAAGAGAAATAATTTCATTTTATTATGTGTCAGTTCGTATTGAAATATTTTTCGATATTTTCCAATATTAACGTCAATTTTCCATTTAACTAGATACCGCAAATTTAATTTTAATTTATGAATTGCGATTTTCGTTTCTCGTTGCTTTTCGTAGATAAAACCATAATAAATGTGGTTTATGTGAAAATCGAATTATTAAAACTATTATTAAAATGGTATAATTTATTTAATAACGTATTTTGTATTGTTATTTCCCCTAAAAATATGTCCATTAAAATATTTCGCATTTATATTTTACAGTTGCGTAAGAGAAATAAAAATTTCAACAACATACAGGATGCCCCAAAACTCAACGATAAGCTGAGAACAGGATGACAGTGATCAAGTCATGACAGTTTATTAAAACTAGTTGCATGTAACACATGAGATCCAACTGTCGATAGCGATAGTATGTATAGTTGAAGAATATGTACCAAACTATAAACCCATAAATACAAATTATTGAATATTTTCAGATATTTTGTTTTCTATACAACATATGTAGGTATGTATGTCAAGATAGGATAGTATGGAGGAAGATCCTTTTTTCCTACCCAGAATATGAAAATAGCATGATGGTATGTATGTTTGTTTGGAGATGAAGTATCAAACTATTAAGTCTTCTTACATATTGTGTATAGGCGACTGCCATACAAAATGTATGAAGCGATGTCGTCACTAAATTCAATTTTTAAAAAAATTGTTAAAAAAAAATTGAGATCTTCTGCTACAATGTTAATATTTTTTATAGAAAATTAAATTATCTAGTTGGAGTGTTTCGGCTTTTTTCGATAATTGTAAAAGTTTTGGAAATATAGGCAGTTAAACTCATAAATTTATCATAAAAAAAATATTTTTCTTAATAAAAAATGTTTGAGAAACCCTGGAATTTTTTTGAAAAAACTAATTTGAGATTTTGTATTTTTCTATGTTTGTACCAATTTTCAGCGTTCTAGCGTTTATGGTTTCTGAGATATATGGAAAAATAAAATAAAAATTCAAAAGTTGAAAACCCCTGACTGAAACAAAAATTCAAAATTCCGAGTATAAAAGTTTTGTAGGCCTGTAACTGTTTATATATTCTGAAATTTTAGGCTCTGCAAATTGAGCGGATCAAAAGTTATAAGGGGGGGACGGACACACACACAGACACACAGACACACACACACACACAGACACACGAAATGTTCTACTCCGAATTCTGAGTAAATCCGTGTATGGAACATATATGCTGCGAAGCCTCTAAGTTGGTGTTTTTTGACTTCAAAGTTGGAAAAGCCGTGAAAAAAGTAGACCTCTCCATACAATTCTCGCGTATTCTGGCTTGATACATTGTCGATATGTTAAGAGAACAAAGTTCTCCTGAACAAATCGACAGTTGGAATATTTATACATGTTTTTTTAAATCGTGAAAATTGACACCTTGGACCACATTTTTAAGTGATGTGACTACAAATTTTTGAAAATTCTCATTTTTAATTTTTAATACGTTGTCAACACGTTGAAGTATAACGTTTTCACGACCACAAAAAAATGTAAAACCTTAACAAAATATGCAAAACCTTTAGAGACAATTTTTTTTTATTTTTCATAAACTCATTATTGTAGACACCCTGTATATTAAATGATTTTTTAATAGGTTGGTTTTTTCATTGCATACAAAGTGTACTTTTATACCAATGAAGTCGCCGAGAAAAAGTTTTCACGATAATTTTATTTTTAAAAATGAATATTTCCTTGTTAAACAAGTACATATACATCTTCCTACGATCCCTTAATTAAGCATAAATGCTAGTGCTATCGGTGAAAGAAATCGGTCGAGGCAGGATTCGAACTCGCGACCACTGGGTTGCTAGCCCAGCACGCTAACCGCTCTGCCATCGACCCATCTAAATGGCTATGTCAAATACTAATCCAACACACGCACCTAATAAAAAGTTGTCACATTCTGGAGATTTACGATATTAATCATCTCACAGATCCAAACCGAAAACACAATTATAAACTGCGTCTCCATCGGGAATCGAATCCGGGACCTTTGTATCAGCAGTCTGATAAACTAGCCAACTGAGCCATAATTAGTTAAAAAAAAATTAAATTAGTTAAATTAGTTAACTGAGCCATAACTGAGCCATAATTCTCATAATCCATACAGTTGGATTATGAGTGCTGGACGTCCAATTATGGATGCACACAATATTACAAAATTCATGCCGTATGATGCTATACAGTTTGTTACTGTCTGGTAATCACAGGTTAGTTTTTCGACAATATCAGTTAGCGAGAATAAATATGATACTGTTAAAACTTTTGTATGTGAAGATACCCGAGCTACAAAGAGACTCGACATAATTTCTTTATCAAGGTCTAGAAAAAAGCGACATTTGAGTTTTAATTTAACTTTTCCACGACAGGTTTCTGACTTTTACTTTTTTACTGAGAATCCTTCCCACGTTACAAAATGGACGCCATAGTCGGGTATTGTATTTTGAACTGAATGGCGTTCTCTCTTTCTTATTTTTTTCGTTATTACTTATTCTTTTACAAAAGTTATTTCGCCGACAATGAATATCATACTTTTCCTCAGAAAAGACAGTATTATTATTATCTGTATGAATGCTTGTCCATTTCTGGCTTTGTCGAATGTTATCCTTAATGAAAATGTCTGCTGCATCTTATACACTTGAAGCTGGATCGCGTTTTGAGCAAACTCCAATTATACGAATTTACTTGTAATGTTGTGTCTAACCTACTACAACGGTATAAATATGAACTGACGATTGGGGTAATGGAACTAAACCAAATTAAGGATGGAACAACAACAAGAACCCACTGTTTTTGTGGAGCGCATAGAATAAGGCCGAAAAAAAAACAGAACAAAGTACTGTATACGAAATAAGTTCTATGTACAGGAGAACATATCATAAAGAAGATCACAGATAACTATTTTAACTAATAATTTTATTGAATTGTTTCAGTTTCGACGTCCGAGGCCGCCAGTTTTCATCGGCCAAGCTGTGGTCATCTCCCGGTGGTTTTGGTCCTCGGGCATACTTCAGAGCAGCATCTGCTCCTGCCCAGCTTCTCATTGACGAGGTCAGGGCATCAGACGCCGGCGTCTACCGCTGCAGAGTCGACTTCAGGAACTCCCCGACCAGAAACCTCAAAGTCAACTTCACTGTGTTGAGTAAGTACCACATTTGTATTTCGCCATATTTTGTCTATTGTTCGGAATTACAAAAAAAAATGAAGATCTAAATTACGATAAGAAACAAAAGGCTTTTTTCAGGTATGGTAGTGATTAGGAGATATAAGTTTTATACAGATTTTTAAATTTTTTAATTACGGTTTTGAAAAGTCCACTTTGTCAGTGGGGTGATTATAAAAAAAAAACTTTTCACCGCGTATTTTTCCCTTTTTGTATAATTCCCTCGATTATCTTAAATACCTTGATATAAACCATTGGTCAAAATCACACCACAATTTCCACTTGATATTCTACATCTACTGTCCCATGGTGAAAATTCATTACATTTAACGAAAAATAACGTTTCTCCTTTCAATTAATTGGCATAAAGCATTTTTTACCGCAATTAACAAAAACAAAAATAAAATATAAACCTAAAACGTTCTTCACCTCGATAGACCAAGCTGGATGGGTCTTTGCTGAATCTAGTCTTCCATTTTTGTCTGTCTGTTGCTTTGGTATCGCAATTTTGACTTTCCTGGTCATCTTTGTTCGCGTGCATAATACATCATCCAAACAAAATACAAGTATTTATATTGTGGTACAATAAATTGTGTCAATTTTGCTACTGGTTTTGGAGCTGACTGGTTCTTTGATCAGACAAATTAATATAGAGATTTCATTTTACAGTTGTTGTGTTAATATAGTGAAAATAAATGTTTCTTTTAGACTTAATGATAATGCTTAGACATCTCGAAAATGTTCGGTTATAAGAATCGAATTTTCAGTACCTAAATACTTTTTGAAATTTTATTTGATATTTTTAAAATAGGGTACATTTTATTATTTTTATTGCATTTATTCAGTTTTCATGCATCTTTTTAAAGTCACATCTCTTCCCTTTTGAATTATCTGTCTTTGGCACTTCAAGTTCAGTGTCTGCCAAGTTTTAGAGTTATTTGTACTATTTGAGAGTTTTACAAGGAGTCCCCATAAGCCGAACGGATGATGGTGTGGTAGAAAAATATCTTCCCTTATTCGCTATTGTATTAATTTCAATATTGTTATTTTAATATTGGCTTTCTTAATCACATTACTACATATTTTTGGTAGTTTTTCACACAGACTTTTTTCATTAATCATTGATAAAATTGTATTAGTGATAAAACTTTACTCTTTCTTTACAAAGAATATTGTTTGATGTTGACTCATAAATCCTTTTATTTTATATCCTATCTTACCCTTTCTCGGTGGAAGTTCATTGTACTTTCTTGTCAACACAAATAATATTATATTAGTAATCACATAATAAGAGTCGATCTTTTCATGTTTACCCTTAATATTACAGATTTTCTCCGTCATATTTATTGCCCTACCAAATACTTCTCATATCAGAGATTTTATGATCAACCCTCTATATCCAAACGTAGTATGAACGAAGTAAACCATAAAAATATCCTTAAATATATATATATATATATATATATATATTGCTTTGTCTTTAATTTCAAGTTGAAAATTTCTCTGATGGGGGAAAGGTTAGTTGCAAAAGCGGTCGCATAGTTTTAAGAAATAATGTGTTTTGTACAAAATAATTAAAAATGTAGCAAATTCCTAATTGTTATAATAATTTTTTCTACTATAAATAAAAAAGGACTAGGTATAAACCAAAGTACATGTACTATATTTCTTAATACTAGTGATCGCCTAGTAGTCAAAATTTGACAGTTATTCATTAAACGTTCTTTGGTCAAATACCTCTTCAATAATCTTATCAAACTGACTATTTAAAATTATGTAAACAGCACCATCTTTTGCCTCTTTACAAACGTCGTGACACTGCTGACATGGTTTATCTACTAAAAATCTTAAAAAGTCAATTCGACTGCCCTGATCTACTTAACAAAATAAATCTTAAGATGCCTACTCAATCGCGACGCCATAATCCCATATTCTCTTTAAAACAAGTATCCACTAATTATCGACAAAATTCATTTCTTTGGCGTATTTGTAACAATATAAATAATTCAATACTTAACTCACCAGAATTTGACGTATTCCAATGTAGTATTACAGGGGCGAGAAAATGTTCTTAGTGCTAAGTTCTTTAATGATATGTGATTTGTTTGTGAATATGAACTTTTTTATTGTAATTTAAAATTTTCAAGTAATATTATGTTTACCTCGGCTGCAGGATGAAACTTTATCTATTACAGAAACAGAATATATTGTGATCTTGTATTTTTCATCCTGCAACTGATGGTAAGGCCTATCAGCGGAGACTTATAATTTAAGTTGTTATCCTAATTGAAAAACTGTAATGTTTAGCTGTTGGTCTCCCAAAGAATTGAAAAAAAAATAAATAAAATAATTGCTTTTAATTGAACTTTGTTCTATAAATTAATAATCTTATTCATAATACTTTATGTTAGGTTTGTAACAGTTTATAACAACATTGCTAAATTCCACTATTCACCATAAAATTATTTGGCAATAAAGGTTTATAACGGCTTCATTACATCTTTATAAGGTAAACAGGGACCCTTTTCTCCAATCTCGCACTATCGATGTCGTACACGACATATTATTACTTTCGCACGATTTCTAGAATATGCTGTTCTCGAGTCTCGCATGCGACATAGTCGAATGAAAATCATTCGAGATTTTGACGTGTGGTATAGGACCACTCGACTTTCAATGTCGCATGATTTTATCTGTCAAAAATGGTCGCCATATTGCATTTACATACGGCAAGCGTCTGTGTCAACAAGTATTTTCGTTATTTTGTAGTCACAATGGCAATTCGCAAAGTTATTTTATCTATTTAACAGTACCTGCATATAAAAATACATGGATGACGAAAACATTTTTGGATTCTTTCACTTTGTTAATATATCTCCATTAATAAGTTTTGTAAATGTTCCTATTTTGTAAAGAACTACATAAACAAGTATTGTTTAATGTTCTTTTTTACTTATCATATATTTCTTCATTAATACGTTTTGTATTTGTTTGCTATTGAATATTTCAATATAGGTACACAATATTTCTTTATATTTGTCTTGTTTGTATGCTTATGTTCTTTATTTGCAAATAATTTGTCTCTTACATGTAAAAGTAAAACAAATTATTTGATTATTTGACAAATTACCAAAGAAAATTTAAATTTTTTACTTGTTTTCTGATATTTTTTTTTATAATATTAATGACTAATTGTTCGAGAATTCAGGAAGCGTCATAATGAACAATATGTTAAGTGCTTAGAAATCTATCATATATAATTGCATTGAAAAAGGCTGTGTTTTGACAACCATAGAAAAAAGCGGCAAAAATATGCAATAAATGCTCAAAAAATATTTCAAACGCATCCCAAATGCTAAGTTGCCTATTCGCTCACGTGACATTTCAATATTGAACGATTTTAATGACGAATGATTTCAAGAATAAGCTAAAACCCTACCATATGACATTTCATTCGACATTTTTTAGGCGACATAGTCGAATACGACATTTACTGTGCGAGATTGGAGAATAGATACCCAGGTCGATTAAACAATATTATAAGAAAATTATAGGTACCAAACATTTGCGATTATTCCCGAATGTTGTCGATAGTTGCATTACATCGTGTCAATAATTTCCGACCTATGTTAAGCGTCGTGAATAATTGTGTTTCTGCTAAAATAATATAATGCACAGTATTTTAAATATTATTTCAAAAATCAGAAAATTATAAATACGATCAAACGTATTTTTTCACGTGACGTAAATAGATAACAAAAAAATATTTCTCATAACCATAATTTATGGTTTTTCACTTTTTCATTATTCTTTTTACTCCTCACTTACACATGGTAATATAGTGGGGAGTTATGATTTCGCAATTTTTAAGGGTATTTTTTTTGCAGATTATCAACTAGTATCATGCTGAGATTGTATTCTGAAAGTTTCATCACAATGTATCTATGTGCCGTGTGCTATGTACGGCGTGTTCATTTTTCCTTTATCGATTATAATATATACTAAAGTACTCATTTGAGTCTATTCAAATTTTGCAAATTTGTATATCTAATACTCGATTAGATCCCATTAGATTTTGAACGATATATGAATAGTGCTTCTCATTTTTTTTAACTGTCAAATATTTCAAAGTGACCCCAAGCTCAGAAAAATTAATATTTGAAATTTTTATTTACAAATTGGTAAAAAGGCACATCACCTTCATAAAATGGCATTGAAGAAAAATCAAGTTTTCATAATAAAAATTTAAATAAAAAATAATTTAACAAACTCATTTCATGAAAATGCTGAAAATTTTCTATACAAAATTTGAATACTTTATAGAATGGCTTGTTAGTGAGGAGTTGGCCACAACCCACTCGTTTATGTATGCGCATGCCTTAAATAAATAAATATAATAAATTTTTGTACAAAATATCAACAAATGTCAAATCACTGAAGAAACATGAATAAATTTCGACGTTGTCAGCTCAAACAAAACTATATAAACATTATTGTAATAATGGTCTTTTAATGTTTTAGTGAATAGTCAGGATTATAAAAGATAGAAGTGGAGAGTAAAAAATACACTTGTCTATAGAAACACATACAATATCAATATAAAGTTAATCACTCACTTTTCCCATACAGAAGCTATTTTACTTCTGTTATATACATTTTTCATAGAAAAATGAAATTTATTTCACATTGATATATCAGACCATAGAAGTTTGACAATCCTTGAATGCATTTTTAAAAAATGTATTTACATTTTATCAAAACTTCAAATAATATGAAAATCCTCAATTTTCCAGACCGTGAGAGCATTTTGAAAATTTGGAAAGAAAAATATGAAATATGATGAAATATATAAAGGGTATGAACTTTACATATATGAATATGAAGTCAGTCAAACATGAAGTTTAGGCTGTAAAGACCCAAAAAAAATACAACGTACATAAATGATGAAATCATAAAGAATAAATTAAAAGATGTCAAAGAAAAACTAATTAACCTTAGGTCTATGCGCTTTATTTCATATTTACATATGATAAAGATATGAAATCGATAGGACTTATAGTTTGGCCTGTAGTGAGGACACCAAAAGGATACGGTGTACGGCTTACGACATACGTCATACATACAGACACATCACGACGAAACTCATAGTGTGGACTCTACATGATAGCCGTTGAGAAATTGATGTAAAAAATACACCTCAAAATTGTGAAATCGTGACTCTCCACTATTCCATAGCGTGGACAGTAAATGGGTCCAAAGTTTTCTCTTCGCGTATTAATATAAAGAAAATAATATGCATATAATACTATGGTGCGGAAGCGATATAAATTTCAAATTTAGTGACATAATTGAAATATAATAATTTTGAATCTATGGCTTATCCATCACGTTTAATTATCATTCAATTAGCGTTTAATCTACATTTAAACTTGCAGAGAGAATTATTAAAAATGGGATATTTTTTTTAATCTCTCCGTTGCAAAAAGGGCTTGAAAGTGTCGTGGATTAAGTATATATTATAATGTTGGTAAAATTAAAAATAAATTCCCATACAGCGGACGATGTACCCCAATTTCCCCCACACTGTACCCAGTTATGTACCCAGATTATAAACACACTAATTGCTAAAACACTCAATTTTTATTTAATGGAATTATATTTTCATTATGAATTTCCCCTTTACTGTACTCAAAGGGTAACCCAAGTATAAATATAAAACCGCCCCAATTTCTTTTATACCTGTTGTTTATGATAAAGTAATTTATTTTTATTACTTGTTAGTTTGTAGTAATAGTTCATTTAACATATTTTTTTATTCACCCTTAATTTGACAATTTTTGAATGAAAAAAATAAGTTAAAAATATGGCTTGATTGTGCTGCGAGATCGTAGTGCAAGTGTACATAAACCTATAGCACAAGAAATAAGTTATGCTTAATTTATGAAACGTATGAGGATGTATATAATATGAACGCACAAAAAGGAGCATTCACAGTAGGATCGCAAAAAAAATGTAGATGTCTCCCAGGAATCGTACCAAGAAGTTAAAAGCCAATTGATAACTATGTTTTTCAAATTATTTGTTATATCGCTTCGTCCATAAAGGATAGATCTAAAGTACGGGTATGCATTATGTTTGTAGGTACAATAAAATAAAATACTTGAATCCAGATGATCGTTTATCGATTCCCATAAAATTGTGGCCACCATAGGATAGATTGTCGATTGTCGTTGGAGCTTTGGAGTGGCGCTATCCTCACGTACCCAATGTTATTACGTGCTCGCCTCTTACATACAACTTCTAACTCATATCCCTTACCTTACCGTTTACCCTATTTATAACTTATGGATTCCCCGACCATTCCTTTCTCCCACAACCATTTCGGCTGGCTATCCTACAAGCTTTGCACCGTGCCAGTGCTACCATAACTTCCAGCAACGAAAACGGAAGGTTTACTTACGACGCCTAAAACTTATTGACACATTCAACGCCAAAATGTAAAGGTTCAACTCTAGCTCCAGCTGCATGCGTATATTCCCAATGAAAGAGAAACCACGCATCATTTAACAGCTACCCTTTTTGTAGAAAACACGGTGCACTCTTATCTTCACTTTCTTATAATCAGCTCTCTTGACATTTTTAGTGGAGCGTTTGTAGAATTTTGGAGGTCTCCAGACTCTTCGTAGGTTCTTTTAGAGTTTTACAACACTGCTATTAATTCACATAAGCAGAACGGATGGTGGTGGAAGAATTGCAGTTACCCTCTGGGCATCTCAGCCGTAGTGGCCATCAAAAATATCAAATTAATTACAATCTAAAACGAAATTGTTGTTCATTATAGTCAATATTTACTATTATTGGCCTGAAACTAAATAAATAAACAAATTATGTTAAAAAAACAAAAAAATACAAAAGTAAATAATAATAATTAAACTTTTATTGTGATAAACAACGTGGCGAACTTATTGCCCGCAGTTTCTACCAGTCAACCACCATAGTAAATTCAATCGGTTACAGGAATAATAAACAAGAGAATACAAATAAAAAAAATATTGAGAAATAGAAAAATTCAAAATAAATATAAAAACAAAATAAAAACAAAACAAAAAAAAATACACTTTGAGTCGAATATATTTTTTTGTATTCGACTCAAAGTCGAATATATTATAAACAAGAGAATACAAATAAAAATTAATACGAAATAGAAAAATTCAAAATAAATATAAAAACAAAAAAAAAAAACACTTTGAGTCGAACATATTTTTTTGTATTCGACTCAAAGTCGAATATATTATAAACAAGAGAATACAAATAAAAAATTAATAAGAAATAGATAAATTCAAAATAAATATAAAAACAAAAATAAAAACGAAACAAAAAAAAATACACTTTGAGTCGAATATATTTTTTTGTATTCGACTCAAAGTCGAATATATTATAGTCGAATATATTATAAACAAGAGAATACAAATAAAAAAATAATAAGAAATAGAAAAATTCAAATAAATATAAAAACAAAAATAAAAACGAAACAAAAAATACACTTTGAGTCGAATATATTTTTTTAATTGCATATATGCAAACATTGGATTTTTTGAAAAATGAAATAATATTTCTGGCGCAGTTCGGGGGTGACATCTGTGAGAGACACCGTCACCTCATTTGTAAGGACTGTTGCTTATATTGTTTACAAATAAACTAATTTCTCAATAGATGCTTCCTCTGCTTTCTACCACTTACGACGAATAAAATCTATCAGACGAAATATACTTACGGAAGCAACGAAATCTCTAGTAAACGCATTCGTTATTTCCCGCCTGGACTACTGCAATGGTATCTACGCAAACCTTCCAAAGCTGGAGCTAAACAAACTTTAATCCGTCTTCAACGCTGCTGCTAGGCTAATCACCGGAGCCGCGAAATTCTCACACATATCCCACCATCTACGAAATCTTCACTGGCTTAAAGTGCCAGAGAGAATCAAGTACAAATTATGTTTGTTGACTTTCAAAGCGATCCATGGCATGGCTCCCACGTATCTTTCAGACTTCTGCATCCCTCTCACCGTAAACGAGCGACAACAAACACTTCGGTCAGCCACCACATCCGTGATTGGCAAGTTGACTGAAATAAATAGAGTCAACACTTCATCCTTCGGTGATCGTGCTTTTGCTGTGGCCGGACCAGCCTCGTGGAATAAACTACCACCTGAACTGAGGCAAATCGACAACTTAGCACTATTCAGGAAACACCTAAAAACTCACTTCTTCCGCGAGTCTTACAATAACCCCTAATATATTCAAAGCGCCCTTGAGGTGAGGTTATCACAAAAACGGCGCTATAAAAATAATCCAAATTTATTATTATTATTATGGCGTCACAAAGAAAAAGGTTCTTCGTTACCTCATAAATGGCAATAGTATAGTTTCGTATTATTCAGGTGAATTGTTTACACATTATTCAAAATATAGAATTTTCAAAAATTACATTGATAATGGTACTCAATAAAGGCATAATTGGTGAACGTTGCGCAAGCGCATAAAGTGATCACGTAAATCAGCCGATGACAGTTCCTGGTTCTTCTATAATATCCCAATTTCGTCTCTATTGAGATGTTATTGTCAATAAAAATACACTTTTTGTTTGATTTTACTTTCGCAATGATCATCTATTGTATTTTTCTGGATCATTTCCGTATTCTGTCAAAATTGATGGAAAAACGAGACCCGATCAAATTCGGCAATAAACGGGACGTATGACAGCCCTAACTATGTCCATCGTCTAATAGGCAATTTCATTTGAAATATATGTGGGTGACAACTGCCGATGATTTTTTTCAAACGTATTCAAAATCCAGCCGCCCTGATTTATTGTCACCGATAAGTTTTAATAATGCCCATCCGTCGGACCAGCAAAACACCGCTTAAAATTCGAAAAGACTATAAAAACTAACAAATTGCTATGGATTCCTTTATCAATGACTAGATATTTGACGAACTAGGCAAATTGTCTGTCGTCTGGATCACAGAGAACCAATTCTTTCAATAAATAAAACAATCAAACTTCTTTCCATTGGTGTATCACACGATTAGATTTGTTGTTGTTTGTTATGTTTTGCGTGAAAGGATGATATGTTTTGTTTATTTTATTTTATTCCTCATAGGTTCTTTACAGAAAACTTGGATTTATCATTACAAAAAATATACATATTACATAATATTATAGTCACAAAATAATATCTTAAAATTTATGAACAGCATGGTACAACATGATACAGACAGTCCAAACAAAATCATATTAGAGAATGGATAAAAGTAAATAGAAAATAAAATACAATGTACCTAGGAAAAAGAAAGATGTTATTAATAGAATAAAAGTGAACACATTGAGATGGTTTGGCAACATGGGGAGAATGAATGAAGAACGCCTGACGAAGAAAATATACATTGCGGACAGGAATGGAATGGAGGTCGGGGCCGCTCAAGAAAGGGATGGCACGTCCATGTGAACGGTATTTTGAAAGACGGAAATGTTAGAAGCGTGAATAACAGAGGAACATGTACAAGACGATGTAAGAATGTTGACGAGGCGATGAATGTATGTCAAGATAAAATTGAGTGGCGTTCGGTTCTCTCTGCCTACCCCGTGAGGGAAATGCCTTGGTTATCTGACTGCTGTCGGCCTTGGTGGCTCAGTTGGTTGGGTATCTGACTGCTGATCCAAAGATCCCGGGTTCGATTCCCGGTGGAGACACAGTTTTTAATTATGTTTTCAGTCTGGATCTGTGAGACGATTAAAATCGTAAGTCTCCAGAATGTGGCAACTTGTTATTGGGTGCGTGTTAAATAAATATTTGACATAGTACCTGTTAGTTGCCCGAGAAGTAAGATAAGGAAATGGCGTGATGGTAAATATTTATTTATTTATTTAATATTGCTTCTCGGGCAACTAACAGGTACTATGTCAAATATTAATTTAACACGCACCCAATAACAAGTTGCCACATTCTGGAGACTTATGATATTAATCGTCTCACAGATCCAGACTGAAAACACAATTAAAAACTGTGTCTCCACCGGGAATCGAACCCGGGACCTTTGGATCAGCAGTCAGTTGCCTAACCAACTGAGCCATGAAGGCCGACATATATGTATGAAAATAAAATACCAAATAAGTAATTCAGAAAAAAAGAGAAATAATTCAGTGCTACAAGAATGTAAAGGGTGCTACTAGCACCACGCGTATTAAAAATACTCAGGTAATTGCAGAAGACGCATGAAAGTAGAATTAACGCGGTTGAAATGAGGTGTGTGGTAAAACGGTGTATGATAGAATAAGAAATGAGGATATAAGACGTGTACAATTGAAAGAGTAAGATGAAAATAAATTCCCTGAGGTAGTTTGGCCACATAGAAAGAATGAGCGATGACCGTCTGATAAAAAAAATATATAAGGCCGATAAAAGAGGAACCAATAGTAGAGGTCGGCCATAGAAAATTTGACACGATCACATTAAATTGAATTTTGAAAGATGGAGACGTAATAATTAATAATAACAGAAGAACGTGTATGAGAAGATGCATGGACGTGAACAAAGCGAGAAATGTATGTCAAGAGAGAGGAGTCTGGCGTTTTAGTTCTCTCTGCCTACCCCAAATAGAGAAAGGGCGTGATCTACGGTATGGTATATTCTTACCATATAATAAAATATGTACGTACATAATTAAAGACAATATACATATTGTTGTTTAAGATTTATTAATTGTTTCCATTGGCGAACGTTATACATCGTCAATTAATAATAGACTAATTCTGCGTTTCACGCACTTTGCTTTGTCCCTTTACAATGAAAAACGGCGTTGTTGGTGAGATCTTAGTATGTACTCATAGCATATTGTGTAATGTAATGTATTTACGTGGCAGATGGTGCTGTTTTATTGTGTAAAATGGGATTAGAAGATATCCGACGGGTCGGTGTTATGGCAAGGAAAAGCGTAGAAGTATGAATTGATAAATAAGTGCTTCGTGTTTTCGTGAAATGAATATTTAATCACGGAGCTTAATTAATATCCGAGAGTCAGAGAATTACCACCATTTATTTATGTGTGTGGCTGACATTATTATTTTTTTTTACAATCGCATCGAATGTACGCGAAAAAATTGTTTCTTTTAAGAGTTTTGTAGAAGATTTTAAACTATTTTCGGTCTTCGTAGCTAAATTGGTTGAGTATCCGACTCCTGAGCCAAAGGTATTGGGTAAGATTTCCGATAGAGTCAATTAAATATTTGGACGACAAACATCGGAGGTTTTACTTGTCTGCTATTTCCAATTTGAGATTAGTCCAACGATTAGCTAGTTTTTTGTGTGGTAGGATACAGCGTCGGATTATAGTGAAGTGTCGAATTATAGTCAAGTGACGGATTGTATTGTATATTTCGTATTATATTTCAAATTGATTTTTTCTTTCCACTTCTTAATAGTAGTTTATGATTGTTTTAAGTTTTATTTTGTAATTCAATGTGTGTACCTCATTGTTGTTCATGTGTGTAAAAGGCAATTTGCTGTTAATAAGTAAATAAGTAAATTATTGTCAAGTGTCGGATTATAGTCAAGTGTAGGATCATTGTCAAATGTAGGATTATAGTGAAGTGTCGGATTATAGTAAAGTGTCGGATTATAGTCAAGTGTCGGATTATAGTCAAGTTACAAATAATAAGTGAGGCTCTAAAGTCTCCAAAAAAGTGGAACTTTATAACATAATTGGCGTATTAAATTAATATTTGATTATTTAGGGATTTGTCAGTCAATTGTTAAGTTTTACTATGGACTCCGCCTACTACCATTGTTCAATACTCTATTTGCATATACTGAACAATCAAAAATACTGTAAGTTCCACCCTCCACTAATAGAAACCCAACAGAAACCCCATGCCGTCGTAGTCTTGAGGATGCCCTAACAAGACGAAATAGCTATCGACGTTAAAATAATAATATATTGTATGTAGAATCAAAAATATTGTGTTTTATTTTTTATTGAATGATAAATATTTGATATTAGTTGCCCTAGAAGATACATTTAAAAAAAAAAGATGTACCTATAACATACTTTGAAATGTTTTGTTCAAGAGGATGACTTGGATCAAGACATGTCGGTACTTGATCCAAGCTTCGATTCGGTGGGCCTCCACGATTGAGGTAGGGTAGTGGTATGAAATATGCCGAGGCTAAAGCTCTACCGGAATTGCACGGCCATCGGAAGTAAGAAAATAAGTATGTTTGTGTAACATCACATTAAAAAAACTACAATGGATACTTAATGATCGACGAAGTTTTCATTTTGTAGAATTCCATTTTAAGTTATATCTATAATTAAAAGTAAAACACTTTTTGATTCTACATGGATTTTATTACGGGCGATAGGCCTATTTCGCCTTGTAAGCTAGTAAATGCCCTAATAAAGCGAAATAGGCCTATCGCCCATAATAAAATCCATGTAGAATCAAAAAGTGGTTTACTTTTAAGTATAGATATAACTTACAATGGATACCTACACTACATTTACAATTCTTTCTCAAATTATATTACAACTCTTCTGAGGCATCTCGAGAAAGATATTTTGAAGTCGTTTCTATTGACGAATTCCGATTGTTTTTATCACAGTTTCCTCTATTAATTGCTTTTCATACAAAACATTTTACTATACATATATTTCTACCAGATAAATACAGCCAGCGAATGTGGAATCGATGAAGGTCATTTAACTTCAATTTTTTTTTTACATTGGCAAAAAATCCCAATAAAAAAGTTTGCACAATGTCTGCCTTTACGATATTTTTAGATACGTAGTTAAAAGTTTTTCTTTTTTTTATAACATTATTTGTGGGATGACAGAGCCGGATCGACCAATGATTCAAATGCTGCAGTTTAGTGCCAAAGTATCCGAAATAATAACTTGAAACAAAAAAAAATACATACCAATTTCTCAATAGATGGCGTTACAACATAAGTTTCTTCGTCACTTCATAGATGGCAATGGCGTTTTTCAACTTATTATCAACTGATAAGATTCTGATGAATTACATTATATAGATCTTTCAAAAATTGGATTGATGGGGAACTCAATAGAACGGTTTGATTAGTGTTATTGTAAGTTGGAATTTTATAGGAGAACCGGGAAATCAAGACACCTACACTACAGGGAAAATGACCTGTCATCGACTGGTTTGCGTGATCACTTTGAGCGCACACATTATGCATTTTTTTGAAACTCCTTATCAATCCAGTTTTTGAGAGTTCTATGTAGTGTTACTCATCGTCTGTTTTCTTAATAATAAGCTTTAAACACCATCTATGGAAGTGAAGAAAAAACATTTTTCTAACGCCATCTATTGAAAAATTGGTTCATTAACAATAAAGGCAACGATGCATTTAATCATGATTATACGATTTAGTTTTTATCATTTACTTTCAAGAATAAATATAACATAGTTTATTTATTTACTTATAAAATAAACAAAAAACAGACCGATTGCGTTTGTCCACAGATGATGAATATTAAACATACACATTACGACAGCAAATAAATATAAATATACATAGTTAACAGTTATTTTTGCCTGTGACGGGAAGGAAATAGATGAAATAATAATGGGAGATGGATTAGGCAAATTTGTTACTTCTACGATATAAACATATTAATTTTACTTCTATGATACACAAATTAAAAACAATCAATCCACAAGTTTACGCTACTATGCATCTATATATAGAGTTTTTGTAGCAATTATTACTAGCAGTAAATACATCAGAATATACGATACTGCCTGAGAGATTAACATTATAGAATTGACATGCCCTTTTGATAAATTCATTTTGATTTAAATTGGTGTTGCTTCGTGAAACGTAGAACAAGTTGTTCGATCTGCGATAATTTTTTTTTTTTTAAGAAGTTTTTTGTTAATTAATTTATGTACAGACAAATCTTAGTGTACAAAGCCGAATTCATTGTCAACAGCCAATCTCTTCCAGCCAACCTAAAAGACGAGAGCACAAAAGTTAATCTGGTGAATTACATTAATTTTATAATTTATTTAATTAAAGAAATTATTATAAATCATTTCGAAGCCTTTGGTTTGTTGATCCATCGTAGAATGCTGAGAGTCGATCACACATAATAATAATAATAAAAATAGTACTATTGGAACTAGCCCCCCAAACACAAATTCATCGAAACACACCACAGATTGTATCAATACATACCGCCAGCAGTAACAGAAAACGACAACTACAAATTATACTGGAATAGGGACATTATCACAGACAGAACAAACCTACACAACCGACCAAAAGAAGTAACAATAGTCCCGATAGTATTATCATCTACAGGCACCATATCAAAAACACTCCAAATATATAATATATATATATATATATGTATATATATATATATATATATATATATATATATATATATATATATATATATATATATATATATATATATATATATATATATATATATATATATATATATATATATATATATATATATATATATATATATATATATATATATATATATATATATATATATATATATATATATATTTATATATATATATATATAAAAAGTTAACATATATTTATATATATATATATATAAAAAGTTAACATATATATATATATATATATATATATATATATATATATATATATATATATATATATATATATATATATATATATATATATATATATATATATATATATATATATATATATATATATATATATATATATATATATATATATATATATATATATATATATATATATATATATATATATATATATATATATATATATATATATATATATATATACATACTAAAGTTACCCCCCATAAGTTATCAGCAACATTCAAAAAACTGCAATAATCAACACATGTACAAAAGTCAGGCAATTCCTACAGGTAGCACAATTAAACAAATTTAATTTTTATTATGGCCATCATAAATAACATGTATCATAATTAAACAACTTGAGAACTCCTTCGTTGTTTGATTTCACCCGTTACTCCGCGAAGAGACTGAAAAATACCATTCCAATGGAACGCGGAACAGCTTCTCCAAATGTCCAACTGGAGGACGGAAACTGGTGACAGGGTGCGTTGGAGGCCCTTGCTGGGAGAAGTCAAGGCTCAATTTAGATTGTAGCACCGTCGAAAGTAAATTTACGCTACTAAGTTCACGCAGGTCCGATTTTCGTCGTTTAAATAAGTTTGTCAGGCGCCGAAAACCAGCCCTGCCTGTGTAGGTAGACCTATCCTTACGCATACTTTATTACCGAGTGAAAAGTTACTTTTGAGTAATGTATGACCGATATGGGTATTTTGAAATGTTTGCGTGTGTATAGCGGCCAATTCCACGATCCACTAATAATATAATAATAACAACACAAAAATGGGGAAAATTGCAAAGTCCCTTCTCGTAGTTCCGAAATAATTTCATTAATGAACGTTTGTCACGAATGTATATGACTCGACCGAAATATAAAATAAACAAAATATGAAACACAAAATCCTACAAATGATTTGGTTTTATTTGTTTCATGTGACTGTTATATCTATATCAGATTATCTGACATAATATATGTACATCAAATCAGATAAATGGCAAATCAAATAATTAGGAAATCATAAATTTCGCCTATATCTACTGAATTCGTCGAGCGAAATTTATTTTTTAATAATTATGAACACATGTCCCTCACGAGGTTGGCAGAGAAGCCTCATCAACATTCATTGATGTTCGTCTCTTGTTGACTCATAATATGAAAGTTGGAAATTGCTTACAGAATCTAGACCTCTACGTAAAAATATCCTAATACGCGAAAATAAGCTTACTACTATCAATATGTGCTGCAATACAAAGTATACTGGTCTGCCCAAATGTCAACTATAATAGATTATAAAGTGTGCTTGATGGTTTTCAAGGCTATGCATGACTTGGTTCCGCATAATATTCGGGAACTGTGTCAAAGATACGCTTAACATTAAAATTGTCAGAATCACAGAATACCAATTACATATAAAGTAATTGGATAAAACCAATATATCGGCTTTCTTTGATAGTGGTTTCAGTGTGAACGGACATATCAAATTGAGTAAATTGCCATCTGAAGTGCGTTAAGAGCAGAGTTTAGAGCCCCTAGTAAATTTCTTAAGACTTCTTTGTTTTGGAGACCCAACAAATAAGCAAAACCCCTTGCGTATCTTAGCATAAAATGGCGTTATATAAATTTGATTGTTATTATTATTAATGTTAAGAGAAAGTAATTCTTATGAGAAAATCAACAGTTGCAATAATGGTACCTATGTTTATCATTATTTTTGTTCGTTCGAATGAATACAGAATAACGAAAATATTAAAATTACATATTTTTTTCTCCCCAGGTAAGTAATCTTTCTTTCGAAATTCATTATTAAAAATTATTTTTTTCTGTTGATGTATAAAAAGAGACATCTCTTTAATAATATCATCGGAATACGTAATAAAAGTAATTTCCTACTATGTAAATCCTGGCCTCGGGATAAATGAAATTTTTATATTTCTCGTATTTCCCATATAAATAGGTTTGTATTCTCAAATAAGACAAATTAAAAACAACGCAATTTCATACCCAGAATACTTTCGGAAGATGATACTTAACATGGAAAATGCGAGATAAAAACAAAATATATTCAATTGTACTATTTAAGTATATTGTTTGCAAAACCATAAGTTACCTAAAACATGAAGAAATTACTAAAATTATTTTATTTTATGTAGCTTCTTGGGCAAGCAACAGGCACTATGTCAAATAATTATTTAACACTCACCCAATAACAAGTTGCCACATTCTGGAGACTTACGAAATTAATCGTCTCACAGATCCAGACTGTAAACACAATTAAAAACTGTGTCTCCACCGGGAATCAAACCCGTGGATCAGCAGTCAGATTCCTAACCAACTGAGCCACATATACACAATACACAACATATTTTTTTATTATGTACCTATATAATCGATGTATTTACATTTATTGTTATTTTATTGTGCCTACATTGTTCTATTTATCCTGTATTTTTTGAGAATGCCCTATTAAGGGCGTATATATAATAAATAAATAAATAAATATACACAACAATATAGACTCATTCGCCCATGATATGGAACATGTGCAAGTGTGCTACATAATATACCTTTGCAAATCATTTTTTTCATAAATTCCACCGCCAGATCTTGACCGAATTTATATACGATACATTCATCAGATTCTGATTTAATTTATATACGATTCTATCATCAGATCATGACCAAATTTATGTAAGACTCTATCATCAGAATTTGACTATGACATAGTTATCTTATTTTATAATAGTACCTACCTAGGCAACGAAATGCAGCAAGACTATTCTATTCCTTCATACGTTTTGGCAAATCATTATACAACTAAAAACATTTGTAGTACATACCATTTTGTTTTTTTTAAGTCGATTAAGTACGTATAATTATGACAAAGGTATTATTTAATATAAAACAACAGAAATTGATCCACTTATCTGTTTGGCCGCCACAGTAACGAGGTTTGTGCCATTTTCCTTGCCAACTTTCATTATAATACACATTCATTTCAATACATATTTACAATTATGGCTTTGCGTCCGTTTATAATATTTTATATACCAAATATGTGTAACGAATAAATATTTTGAAACTCAAAGTACCGACCGAATATGCACAAAGAGAATTCTTTTCAATCTCAAGGTAACGCCCAAATAAGCACAGAAGAAATCTTATCAAACTCAAAGTACCGACCAAACACACACAAAGAGAATTCTTTTCAATCTCAAGGTATCGCCCAAATAAGCACAAAAGAAATCTTATCAAACTCAAAGTACCGACCGAACATACACAAAGAGATTTCTTTTTTAATCTCAAGATATCGACCAAATAAGCACTGAAGAAATCTTATCAAACTCAAAGTATCGACCGAACAAAAGGAAGTTTTTTCATCTCAAGGTATCGCCCAAATAAGCACAGAAGAAATATTATCAAACTCAATGTACCTACTAAACAAACACAGAAGAATTTTCAAACTCAAAGTACCAACAGTACAATACTGTACGTCAAATATTATGATAGCACAAGGGTTTTTGATCAAATATACTGATTTTTTCATGCAAAAGGAAATAAATATATATGAAACAATATTCGGTACGTACCTATCAAAAAAATCTCTAGAAGCAGTTTTACAATAACAGTGCAGTCAACGTTGACATAATATAAATACATATTATTCCTGGAGAAGGAAGAACACCGAGGGAGAGATCATCATTAAATGGGTGACATGGAGGTGCTTTTTGCGGGGTATATCTATTGGGGATCATAATCATTAGTCATGAAGAAGCGACACAGAAATAGAGAGACCATACCATCACCCTTTTACCCTATTTGGGGTAAGCAAAGAGAACCGAACGCCCGACTCCTCACTCTTGATATAAAATTTCACGCCTCATTCACTCATACACGCTCTCCTATTATTTTTACTTACATATCTTTACTTATATATTTTAGATGGGTGGTGGCAGAGCGGTTAGCACACTGGGCTAGTAATCCAGTGATTGTGAGTTCGAATTCTGCAACGACCAATTTCGTTCACCTATAGTACCTACACTACATACATTTACGGTTAGTTTAAGGAATGTATGAGGATGTATATGTATTGTTTCTACAAAGACATTAATTTATTTAAAACTAGCTTTTATGTCCCGCCGTTGGCCAAGAATGTAAAATTGTGAAAGAAAAAGCAATCGTTTTTATAATATTGTCACCCAATTATTTTGCAATATCAGACTATGAAAAGTGGTTTGAAATTTGATTGAGTTTAAGTATTGTAAAATGTTCAAGTGATGGCCACAACCCATTCTTTTTTATATATTGCTATAAAGTGTGAATGAAGTATAATATTTATACAATTTCTGCTCGCATGGACTTTGCGTAATGGTTTTAAATATGACTGTTTATCAACGTTGTAAAGAGATTGGTTTGGCCACAACCCCCATTTTTAAATATTATCATCGAAAACAAATTGTAATGTGTACCTATTGAAAATTTAGTAATTTTGGATGTTGGGATGTGGTTAAAATTTGATTAAACAAACGTAGGTACTGAAAAGATCTAGTATTGGTCACATCCCATTCGTTTTTATATTTTTTCATCAAGTGTGCATTATATTTTTGCTCAATTTGACTGAAAGTCTTCATTAACGAAGAAGAAGAGGACTTGAACTATAGTAAATAGTTTTTAATTTGAATATAAATGTTGTGAAGAGTTCAGTAATGGCCACAACCCCCATTCTTTATATATTAGGTGTTAATGATATAAATGGTTTAAATTTAATTAAACAAAAGTATTGAAAAGATTCTAGTGCAGGTTATATCGTCACATCCCATATCCCATTCATTTCATATGTATTTTCATCAAGTGTGCATATCGTTAATAATATTTCTGCACAATAGACTATTAGACTTAAAACTAACCCAAAAGACTAAATAAAAAAGAGAAAAATAAGTATAAGACTATAAGAAATAGTTTGTATAAAAAACTATTCCAATGGTCTACATAAAATAAGTAAAAATACATATACCTAATAGAAGAATTAGACTATTGGAAATAGATTGTATAAAAGCTCACCAAAAGGTCTACAAAAAAGAAGAAGAAGAATATTTAGACTATTGGAAATAGTTTGTATAAATACTGAATAGTTTGTATAAAAGAAAATGAATAAGACTATTGGAAATAGTTTGTATTAAAACTCTCCCAAAAGTCTACGTACTTAAATGAAGAAGAATAATAATTAGACTAAAGGAAATAATTTTTATAAAAAAATGACCCAAATGTATACATAAAAGAAGAAGAAGATGAATTAGACAATAGGAAATAGTTAGTATAAAAACTGCCCTAAAGGTCTACATAAAATTAAGAAGAAAAAGAATTAGACTCCAGGACCCGCCGCTTCAGGCCCTTCAGTACCTCCCGTCCCTTTAATCCCTCATTACGTCCCTTCCCATCAGGCCCTTCAGTACCTTCCGTCCCTTCAGGCAGTTTTATACCTCCCGTCCCTTCAGGCCCTTTAGTGCCTCCCTTCCCTTCATTACATCCCGTCCCATCAGTCGGTTAAGAAAAGTTTAAATCCAGAAACCATCCTGGAAGAACCGCGAAGAGATGAAAGAACCTTCTTTTCCCAGGATGCTCTACTTAATAGGTAAAATGACTAAATACACGAATAAGAAGAAAAAAGTTTAAACCCAGATACCTGCGAAGAGATGGAAGGACAGTTGGACCTTCTTCTCCCAGGATTCTCCAACTTCATAGGTAAAATGACCAAAAATACTCGATGTAGAAGAAGAAGAAGAAATAAGTTTAAATCCAGATACCTGCGAAGAGATGGAAGGAAAATTGGACATTCTTCTCCCAGGTTAGTCCACCTTCAAAGGTAAAATGACCAAATAGACGATGAAGAAGAAGAAGAAAAAAGTTTAAATCCAGAAACCTGCGAAGAGATGGAAGGAAAATTGGACCTTCATCTCCCAGGATAGTTCATCTTCATAGGTAAGATGACCAAGTACACGTTGAAGAAAAAGAAGAAAAAAGTTTATATGCAGAACCCGTCCTGGAAGACCTGTGAAGAGATGGAGGGACAGTCGGACCTTCTTTTCCCAGGATACTCCCCCTTCATAGGTAAAACGACCAAATACACGAAGAAGAAGAAGAATAAGAAAAAAGTTTAAATCCAAAAACCATCCTGGGCATACGCTCGACAATTCACCAAAGTTTCATTATAATCGGACAAACGGTTGATAAATAAATAAATAAAATAATTTTCCTATAGGAAATCAGTATAGGTATATTATTGTTGATTTGTAAGTAAATAGTATTAGGTAGGTACCTACCTACAACAACCTTCTAAATAAATTCGATTCCTAACAAATTTTATTTGAATATCACATTCTTTCTGTAGCCATAGAAACGATTCGAACACGTAAGTAATATCGAATGGTTCGGATACATTTTTTGAATATGTAGGTACCTACATTGGTTTGTTCGATGCCATAAAAATGAAAATTGTCCGAAATATCAAATATTATATACAAATTATGCAATTTTATTATGCCTATATCTTTACTAATAATTAACAGACTTTTACAATATATGTCTTAAATCTTGCTGTAATGTCTTGTGTTTCATTTTATTATTTCATAATTACATTTATTTCAAAGGTTTATTATTTTCAAGAACATATTCATTCGGTAGGAAAATGAAATATTGTATGAAAAGATATTAAAATGGCGGCATTTATGTACAAAACGCTTACTTTAAAAATAAGTTAAACATTATAATTATACAAAATATTCACCATGTTTTTCACTTAAACGCTAAGTTATACTTGAAAGTAAATTTTTTTCGTGTAAATACGTACTTCTAACTTTTAAACTAACAGATATTTGCGTGCAAAATGTACACTTTTTTGACAGATACGACTTGGAAAATTTTGTATGAAAAAAATAATTATTGAAATATTTTTAAAATTCAGCATATTTATCGCATTATTTTTAGCGTGACACTGCATCAGGTATACAGGTACACGTTCGCACATAAATTAGATTTTTAGATGCTCTTAGTTTTTCAGAAGGCGTGAGACAAACACACACACACACACATACACACACACATACACTAACATTTTGATTGCTTTATTACTTTAGATATAAACTTACATTTCTTAAGGCCTTATGAACTACCAGCCAGAATGACAGTTCTGTAAAAAGGAAATAATTATAATATCCTTGGTTTGGGATGGTCGAACAATGATATATATCCAGTTTCGCAAGTATATTTATATTCTATATACAAATTACTAGGTAGGTGAGCTCGACCATATCAATGAGTGAAAGACACCGCGCACACAACGCACCTTCTATAAATTCAGTCAACATTCAGTCAATAATACTGTCTCGCTCGCACTCACAATATCATGTATCTCACAATAATGATTTGTTCAACTATTAATTACAAATCTACAACTCATAGTGGAAGGGGAAGATAAAGGTAAAACGGGGTATGAGGCGTAAAAGAACATTGTGCCTAAAAAATCTCAGGCAATGGTTTAGGATCGAGATAATTTTGGTGTAAATGTCGCCAACCTCAACAAGAAGAAGTTAATCGGTGTTAAATACAAGTAGCTACCAATATGTGAACTCCAAATTATTCATTTGTTAAAAAAAAAAAATTTAATTTAATACAGATAAAAATACTCTTTTTAGTACCGGGAACTCATCGGAATGTATATAATATAAAGATGTATTTGTGTTTTGATTTTTCTCCCACAAAAGGCACGTCATTAGCGCGGGTTTGCGGCCGCAGCCTCCTCAGTCAGCCTCCTAGGAGAGGACCTTTTCACTTCTCGTGCGGCTTTTTAAATAACTAATGAGCAACGCTTCCAACACCACCTTAAGACATCATTCTACCCAAACACACCACACCACACAAACCACACCAAACCACACCACATACACAAATACTCTGAGACATTCGTTGCCTCTTAATTGTTTCATATAAAATAGAACATTTCCATTATGTTCCACATCTTTATCGAATATTTATACAACAAAGTCAAATAATGCGGATGGGTCGGTGGCAGAGAGGTTAGCGCGCTGGGCTAGTAATCCAGTGGTCGCGAATTCGAATCCAGCCTCGACCGATTTCATTCACCTAAGCACAAGCATTTATTTGCTTGTTTTAGGGAACGTAGGACGATGTATATGTACTTGTTTAACAAGGACATATTCATTTAAAAAAAATTAAACTATATTCCCTTGATCAACAAACATATATTTTAATTATTTTTTTCCCCTCACGTGTCTGTTTATTTTCTTCATTTTTCTTGTTAAATCTCTAATAGTCTTAAAAACAAATTCACTTTTTTATTCAATCATGGACTTCTACTTTGATCTGCTGAACGTACGACGCTATTGACCATGACCATGACGCGGATTTTTTCAGCTCATCGTTCGAAGTACAATCAGCCAGCCTAAGTTCGGATATTGCGTCGTCTAACTCACTTTGTATTTTCAAGAAAAAACTTATAATTAATATTTATCCCTAAACACCTGATCCCGATTTCCTCTCCTTGTTCTTTGCCAGTCTTTTTTTGTAATGATTTTTTTTGTTTTTTATATTTATTTTAGTTTGGTGTATATTTATTTGTTGTTTTTTTTTTCGCTGGTGGTGAGAGATTGACTAGGGATGAAGTGGGGAGATGTTTTTTTTTGACATCAAAAATGCTCACGTGAATAAATATAAATATATAAATATCACGTGAATAAATATACAGTCTTGATGGAACATATTTAAAGTCGGTAAATGAACAAAAAGACTTAGGCATCACTATCTCTTGCGATCTGAAATGGGAGAAGCATTTGATATCAATTGTAAAAAAGGCCAATAGCTTAACATACTTAATTAGAAAAACCTTCAGCCACTTGCCACATGATTTGTTAATTACAATATATAAAACTTATGTGAGACCAGTTTTGGAATATGGTTACCAAGTTTGGAATCCTTACTTTGAGAAAGATATAAGCATGCTGGAAAGGGTGCAGAGAAATGGCCTCAGATGCTTAACATATGAAGAACGTCTGAATGTGTTGGGCCTCACTACTCTTGAGGAACGGAGAAAGAGAGGGGATCTCATAGAAACCTACAAAATACTAAACGAACACTATGACTGCCCTGAATTGAAGCTGATGTTCTGCCTCAACCAAAATACTAATTTAAGAGGTCATAGTTTGAAGCTAGATAAACACAGTTTCAGGCAGAACCCCTGGAAGCATTTCTTGACCAATAGAGTTGTGGATGCGTGGAACAGTTTGCCACCGGAACTTGTTGTTGCACAAAGTGTTAATGTGTTCAAAAATAGACTTGACAGACTGAACAAGTGAAAACTGTTGTGAGATCAGACATATCAGCATAGCTGCCTGTCTGATAACATTTAATAATAATAATAATATTTATGTGTGAAAAGGTCAAATTTTCTTTAAGATTAAGGAAGGTTTTAAAGCTTGAGCGAATTCTTCGAATCAATTCGTTCTTATCAATATTCGTTGGGTCTACTAAGCGTGTTGATTTAAATACATTTTGTTAGACACATCTTAGTATTTGAACATTAATTATTTATGCATAATCGTTTTTTTGCCATGCTGGCTTCTTTAATAAGATTATAGAAAAATAAATAATTGACGATAATCAAGATGGCAAAATTTGGCGTACGATTCTCTCTGCCTGCTTGGTTAGAAACAAAGAAGTGTGATGGTATGAATATGTATTTGCTTTAGATTATGTATGTTATGAAATTAAATATTTTCAATTATAACCATCTCAATTACGTATATTTCGTTATAAGTATTCCATTAACTTAACATTATAACTAACATATTATATGACGCTTATGATAAGAGAGAAATTAAATATGAAGTTGAATATAATAAATTGTATGTGTGTGTATGTACAAAAATATGTGTTATAGGAGTTGAAGACTTTGCGAGAATTTATCAAGTATCTTGAAGGCTAAGTAAACAAAACATACTTAGCAAGCACAGAGGGTACATAATAATATTTCTCATTTATTAAAACATCTCACGTATTCCCTTAAATGTTTACATAATTCTGAGTAATCCACGGTTAATGTCTGAACTCCTTCCGTTCACGACATTAACACTGATTGCTCTTATTATATATGCGTCTCTCTATTACATAAGCCAGATGTTAAAATACCTTCGCTATCAATACGATCGTTCGTATACCCCATACTATAAATTCATTTAGCACTATTTACTTTTTTTCGCGAAGCACTCAGCTGCGTTTAACACAAGCCCTGGCTGAATGCAATATGTTGGTTTGTACTTTATTTCAATCATAACTTGATATTAAAAAATATATCGGCTTTTGTAAACAAATATAGGTACATTGTGTTCCGTCAATATCTCTTCCTTCTGCTTTACAGTGATTGCAAGATAAATACCATATTAATTGTTAGAATCAAAGAACCTGCGAAATACAGCCCACTTTTAATTATTATTTATAATTATTCATAATCGCATCACCAGCAGGATTAAGGATACCGCTTTAAAGAATATTTAAAAATTTTAATAACTCATTTAATTACCATACTGACATTTTTGCTGTATCCGAATCTAAATTCAATAGGGAAATTTTGAAAAAGCTCACAGCCTCTTAGTACCTGGGTATGGCTGGAATGCGCTTTTGAGCGAGTGATGTTATTTTATTAATTTGAATGAATAAATAAATAAATTTGTATTTTTCCACAAATATTTTTTATATTAACGACCGAACGTTTTCGCCAAGGTGAATTGGCATTTTCAAGGTCCAAACGAAACTTCATTTTATTAATTTGTATTTTTATATGAATTGTTTATCCAAAATTTTCTCAAACATTTTTATAAATGAAGTAAATCTTTAAGAGATTCTCATAAAAAAAAATTGCACTCGCTAAAATCGTATACATTCGTTGTGTCAAAAAAAATATATCATTATAATTCACATACATATGTAGGTACGTCATTAAAAAACTGCCGCCCAACTAAGTATGCCTGTATGTATGACTAGCAGCCATATGCAGTGATGGTATGAATGAATGAATATTATATAACCCCACGCAATTAGGAATGTGTTTTTTTAACACTAGTTGCATGTAACACATGAGATCCAACTGTCGATAGCGATAGTATGTATAGTTGAAGAATATGTACCAAACTATAAACCCATAGATACAAATTATTGAATATTTTCAGATATTTTGTTTTCTATACAACATATGTAGGTATGTATGTCAAGATAGGATAGTATGTAGGAAGATCCTTTTTCCTACCCAGAATATGCAAATAGCATGATGGTATGTATGTATGTTTGGAGATGAAGTATCAAACTATTAAGTCTTCTTACATATTGTGTATAGGCGACTGCTATACAAAATGTATGAAGCGATGTCGTCACTAAATTCAATTTTTAAAAAAATTGTTAAAAAAAAATTGAGATCTTCTACTACAATGTTAATATTTTTTATAGAAAATTAAATTATCTAGTTGGGGTGTTTCGGCTTTTTTCGATAATTGTAAAAGTTTTGGAAATATAGGCAGTTAAACTCATAAATTTATCATAAAAAAAATATTTTTCTTAATAAAAAATGTTTGAGAAACCCTGGAATTTTTTTGAAAAAACTTATTTGAGATTTTGTATTTGTCTATGTTTTTACCAATTTTCAGCGTTCTAGCGTTTATGGTTTCTGAGATATATGGAAAAATAAAATAAAAATTCAAAAGTTGATAACCCCTGACTGAAACAAAAATTCAAAATTCCGAGTATAAAAGTTTTGTAGGCCTGTAACTGTTTATATATTCTGAAATTTTAGGCTCTGTAAATTGAGCGGATCAAAAGTTATAAGGGGGGGGGGGACACACAGACACACACACAGACACACACACACACACAGACACACACACACACAGACACACGAAATGTTCTACTCCGAATTCTGAGTAAATCCGTGTATGGAACATATATGCTGCGAAGCCTCTAAGTTGGTGTTTTTTGACTTCAAAGTTGGAAAAGCCATGAAAAAAGTAGACCTCTCCATACAATTCTCGCGTATTCTGGCTTGATACATTGTCGATATGTTAAGAGAACAAAGTTCTCCTGAACAAATCGACAGTTGGACTATCTCGACTTTCTTGTTTATAATGTAAACTTTTGATATTGGGAATAAGATGGCAACACATATGTACACACAATACCTTCTAATAATCAAACAATACAAAAATAAAAACCCCGCCTTTCTCAATAGTACGACTAGAATATACAAAGTAATATAATGTAGATTGTACTAAACAAATACTATCCGAATTGTCTCCCAACATTTTTACGGCGTATATTATGCTTATTGGGAGACATTAGTGATGTGCGTAACGTCTGTATATTGCCCACCTATATTACTATTGCGTAGGCATATGAGTATTCCTTTGACTCGGTGAAATCTCATCACTACCTGTAGACCCCATTTTCACTATCCATCAAGGATCGATAGCAGCGCTGGATGCTGGACGCTCGTAGCTATGGCCGAATTAACAGTACCAATCGTGGGGATATACTTTTGTGCTAAACCACTAGATATAGATTTCGTGTCTGATAATATTTTTTTATATATTTATTTATAAAATTATATACGGCTCCACGCTATTACATATTTAGAGGTTGTCTATTATTTGGTTTTAAATTATACTTAATTATCAGAAGGTTTTATTTAAGCGTGTTCTATAATAAGTGTATAAATTTTAGTAAAGAACTTCCTCTAAATATTTATTCATCTCAAAATGCAAAGGAATGCCATAGGTCACTTGAATGAAAGAGATTACTTACTTTTTACTTCACAATTTTATTCACTTAAATTAACTTTATCTTAGAACAATATATAACTCAATTACAATTAAATTAATTTCTGAATTTACGGCTGATTAATAATGACTGACGCGTACGTTCTGACAGTAGAGGGAACAATGGCGGGCGGATGAAAAAACAAGCTTATATACTTATTGGTTGTTCTCGAATGTTCGAATCTATGATTCTTGTAAATTACATGGAACACCACACATGGAAATAGGAATATCAATAAAAACAATTCAAAATTTATAAATATTTTATAAGTAATAAAAAAATTATAAACCTACAACAAAGCATCAAATGTGGTGAAGGCTTATTTTTGTAACCCCCCCGCCAGCGGATTTTCAATGTATGGTCCAAGTCTGCTTGGCGGAGGACTCGCCACGACTTGTCGGTACTTGATCCAAGCTTCGATTCGGTCGGCCCCCACGATTGAGGTTGGCATCTTAGAGGTAGTGGTATGAAATATGCCTGATAGTAGTTCCTTGTGTCGACCGACGAGAAGCCGCTCCGAAGATGAACATAGCTACAAGCTCTATATGAAATATGCCTGATAGTAGTTCCTTGTGTCGTCCGACGTACAGCCGCTCCGGGGATGAACAAATATTCCTGATAGTACTTTTAAACAAAAAATATATTATGCAGGCATTCCGTTAAAATGTAATAATAACAAACAAATAAATAACAAACAAATAACAAACTTTCGGACACTGTTTTTCTCTTTCTCACCTAGCAAGGTTGGGTATTAAGAATTCATCTCTTTGTCAATGTGGCCAAGAAGAAGACAGCTTGGATCACATATTTTTCAATTGCTCTACATGTAAGTTCCCAATATCTTTAACACACCTGATTAAATTTAAAATATTTCCTCCTCATAATATCATCTCATTACTTAGTCTTAATAAATTTCAAGTACTTAATGTTCTTACAAAATTTATCAGACAGAATAACGTCAAATTGTGATTTCATTTTCTAATTCCCATTTAAAAAAAAAAACTTTTTTCCCAAGGTTTCAAATTTTTAATTTCAGTATTAATTATTAACCTTTTTGTTGTATTCCACATACTTTATAATTTGTTTTTTATTTTAATGTAATTAAGATGCACGATTTTGTAAAAAACTTGATTCTGGCCAATGTTCCTCCATTTGAGGTTACAAGTGCCATTTAAAAAATAAATAAATAATAAACAAACAAAACAGTACACGTACGCACAAACTTTCCTGTAAATAATATTGTACTATGCAATGTCATTTATTGTGAAATTGATAAATTAATGCTGTCAAGATGTCAACAGTTTTGAAAAAAAAAATGCAAATTATTTCATGCACTCCGTTTTCAAGTCAAACAGTGTTGGAGTATGAATGGGCGATCATAGTCCCAACTGCCTGCCCTCTATAGGGGCCGGTATACCTCCCTCCCCGCCCTCAGCCAGCAAACGTAATAAAATGGGCCAACTCGGCCGGAAACATGGCACACTTTCCAGATGGACGCAGTACCGCCCCTGGCCACTGTCTCCCTTCTGGAGGGGTCCAGTACAGGGCCTCAGGCAGTAGCAAACAATAGTTAAATGTTATTATTTATTAGCCAATAAATGATTGTGTACCCCTCTGTTCTATTATGATTCCTCTATAAAACTATTACAATACGTCATAAAGTCCATCCATTAATTTTCGTTGCCCCTAACATTATATTGGGAATATACTTTATTGCTAGTTTATCTTGTCACGTTGTTAGATATTTTAAAGCCGTCATTGCAAAATATTTCTTAACAAAGGTTAAGCATTCACATTCCTTTCTGTAGGTACACTTTGACGGTTTTCAAAATTATATTTTAAAATCTCAGCTTCTTATCGCGTCGGTCGACACAACTTATGTTCGGGGCAACGTATGATGACGTTTTTGACGTTTGGGCTCCCGTGGGATTTCGTAATTATTGACAGCTGAGTGTGAGTGGACAAATTAATGCTGTACTTCATTAACAAAATCATTAATGTTTCCTTTCCTAATTCAAGCTAGAAGCTTATGTTTAGGAATAAATAAAGGAACTTCTTGAAATGCCCAAACGTCAAAATGGCCATCATACGTTACTCCAAGTATTGTCCGCTGCCACGCTACAGTTTTTACTGATCAATTTTTATAAAGAGTAATTATTATAAGAAACTAATTTAAACTATAATTACTCTGGCGAACCACAGTACCCTAATTGATATTTTATATTTGTTTAAGCTGTTCAACTATTTTGTAGATTCGCTAGACTTGTTGAAAAAATTCTGCTATCACTGTCCGAGCAGAACAACCAAATATCCTAACACATTCTTTATTCCTAAATGTAATAACAACTACACTCAGAATGTTTTTGTGTACAATGCTTTATTTGATACACTCGGCATCTCTGCGAGCTCTCTCAGTACGTTTTGGACAGCTGATCATACCTAGTCCTTTGTTTTGATCAGCTGTCTTATTTAAGTAGTTTTTATGTACTAGTAAATTTAATATGTATTATTTGTGATTTTTTATAATATATATTGATTATCCTGTTGAATAATGCGTTGAGTTTTCATTAGTCCACTAATAAAGCAATGCGCATTGTCTGTTTTATAAATTGTGTAGAATGTATATCTCAGTCAACCAATAAATAAAATAAAATAAACCACGTCAATCGCCGTGGTAATGGAGATAAGTGGAGGTCAGTACTCTGCTCTAAGCAGAACTACTGCGTGTTGCAATATAGTCCTCATACGTGAATTTCTTCTCAGATTTCCCCATATAAAGAAGTAATTTCGTAAGTATTTAAGTGTGCATTGCTATGTCTACTATTATTTTATCTATTTTATAAAATTAAACGTCACGTCATGTTAAAAATAAGAAAGCTGTAAGCTTGTTGTTTTTAGCACATTTCTAAAAATAAAATAAATAGTTTAAAACGAAATGACAATAGGTATCATGGAATAGAGAAGATGCAACCCTAGGCTGTCTTGCGTCATCTGGCAGTGTTGCCAGATCGGGTACTTAATTCACCGGAATGGATTGGCCGGTGTGTTGGCTACTAACCTTTTCCTACCCCCACCCTACCCTACACCCCTCACTTTATTATTATTATTATCATCATTATTACTGTTATCGTTACATTATTGTCTGTCTACATAATCCCTTCTCCCTCATTCACACACTCCTTACACACGTTTTCTCTCACTCTCTTTTCTGCTCTAGCGTTTCCTTGCAAAATAGCAATGTATGGAAAAATAAGTTCAACTATGAACACAGAACGGATGCGACAAAAAGTGTCATATCTCGTTACTGTCGTCATTCAGAGGTTACGGATAATATTATAATGATTGATTTATTTATTTATTTATTTTAACACTTTATTCTACATAAATTGTTTGCTAGTACAAATGGCGGACTTATTGTCTAGTGGCAATTTCTTCCAGACAACCATCTGTAACAATTACGAGTGAAAAATGGTACATGTATAAAAAAAAAGAAAACCTACATAAAACTATAAACATAATACATTTAAACACTAAAAAGAAGAGAATAAAAATATGTACATCAATGACTATCAAACAAATCTTAGATGAAACCTGTTACAACACTATGGGAGGGAAAGGAAAAAAAGGAAAGGAGATATGACTAAACTACAGGAATAGGGAAATAAATGGGAAGTATGTTGGTTAAGAAATAGGAAGTAGGAGCGCGCTGTTTTAAATGATATTTATGTGCGTGTTTTGAGGTTAATTAGTTATAAGTTCAAATTATCTTGATTATGAGCCTATCAAATGTATGTAGAGCGGAACATATCCCAGTTCATAAGTGTATTGTCACTGTAAATTTGTAAACTGCAAGCCCTAGAACAGGGTTTCCTGGTTGGGCAGCAGAAGGTAATCTACTTGATTTTACCATTGTAAAATTTGGTGTAAATATTAGAATCTACTGAAAAAGTCTGGAATTTTTATTTACATTACATTACTTCTCGGGCAACTAACAGGTACTATGTCAAATATTAATTTAACACGCACCCAATAACAAGTTGCCACATTTAGGAGATTTGCGATATTAATCGTCTCACAGAGCCAGACTGAAAACACAATTAAAAACTGTGTCTCCACCGGGAATCAGACCCGGGACCTTTGGATCAGCAGGCAGACACGTAACCAATTCTCCGTGTCTTGCATTTTGTGGACGCTATTTATTGGTAGGAATATAAAATCTTGTCATTTGATGGGACGCCGGATCGCATTCATTCTTGAATAATATTATAAATGGCTCGCACAGTCTTGAACTTCAAAATAGTTACCTACCTACGTGTGTATCCATACACTGTCGTAAAGAGTTTATTTACTTAACAAGATTATTTTTATTCAATTTATGGCGTATGTAACATCTCCGGCGCGGCGCCTAGCTATTACATTTTTGAAATAATTATGTATGATGAATAGGTATTACCTATTAATAAAGATGATACATAATAATAATGAACACTTCCTTGCACCCAGCGCAAGTGGCGAGTTTATTGCCGTATGGCAATTACTTCCAACTAACCAGTGTTACCATCCCAGAGAAGCAATATTTGTCTGAGAAATAAATTTTAATAAATTTCTCCTCTGCTGGGAATCGAACCCAGGACGCCCACACAGAAACCAAATGGCTTACCAACTCTGCCACGGCGGTCGGCACATTCATATATCTGGTTGGTAGGAAGAAATTGCCTGTTCGTAACGGAATTTTTTGTGTTTGGAATAATGCAATAAATTAATATGTTTTTCATTATAAATTCAATATAATTTCGACTATTACCTTTCATATTAAAAAAAAACTACTCTAAAGTGACTGTCAAAATAGAAAAAATGGTGTTCGATTCTCTATGCCTACCCTATGAGAGACACGGAGTAACGTTATATATGTATTTAGTAATATTATCTTTAATAGATGGGTGGTGGCAGACCGGTTAGCTCGCTGGGTTAGCAATCTAGTGGTCGCGAATTCGAATCCTGCCACGATCGATTTCGTTCACCTATAGCACAAGCATTTATGCTTAATTTAGGGAACTTAATAAGGATGTATATGTACTTGTTACTACAAGAACATATTCATTCTTTAAAAAAAAAATTCGCCTATTAAATAATACGCAAATCCTTCCTTAATTGACTTGATTCGTAATTAATTTCTCATCAAATTTCTTGACTACTCCAGAACAAATCCTTTTCTAATCAAAAAGGCTTCATAGAATTCGGACGACATGGTAAAGAATTATTATTAATTGCAGATTACTTTACAAATTGAAGAGTTTGATATTTTTTTTTTTCATGAGTTTCATCATCAGAACTCGACATAATATGTGTGATCATCGCTGAAGCACTCCCTTTGTTCGGTTTACGTATTTTTAAATTCGCGCGCTGTATATTGTCTATGTTGGTACAATAATAATTTTGAATATTTGTCAGTACAATAATACGAAATGACCCGCCGCTCCTTGCCTCAATCCTCCCACTACCCCCTTATCCTTTACCTTTCAATCGGCAATAGTCATCGTCAATATAAAATCGCCGAGAATCGCTCGCGAGTGCGGCATATGTGCTTCTTATCGATCAACATATATCGATCAAAATTTTAATAAACAAGACATCACTGAATAGAAATATACCTATCGATTATCTGTGTTATATGCGTAGTGCACGGGCTACAAAGGCGGTATATTGGTGAGTCCTTTTTTGATCCATCCTATACCGGTACTTGAACACATGCATGCGTCATATGCAATTTCGCAAGCCAAAGAGTGTATGTGGGGATTTTCCCCACATTATGTATATACAGTCCACAACCAACGTCGATTCGCAATTTTTCATGATCGGCGTATACACCCTTCCTATTTAATACAATCATTGAAATCAGATAATGTAGTTGCGAGGTAACGGCAGAAGAAAAACAGATTGGAGAGAGAAATTTGAATGAAGTGGACTTACTGTGGCAGCCGTCTTCTATCTTCACTCTCGCTTCGAATTCTTCTTTCCTTCTTGTCAATAGTTCAAAAATGTTATCACTCAATAATAATTGAGCTTGCAAGATGCTCTTATCATTTTACTTATGTCGGATGAGCTGTCAAAGTTGACATTAATCGCGATAATTTGAACATAAAATATAACAAAAAATAGTGTTCAAAATTATAAAAGTAAATAAAAATATGTTGAGTGATGTAGTAATGTGCAAATTCAAGACCAAGACTGCCTCTGGTCTTGCTACCCCAGTCTTTGTCTTATATCCACAGGTGTTGGATTTTGGTATTGCAGAATCAATCTAGTCTTGGTCTCGGTCTTGGATGTCTTGCCGTACTTTCACAACGAACTATATATTTTTATGTTTAAGTTCAATAATTACTTACAATGAAACATTAAAAAAAAACTATTCATAGTTGAATGTCGACAGTATGTATGTAGATACATATGAAATTGCTTACTTTTCCAACTGCCGATTTGTTCAAGAGAACTTTGTTCTCTTAACATGTCGACAGAGTATCAAGCCAGGATACGCAATAAAATCTCAATTTTTTTTTTAAATATCCAGAGTTTCTTAAACATTTTCTATTAAGAAAAATGTTTTTTTTTATGATAAATTTAGGTGTTTAACTGCCTTTATTTAAAGTTTTTTATAAATATCACCCCAATTAGATAATTTAATTTTCTGTAACATAATATCTAAGAAGACTTATTAGTTTGATACTTAATCACCAAAAATATATACATACTATTATGCTGTTTTCATATTCTGGGTTATAAAAACAGAGTGACCTCCATATTATCCTATCCTGACAGACATACCAACATGTTTTATATAGAAAACAAAATATCTTAAAATGTTTATTAATTTGCGTTTATGTGTTAATAGTTTTTATATTATCGCCATTGACAGTTGGATCTCATGTGTTACATCGTTACATGTAACTAGGTTATCAAAATATGGTAGGTATGCTACATATAAATAAATATGTAGGTTTATAAAAATTTGCAACACTACAAGACACATGCAGTACTGGATTTGAAGTCCTGCTAGACCAAGATATCAAGCAAAAATTTCGTTCATCACTACCCTTAAGAGATACGGAGTGATGTTTATTTATTTATTTATTTATTTATAAGAGAAAAAACAATTACACATCACACATACATATTTTTGTTTTAAAGATAATGAATTTGATTTATATGTGCATTCACAATATTTCCCATAGAGAAGTTACATACAATGTAAACATAGACGTGCTTAGAGATTAAGATAGAGATAAAAGTAATAAAATATAAAAAAAATCAATACTTATTGAAAAAAACATATTATGAAGTATAGTTTGGAATACACACATTATAACACTACATCCTCAACAGTGCATTCTAGCCACACCCAGGTCCTAAGAGGTTGTATCAGTGATCTTTTTTAAAATTTCCTTTTTGAATATAGTATCAGATGCAATAAAAATGTCAATATGGTCTTTGAATTGGTCATTAAAGTTTTTACATATTCTATAAAACGGTATCCTGACTCCTGCATTAGTTCTCGGAGTATTTGTGAAAAAAAGTTGGCGAAGTTGGTTGGTTAAAAAGTTGGTGTGATGTTATAAATTATGTCCTCTATATACGAGTATAATTTTCAACTGCATTATTATTTCTGTAGCTTTAAAACACTAACGTGATAGTTAACGTTTATTGCCTGCGCTTTTTTGTGTGCACAGACAGCGCTGTCACGATAGTAATATTATTTACCTACCAAACAACATGACATTGTGAACTTGTCAACTTGTTTGTGTCGTGATGGTATGTTAGTATAGTTCCGTGTTATTCCGGCGGTGCATCGTAGCGCTAGCGTTAGTCGCGTCAGTTTTAGGGTCAGATTGCATGAAATTACATTTCTACCTCACACAACAACCTATATAACCCAAGGGCTTATCCCGAACCATATTTCGATTCCGTTTTGATTTAGATTCAATTGCTCTTCGATCTAGTGAACTTAAAACACTTGCCATTTCCATTCACTCTATCGAATCCTATAACTCACATTGCAATGTACGAACAACTATACATCGGAACCAAAGACCTTATATACTAAGGTCTTTGATCGGAACAGATACATATTTATAATAATATGTCGTCTCAATGTATACAAATTTATATTTTTACATTGATAAGCGCATATTTTCGTACATATACCTACTAGTATAAGTAAATTGAAACGATTCCGCAAATGCAATGTGACTTTATATTCCAACTGTCGATTCGTTCGTGAGAATTTATTTCTCTTAATGAATCAACATCAATCAATATTAAGCCAAGACGCGAGTACTAGAAAGGAAAATTTCGCTCACCCAAACACCCCAATTTCAATTAAATTTTCTAAATAAATACCATATATACAACATTTCTCTGGTGAATGTTTGTCACAAAATTAGATTTTTTTTTTATTTCTCCATAATTTTGTGTCGTGGAGAAATAAATCTTGGATGTGCTCATGTTAGTTACTAAATCTTCAATTATAGACATATTTTACTTTTTCTTTGGTTATATGTTATCTGTCAAATTTTAAATAACCTCATATAATACGAACTACAAAACGGGACGCTACGACTTGAAATACTGTTGTTTTATTATCCAACATGAAATTTATTTTTTTTCTCTAAATAATGCTTTTAAATGCCCATGTTCGTTTCAATATGGCTGTCAGTTTGTTTTGTTGTGTGGCGCCACCGTCGATACAACTAACGCCTCTAGTGATAGAACACTGAAACTACACGCGTTGTCTAACAACGAGTCGAGAAATTACAGTTGACTCACCGTTAAGTAAAATACTTAGGCCCAGTATTTCAGTCGGCCCTTAGGAGTTTAACTCAAGTTTAACAAAAATATTGCGTATTTCAGTACCTAATCTTCCCTTAAATACGTCACTAAACGACAAATATTTAACTCAACGTTTCTGGCGGATGGCGTGTCTTAATCTTGAGTTAAGTATTGTTTCTAGTCTTTTTCGACAGGTGGCGTACTAATCGCCGCACGCTTTAATGTTTTATTTCATTTTATACTACAAATAACTATGCATAATAATTATAATCATGATTTATTTTTGTTGTTAAAATAAAAGACTTGATATAGAAGTGGTTCATGTATTTAATATTTATTTTCTTTTTTACATAATTATAATGTATTGCCTGACAACAAACGAAATAAACTGTCAGCCATAATGAACCGTCAGGCACGCAATTTTATTTTTGCGATGTTTTTTCATCCCACTTTTTAAACTGATCCATCCTGTTTCTATATATTATGTGTATTCTTAAATTTTCTACATAAGACACTATTTTACCATTATCACTTAGTTCCATATCCATCTGTAAAATGTACATACATTTTGCATTGAAGTACTACGTACTTAGTACATATTCAATGACATTTTTTCACTACAATGTTTGATTTTAATTAAAAAAAACATCGATCGGTATAAAAAATTGAAAAAGTAACATGCTGTGTAATGAAACAAATAAAATAATGTGTTGTTATAATAATAAAATAATATTTAGTCACAGCTTCGCGTCACGTATCATTTAAGGTTATTACAATTTGGCAGATGCGTTATAGACAATAACCATAGAAAAACGTAAAATATATCTATAGTTGAAGATTACGTAACTGACGTTTCATTTTGCACTGAAATACGCGAATGAAATTTAATCTTCCCTAAACTTTTAACATGGATTACTAAATCCAACGATTTAAGGGCCAACTGATATCTCGGGCCTTAATCCGCCAGAAACGTTGAGTTAAATATTCGTCGTTTTAGTGACGTATTTGAGGGATATTAGGCCTAAACGGACACTGTAATACGCTATATTTTTGTAAAACTTGAGTTTAGCTCTTAAACTGAGACTGTAATACCGGCCCCATGAATCTCGAAAAAAAAAGAAAATGAAAAAGACTCGAATTTACCTATCTAAATAAAAACTTTCCTTAAATCGAAGATATATAATTGGACAAGTTGGTTGCTAAAAGTAACTTATATTTTTATTTTTATTCTAAATAACAGCACCAGGCTATAAATATTTTAATTGTTTTCATATTAGCGTGTCTGAAAAATGGTGACATTTTAAACATTCCAGTATCATTTGAAATGATCACGCAGATCGTTAAATGGTTATGAACATATTTTCATGTTATGGTGTATTTTACCACTAACTATTATAGTTTATGATAAAATTATATAATGGCACCAATTATCTTTTACAACCTCAATTACGTATAATTTTATTGCGTTTATAAAAAAGACACTTCAAAGTAATTACGATCATATTTTCTGACACTGTATACAACAACCTTTACAAAGTTCGCCGTTAATTAAATCAAAGGTGTGTTCGTAAAACAAATTATTATTTTTTCATTGGCTTGATTACATTTGATTTTTTATAATTGTTTCTCAGTCAAGATGCGAACTTAGCAGATTGCGAACACTCCCAAACCCTACGCAGTGCGCTTTTTAGGGTGAGTTCGAACCCACCCTAGCTACCTCGACCGATTTCGTTTACCTATAACAACAAGCAATTACGCTTAATTCAGGAACTTTACTAGCAAGGACATATTTAAAAAAAAATAAAAAAAACATGTCACATTTTAATTTCCCATGCGCCCAAGAGTTACCAGATTCAGAAGACTTAAAACGATTTTCGTCACCAACCAGCCCCCCCTAGACAACGTGTCATTTAGCTCAAGAAAAGAAACAAGAAAAGGTAACTCAATCGTTGGACGTGACAACTGTCACTTCCATACATTGACTTATATTTTCTTGTTTCTTTTCTTAGGCTAAATGACGCGTTGTCTAGGGGGGCTGAAAACACAAATAAAATCCGCGAATCGAGCTAGAGACTATTGCTCAGAAGTCAGATATCTAACCAATCGAGCCATGAAGAACGACAAATTATTTTTTTACAAAAATTTACGTATCTTTATTTTAGTTTAATTTTTACTCGACATTTGACCTCCTGACAATTCATAATTAATTTGTTTTTTTTTTTATAGAAATGAAATTTCCTAGTTAAAAATTTACTTCTTGGAAAATTTATAGACTTGAACAAACAATAGAAATGTAATTAACTTTGTTAGTGAATATAACTTTACTATTTCATTATATTTTAACTTTGTTAGTGAATATAACTTTACTATTTCATTATATTTTAACTTTGTTAGTGAATATAACTTTACTATTTCATTATATTTTAACTTTGTTAGTGAATATAACTTTACTATTTCATTATATTTTAACTTTGTTAGTGAATATAACTTTACTATTTCATTATATTTTAACTTTGTTAGTGAATATAACTTTACTATTTCATTATATTTTAACTTTGTTAGTGAATATAACTTTACTATTTCATTATATTTTAACTTTGTTAGTGAATATAACTTTACTATTTCATTATATTTTAACTTTGTTAGTGAATATAACTTTACTATTTCATTATATTTTAACTTTGTTAGTGAATATAACTTTACTATTTCATTATATTTTAACTTTGTTAGTGAATATAACTTTACTATTTCATTATATTTTAACTTTGTTAGTGAATATAACTTTACTATTTCATTATATTTTAACTTTGTTAGTGAATATAACTTTACTATTTCATTATATTTTAACTTTGAAACAATATAGACAAAGTCAAAAAAAGCTTGTACAATAATACTTACTTACATTTCTTGTATAAGAAACATTATTCAATTATGTAAATCTGTTTTTTCATAAAATAAAATCTAGTATAATCAAATCACTTTCGTTTTAGTCTCAAAATGGGTGTCATTGTAAAAAAAACTTTTTTTTTATTTACTATAAAATGTCATATATACATACCATCACGCCGTGCCCCTTACGGGGTAAGCAGAGAGAACTGATATGCACATTTTTGCAATTTATTCCGTCTTCCTGTACATCCATACATCGTCTTGTACATGCTCGTCGATTATTCAAGCTTCTTATGTTTCCTTCTTTAAAAATATCATTCACATGGTCATGCCATCCCTTTCTGGGGCGACCCCTGCTTTTCACTCCATCTCTTACACCCATGTATATTTTTTGGTCAATCGTTCTTTCTTTCAATATGTCAAACTGTAAAATATTAACATCTTTATCCAATTTTTCTCAGAAATATCAATCAAATGATGTCTAAGTAATATCATTTGGATAAACACATAAGTAATTGAAATTGAAATTTAAATATAAGTACAGTAAGACATGTTTATATATGACCATAATGGCATACGCTGCAGAAACGAGGGTCGACCCGACTAGAGTTAAAGCATGCTAAGAGGTTCAGAAATTGAGGCTCTACGTGCTATTACAGGGAAGACGCTGAGGGACAAAATGTGGAACGAGGAGGTTAGGCCGACCAGTGAGACTGAGGACTTCATACGATGGAGCAAAGCCAGAAGAAGGTTTTGGAGGCACCACATAAACAGGATGAACCTCATATATACGCGGCCAACAACATATCACCAGGACATCGCTTTCCCGGAAGACCTCCAAAAAGATGGAGGTGCAGCTGAACGCTGTGCTCTTAGGAGTAACTTTCGGAGAAAAAACAGATGTACAATATACACAAAAAAAGAAGAATATCCAAGTATTAAACAAAAAAGTGCACAAAAACGAGTTCATTGTCATAAGGCAATATTTTATAACCAATCCAATCAATGACTTGAAGTCTTAAAAGTCAATTTTTTTAAAAATAAACCACAAAAGATTTAACACAATAATTAAAATATATATATATATTTAAATCTTATAACTGAATCGTTATTTATATCCTAGACAAAAAAAAATAAGAAGTCAATTGAAAAGGCTCCATGCTCTTCCTTTTGAAAAGAGAGTCAATGGCTGAAACTTGACTACCTACAGGAAATAATATTATTTCAAAATCAATACATAATATGATTATACATAATATCGAATATTTTTATAATTTCATTTACGAAAAAAATGGATTTAAATATCATTTATAGAATATTTTTTAAATTGCATATACGCAAACATTGGATTTTTTCAGAGTGACATCTATGCGAGACACCGTCACCTTATTTATAAGGACTGTTGCTTTCATTGTTTACAAATAAACTAATTTTTCAATAGATGGCGTTACAAAAAAAGGTTTCATCGTTACTTCATAGATGGCAATAGTATAATTCCCTATTTTCAGGTGAACTGTTACACATTATTCAAATATATAGAACTTTAAAAAATTACAATAATAAGGGGACTCAAAAAGAAGGCATAATTGGTGAACGTTGCGCAAGCGCATAAAGTGATCGTGTAAACAATCCGATGACAGGTCGTAATCCCTGTAGGTGCCTTGAGTTCCTAGTTCTTCTATAATATCCTAACTTCGTCTCTATTGAGATGTTAAAAAGTATGTCAATAAAAATATCATTTATCATTTACATACATATCAGGTTGTAAACCCTGTAGGTGCCTTGAAATCCTGATTCTCCTATTATATTCCAACTTATTACGGGAGAATCTATTGTTACATAGACGATAAAGTATGTATGTTCTAGATGTGATTTGTGCACTATTACATTGTAAAAAGTTTTTAAACTAACTTCTCATATTTCTAGCATAAAATGACAGTAAATCTATTCCAGCACTACTCTGATATTTAGTCGACTAATCCAACTAGCACATTAAAACTGAAAACTAATTATAAAACGTTAGTTTTAAGGATTCCCGTCACTAATTCCGTGAGTTTTCAGGGTTTTTAACTGAAGCATAATTATATAAATTTCAAGATGGATAATTTATAAAAGTTCTCACACCTTCAAAGGCCTTTGGATTAGTTGAAAACTTTCACGATATTTTAATTGAATTAAACTCCTGACGAGAAATTCAGATGTTACCTAGGTATAACACTTGGGTGCTTAGCGTTTCTTGTTTTTTTATAACTCCTTTACCTTGCATGTATTTTATTTAGAACTATAAATTAACTTCGCGATCATAGAATTATAATGTACAGAAGCCGCGTGTAGTACAAATTTCGAATTCAAATGTATGCCAAGTTTTTTTTACATGTGTGTGTGTGAGGCGGTAGATCGGTTGGTCTACGTATTATGTAGGTGTGCGTATTGGTAGGTGTACGTATACTAGAAATTCGTCTGTTTCAGCGTAGTTTTAGTTGGCATACATTCATTGCGTTGACTAGGTATCTGTATCATATATACTCTAAGTTCGCGATTTATAAAATAATTCAATGTTGCTCACTCCAATTTTAATGTTAACACTTGTTTCATTTAGTGGCTTTCGTGGAAATATTTCTGACGTGTTAACTTTAGATAAATGATTGTTTTATTTTTTTTTATTTATAAAAAACGATTATGTCCTTGTTAAACAAGTACATATACATCTTCCTACGTTCCCTAAAATAAGCAAACAAATGCTTGTGCTTGTGGTCGAGAAGTGACCGGTGGTCGCATAGTGAAGTGAAGTGACATCGTGTACAGGCGCACCTCCTTTATATAGTGCTAGGGCCAAGGGGAAGCAAGTCCAATGTCCGCGAACTCTCTCGAACTTTCTATCGTACATTCATACCGCTGTTGCGGTTTACTGTCGCACGCTCGACACCGAGGGCGATGAACTCGACCTAGAGATAAACAAATACACTTTTTATCACTAGGCGTGGGTACGCGCGACAGATATTTCTCGAAGTGGTCTGCCACAGTGTCAAGCACTAGCTATGAATAGTGCTTCCACTCTATTATATTATAATTGATTTCCGGTATTTGAAAATGAGAATGGTGTGTTGAGATACACAAATGTGTCGTGCTTCCTTTTAGTAGGTCATGCACCACACCTGTCGCTTGTTATTTTGGGATATACATAAACTAGACATTCATATTACCTTCTAACTTTTTACTTATCTTAATATATGTAGATAATCTTTCATTAAAAAGTATCAAAACGTAATTTACAAAACTTGCGTAAGACCCATAATGACCTATGCCATCGAAGCAAAATCAGAACAAAAATCCTCCTCCGGACTACTGAAATGAGGATACTGCGGTCCATAGTGGGCGTAATACTCGTAGATAGAGTCCAGAATGAGGATATAAGGAGGAGATGCGATGTAGACGACATCATCCGCTAGGGTAGAGGGCGAAGGCGTCAATGGAGAGACCATATCGAGAGAATGGGAGACAATCGACTACCCAAAATTGTCTCCAAGGAAGTCCCAGAGGGTCGGGGGAGACCAGCAAAAAGATAGAGTGACAACTGAACATCCAGATCACAAGAAGCAGTCTCCGACTGAAATATCAGGCCTTCGGCCTAAAACCAGAGGCGGGAGACCAAGAAGAATATTATTATATTGTGAAGATTATTTCTTATATCTTACTTACTCATTGCTTGATGCATACTAAACCTAAATTAATATTTTTAGCTCTGAAAAGTAAAATATAGAACAAAAACTTATTATCATATTAGAAATAAAAATTGGCGATGTTATATGATATCAATATGCCTTCATAACTTTTATGTTTATGACAAATATGTTTACAGTCTTATGAAGTCAAAAATAACGTTAAACAAACCAAGTTGTATATTGAAAAGAAAATCGGAAAATCCGAATAAATTCATAAAGGAAATCGGATTTGTACAGATATATTTTTCACGTAGCGATTTGACATTCCCAAAATTCTCACTCAATCTGCGTAACGAAAAAAGTTTAACAATCCATTTCGATGTTGACTTTGACATACTGGAAAAATAAGAAATACTTAAAATATATAGAAATGTAGGTTGGTACATGAAGAATATATGGGATACTTATATACCTACCTATATCTCACACAAGAGAAATATCATTCCACACGAACGCTCACAAATATACACTAGTACTATTCATTATGAATACTCAATAATAATAATAAAGTTTTTTTTTCTGTAACTATTTTTTAATCATAATTTTTCGACATTCGTGGCTCAGTTTCAGGTCTGAGACATGGTTATCAATTATGTTACAATCAGTTTGGCTTTGTGAGACGATAAACATTATCATTGTATAAAAAATCTTTGAATCGTGGTTGAATCACGGTTCAGATGAACCAGGTTCAAAGTGTTGTTCTACGTTCAACTAAAACTTTATTTTTAAAAATATTTAAACCCAAGTTCAGTCGATCTCGATTTTGAGCTCTATTTCATACGACAGCACCGAATTTAGTTTTGTTAAGTTTGGTTGTCATGACCACAGAACAGTGTGCGCTGCACAGAATTTATGTCAAACTCTAGCAATTGCACTTTTTGACATTCGATATTTTTTTTTTAATTCAACGTCAATCGATAAATAATCGCGGGTCATAGCTATTTCAAAATAATGAGTGATACCTATTGTGATGTCAAGTTGAACCAGTGTTAAACTACCCCCGTCACCGTTTCAATTTGACATTTGAGTTGAATCACGGTTCAACTCTTGATCCATGTTTATCAATAAGAAGGGATCAAATTGGAGTTTAAGAATTATTCAATATTTGATCCATGTTTACCAATAACACTGTAAAAGTCTCCGGAATCAGGAATGTTTATCAATAATACTGTAAAAGTCTCCAGAATCAGGAATGTTTATTAATAACACTGTAAAAGTCTCCGGGAAACTAATTACTGAGTGCGTGTTAAATAAATATTTGATAAAGTACCTGTTGATTGGCCGAGAAAAATGTATTAATGAAGGATTATTCACATGGAAGTATGTATTTCATTTTATTTCATAAATTTTAAATCAAAACAATATTACTATGTTTTGACCGTATGATAAATGATATAATTTAATACGTTGATAGGGATTTCCTTTAATCAAGACATTATAGTCTTGATAATTTTCAGCGAACCTACTCTCAAAACTTAAATCGAAATCCAATTTCATTTTTCATTTAGTATATAGGTACCTACATGTCGCCATAAGCTTGGCGTCTACATAGGCGCAGCATACGAGTCGTATTTTGTCTCCTATCAACGGCGTCAGTATTGCCGATGCGCGCGCATGATTTCTCATAATATAATGAATACTAAAATCTGTCTGATGCGCTGCGTCCAATCCGTACGCTGATGAAGTATGGCTATTCAATAAATAAAAAAATATATTATATAAAGCATATCGACCTATTGCCGTATTTTCCATTAAAAAATTAAGTTATTCGCGAAAATTTTAAATAGGGATTGGATATGATAAAGGACGCTGATAAGACGAAATAACTTTCGACGTATGAAATTATATATTTTATAATCTTAACTTATTGTTTTAATTTTAAATCCAATAAACTAATAATAATCTTGATGAAACATTGATGACGCTGGTGTACCTATATGTTTGAGTAAGGTATAATATCATGTAGATCTCGACCAGATATGAAATTCTCCTAAAATATCGCGACAAATCAAACCATGCGATGATCCGATTCGTCAAAAACCTTTTCTATTTAAATATACCAGAATAAACAATGTTCTTTGGAGCGCACCATATTGACGGAAACTCGTCCATAAAACAATGTGTGGAAGAAATAAAAGAATGAGAAAGTTTCATGTGGAAAATAACGCCAGCGCCGATAGGATATTATTATTCGTCGGGTTCTTTACTTTTTTTAGAAAAATATTTTTCCATTATACCATAAATGTAATCCATTTTGACCAAATGTTTTTCCTCAACTTTAGAATAAGATTCAGAAATACAATATTTCTGTGTTCGCTTTCGTGTTTTTGCAAAACTTCGGGCCTTGTCTTCTAGTAAAGATTTTGTTGAGAGATCAAATTAACAGTGGAGAGTTGTTCCGTCAAAAAATTAGCATCCTGGACTTAATTGCGTGGTGAACGATGACTGACTTGCATACACTGCAGCTAATGAGATCCCATCTGGACATCGTCCGCCTGTAAGACCACCTTAGAGATGGAAGGACACTTAAACTTTATCATCCCAGGAAGCATAATTTAGGTATCAAAGACCAGTGATAATAGACTAAGAAGTATTCTATGAATTATAAAGCACTTTCCAACATTTATGGTTTTTTTTACCAGTATATCAACATACATAATTTTACTAGTGAGCCCGGGCAGACGTTTTTTCTGCCACAGGACCGCTCTATATATAGACCTTATTTTAATGTATTTTATTTTTTTCGTACATTTGAGTGTTGTATATTCTCTCGGTGCGTAATACAGATGTCAATAGATTTGTTCATACCGCCATCTATTGAAAACTTAACCAACTTAAAAATGAATTATTTATTTACATATTTACTTCCTGTACGTATAATTAGTACACTGGCGGGCTTATTCTTCCAGCCAACCAGAGTTAATGTTAAATATATGTACATAATGTCCCAAGCACAAGTTTTTAACTTTTTTGGGACAGTTCCTATTGAAAAAAAAAATTGTATTAATTTAAATATTTGTAGGTATGTTCATATTGTTACTCAATAAAAAAAATAAAAATAAAATAAAAAAATAACAGTGTATACAATGTCAATAAGTTAATCACATGACAAAAACAAAAGAACAAAAAAACGGTTCAAAAGAACAGTTCATAGCAATCATAGGAAAATTAAAGGATAAGGAAAGAAAGAGGAGAGGAATATGTAATCAGGTATTGTCAGATAAATATTTTCCTTTAGCCATTTTTTGAAGATGTTTAGTGAGATAGACGACGTAATATCAGGACTTAGACTATTTCATAGTCTAGCTGAATGTACTTCAAATGACGAGCTAAACATTTCAGAACTATGAATAGGAATAGATAGCAAAGTACGTTCAGCAAATTTGGTTAATTACGATTGTTTTTCCTATAAAAAAATATGGGGGTTATAGGGAACATAAAAATTGTGGTTGAATGTACATATTTTTGGTTGATAAAACTAAAAAAAATCAATACTTTGATAAAATAAAAATATTATTTTATATCTCGATCACAACACCACCTATTGGGTCAAAAACTATATTTTCTACAATTCAGAACCAACCATACAAATCGAGAAAATTTCATTGAAATCGGTTGGTCCGTTTCGGAGATAAGCGTGTACGAACATCGTGACACTAGATTTTTATATATAGTTCTATAATGAAAAGATGCCTATATGTAATTCATTCATTCAACCATACCATCACGGCATATCCCACAGTGTGACATAACAAGGTATTGGTATGTGCAATACCATGTAAAAAAAGCACGACAAATGCGTGTATCCCCACACACCAGTCGTTTTACCTAAAAAGACAACACTCAGAATGGTTGGTGAACATCATTGTTATTATGACATGTTGTTTTGCTTCTTGTATTTTCGATATCCAGGTTCTTACGGGACACCCGAAAACGATGTTAATAGAATCTCGTGGTAGAGGCACCATTCTATGCCGGTGCCTGAATGACCTGAATCCTTTAAATAATTATAATATTCAATTCACACGTAATAAAAATGTCGAGGAGAATTCGCGATACGTCTAGCCACTGCACCTGGAGATATTCCTAATGATTAGAGTAGGATGGGAATATTGTTTATACGTTCAGCTTGAGTTGGTAGCAATGATGTGAAGTTAGAGATGGGCGGACATCACAGCAATGTTCCGTTACAACACTAAACACTCTATATCTCTCCACATATATCTGATATCCATCAGCCTCTTCATCTCTTGGTCACTGATCACCTGGTTCCAATATAACTGTCTCTATGGTTCCAATATAACTGTCTCTTTAATTTCTGCCCTCCGTCATTCCTTGGCGATATTAACGATCAGACTGGATTGTCTGATATTATGGCCTATCCATTTGGATCGTTGTTGGCAACCCTCATTAGGAGCTGTCTCGTTTTTCCGACTCTGTTCTGTACCACGTCGTTTAGAATGTGGTTTGACCAATGGGTCCTACCCATGCGCCTGTAGCACCACATTTTGAAGGCAACCAGACATCCAGACACCTGAATCTGATAAAAACAATAGATAATATACATAACTATCCTAGCGACACGGCGTTGTGGTATCACTATATTTTTTCTACAATTGCAAATCGTTTTTTTTTCTTTTCATTTCAGTAATAATCCAAAGTATTTAGTTAGTGTTGATACAAATACAATGACATTAGTAATTCATGAAATTTTCCAAATACACAATCCCTCTGGAGCTTTTTGTTAATTAAAATATTGAACAGAAAGCTTTTAATCTCGCGAACGGACATACAAAATATCAACTTTATAATATAATCATCGTTTATTTATGAAAACATGCTTTATTTTCATACTTCATTTATATTTTAGGTTGTTTGGAATGCCATTTCTTATTTTATTCGAACTTTTATTTGTTTATTTATATACTTTATTTACAGAAAGTGTATAAATTTGGGTTCATTTAAGCTAAATTTTAAAAAAATTATTGTAATCAGTACAATCGTAAACAAAATTTCTAATCATTGTAAACATTTAATATTACAAAACTAATTAATTTTTCCTTTCCTAATTTAAGCTCTAAGCTTGTGTTTATGAAAGAAGCAGCTCTTTGCTTACACAATAAAATACTTAACACATAATCTATATAACAAATTACATTACCTACTAAAATAAAATATTAAGTAACAATTATGAAAAAAAAATTAAAAACAAAAGCAATAAAAAAATTATTTACATTTTAAACATCATCAAAACCATAACACAAAATTAATAACACATATAAAAATTAAAATGAAAGTTAACACAATTCATCTATCCATTTATTTATATAAAATATTTTTCAGGTTTGAATCTAATCTAAATTTAATTTTAATTTGAAGCCCTACTCTTTTGGCATTTATGCTCTGTGGCACATATTCTTCGTTCATATAAAGTTTTTTTTTCTTTCTTGAACACATTTTTACCTTTTTGTTACTAAAAAAAAGTTTGATATTATGCCAAAAATGTTGTTTTCGACTTTCCATATTTTTGATAAGGCATCGAACAAAAATTATTGCGCAGTATCAAACTTTTTCACAAATAATAAATCTCGCTATATCAGCCGTCATGACAATGCGGGTGTGAACTTAGATGAGACAATACAATTATGTACCTAAGTCCAAAGTAGGAATAAAAAAACAAAATAACTTTCCGAACAACCTGATATTATTCACATTACTGAATTCGTTCGTTCGTTATTTAATTTTCATGGAATTTCATACAAAATAGTGTTAATAATCATCAATAATCTTTGAATGAAATGTGAAATTTTACAATATTTAATCAATTATGTGTGCACTCACACTATTAATAATAATAATAATGAGTTATTTGTAAGGCGCCGTTTAATGATTCGAGATCATACCAAGGGCGCTATTGTTGTGTGCTGTGAATTTTAAATTAATATGGACAAAAAATAATATTTTGAAAAAATAATAATATCATGATTCATTTTTTTTTCAATTTCATTTTATTACCTTTAAAAGTTTTTGTTTATATTTTCATTTCATTAAAATCTTATGAATTTTGATATGATTTGATCTGGTACGCATGCGAGTCATATCACTACACCAACGTACCTGACGACATTTTTTTTAATAAAAAAATGAATATGTCCTTGTTCAACAAGTATATACACATCTCCCTACATTCCCTTGATTAAGCATAAATGCTTGTGCTATAGGTGAACGAAATCGGTCGAGGCAGGATTCGAACTCTCGAACACTGGATTATTAGCCCAGCGCGCTAACCGCTCTGCCAGCATTGTCGTATAACTTGTCTCTTTTTTGTGGTTTTCCAACTGTCGATTCGTTCATGAGAATTCAATTCTCTGAATGAATCGACATTATTAAGCCAAGATGCGTGTACGAAGGAAAATTTTGTATGGCGTAGTTAACACCAACTAGAGGCCTCGCAGCATATATGTTGCCATACATGGATTTACTCAGAATTTGGAGTAGAACATTTTTAGTGAGTTTTGTGTGTCTGTGTGTGTGTGTGTGTCTGTGTGTCCCCCCCCCCTTATAACTTTTGATCCACTCAATTTACAGAGCCCAAATTTTCATAATATATAGACAGTTATAGGCCTACAAAGCTTTTATACTCAGAATGGTGAATTTTTGTTTCAGTCAGGGGTTATGAACTTTTGAATTTTTACTTTATTTTTCCATATATCTCAGAAACCATAAAAGCTAGAACGCTGAAAATAGGTATGAACATAGAAAATTATAAAATCTCAAATAGGTTTTTTTTTTAAATTCCAGTGTTTCTCAAACATTTTTTATTAAGAAAAATATTTTTTTATGATAAATTTGTGACTTTAACTGCCTATATTTCCAAACTTTTTAAAAATATCGAAAAAAGCCGAAACACCCCAACTAGATAATTTAATTTTCTATAAAAAATAGTGACATTGCATTTGTACATCTCAAATTTTTTTTAACAATTTTTATAAAAATTGAATTTAGTGACGACATCGCTTCATACAATTTATATGGCAGTCGCCTATACACTATATCAAAGAAGACTTAATAGTTTGATACTTCATCTCCAAACATACAATATATACCATCATGCTTTTTTCATATTCCGGGTAGGAAAAAAAGACTGACCTCCATACTATCCTATCTTGACTACCTAGGTACATGTGTTGTATAGAAAACCAAATATCATAAAATAATAAATAATTTGTATCAAACCCATAAATTTTATGGGTTTATAGTTTGGTACTTATTCTTCAACTATACATACTATCGCTATCGACAGTTGGATCTCATGTGTTACATGCAACTAGTGATATGTCAAATCGCGTCAAGAATTGGATTAATAACAGTATTGATTTAATTTTAAAAAATTCAACCAAATTATGATATTTTCAGCAAGGCAAAAAGCACTCCCTGTAGGGTGAATTGCCATTAAACAAAAAAAAACTGTATTGACGTACTCGTTATGTTTGTATGTTCTCGTTTTGGGCCATTTTTTATTATTATAATAAATTTAACTTATAAACGATTATTTCAAAATATTAGGGTACGTTATTAATGATTAAAATTATAAATAAAATTGTTTACCTTATATACAAAGAGACAATTGCTTTAAGTAATGTTATAGGTAGTTCACTCCCATCTGTTGAAGGTTGCTAAGGAGTCTTAATTCACTTTGTAATTAGAGATATTAAATTCCTAATACATTCCCACGACACACACATACAATTACCAAAAATACCACACACTCTCACATCAGTTAGTCCACAGATGGCAATAAATTGTCACCATTAGACAATAACTCGACCATAATAAGGTAGGTATGACAAAAATACTTGACTGTAAATAAAAACTGAAGCAATGTATATAGCGTTATGACACACACAGTCTCGATATGCGACAGGGGTGGTTCATCCAAGGGTTCCTTTACAAATCTCCCAACATTCCAAAAAAATAGCACAAACTAAAAAGGCATACAAGAGAAATAAAAAGTTAAATAAAGAAATTTAAAAATAACATAACATTTAAATAATAAGAATAAAAAAATCAAAACAATTTAAGAATAAAGAGTGGTATAAAACTGAAACATTACTTGACATATTATTTATAACTGAGAGGTTACTGTATATATCAAATGTAAGACTGGTACAAAAAAAGAATTAATGCAAGATACAAGCACTTTAGTGCCCCAGCCATCGCCAAGCGACCCGCTAACATCAGTATTATACGAAATAAAACTCATACGTGAAGAATTAGTTTCATTTAAAGAAATCAAAAAGGATATGACTGCCATGCGCTTAGAATTTGAATCTTTTAAAACAAGTATGTCTTTTTTAATAAAAAATTTGATGAAATTGAAAGAAAAGTTAATATTTTTGACAATAAGATTAAAACCATCGAATCCTTGGAACTAGAAGTCATTAATATCAAAAAACAGCTCAATGAAAAAGAACAATGGGACAAACTTAACAATATTGAAATTGTTGGATTACCAGAAAATAGATCTGAAGTCGTAGAAGACATTGTTACTAACATAGGGCATAAATTGAACGTGCAAATATCTAAACAAGACATCGATTACTGCTCAAGAATATCGTCACGAACAAAATCTATGGATAAACCAAAAAATATCATAGTGAAATTTCGCAATCGTCACACCAAAGATGTATTACTATCAGCCATGCGTAAAAACAAAGGTTTACGGACGAGCGATATCGGAATCCAAGGAGAACCAAAATCTATATATCTTAATGAACATCTTACCGTGAATAACAAATACCTTTTTTACAAAACCAAAATTATATGCAAAGAGAAGGAATACCAATTCTGCTGGATAAAAAATTGTCGAATCTATATACGCAGGAACGAGGTGTCACCGGTTACGATAATCAGTCAAGAAGAAGACCTACTCAAAATAAAATGAAAATTCTGCAATCGAACAACGTTACACTATCACCAAATCCAATAGATATTTTAAAACACACCATCCCTTATACTTTCCTATCCTCTCCTCTACACTATCCCGTATATTGCCATTTACTGCGCTTCGTCGTACCCTTAACTATTAACAATCAATTTAAAACAAAGAAATTTACAATATTTTACAAAGTTACTATCGTCTATGTTCTTCAATGGGGTTAAATATTTATCTACAAAACGTACGTGGACTTAGAAGCAAAACAGAAACATTCTTAATCAACTGTCTAAGTAACGACTTCGATATCATCTGCCTCACAGAAACATGGCTCTTGGAGAGCATCAATAGCTCGGAACTCTTTGACTCAAGATACGTTGTATTCCGTAGAGGTCGTGAGTATGAAATAGTTAATCAAAAACTAGGAGGCGGAGTTCTTATTGCAGTTAGGAATGAACTCAATCCGAAACAACAATTAACATGGATATCTCAGCTGAAGACATATGGGTATCATTAAATGTAAATCCATCTCTTAAGGTCAACATTTGTTGCAGTTATCACCCACAGGGTGTAAATTACTTTGACAATATGCAATATCACTTAGACAATGCTAGTAACCTAATAAATAACTTCCCTGATGACATTTTCATACTAACTGGAGATTACAACTTACCTCAGTTAAATTGGTCTCTTGATATCAATTCTGTCCCCATCCTACAAATAAATTCTACTACACCAGCTAGCACGCTACTTCTTGATTTCCTTTCACTCACTGAAACTTATCAAAATCAACACGCACCATAATTCAATGGGTAGAATTTTGGATTTGGTAATATGTAACTCACAGAATGTTTCCGTCATTGAATGTGACTCTCCTCTTGTACCAGAAGATTCGCATCACAAATCCCTAATTATAAATATTAATATGGCAACTATCAAGTACATGAACCCAAATTCACGTGAAATATTTTTATTCCACAAAGCTGACTATATAAACATCAAGCATAGACTTTCTGATATAGATTGGACTACTCACTTCAATAACCTAAATTTAGAAGATTCATTATCTCTCTTATATGATAAGCTCAATGCATTAATCGTAGAATTTGTTCCTAAAAATATGCTTCAGCCAGCAAAAATTATCCTGCTTGGTATAGCAGACCCTTAATCAAAATAATAAAAGAGAAAACCAAATATCATACGAAATGGAAAAAATTTTCTAACCCCAGAGATTACGATAGTTTTGCCCTATTGCGATCACGTCAAAAAAACCTCACAAGATCCTGTTTCAATTTGTGCGTCGCTAAAATAGAAAACTCACTCAAATCCAATCCAAAGAATATTTGGTCATATGTTAAATCAAAACGTCCATTAAATAACTTACCTCTCACCATGCATTATAATCAATCTACTGCAAATGATGGTCCAACTATTTGTAGTAAATTCAATGAATATTTTGCTTCTGTATTTGTTGACAGTTCTGAACAACCACCTGCAATGGATATCCCAGATTCTAACTCACAAGTATTCTTACACAAAGTCACTATCAATCCTATTCTGGTATATAACTATCTCACAAAAATTGATACTAGCAAAGGAGCTGGTTACGATAACATTCCAGCCCATTTAATAAAACAATGTGCCAATGAATTATGTCATCCATTATACTTAATTTTCCAAAGATCCCTTAATGAGGGTCATTTCCCAAGTATGTGGGAAAAAGCCCTTATAACACCAATACACAAAACTGGAGACAATTCAAACATCGAAAATTATAGACCAATCTCGAAATTGTGTATTTTCAGTAAATTATTTGAAAAAATCATTATAGATCAAATTAATCCTGAAATAAGAACATCTTTAACTATTAAACAACATGGATTCCTTAGTAAAAGATCAGTGGAAACCAATTTATTAGAATTTACCGACCATTCATTTTCTGCCTTACTCGAAAATAACCAGTTAGATACAATATACCTAGATTTTGCCAAAGCGTTCGACAAAATTAACCACAATATTCTGTGTTTTAAATTATGGAACTTTGGCATACGTGGCGATCTGTACAGATGGATAAAGTCCTATATAACAAATAGATCACAAGCAGTAGCCGCCAAAGGTTTCCAATCGTGTTTTGTTCCAATTCCCTCCGGAGTACCGCAGGGTTCTCACCTGGGTCCCTTGCTTTTCCTGATCTACATTAACGACATAACACAATGCATAGCTACCTCTGAAATAAGCCTTTTTGCCGACGACAGTAAATTATATAAACAAATCTCATCTACACATGACTGCTCACTGCTACAACAGGATTTGAATAACCTTTTTCGCTACTGTGAAAAAAATCAATTATATATAAATATAAATAAATGTTTCTCAATGAGTTTCAGTAGAAGCAGAAATGTAATTAAATTTCACTACACTATTAATAATAATATATTGTCGCAAAAACTCGAAGCGAGAGACCTAGGCGTTATCCTTGATAACAAACTATCATTTATTCCTCATATTGATTCTGTCGTAAATAAAAGCTACAGAAACTTGGGTTTCATAAAAAGAATAGCCAAATCCTTCAAAGAAACAACCTCGCTAGTTCTTCTATTTAATGCCTTCGTTAGAAGTCATTTGGAGTTTGCATCAACCGTATGGAGCCCTAGTTACAATATTCACATCGACAGAATTGAGAGGATTCAGAGAAGGTTTGTTAAAACGCTTAATTTTAGAAAAAAAATTTACCGCCATGATTATGACCAATCTTTAAAATTACATGGGTTTATATCACTTGAAAAAAGAAGAAAGATATCCGATGTCTATCTGCTTTATAAAATACTTAATAACCTTGTAGACAGCTCTTACCTACTCCAAAAAATTTCTTTCAACTGCCTTATGAAAACAACACGCCAAAATCACCTTTTCTATACACCTTACTGCAGAACAAATTACGCACAGAATAATTATGTCAACAGATGCTTAAATTATTACAATAGTCTTGACCCCCAACCTGATATATTTAACTCCACACAGACATCGATGAAACGCCAATTACGCGCAGTTATTGGTAATATTACTGGTTAAAAATCAAACCTACTTTCCTTAAACATTCATCCCTTCATTATCAACGCTTTCCTATATCCATTACCCTTCCCTTTCCCCCACATACACTCACCATCTTACAATGACTACCCAACATTAATAATGTATAATAATTTAAATATGTGAAACTTTATAATTGGCTATTTATTTTGTATTCTCATTTGAAATTAAGTATTATAAATGTATAGCTGTTAAGTTTCCAAACAAATGAAAAATAAAAAAAATAAAAAATATTTTTCTGTTTTATGTTTTTTAGTTATTTGTATCTTTATTTGTATTATGAATATTGTATCTGTATGTACAAATTCTGTAATAAACTGTATCATTTATGTGAATTCTTTTGCATTTAATAACATTTAACCTTAGACCAAATTGAAAAAGTACTGCCTCAGAACAGACTCATCTAATGAGGCAGTAAATTTCCTGGTAGGAACAATTGTACATAGTATGTTTATCATGTCTTTTTTAATGTGTTTTTTTATTATTGAAATCTGTAAAAATAACGGAAAATAAATCATTTCATTTGTTTCTTTAGTCTTTTTTTGTAAAAATATGAAGTGAGATTTATGACACAATATCCTGACTTAGATTATTCCAGACTTTTTCCGTCTAGGTACTATACTGTAATAAGCTAGCTGGTGTTATGGATCGTAATAGATGGTGTCGTACGTTTGACTGATTGAAATGGACATCCATGTTAGATACATTTTTTTATGAACAAACGTACCAAAGTATTTTTCCTCAAAATTCGAATGTAATTTCCTAACGTTTTGGCCGAAGTAACTCGGCATTATCAAGGTCTAATTGAAAAATAATAAAAGATTTCAACATCACAGGATGTAAGTTTCCATCTATGTACATTATAACTATATGCTATAGACACTACCACGGGGAATGCTCACAATAACTTACATCTAAGGTTCCTCTACCACCCATTCGCAATAGTGACTAGTTTTACTCAGTAGCAACATCCATTCATAGTTCACAGTATGCCTTCAACTAAACACAAACCGGTCGCTTTTCTAACTCTTTTATCAACATAGCTGGCCGGCTATGGAACGATCTTCAGAATAAATTGTTTCCACCTTCTTACAACTCGGGTGTTTTTAAGATCCGAATTAATATTTTCTTGGGCAAATTGCAAGCCCTTCCCAACGATATGTAGTGCGCTTCTTCGGTAGTGTAGAATGGACCCAAATTCTAATACCTACGTAGCCATATTGTTATACAAATCTTCTTCTTTACCTCTTCTTAGTTCATCTGGGCTCAACCCCCTTTGATTAACAAACTTCACATCTTTCCGTCCTGTGTCATCTCCGTAGTCAGCTGTGCCTTCATGATATAATTTGTCTTATAAAATCGAGTCTACATATTTATTTCATATCAATAAAGGGCAATATACCGTTCCAGCCTAACTCAGTGAAGTGTTTAGCCTATCTGGATGTATGTAAGGTTTGCGTGAATGGGTCTGTACTCGGGGGCATTGTTTGAAACCACATGTATGATAACCAACCGTATTAACGGTTCCCATTTATATGCTTCGGAAAGCCAAGAACGGTCTCATGGGCACACTTCCAGCACGCACTCTCCACTCTACTTCACTATATACAGTTAGCTCACAATTTCACTCTAATAACGTGCGCACGTTTTACGGCACTTTTTAGATATTCAAGCTTTATGTGTTCAACTTGGAACCTGCCCGCTTTCGACAATAGTGATGGGAAATATATATTCTCGGTCATATTTTATTTGGGTTAAATTTAGACACATAACAGCGTTAAGACATAAACAGCACAATAATGACATCAAGTATTAAGGCCTATTACATTTTGTCGTGATTTAGGAAAAAATAATACAACAAGTTGTTTCTTAAATGTAATCATCTCATCTCGGAATTTATAAATAAAAAAATGACTAACAGGTTTTAAAACCTTTTGTTGCATAAATTACTTTATAAAAAAATTAATTATATTTATCTTTTTTCTCCACTTTTAATACTTGATGTAATTCTATTACAAATTATTATATTATCGTATTCATTAAACAAGTAAATAAAACACAATATAACTTTATACTCGTATATATTTTTTTTTGCTACGTAGTGTTCCTTATTTTTATTTTGGTGTAAATATACTGCGTAGGGGAGTTGCACAGTATGTCTTCTGTACTTGTCTTCGATATAATATTACAATATAACCGTATAGTCGTATGTATTTGACAATATAACCAAGTACTTGTTGCTACCTACTAGCCGTGACCAGAATGCGCTCTACCATTTCACGCGCCATGTATATAATGCATCTATCTCTCACACACTGATATGTCCTTTGTGAAACGCGTAAATGGTTTAGATTGTAATTTATAGTGATATAAAGTTTAATAGTGTTTTATTACGTTATATATAGTATATAATATTATTTATTTATTTATATAATTTATGTACATGTGTACAAAGGCAGGTTTATTGCCATAAGGCAATTTCTTCCAACCAACCCGAGCAACGTGAAGTCTCTTAGTTAAATTGGTACAGTACTAATTAAGTGAGAAATAAATTGATAAAAAATAACATAAAAGAGTAAGAAATATAAAAAAAATTACAAAGAGAAAAAAATGAAAAGAGAGTTTAAAAATAAAAGAATAATAAAAATAACACCTCACATAGCAATGAGGAAAAGGAGGTTACGGAAGGATATAGAAGGAATTTAGGAACTATTTGACAAATAAAGTTTTTTTAATTTACCTTTAAATATTTGAATGGATTGAGATGACGTTACTTCATCACTTAGGCCATTCCATAGTCTAGCTGATTGTACTTGAAAAGAGGAGCTGAAAACTTCTGTATTGTGAATGGGGATAGCTAGTGTAGTACGTTCAGCAGATCGAAGGGATAGGCCGTGACTTGACAAGAAAACGACGTTATTTCTTAAATATTGTGGTGAATAGGGATCATAAATAATCTTATAAAGTAATGACAGAATGTGAATGTAACGACGATCTCGTATCATATATTTATAACTTTTCTTATTACGACGACATTTTAAAGACAAAACAGGCACAAAAATTAATAAGCAGTATCAAATTACTTGTTGTTATTTTTATTAAAATGGAATTCCACCAAATATTTAAAAAAAAAAATTCACTATCCTGGGGGAAAATTATTATCTGTGAGGCACCGGCTTAGAATAGTGCTTCCACTCTTTTCTATTATTGTTTTCGAGTGTCCCGTAAGAGCCGGGTAATCGAAAATACAACAGGCAACTATAACATCTCACATAGTTCAGCAATGAGGTTCACCACCCATTCTGAATATAGTGCCTTTTTAGGTGAGACGAGACTGGTGTGTGGGTTTACACAGATATGTTGTGCTCCCTTTTATAAGGCAATGCACACCCGCACACCTTTCACTGGTTACCCCACATTGTGGGATATGCCGTGATGATATGAATGAAAGAATGAATATATGGGGATTTCATCAGAGTTAATAGAGAATGACAGCCTTCGTCCAATTGTGCGAAAGTCAACAGATGATCATAACTTCGATTGACACTTGAACAACTTAATATTCCGTTGTTGATTTGTCATTGTAACTAATAGTTAAAATTATATTAAATAAATCTCGAATCGCCATTCAAAATACTGGACCAAAACTAAAATTACAAATGAATTAGTGTTCAAATCTAAAATTTCTCTTGACGATAGAGAATTTTTTTTTTGTGACCAAAATTTATGCTAAGTACTTTTTTGTTTTCATTTCTCCATCACTAGTCATATACAATTCGACTCTTCATTATTGGTTTTGTTTTTAAACTGAAGCACTTTGTTAGCCCTCCAGGACCAGCAGTAATGCTTCCAAATGACTTTGCAAAAAGTCTCAACTTTATTATTGACACAATTCTATTTTATATACCTCAATGAATTTGTTTTGTCTCTCCAATGCCCACCCTTTATTTCTAAAAAAAAACAATTTATTTTAACCTTTTTTTATTTTGTACTACTTGTTTATTGTATTTTTTGTGTTTCCATAAAATATACACCAATTGTATATAAACATTATTATTTTAAATACTTACAACAAAAAATAAAGCGTTCATTGACATACTGCCTGTAGTATGCACTTCTATAAAAGAATTGGCAGCTTATATTGTAAATTTTCAATTATTTGAAGGAAACATATAATCCTATATTCAAGCTTCAATTTTGAATAATTCACGCATCCAGCTACTTAACACATCAAAAAGTAAGGCTATTTGCAGTTTCATTTACTATCTATCCTAGCGATTCCTAAGCATTTAAAATTTAATGATATCATAAAAACTTTAATTATGATTTCATATTTAAATGGAATTTTATCAAGGAATTTATTCGAAAAAACTTCATGGTACTGTTAAAATACTTTCCGCGAATAGTCTAGCTAACCTTTAACTTTTCATCTCTTCCTTGTCTATTAAAGCTCTAGTTTCTTGACCATTTAAGACAATCAGAAACACTGTTAGCTCCACCTCCTTAAGTTAACCAGTCGAATATATCGAAAACCAGTACCTTCACAATCTTGATAATATGCTCCAAGGAAAATATTTCTCTCCATACCATCGAGCAATTTCCATATTAGGTAAGTAAAGAGAACCGAACACCAAATTCCTTACTCTTGACATACATTTTCATTCACGTCCATGCATCGTTTCATACCCTCTCTTCTGTTATACTTTCTTCTAACGTCCCCATCTTTCAGAATTTTATTTATGTGATCGTGCCAACTTTTCCTTGGCCGACCTCTACTTTTTGTCCCTCTTTTATTAGGCTTATATACTTTTTTGTCAGACGGTCATTACTCCTTCTTTCTACGTGGTCAAACCGCCTTAGGATATTTATTTACATCTTAACTACTACATCTATTTCGTAAATCGTTATATTGGATCTGAATATTATGTAATACTTACAATAATCTGTATGAAAGTATTATACATTCTATATTCTACAAAAAGCAACGGGTCATTCAATATAATATATCTTAGTCAAGTGAAGTATTTCATTTCTGAATGTTGCCATATGAAAAAGTAATTTGAAAGTTTTCCAATGTCCCGGTCCGTCGGTCACATTTAAACACTGTGAATATTGATATCCATTATCCTGAGTCCACAGAGGCTGGAGGAGCGGTCATAAATTTGTCAGATCCATAATCTGAAGATATCGGTTAACCATGGCAAGAGCAAACAATCGGTATACAGGACCATAGATAATCTGTGTGCGGGGCAGTTTGTCATAGACCTATGGATAGGGTTACCATAACTTACAGGAACTAATACTGGACAATATTTGAGATGCCTAAAACTGGGGACATGCCTAGAACCTTCAGACTACGCAAACCCTGAAAGAAAATTGGAAAGTTTCTACGTTTAAAATTTCAATCTTGTAGTATTATTTTCAATAAAATAATCAAAAAATATACATAATCATGAATTAGTAATAAATTTATTTTTCTATCTACATAAGACAGTTTTTCTAATCTGTGATTTTTTATTTTGATGTTTTTTTACATAATAATATATTTAGAGGCAAGCCTATATTCTCGGCTTCTATAAGCAATCCGCTACTGCCTTTTTTTTAATTTTTAAATGAATATGTCCTTGTTAAACAAGTAGCACAAGCATTTATTTGCTTATTTTAGGGAACGTAGGAAGATGTATATGTACTCGTTTAACAAGGACATATTCATTAAAAAAAAAAATCTTCTTACGTTCCCTAAATAACCAAATAAATGCTTGTGCTTAGGTGAACGAAATCGGTCGAGGCAGGATTCGAACTCGCGACCACTGGATTACTAGCCCAGCGCGCTAGAACCGCTCTGCCACCGACCCATCTGAACCTTTAATCACACTCAACGATACAACGCACCGTGTCAAGCACATGTACTATATGCATATTTATATAGTGAAACATTCGAGGTTTTTCCTAGTATCATTTTTTAACTTACATAAACATTACCAAACTATTTTACCCTCTCAAATTTTTTGAGTGATTTTAATTTTGCAATTATTATACAAAGTGAGTGGGTTGAGGCCAACGCTACACTTCTCACTTCTAAGTCTCTCCACAAAGTATTCCAATTTTGTATGGAAATTTTTCGGCATTTTCATGAAAGGAATTTGTTTAATTATTATTGATTTTGATATTCCATTATGAAAACTTGATCATTATTCAATGCCATTTTATGAAAGTGATGCGCCTTTTTATCAATTTGAAAACAAATATATCAAATGTTTAGTTTCTTGAGCTTGGGGTCACTTTCAAATATTTGACAGTTAATAAAATTGAGAAGCACTGATCAGATATCCTTCAAAATCTAATGAGATCTAAGAGAGTATTATAAAAACAAATTTGCAAAATTTAAAAATTATCGAATGAGTAATTTGGTCTTTAATCTATAAAGAAGTATTAACACGCCGCACATAGTACATAGCAAATAGCACTTAGGGTCGTATTACGCATGTTATATAAGAAAACGGTAAGATAATCTTTCCCTGTCCAAATTCTCACGTCGTATTACACAAGTTATTTGGTATTATCTGTTATATCATAATATATACTTGGACGATTTATATAGCGCCGTTTTTGTGAGAGCTCACCTCAAGGGCGCTAATCATAATAATATCACATTGTACACATCACACACACGCGCGCGGTTACATTATGTTACATTTTGATGAAACTTTCAAAATACAATATCAGCATGATACTAGTTGATAATCTGCAATAAAAAAATACCTTACAAAATGCGAATTCATAACTCCCCACTATATCCCCTTGGGTTAGTGAGGAGTAAAAAATAATAGAAAATCAATGTGCCACTCAGTTTTGAACCATACATATATGTATTTTGTCGAAAAACGGGACATAAAGACTAAAGTTAATATTTTGTTCAAACTTTATCATTTAACTTAGGTATTAGTTGACTTTTTTTAAAGACTACAGTCTTAATCGAGCTTTGACCTCATTTAACTTTAGACTCCAACTCGTAGCAAAAAGGTTCTCAATTTAAAGACGACATGGTCTTAATGTCATCATCTCATCTTAATTTTGTTGCAGCTTTCTCCTACCTCCTGACTATCCACGATTTTCTCAAGTATTTGGCATCCTTAACACATGGCTAGCCCATCTCTATCTGAGTAATATGTTCTTCTTCTTCTTCTTCTTCCTTTTCATAGATCCGAAGATTCTTTTTCTCCTGCGATGTGGACTGCCAACTGTGTTAAGATTAATTTATATTTTTAATAAATAAAAATAAAAACACTTGTTTAAAATAAATTCCACTATTTATTTAAGGACTACAACCTACTACCGATTTCAAGCTAAGCACATTTTCAAGTGTGTTAAGATATTGTTCTTGTGCCTTAAGTTTTATAAGTGCATATTTATCACCACGGAATATGTGGCCTTAACATGCGGCTTTGCGTCTCTTGACAGTGGTCCCTTTCTTTCTCTTTTTTCCATCATATTAAAAATACTTTCATTTGAGACCCTTACTATCAATGAGATGCGCATAAAACTTTTGTTTAGCCACATCTCGAGTCCAACCTTTAACTTCGTGCTACTGTGTTGGCAACAGGTATGCTTTAACAGCTCTCCATAACGGGTAGAGTTGAAATATTGGAGACTTTATAAATACAATGACAGTCTCCCTTATATGGCCTTCGTGGCTCAGTTGGTTGGGTATCTGACTGCCGATCCAAAGGTCCCGAGTTTGATTCCCGGTGGAGACAGTTTTTAATTGTGTTTTCAGTCTGGATCTGTGAGACGATTAATATCGTAAGTCTCCAGAATGTGACAACTAAATATTTGACATCGTACTTGTTAGTTGCCCGAGATGCAATATTAAAATATACTGGGCGTATGGAAACCCTACCAAGGGGTTAACCGGACCAACCAACTGCGGGTCAGTGGGAATGCTCCTCGTCTAATTCGGGAAGGCCATCTAAACCCCTCCCCCCATTCTTCAGGACGTCATATCATCCCCACTGTCCATTTCATCCCCTTTCCATACTTAACCGTAATATTGGCAAACAAAACAATTCGGTCAAACCTCTAATATATAGTTGGTAGGTTGGTACTATGAACAATATAATATTACTGAAACTTTGTTTACATTGTATACAGTTCACTCTTATAGGTACCCTGTTTTGTCGTGTTTTTGACAACGTTGCATGCATTTCAATTGTTTAAAGATAAGTTTAATCAGTTGAATTAATATTTCCATAATAATTGTATAACAATTTTCTGTGAGTATTAAGGATCTTGTATACCTTAGGCATACGGATATACACAAATATGCACACTAAATTACCATCTAATGTATGAAACACGAAAAAAATTTGTATGTCACAATATTTTTGCGTGAGGAAAATCTATTTTTTTAAATAGCATCGATTGAAGTAAAAATCTACTTCATAGGCCTTGTATATATTTTTATTTTTATTTTATTTACATATTTTAATACAGTACATTTTATACAAAGTACCTTTACCTAGTAAAAATATTGAAATTTTACTATCTCATTAGGCTGAATGCCTGTTCTGTTAATTATAAAAGATTTTTTGCATGCAGAAATATATTTTATTATTTATTTATTTCTATCCAAAACATAGAGTAAATAATATAAGATATAAAACATAGAGTAGATAATATAAGATATAAAACATAGAGTAGATAATATAAGATATAAAACATAGAGTAGATAATATAAGATATAAAACATAGAGTAGATAATATAAGATATAAAACATAGAGTAGATAATATAAGATATAAAACATAGAGTAGATAATATAAGATATAAAACATAGAGTAGATAATATAAGATATAAAACATAGAGTAGATAGGCAAAAGAATGCCCCGCCGCTCATTCAATATACGAATGCATCCGACTCCGCATTTGAGAATCTCCGTCGATACGAAGATATTTCACAGGTAATTAGGTACTATGTCAAATATTAATTTCACACGCACCCAATAACAAGTTGCCACATTCTAGAAACTTACGATATTTATCGTCTCACAGATCCAGACTGAAAACACAATTATAAATTGTGTCTCCGCCGGGAATCGAACCAGGGACCTTTCGCTCATATCATAATTTGGTTTATAATATTTTATATACTTAACGTTGGAAATGTCTATTGTATTTTATGTTAGAGGATACGTTTTGTATACTTCTATTTATTACGAAAGGAAATATGAAATATCTGGTTGGTTGGAAGAAATTGCCTAATGGCAATAAGCCCGCCATGTACAAGAAGATGTATAAATAAATAAATATGTATGTTCTAGAAATGTGCTACACAGATTGCATAAAACCAGGAGCAAAGAATTGTGTTCACTATTAATTTTACATCTGCTGTAATAAAACTGAAGAATACAGCACTTTTTTCAATAAAAAATATTTGACTCCTTTAACATTTCCACTTTTCGCAATAACTCTTGAAATATCTTTCTTTGATTTTGTTGTTATTCGGTTTTGATTTTATTCATTCATTCATTCATACCGTCACGGCATAATCCTAAAATGTGCCACGGCGGCGGTCGTCTATAGGTTCATTTAAATCAATATTTTTGTTGTCACTCTCTGTATGTATTCCATTCAACGAATATCATTCGTGTCTATTGAAACTTATGATTTTTCCGTTTTGGTTTCGTGATGATATTATTTTATATGGAGCAACGTATTTTTACCGTTCCATTTCTTGTTTCTACTTTTGACAAACAAAAAAAAAGGTATAACCGACCCTAGATCCAATTAAATTTGAAATAAAATTCGGTAATGTATTTTTTGCTGTATTTTTATGTGAATTTGTCGCAAAATGCACGCCATCTTATGTTAGGAGCGCGAGCAATCACGCACATCAAACTAACAAGGTTGCCGCAAATTACAATTAGGACACAAGTTAATCAATAAACAAACAATAAAAACATATTTCGGTTATAATATTTCTAAGTAACAATACAATTAGTCATCACAAAAATGATTGTCTGACAATAATCGCTTATACATAGCTAGGGAATCTGCAAAAATGTCAGTTATATTAGCATATTTATTTCTCAATCTATGGAATCTTCTTATTGAGGAATTATATAATAGTAAGTACCGGGTATTACATTCTTAAGTAACAATACAATTAGTCATCACAACAAATGTACGTCTGACAATAATCGCTTGTACATAGCTAGGGAATCTACAAAAATGTCAGTTATATTAGCATATTTATTTCCCAATCTATGGAATCTTCTTATTGGGGAATTATATAATAGATAGTACCGGGTATAACATTCTTAAGTAACAATACAATTAGTCATCACAACAAATGTACGTCTGACAATAATCGCTTGTACATAGCTAGGGAATCTACAAAAATGTCAGTTATATTAGCATATTTATTTCTCAATCTATGGAATCTTCTTATTGAGGAATTATATAATAGTAAGTACCGGGTATAACATTCTTAAGTAACAATACAATTAGTCATCACAACAAATGTACGTCTGACAATAATCGCTTGTACATAGCTAGGGAATCTACAAAAATGTCAGTTATATTAGCATATTTATTTCCCACTCTATGGAATCTTCTTATTGGGGAATTATATAATAGATAGTACCGGGTATAACATTCTTAAGTAACAATACAATTAGTCATCACAACAAATGTACGTCTGACAATAATCGCTTGTACATAGCTAGGGAATCTACAAAAATGTCAGTTATATTAGCATATTTATTTCTCAATCTATGGAATCTTCTTATTGAGGAATTATATAATAGTAAGTACCGGGTATAACATTCTTAAGTAACAATACAATTAGTCATCACAACAAATGTACGTCTGACAATAATCGCTTGTACATAGCTAGGGAATCTGGAAAAATGTCAGTTATATTAGCATATTTATTTCCCAATCTATGGAATCTTCTTATTGGGGAATTATATAATAGATAGTACCGGGTATAACATTCTTAAGTAACAATACAATTAGTCATCACAACAAATGTACGTCTGACAATAATCGCTTGTACATAGCTAGGGAATCTGGAAAAATGTCAGTTATATTAGCATATTTATTTCCCAATCTATGGAATCTTCTTATTGGGGAATTATATAATAGATAGTACCGGGTATAACATTCTTAAGTAACAATACAATTAGTCATCACAACAAATGTACGTCTGACAATAATCGCTTGTACATAGCTAGGGAATCTGTAAAAATATCAGTTATATTAGCATATGTTTTATCTTTGTATGTATTTTTTTTTGTTCAATGTGATTATTTAATTGTATTTTAATTTCAACAAAGGTGTTATAAATCGAATTGAATGCCCTGTTAACTGCCAATTGTTTGGTTTTTATGTTTCCATCACTATCAAGAAATATAGCCATTATAAAACGAAATATCCATAAAATGTTACCACCTCTAAGCTAATTAATTTGACGGAGAATGTGAAAAATTCGTATAAATTGTCGAATTTATTGGCGGGAAATTGCGGTGTTTTATTATATAATACATACATACATACTATATACATATATATACCTATCGTTATTTATTCAGCGAAAAAGATTCAGCAGTGAAACATTTTATTCGACTCTAAACTTTATGACCAAATACGCAACTACTTCAATTCCATATAAGGCTCCAATAATTCAATATCGGACAGTTTACCACAAAAATTCATAGCAAAATATTCATTGATAATAATAATAATTTTATTATAAACACTTTCTTGCACCCTGCGCAAGTGACGATTTTATCGCCAAATGGAAATTTCTTCCAACAAACCAGCTTTTCCACCCCAGAGAAGCAATTTGCGTGAAAAATTAATTAAAATAGATTCAAATTATAAATAAATTTGGTATGGTTAAATAAAACCAAAGTTTTCAGTTCTACTAATTAGTAGAACTGAAAACTTTGGTTTTATTTTACCATACCAAATTTATTTATAATTTGAAATGGAGTTCTTCCAAGAATTGTCCGTAGAAAAGTTAAAAAAAGTAAATAAAATAGATTCATTTTTTAGCATCTCAATAGAAATGAAGTTGGAATATTAATAATAATAGAAGTGGAGAGTAAAAAATACACTTGTCTATAGAGACATATAATATCAATATGAAGTTGATCACTCAATTTTCCCATACAGAAGCCATTTTACTTCTGTTTGACATACAAATATGAAATTTATTTCACATTGATATAGCAGACCATAGATTTTTTTTCTTTAAATTTTGACAATCCTTGAATGCATTTTTGATGAGTATATTTTTGTTGTATCGAAATTTCAAAATGTATAAAAATACCTCGATTTTACAGACCGTGAGAGCATTTTGAAAATTTGGACAGATGAAATCATAGAGAAGAAATCAAAAGTTGTCTATGGAAAACTTATCAGCTCTAGGTCTATGCACTTTACACATATGATGTTAATATAAAGTCGGTCGAACTTATAGTTTGGGCTGTGGAGAGGACACAAAAAGAATAATCCGTACGCCATACATACAAACACATCACGACGAAACTCACAGTGTGCACTCTCTACATGATACCCGTTGAGAAATTGATGTAAAAAATTGTGAAATCATGACTCTCTACTATTCCATAGTGTGGAGAGAAAAAAACACTACTGAAGAATCCATTAACGCATTCAAATTCCTTTCAAAACTATGAATTTTGAAATATGAATAATTGTCGACTGATATGTAGTCGTTTTGAGTATCCATATTAGATTCATATCCCGCGTTGCTATTTTGGCACAATATACATAAAGGCTCCATTCTTGCCTCAATTAACACATTATTTTGATTTCACTATAACACTTTGCTACCTACATAACATTCTGATCGCTAATTTCAATTCACACTAAATTCTAATTAGTTTCACTGTGAAGTCTTAACAACATATTGTTTTGTTATGACTGCTCGTAATTACATTATGATAGTTGTATACATTATTTGTGATTCATATTTTCAGCGCTAGATGGCACTTGTATTCACGTTTGATAATAATTATTATAATGATTTTAGTAGTCATCGTTAATGAATAATACAAGTCAACAAAATCAAAATAGTTTATTAATTAAAATATATATAAAAATAAATAAAAACATATAATTTAAATCCACTAATGATATTCAGTTTGATTTCTGCCTCTGAGGATGCCGGCTGTGTTCGGCAAAAGCACTTAGGCTCATTAAAGTCTTACTCATTTGTGGATTAAAACCATGTGTTTTTATTTCTTTTTGTAAATATTTTAATTTTTAATTATGAACTACCACTGTGTTAACGATAAAACTTTGAAATTATTTAAATTTTTTATCCGTATGGATGGAATGATACAACTGAGTGATAAAACCGACCAATACAAAACTTAGTCAGGTTGTAAGAAATAGCCATATTGTCAATAAACTCGCCATCAACACAGGTTATTAGAACATCAAACAGCGTTTATGATACCCTGATCAATTCAATTATCGGATCTATAAGGAAACTCAATTAACGGTATGATTAGCGAACGTTGCACAAGCTCTTAAAGTGATCACGTAGACCAGCCGATGATAGGTCGTAAGCCCTGTCGGTGCCTTGAGTTCTCCTTTAATAGGTACTCGTATTTCAACTTATAGAAATTAAATTTCCAAAACAAGATTTTAATACACATTTTCTCTTTCGTCAAATATTGTCAATCGCTAAATGAGTTTTATTGAGCAATATATTATCCCAATTTATTTATTCAAATCAAACTTTTATTTCACAAGACGTGAGAGCATTTTCATTGTTTTGAAATAAACCGTTGTCCAAGGAAATCTTAGTACCTATAACAAAATGAACTTTACATATTATATCAAATTTAAGTAAATTGATCTTCTTAATAAAACTGTGGGAAAAACACAAAATGTCATATTATCTATGAAAATTCAAATTAATAGGGTAGAGAAAAAAATAAAGATATTTATGCGATTCTTCATAACAAGTAAATAAAAAAAATTAGTACTCTTTTCAAAGTTTTCTTCATATATTATATTTAATCGATTTTTCAATGGCATATTTTAAATTACACAAGTAATTTATTTTTTATAGTCAACTAAAATTATGAAAAAAATTATATTTTATTTTACGTTCTACTTAAATTTTTCGCAAACGCGATTCCCATTCACCGGTATCGCTCTATGCTGAGCATCGTCAGAATGATTCTGACGATGCTCAGCATAGAGCGATACCGGTGAATTATAGTTTTAATTTAGATGTTAAATTATATTTAGAAATGTAGGTATACATATTCCCAAAGACTAAATATGCAAATCTCAATAGAGAAAACAAAAAGCATGGTAACCTCAAGATATCCAGTACGTTGTAAACTTGCTATAGACAATAAAACTATAGAACAAGTTATGAGATTTAAGTACTTGGGCATAGAAATATCCAGCAGCAATGATCTCTATAACGAAGTACATGAACAAGCAACCAAGGCTGCTGTAGTGGCTGGATGCCTGAGAAGTGCTGTGTGGAGAAATAGGGATATGCTGAGGGAGAGTAAAGTCAGGATCTACAAGACTTGCATAAGACCAATCATGACATACGCCATAGAGACAAGAGCTGACACCACCCGTACAAAAAGTCTCCTTAGAACCACGGAGATGAAGACTCTACGGCCCATCGCAGGAGTAACCCTCCGTGATCAAATGAGGAGCTCCGAAATAAGGAAAATTTGTGATGTTGAGGACGTGGTACGATGGGGTAGAACAAGAAGACGTTTCTGGAGAGACCACGTGGGGAGAGCAAGCTCAGACCGAGTAGTGAGGATATCAGCTGATGAACATCCTACAGGTAGCAGACCTCCAGGAAGACCACCCAAACGATGGAGGGACAGCTGGACGTCCTCCTCCCAGGAACAGGTGCCGAGAACTACAGGACATAGTCCTAGCTGAAGAAGAAGAAGAAGAAGAAGAACAGTATACATATTGTTATGTTTTTTCATTGCAATATTATTTATTTATTTATTTTATGTAGCTTCTCGGGCAACTAAGAGGTACTATGTCAAATAATTATTTAACACGCACCCAATAACAAGTTGTCACATTCTGGAGACTTACGATATTTATCGTCTCACAGATCCAGACTGAAAACACAATTAAAAACTGTGTCTCCACCGGGATCGAACCCGGGACCCTCGGATCTGCAGTCAGATACCTAACCAACTGAGCCACGAAGACCGAAATATATTCAAATTTCATTAACGCTCAGCCGAAAACGCATAGCTTTGTTTACTTTGTATGAAAAAACGATAAAATATCAAAAAAATCAAGCGGGAAACAAATTTTAACATACATTGTCATCGAGTGCTTCAGAGCTCTAACTAATCGGGAAGTAAGTAAATCAATTGCCAAATTCCCGTACAGAGAAACAGACAGACAGACATGTAGAGTTAAAGAAAAGTGTGCAAAAAAATATTATTTAGCACATTTCACTGATATAATAAGATAACATTCCAGAGGCGCTTTTAAAAATGGACATGAAAATAGGGTGAACTTGTCTCCCACTTTTATACAAATTATTGATTTGTTTTTATGATTTAATTTATGTACTTTGGCAATGTTTAAAATTTGCGAGTGTTCCAAAACATCGTTGGAATTTATCACCCACAAAATCCAGTACATTTAATCTCTCTGTCAGTTTTGAACCATTTCCTGAATCTAATTTAAACCGTTGAAGGTTTTACTGCAGGTCATAAATCTGGGTATTTACCTTTGGGCCTTAAACTAAACATACATACATATTATAATGGTGCGTCCTATTGTCTGTTTGTACTTAAAACACTCGAGGGCTGGTCCCAAATTGTTCGCTAAAACGATAAATAACAAGAACGCAATATAAAAGATATGACTTTCATTTACTAGATGTGCTCACATTTTGAGATTTCCATTACACTTTGTGATGCTTTCCAAATAACTTTATTTAACAAACATATTTAATTATTATTTAGTTTTGTAATAAAAACTATTCTTGATGAAACTCCGTATTATAAAAACTTGTATTAATCAAACGTGTTATTTTACAAATTGTCTGTCTTGTATATTTATGTATAAAAATAGTGTAATATAATTATCATAAAACAACCTGAGTAAGACTTCCGGGTGCGCAGAGCGCAAATTTGTGTATTTTTGAATGATTGGTATATATTGTACAAATCGACCTTCTCCACGACGAAATGGCTCAAGAAGTTTGACTAAAACTATATTCAAAGTAAAGAATATACAGAGTTAACATATGCTACGAGTCTATATTTATATAAGTCGCTACTATAGTAGGTACCTACTTATATAAATATATACACCCAAAAAACAAATACCTAAACCTCGATTTCTAGTACCTAGATTCGTTTATCAATCGCAGTCAAATAGTATCGAATACGTCAAGAATGTCTAAGATGTCAATATTATCATTTAAAATTAGTTTAAAACCAGCTGCTGGAGGCTTCTCTTCCAGCTTCATAGTTGAACAATAGTCCTTTTGCATTTTTCCAATAATGTTGTGTAGGCAGCTTTATCCTTATTAATAATTCCAAATTAAACATGTAGGTAATAAAAATGACAAATTGGAAAATGAAATTATAATTATAGTAAGAAAATTATCTGATTTCTTTGCATATCTGGTAAACCAAACTTTACTTTTATCAAACTTTACTTTTACCAAACTCTACTTTACTTATCAATAATCTATCAATTATAATAGTAAACTTAATGTAGGTAAGCTTAAAAACATTTACTGACTAATTGTTTTAATTCAAACCAAATCAATAACGATTTAGCTAAGAGACATTTTGTAATCAATTGGTAATGCATTTTCCGTTCAAAATTGATTTTTTTTCCCGAGCTCAGTTGGCAAAGAGGTTCCATCACAAAATAATTCATTTTGAAAACGAATGAGGTTCCATTAGTCTTCGACCTGATACAGGTACAGTCCTCAATCCACCTGATGGGTCAAGTACAGTCCTACAAATCGGATTTGATGTAACAGGTATTGGTTGTTTGCTAAAAGGAACCGACTGATATCGGATTAATGAAAATAAACTCTGATCTATGTACATTTTTTTATGTCCTTTGATACTAAATAATTTATTTCTTTTCCACCATTGTATTCTAGTACAAACGTTCAAGTATATTTTCGAATCGACTAATCAGAATTACACATTCTTCACAATAATTTTCTAAGTCATACTTACATAATTGTGGATAGTTTACGTATTAGAATTCCATTTTACATAATAAAATCCATACTGTTCATAAGTCAAGGATAAACAACTTTCTAAATAAATAATAGCTTTGAAACAGGAATATTTTTAAAATCTGGGATTTTGATTTTTTTCCCTGTCAATACACATGTTCACTAATCATATTTTTTTATTAAATACCTTCAATATCTATTTTTATCTAAAAGATCCATTCTGAAAAACTAATTACTCTTAACTTCCTAATACCATGAACGTTTATTGAGAAATTGCGAAAACAAATTAAAAACAACTTTCATTCTACATATTATGAAATTCTAAATTATGTTGTTCTATACAGCCTTCACAGATGTCATAACTCAATGGTTTTAATAATATTATTATATGTTAATGTTAAATATGATAAAATTAATACGCTTTTTTCAGTATCTTTTTTTATGTTATTCAATGTAGCTAATCCTTCACTAATTGAATATGCATAAAAAATGAAAAATTTAATTTATTTAAGCTATCGATCTAGCATTTGTACTGAAGAGCTTCACGACTATTTCGCTTTTTGTAAGTTAAAGTTAGGTTTCAGTATGTTTTAAGGTGAAAAGGCCCTTGCAATGCAAAACGATCTTATTAACAACGGAATATAGGTAATTCATAAAACTATAAATCTGTGGTGATTTTTGACCTATCTAATAAATATACCAATAAATTTTAAATATTATTAGGTGGGTAATGCTAAAAGGTTCGTAAGATAGATTGATGATTTCAAAATTAGAAACCTTTTCTTGGTATCATATATAACACCTCCCCCCTCGATGGCTGTATCATAATGATATGGCAGGTTTCACTGTAATATCACAACGGACAAGGGTGGAAGGGGGGATAAACTGTGTGTGTGTGTGTGTGTGTGTGTGCTCAGTCTTGTATTTAATAAATTATCATTAGGACAGATGTAAATCCTTTGCTGTCAACGGACCGGAGGAGTCTGCACAGAGACAAAAGCTATTAGACACAACTACTTTCCTCTAATCGCTTCTGTGTCTCACAGGGTTGTCTTCGCCTAATGCATCGTACGTTTATTTCTTGCGTTTATTTAAATAGTATTCATGTTTGAAATGCATTCATCGCGTAAAGAAAAGGCATCGGAAGGCCCAAAAATTGAACCGATGAATCAGGATGACGGGGAGAAAATGGATACAGATGACATCAAAGAATCAAAGGTGGAAGGAAATGGAAGAGGCCTTTCTCCAGCAGTGGAGAAAAGAAGGCTAAAAAAGAAGAATTATTATGTGTATTCCCTTTTTAAAATAAAATTAAAACAAAAAAGCTATCACACCAATATTAGGAAAAAAAGGGAAAGACTATTTGTGTGAAGGGAGGGGCTTATTTAAGGGAATTCTGGGATGGCGTTGGTTTAATTCAATTATTTTTAAGATGGTGCTATCAAGTGATCACTGAACTTCGCCGCAAGATTCAGGCTACAAAAGAATAAACTATTTATTTGGAATAATTCCTATCTTTGCACAACCCTTATTTTGATGAGGCTTACAACAGATGTCTGTGACGTCACGCGTCATCACCACAAACATATCACTGGCCACTCAGCTTAATGAAAACAACAATTATATTGCGTGTCCAACCAAATTAGACAATCTCACTACGATTGCTTGCGATATTCTCTACGTCTCTTACCTATGTCGCGTTGTAGCAGGCTGTTGCTATGAAATACCTTGGCTAAGTTACGCCAGTAGCTACAGAAAAAGATTTCAAAGTTATTTTTCTATGATTTGTCATGTTTTTTTTCAATAGCACTTAAAATTTAGATTCCATATGGTTTTGTTTTTTCTTTAACCTTCGATATTTGCTTGGATTGCTCAGAAATCTTTTCTATTTTCATAGTTTTCGGGTATCCCGCAAGAGCCGGTTAATCTAAAATCAACACCTTAGAGTAAGTCAGACCTTATTCAAGATTATTGTCCAAATAGCATCCCTGCCTGTCGCAGTCCGGAACAACTCGCTGATGATGTATTTGATGCCAGTCCACTCATGCGGAGTCATGGTGGCTGTCGTCTTACTGTTCCGCGTCAGACTGACCGCACGTATATTTTAAAAATTAAGTATTGAAAAGACACTCAACATAAATTAAATAAATATTTGGTTAAATAATGCGTTTCGATTCTAGATTTTAATTGAACTGTATCTATATGTTAAGTCTCAGTTTATTTAATGAACTGTAAGTACATATATATCTCAAGGTTTTCTTAGAATTTGATTCAAACGGTTTTGCAGTTAATTGAAAGGTATTTTTACCTCATCGGCAAATGCAAAATAAATAAAACGTGTGAATGTCGTACAAGTACATGTAAAGGTTGAACAATAGGGAACCTAGGTAAGACCCTTGAGGAACGCCTGAAAGAGAGACAAAGTAGTCACGGATATAAATCACCTTCGACCATCAACGAATAAATTAAATTCCTATCATATAATACAAACCACCTGTTCAAGTCTCAGTGTATATATAGGTTATGTTATTTGAAATCTATTTATAAATGGAAAGTTGGTGTGTTTTGTCTGTATCCAGACACTGACGATTGCTTATAAAAACAAAAACCACACAATTTAACACGTTTTTCGTTGTGTTACAGTTGAGGGGTGTAAAGATTTTGATTGTGTCCGTAAATTGTGGCCGTGGAATTGTGGAAACCGGCGCGGTCTCTAGGTGACCACACTGCAAATGGTTCAGTCTGGATCGGGGTGAGCTTTGTGGAAATTAATCCTACCCTTCCTCCTCTCCTATCCCCATCCATTTTCGCTAGTTCTGTTTGGATATCAAACCGGGACACCCCTCCACCTAATGGATTACACCGGCCTCTGGAATTATTATTTATTCCGCAACTGAGTAATGGCAAATCGTTAAGCTCCGAAAAAACATTAATTAGTGAGAGGTGAAGTGGATTTGTACACCCTGTTTCAGGTAAATGATACATTGGCTATCTTTTTCATGCGAAAATCTGATGTCACGCTCAAAGTTTACACAAACAAGTATGCTTTACTCTTTGTGGATGTTTTCTCTATAACCTTTAATATTATGAATGGATATTATTTTTCTATTTTGATACCAATATTATAAGTTTTTTAAAATATATAATTAATGTTGCATCCTACATCGTGTCTGAATATTTCAATAGTTTATTTAGGTATACAAATATTAGCTGGTGTGGAAAATAAATAACACATATGTTTTGAGCCTTGAACAAGTGTTATTTTTAGTAGGTGCCGTGTAATATATGTTCTCAGGAATGAATTCCTTTTTCAATATATATTTTTTTTTATTACAATTTTGTTCAAAAAATTTTATTAAAAAAAATATCATTGGATCGCAAAGTCCACAACTGACACAAATATCTTTGAATCTCATCAGTCCCATTGAACATGCGGGTCTTATGATGATGATTTTGATCAGAGAAGTACCTCTTTCAATGAGATAATTACCGAAAAATATAATCATTCGAATCGTATACTGAAATAGGGTCTCGTTGAGTTCTTCTTCATTTTTATATTGATTATGACTTAATTTTTTTTTAATAGAGCATTTTCCGAAAACAGGTGCATTAAAAATATTATTATATTATTATAATATTATAATCTCCAACGCCCCTTTGCATTATTCGACCAAGTATTATCATATTATATTATTAATACCAACCAGCGAGATGCAAAGTATTCGAAAAGGTTTACTTGCATATCTACAGATCCTTCTAAAACGTCCGTTCTTCGTAAGGTGTTTTTGAAAATATAATCATAAAATCACTCGTTTATTTAACTGTTTAAAAAATAATAAATAAATTCAGTAAATTTATTTTGGTGAAAATCGTGATCAATAATTCACATAATTTTACGTTGTTTAATGCAATTTTTTACTTTGTGACTCCATCATTAATAAACAATAAATACAAATAAATTAAAATTACAAATTACTTTGTTTCCACCACTAATGAGTATTTATAGTTTACTAGTTGCGGAGCTGACCCGCTCCCTCATCAGAACAAACTAATACTAGTATTAGTTTGATAATGATAGTTTGATAAAAATAGTATTAGTTTGTTCTGATGAGGTAGCGGGTCAGCTCCGCAACTAGTAAACTATACATAAATACTCATTAGTGGTGTAAACAAAGTAATTTGTAATTTTAATTTATTAGTTAAAATGTGCCACAAAAGTAAAGCTACGACGTATAAAGATAATAAATACAAATTTACTTTGTATAAACCACTTTATTGACTAACGTCTACATGTTTCGTGAAAATAATCCAATTTTGAATATTTTGACAACAACTTTTTTTAATCATTTTAATTTAGAGATTTATGTTTATAATAAAAAAACTGTATGTAACCTTGAATAAATAAAATAAATACCCAAATCTCATTTGATTAATCTTGAAGTCAGAATAAAAATCGGACACACATACTTATAAACATATTTGTTAGTATTGATGGTAATCGTAAAGAAACATTGATATTGTGTTCTATCCCCCTTCCACTCAACGCAGACTAAGCGTGGCTAGAGTGAATCTGCTATAGGTACTCACTTAACTTAACTCGGTTTATTTTATCTAACTTTTCCATAGTCCGACAATCCCGACACCGTCACGGGGTTTACTTAAAAGATTACCATAAATAATGAAATATAGCCCCATCCCTAGTTCACATCTGTGTTGTACACTCAAGACTCGAGGACAGTGCTCCTGAAACAACTGCATAAATAACGATATTTATAAACAACCATCCAAGTGAATATTTTTTGCCAACGCGGTCGGTTAATACTTAATTTTTTGACAGAATAATTCTTTTGATTAAAAGTTGATAACTATTCGCCATACACACGACGTAAAACGAATGGGTTGTGGCCAACACTAAACTCTCCACTACACAATGAAGCTTCCCTGCTAATATTACACTCTAATATCAAATGAAATCAAATAACTGAATTATTTTTCATACAAAAATCTATTATTACTAGTTTCATGTAACAGATGAGATCCAACTGTCAATAGCGATAGTGTGTATAGTTGAAGAATAAGAATCAAAGTATGAACCCATAAATCCAAATTATTACAAATTTTATCACATGTTGGTATGTATGTCAAGATAGGACAGTATGGAGGTCAGTCCTCTTTTCCTACCCGGAATATGAAAACAGCATGATGGTTCTGTATGTATGTTTGGAGATTAAGTACCTATCAAACTATTAAGTCTTCTTACATATTGTGTATAGGCGACTGCCATACAAATTGTATGAAGCAATGTCGTAACTAAATTCAATTTTTATAAAAAATTAAAAAAAAAAATTGAGATGTGCTAATACAATGTTAATATTTTTTATAGAAAATTAAATTATCTAGTTGGGGTGTTTCGGCTTTTTTCGATATTTTTAAAGAATTTGGAAATATAGGCAGTTAAAATCATAAATTTATCATAAAAAAAAATATTTTTCTTAATAAAAAATGTTTGAGAAACCCTGGAATTTTTTTAATAAAACTAATTTGAGCTTTTGTATTTGTCTATGTTTTTATATGGTTTCTGAGATATATTGAAAAATAAACCAAAATTTCAAAAGTTGACCCCTGACTGAAACAAAAATTCACAATTCTGAGTACTAATAAAAGTTTTGTTGGCCTTTATTGTTTATATATTCTGAAAATTTGGGCTCTGTAAATTGAGCGGATCAAAAATTATAAGGGGGGACGGGGACATTTAAACTCATAAATTTATCATAAAAAAAATATTTTTCTTAATAAAAAATGTTTGAGAAACCCTGGAATTTTTTTAAAAAAACTAATTTGAGCTTTTGTATTTGTCTATGTTTTTATATGGTTTCTGAGATATATTGAAAAATAAACCAAAATTTCAAAAGTTGACCCCTGACTGAAACAAAAATTCACAATTCTGAGTACTAATAAAAGTTTTGTTGGCCTTTATTGTTTATATATTCTGAAAATTTGGGCTCTGTAAATTGAGCGGATCAAAAATTATAAGGGGGGACGGGGACATTTAAACTCATAAATTTATCATAAAAAAAATATTTTTCTTAATAAAAAATGTTTGAGAAACCCTGGAATTTTTTAAAAAAAAAAATTTGAGATTTTGAATTTGTCTATGTTTATACCAATTTTTAAGCGTTCTAGCTTTTACGGTTTCTGAAATATATGGAAAAATAAATCAAAATTTCAAAAGTTGATAACCCCTGACTGAAACAAAAATTCACAATTCTGAGTATAAAAGTTTTGTAGGCTTGTAATTTTTTATATATTTTAAAATGTTGGGCTCTGTAAATTAAGCGGATCAAAAGTTATAAGGGGGGGACAGACACACACACACACACACAAAACTCACATAAAATGCTCTACTCCGAATTCTGAGTAAATCCATGTATGGGAACATATATGCTGCGAGGCCTCTAGTTGGTGTTAATAGCATGCAAAAAGTCCACTACGCCATACAAAATGTTCCTTCGTACACGCATCTTGGCTTAATAATGTCGATTCATTCAGAGAATTGAATTATCATGAACGAATCGACAGTTGGATGAACATAATTTTTCCAACGGTTGTATGTTTTTCTTTTAACGTTGACCAACTTTGAATGCAGTTTTTTGAATATTATTGGTATTGTATAAATAGTTTAAACAAAATTAAAATATCTTAAATTTCCAGGTCGTGAGAGCATTTTTTCAGTTTTAACAGATGAAATCATAGAGAAACATTGAGAAAAAATGAAGCGTTGTCTATGGAAAACTAATAAGCTCTAAGTTTATGTACTTCAAACATATCATACCAATATTTAGTTCATCGGCTCTAGTTTGATCTGTACAGAGGACACAAATTTTCAAAATTTTGTACGGCATACGGCATATAGGATACGACATACACACAAAAATATCACAACGAAACTCAAAGTATGCACTCTCTACATGATACCCATTGAGAAATTGATGTAAAAAAATACTCTTAAAAATTGTGAAATCATGATTCTCCACTATTCCATAGTAGTGGAGAATAAAAATATCTACGAGATTAACATTTCTCTCCACTAATATGTTTTTTTTTATTATTATTTATTCAGGTTTATAACATTACATAATATTTTTAATAACAATATACATATACATAGGTCATAGTACCACAACTGTACTAGTTAAGATTACGGATGACAATAGACGTGCTATGAACAATAAACAACTTACAATTCTCACACTACTCGATTTCAGTAGCGCGTTTAATTCCGTTGATTTTGACATTCTTCTTGCTAAGTTGTCCTCGCTAAACATAGCTCAGCCAGTATTGGAGTGGTTCACCAGTTATCTTGGCAACCGTAAACAATGCATTAAGACAGCTAACACTACTTCTGATTATGCCACCTTGCTGTCTGGAGTTCCGCAAGGTGGAGTTTTATCTCCACTGTTATTTTCCGTATTTATTAACTCTATCACTACAAACCTCAGATGTAAATATCATCTTTTTGCAGACGATCTTCAATTATATTTCCATTTTAATATCTCTGATATTAACAATGCAGTCCTTCACATGAATGAAGATCTTAAATTGATCTCTTCTTGGTCATCGGATCATGGTCTTCTTGTTAATCCTACTAAGTCCCAGGCAATTATAATCGGTAGTCCTCGTCTGCTGTCATCTATAAGGAATTTGCAACTCCCACTGCTGTATATCAATAACCAATGAATTCCTTATACCAGGGTTGTAAAAGATCTTGGAATCTTCATCGATGATGATCTTTCGTGGCATGAACAGGTATCGCATGTTAGTAAATCTATTTTCTTTGCCCTACATTCACTTAATAAACTTAAAAATTTCCTTCCATTCCGTTGTAAAATAATTCTTGCTCAATCGCTTCTTCTTCCATTGCTTGATTATGCCAATGTATGCTACTTGGATGCAAATGAGGTGCATCTCAATAAACTTGAACGTCTTCATAATATTTTTTTTTTCGCTACTATGTATGTAGTCTTCATAATATATGTATGTATCAGATTCATCTTTGGGTTGAAAAAATTTGATCGCATATCACCTTACCGCAATCTTCTTTGTTGGCCCAGGATACGCCAGCGGCGCAATATACACATTTTGTCACTATTTTACAATATTCTCTCGAACCCAAACCTGCCACAGTACCTCAAAAGCAAATTCACTTATTTATCCAGTCATGGACTTCCACTCCGATCTGCTGAATGTACAACACTTTCCATACCTATCCATAATACAGAATTTCTCAGCTCTTCGTTCGAAGTACAATCAGCAAGATTATGGAATAGCCTTTGTCCGGATATTGCGTCGTCTAACTCACTTAGTATTTTCAAGAAAAAACTAAAGAAGGAATATTTATCCTTGAACACCTGATCCCGATTTCCTCTCCTGTCCTTACCATATCCTTTTTCTTGCTATGAATTATATTTTTTTTTTGTTTTAATAGTATTTAAGTGTTATACGTATTTTCTTTGATTTCTTTTTTATTTGCTGTTGTACATACACAATGTTGTCATACTTTGTAATCTGGTTGGTTGGAAGAAATTGCCTAATGGCAATAAGCCCGCCAGTGTACAATTATATTTGTTTATATTATGTACAAAAAGATGTATAAATAAATAAATAAATAAATACAAATTACAATGTTAATTTTCTCTCGATAGGGTTAAAAAATCGTGATCGAAAGAGGAGTATCGTAATTACACACAGAAGAAAAATTCAACTTATAGGATCATGAATTGCCAAAAATATACCCTTTTAACTTTGTTTTGATCTTTTTATTCTCTAATTGAAGTGGGCAAGTTATTTACAGTAATTTCTGTGCTGCAGTTATATTTTTCTTTGGTATGTTGATTTTGAATTCTCCTCTAGACTTCCCTGTTTCACTAGAAAAAATTCAGGATGGTTCTGTCTGGGAGCATATGTAGTTGCAATCATGTTTATTATATGTATGTAGTAGTGAAGAAGACCCTCGAATATCAGTCGATTAGATATCTGACTGCTAATTTAAAGCTTCCTGGATCGATTCTGAGTGGAGACACAGTTTTTAACTGTGTTTTTAGTCTGGATCAGTTAGACTATTAAAATCATCATCTTCTTCTTTACTTGTTCCTTCTTTTATCGTATGTACCCGCGTCTTGGCTTAGAAATAAATTCTCTTTAACAAATCTACAATATTTATTAACGGCAAATTGCCTTTTACATACATGAACAACAATTACATACATTGAAATACAATAAGAAAACTTAGAACAATCATAAACATACTCAAAAAGAAAAAAGGAAAACTACTATAACAAAAAAGTAAATATAAGAAAAATAATATTAAAAAGCAGAAAAAAAATACAAATTGAAATAAAAGATATAGGTTCACACATTGAAACACAAAAATCATTAAAATATACAAACAGTCATATACACACTTAGAAAAAAAATCATAAAAAATAAAAAAGTAAATATGAAAAAATAATAGAACTATAAAAACAAACAAATGGGTACATACAATTCGATAATGAATGAAATGTATCCATTTATTCTGTTAATAGTTTTGTTATATCCACAACTGAATAAGCCGAATTCGTGCCCAAATATTTGTGTTATATAAATTCAATGATTATTTTTGTTTTGTTCCAGTCAGTTATGCCAACGTAAACGAAATATGAATCGGGATAAACAATTCATTGGTGCACGTATATAATGGATAAAATAAAAATGACAAAAAATATTTGTGAAAACATAGCGATTCAAACCAATATAAACAACGTACACGAACACCATCTATCGAAAGTTATGTAATCAACCAATAAGGGCCCAATCTATTTGAGATGAAATTTTAAAGATGTATTAAAACGAGTGGATTGTGAGCCAATACCCAACTATCCAATATCTAGAATTATATAGCCTTTTTATTATTGATAAGTTGACAATTACTGAATACATTGGGTTTGATTCTGTTTGTTTTGGTCACATCCTGCGCTACGAGGGTCTCCTACATGACCTAATGGAGGGAATGGTTGAGGGGACAAACCACAGGGGACGTCCACGACGGGAATATTTGTTCCAGGTGTGCTAAGACACGAACTGCGCCACATATGTTGAGCTGAAGAGGGCTGCAGAAGATAGAGCGATGTGGAAATCGAGATGTAGACTTCTTATGCAAACCAATCCGCAGGATTGAGACTGGAGAGAGATTCTAAAAACGTAATAAAATTTGAAAGAAATGTCAAATTTTGTCATTCCAAATATTTTTTTGTTTTTTTTAATAAGATTAAAATGACAAAAGAACTTCACTTACGTGTTATTAAATGGGTGTATTTTAAAATGACAATTCATGTTAACACATTTTATGTATTTAGATAAAATGTGTGTGTGTGTGGAAAATTAACCATCCATAATTACATATTATCGTAATAAGATTGATAGATTTGACGGTAACTTTGTGGTAGTCCATGATTACAAAAATAAAAATGAAGCAAATACTTTGCTATATACCACTTATTGAGTATAATTAAACACTACCAGTTTCGGGAGTGCACTCCTCCCATCGACAGGTGAATTATAACTAAATAATGTTAATGAGATTCTATGTCTACTAAGTGTGTTGTGTTGATTGGTGGGGTGTAGGGTGGGGTAGAGGTAAATTGTGCGTTGTTGTGATTGGTTGGACAGAAGAATGAGGGACGGATAACGGGAAAATTGACAACAATGGAGAAGAATTAGGGCATTTGGTGTTATTGATAAGCGGTTTACCTAAGTTGATGTTTCTTTGAATTTCTATTGTCTCTAAACTATTCATCAAATGACCTTTGTGTGTTACCTGGTGTAAGAGTTTAACAGTGTGGCTATGGAATGAGTGGTTCGTTTCTAATATGTGGTTTGCAAATTCAGAGAAGTTGCTATTCATTATACATCGCCTATGTTCTTTAATCCTCGTATTAATGTTTCTGGAGGTTTGGCCAGTGTATAATGAATCGCAATCTCCTCATATTATCGTCATCAAGACGTAACATATATTATACACTCTCTTCATGATCGCTGTTTCGAAGTATTTATAAACTAATTAAGTTACGAATTCATGAACTCTCCACTATTATTTTCATAGCAGTGGAGAGTTAAAAAAAACTCGCAGTGAACAGCTCTCCTTAGCCTCGTATTATGAGAAGTCACTTTTGAGTTCATAATCGTTTATTCAGAAACTTGTTTGAAAACCTGTCTTTATGAAGCGCTGCGATTTTTTTTTTGCACTCGTGTGTAAAGGAAACATTTTCTTAAACTATCTCAATCTGTTATTTTTTTTTACATTTTTGAATATCCCGCATTATTTGGCTTCCTCGTGTAGCACCCCCCACCCATTCTACATATCATAACAATTTATTTTTTAAATAATTTCATGGCGTAGTGAAATATGAGGATACAGTGATAATTGGTTAAGTGAGTAGGTACTCTGCTTAAAGATTCATTTATTTATTTATTTACATCCACATGAAAAACACAGAATAACAATAAAAATGCAATAGAACAATTCAAAATATAAAAAAATAACTAAGTTTAGTTTGTCGATCGACAATTCTTGATAGAACTCCATTGTACGTTAATATGTTATAAAAAAAATATAAAAATAATTGGTTATAGTTCTATTGTTTTTCTACTATATTGTTCTACTATCATGTAATTTTGTATATAACCACTAGTCTCAGTCTTGTAGAGCATTATTCTGACGATGTGCTTTGCACGAAACGCGTCAATAATCTAATAAAAACAATAGAACTATAACCAAGTATTTTTATATTTTTTTTATAACATATTAAAAAAATAACAATTATTCAATAGCACAACAAGAGTACAATTCATCATACATATAATATCCTCGATTAGGGTGGTCGAGCAATGAATATAAACGCTTTTCTTCAATATATTACAATATAATATGACGACTATATGCAATTGTACTAGGTACCTGTACACGTGAACTAGACAATATCAAAAGACGTCGCGCACACTTTGCGCCTTCTATAAATCTCAATCATTCTGTCTCGCTCGCACTCACACTATCACGTATCTCCCAATACAATATTAAACAATTTAAAATATGCTGGCACTGGCAAAATTCTCCAATAACATGAACAGAAATCAGTTCTTACAAACATGAAGACAACATCACCAGTGACATACATACCAACATCCAGAAGATTATAACTCTTCCACTGAGCACTGTTTATGTCTATTATTAGTATTATTTTTAAATGATATTTTGGTCAATACAGTACATATATGTTAGTTTTGTATAGTATATTTAGTTTATATTAAATATTTCGTATAATACATTCTAGCTCTCCTTTTGGGGAAGGTCCACTTACCACCCTGTATCAGTGGCTGGCACAGGGTGTTCGATAAGACAAAGATACTTTAGCTGTGGATACAACTGGATTGAGTAGATATTTATTTCCTCAGTAATGGCTTCATTGTTTCTCAATTATAATCAATTATCTTGTTTCCCATTTTCAGACAATTTATTGCATCGACAAAAGTCACTTTCATTCACTTAATTACATTTATTTTTAGTCTGACAATAAATTTGAGTAAACAGCGACCCAGAACTATGTTACGAAAATGTAGAAAAAAATATTTGGGAATAAATAATAAATTCTGGTATGTATTAATTTCGTATTGATATTTATATACATACAATAGATTTTTTTTTAAATAATCTTAGTTATTAGATAAATAAATATAATATTTCCAAACTACTACTAAACGTATTTGGGAAATTGCCAATAGGTGACAGCATAAATGGTTTGATTTTGCCAAATTCATTTCCTTAAGCGGTAAATTTTCTTACTTGCCAACGATTTTTCAATGTTCCTGTAATTAAGGAAAGCTTTATATGATATCCTCGATTAGGGTTTAATAGAGATTATCAAAGACTCGTTAGTTCATCAGTAATACATATATTAACAATATTTATTATACACAAAGATACATTAGATCAGACTAATAACACCAAATAATAATAATAATAAATGGATAATTTCTATAGCGCCATTTTTGTGTATCCACCTCAAGGGCGCTTAACAATAATACCTGGAAAAAATAATCATAAACAAGGAAATAATCACTATACGAGTTTTTGAAAAGATAAGTTTTTAACTGTTTTTTAAACACTTTCACTGTCTATCGATCTTAACCTATATGGAAGCTTATTCCACTGAACCGGACCCACTACAGCAAATGCTCTTTCACCAAAGTTCGTTATTCGACACGTATTTTGCTCTTTTAGTCGATGCATGGCCGTATTACTTGCAGAGTGAAGCGTAGATCTTTTTTGGTTCAGGTCATCTGGTACACAAAGATCCATGAGGTATTTTGGAGCACGTCCGTGAATAACTTTGTGCACCATCCAGCATATCTTGTACTGAATCCTTTCCGATATTCGCAACCAATGAAGATCTTTTAACAGTGGAGTTATGTGGGAAGACTTCGGTGTATTGAATATCAATCTTGCTGCTGCATTAAAGACTGACTGAAGTCTTTCAAGGTGAATCTGTGGTAGTCCAAAGAAGCTATCCATGTGACTGCAGAAAGAAAGTATTAAATATAAAGAGTTCATGGTGTGATACATAGCAATTGTGATCCTCAAAAGTTAAAACTAAGACAAATATTGATGATCGTTTATTTTTTTTTTTTTCAATATTAGACACTGTCACTTCATGGTAGAACCACATGATCAATTAAAATTATCCATTCTGACGATGCTCATCATTTAGCGATACCGATGAATGGGAGTCGCGTTTGCGAAAAATTTAAGTAGAACGTAAAATTAAATATAATTTTTTTCATAATTTTAATTGATCGTTTATTTACTATTTATTTTAACGTGACTCTGTACTTTGTATAGTTAAGAAGTCTTCTGCTCAAATTGAGAAACTGGGGCTAATTTTGAATCAAAATGAGGCATAAAAGGTTTTAAAACAAATAAATTGGTATTTATAGCGGTGAGGTGGGGTCGAAAGGTCCGTGTTATTCGGGATATTGCTTAATCAAGTAAATCCTATTTGATATTCATTTCTCTACGATGCGACGCAACGTCTCTTCCTCTACAATAGATTATGAAATTAAGGTCAATATTAATGTAAATCACGTATTTAAACTAACAAATTCTACTACAGACAGGGCCGCATCTATAAGTTTTGGCGCCTGGCGTTCTTTTTATATATTTATTTATATTTCTAAGACATTCAGTATTTGTTATGCCAAATAAATCATAAATAGGTTTACATTTATTCATTCATTCATTCATACCATCACGGCATATCCCACAATGTGGGGTAACCAGCGAAAGGTGTGCGGGTGTGCATTGCCTTATAAAAGGGAGAACAACACATCTGTGTATGCCCACACACCAGTCTCGTCTCACCTAAAAAGGCACTACATTCAGAATGGGTGGTGAACCTCATTGCTGAACTATGTTTACATTTATAATAATATATAATTATCCAAACAATCATTTTTTTTAAATAAAATGTAATGGTGCAGAGGGTTCAAGAAATGGTTCGAGGAAAGAAAGGAGAAGTGATCAAAGGATAACAATATTGATCTGAGATGGGTGTTGGCAAAGCAGTTAGCGCACGAGATTATTATTCCAGTGGTCGCAAATTGGAATCCTGCCACGACCGATTTCGTTCTCCTAAGGTTCAAGCATGTATGCTCAATTAAGGGAATGTATGAAGATGTATGTGTACCTTTTATAAGGACATATTCATTCGTTAAAAAAAATGTGACTTTCATAATCAAAAAAAATATGCATACACGAAATTAAAAAAAAAAATTATAATTTTCATTCCATCATAAATCTTGCCAAATTTAGTCATAAAAATGATGTATTATTTACTCAACATATCAATAGTAAAATATGGTATTATAGAATTTAGTAGAACTTACAAAATAAATATAGATTCATTAGTTAGAGCTATATTTATTCATTTATTTATTGGTAAAATAACAGGTTAAAACCTATAAATATTTTACACGATTATGAATTAAATAATAACATAGCTACAAAATATATAAGTATCTACTTAAAATTAAACAAAAGTTAAACCAACTTGTATAGCATCCATTGCAAATAATTCAAAAATATTCACTGTCCTTCACTTGATCACAATAAACACCGTGGGTAGGAAACGAAAACATCAGCACGCAGTAGGTATATGCGCTTTAACTACACAAGTATTGAATAAAGTAAGGGATTGCGCCTCCAACAGTTGAAAATCGTATTTTTTGCTTTTATTTGACGCTCCATATTTGAGCTATTACCGCGACTGCACCATTTGAACCTCCGGTCGAAACCGTTCCTGACTTGTGATGACTTCGAGATCTGCCGAATCTTATAATATAATATTATTCACAACGCACTTCTCTGCTTGCTCTCTGCAAAATATAAACACCAAGTTTAATTTTGTTTGTCAGATTATTTTATAGTTTGTGATACCGACTGTGATATTATTAATTTGTTAATCGAAATACAAGTATCGAAATTCTGCGAATATCTAGAGTAAATTTTAATATTTAATTGATATCAAATTAAATGAGGTCACCAAAATCAATGTGCGGTAAATCGATGTATAATAGAATAAGAAATGAGGATATTAGATAGAAATGTACGATTTTAAGCGATACAGTAAGTAAGATGAAAATACAGAAAATAAGATGGAAATTAGGTGGTTTGGCCCCATAGAAAGAACCAGGGGCGTGCATAGAATCTCCAGACTACGCATACCCTGAAATGAATATTGGGAAATGTCAAATATTTAAGATTTTTTAGCATAATTTCTTCGTTGTTCATTGCAGTGGTCATGAAAAATATTTTTCAATCACTTCCCTAAATAATATTTACATATTGTAGGCCTGAAAAGGATTATATCTATGTTTTCATAACTGGATCTTGTAGTATGGTTGCGATAAAAAAATCAAAAATAATCTTCGTTTTATTCAAAACGACAGTTTTTCTAGCCTTTGAATAATATTGTTTGTGTATTTTTTTACATATAACATTTATAGACAAGCCAAGGTTTTTGACTTTTTATTATTTATTTATTTTTATTTATTTTATTTATCACACAATATTTATAATGACAACAATAAGTAGATTACTGCTGCCCAACTAGGAAATCATGTTCTAGGGCTAGCAGTTTACAATTTATATTGACAATTATATGCAATTATAAGCCAGGTGATTTTTCCCGTTCCACATTAAATTTGTATAAAATCTCAACTTTCTGCAATCACAATCATTACCACAACAAACATATAGGCTCACACAAAACAGATCAACCAGATCCCAATGTCCGCCATAATACCTGTCATAAATCCAATCTCTGACGCGATTTTTATTTCAGAGCCATAGAAAGAGACTATAGTTAACTATGTTGGTGTAATTAATATATTTATGTGATGGAAAACAATATTAATCCAAAAAGAAAGAAATTATATAAATGAATTGACATAACTAAATATTTACAAAAACACGTTTTCATTCAAAAATAGCATGAATTGAACTAAAATCTGTAGTCAACATCACTATGCAAGTATTATAATGATGGTATCACTGAAAAATAAGAACAAAGTTACTACTGATGAAAAATAGAATAAAGTATTCCTATATTACCTCAATTACCAAAGTTATAGTAAGATATGTGTATGCAACAATTTGTGTACTTTTTGAGTGAGTACATTAAATTGGCCACCCTTTGTATATTCGTAATATCTCCTCAATAGAACTTGAAATACATTTCAACGGGATTTCCGTTCTACAAAAGTTCTACACTGACTAGTTTTATTGAAAACTTGGTCTAATTTTATCTTAAGAATTTGAGTGTTGTTTTTAATTAAGTACCTACTGACTCACAGGGGTAACTTTTATAGGTACTTTCAATTTCAATTTCGTTTTATTAACTTACTTTTGATGTTCCTAATTTGTTGAATTTAAATTATAATAAATATTAGACGAAACATAATATCATGGATTGAAACGATGTCTGATAAAGTTATTATCGACCTGTGCGCCTCAATTATATAGCTGACACGTGAACCACGGTCTTCCCGGTTCGATTCTCGGTTGAGTCACATTTTTTTTTATATTTTCAAGTTGGATCTGTGGCAGGATAATCACCACAAGTCCTTAGAATAAATAAGATTACCATTTTGTGCGTTTTATATTTATTTCATTGATTGTTGATATTATATGTTCTATATGCCAATTATTTTTTTCTCGTAAAATTGCTCATTTTTTAAATAGAATAATAAATACAATAGGTACGTTTTGGAGCATAGAAAGAAGTGTATGTTTGAGCGACCATCTTTGTGTTTTTTAAACTGTTATTGTAATGTTGTTTGCTATTACTAGTTGCATGTAACACATGAGACTGTCGATGGCGATTGTATGTAAAGTTGAAGAGTACGTACCATAAACTCTTGAATCCAAATTATTGAATATTTTAGGATATTTTGTTTTCTATACAACACATGTAGGTATGTATGTTAAGAAGGGACAGTATGGAGGTCAGTTCTTTTTTATACCCAGAATATACAAACAGCATGATGGTATGTACGTATATTTGGGGATTAAGTATCAAACTATTGAGTCCCCGTGGATATTGTGTAGTGTATACTACCTTACAAATTGTATGAAACGATGTCGTCACTAAATTCAATTTTTATAAAAATTATTTTTATAAAAATTGTTAAAAAAAGTTTTAGATCTACTACTACAATTTTCATATTTTTTGACTTCAAAGTTGAAAAATCCGTGAAAAATATAGACCATACATGTAGACAAATCTCGCGTATATTGGCTTGATACTTTGTCGATAGGTTAAGATAAATAAAGTCTCTTGTATGGATATTGTCTTGAGAACACGCCTACAAGTCTCGAAATAAGACTTTGGTGTAACCCAGAGGTGTTTTTTTTTTGTAATATAATGCTTAATTTATTTTTCAAAAAAATGTATTTATTATATAGTAAATCAAAAAATAGTAAAAATATTTCCTATAAAATGAAGGTTTTATTTATTTTTGTTATAAGGCATACACTTATAAAGAAACGTAACAATTGTTTATACTTTAAAGGTGTATGTAGGGGGGTCGCCACCAACCATAATGTCAAGTGTCCGACACTTCTTTGCCGGACATTCAATGCATATAATATGTCCGCAAACATAAGCATTATTGCCCTACAATCTTAAATAATAATGTATAAAAAAATGGAATCGTATCACTGTGTTTTTTTTTTAATAATTATGAAGTGTTTTGAAATCAATAAGAAATATACTTACATTCCACGAGCATATCCTTAAATTAGTTGCAAAATGCTCGGGTTCATATTAAGACATTGCCACAAATTCAATGACATTCACACTATCAAAACTTTATACAATACACTTGTATTGAACATTCTCGAAACAAACTCAATTGAAATAGGCATACATGCTCCCATTAATTACATCAGAGGAAGAAATCACGCGTTGTTTCTGCAGCCATACAGTCGGACAAATTTACTAGCCAAGTCTCCAATACACAAAGCCGTCTCAATGTTCAACATTTTGTCGAGCGAAGTTGACGTCTTTAATATCAGTGAAAACAAATTTCTGAACTTTATAATGTTTTATTTTTAAATTGAATTATGTATTGCATAAACTGTATTTTTTTAATTGTGATTATGTATTATTTTGTGATTATGTTTGTTGTTCTTTTTCATGCCATGCCAGTTTAGGTTTTCCTGTAAAGGCATTGCATTCTCTTTGTCAAATAAATAAATAAATATCTGCAATATCGCAGGAGTATATCGGCAATGACACATTGATATGAGTCATAGAACTCCTTATCTTATATTTTACTAAACTATTTACATTTGTTTTAGTAATTTAATTTTAAATTACGCAAACTATATTATATGATATTGAAGGAACTATTAAGGGAAATATTTCACTTTTGTTGTTGTCTCTTGTGTTTTATTAAATTGGTGTATATTTCCCCTTAAATTAAATAAACAAATAAATAAAACTTTGTTTGTGGTGTCATTACTTTGACTTATGACTTACTTCTTCTGAAGAATATAATACGTAAATAACTCGTCAGTAAATCTTCGCTAATGGGTCTCCATCCTTTTGATTCCTTCAAACATACATACATAAATATACCCATCTACGTACAAAGCTTTAGGTCTGTTCATTTTCTGAATGATTAAAGATTAATTTAACGGCACAAGGTTGTCTGAATTTGATCGGGTAAAGGATACATTATACATTGTACAAATTGGATACCTTCCCTATCCAATCCAAGGATATCGTATATACATATTATAATAGTTATTGTGCCTCTTGTATGTGTCCCTTCCACGTTCAAGTAGCCTCATTTCAGAAATACTCCTCTACACCGCTCTCTTCTAATGTTCCCCTATCTCTGTCAATCACTCTCCATTTCTTACCACTTTCCCAAATTACCTCGTACCGACATACCATGTCGGGTCAGACCCATTGAACTGTGGACCTAAAGGTCTCTTCATATCGACAGGAAGTCAACGTGTTGACCGCGTGGAGGATAAGATCATAAAAATCAGACTGAGCGTTACTCAATGTTATTATCTATATATTTCTGCATTCCATATTTCATTTGATGATATTGCACTGTTTAGACTATAAAAATTAATGTACTTAGTACTTATAAATCAATGTGTGTACTGATTGTGTACAAAGTATTATATATTAAACTACCTAGAGAGGCGCGTATCAACGACATGTTCAATATTGTTGTAAAAACAATATTTGTAGTCGATGACCTCCCTTAGGGCGTTTTTTTTAATTTTATTTTGTGTAGCTATGTCAAATATTAATTTAACACGCACCCAATAACAAGTTGCCACATTCTGGAGACGTACGATATTAATCGTCTCACAGATCCAGACTTAAAACACAAATAAAAACTATGTCTCCACCGGGAATCGAACCTGGGATCAGCAGTCAGATAGGTAACCAACTGAGCCACAAAGGCCGACAACTACTACAACTACCTGCGTACGGATATAGTTACATACTTCCTAAGTAACAATGTTGGCTAGTCCGCCACAATACATACAAATCAATGGTTTCCTCTATTTTTTTTGTTTGAAATTATTTATTATTTCACTCAAATGTTCGTCCTTTTAGTGTGTTTGCTTTTCATCTTTACTTTTTTATTTTGATTTGACTTTAATTGTTTTGTTATATATAATACAAAGATAGGTCATCCTTTTTTTACTGAGTTTATTGTTGTTTTCTTTTCTGTCATTTTGATATCAATGTGTTTTTAAATATATTTTTATCAATTGAATATTATTAAGCTGTAAATGATTAAAAAATAAATATACATGGTGGCGTGTAGGTACTTACCGCAGGTGAATTTATGATTTGAGTATTTTTAGCACACCAATTTAACCCTTAACAGAATGTGTTTTGTTTTTATATTTCATTTTATATTAGAAAATTGTCGTGAAGGTAACGTGTCATGTAATACGGTTACAAATATTGCTCAAAAATGTACTACCAATGTCTCTTATTTAAATTTGAAAATAGCAATCAAAGGAAACGTAGTGATTTTATGATTTGAGTATTTTTAGCACACCAATTTAACCCTTAATAGTATGTGTTTGATTTTTATATTTCATTTTATATTAGACAATTTTCGTGAAGGTAACGTGTCATGTAATATGGTTACAAATATTGTTCAAAAATGTACTACCAATGTCTCAAATTTAAATTTGAAAATAGCAATCAAAGGAAACGTATGGATTAGGTGAGGCTATGTCAAGTAAGGTTAGGTTAGTTTAGGTGATTCTTAACCGGGGCGCCAGCGCCCCTTTGTGGGCCTTTTGGATTTTATTTATTTAGGAGGTACTGCAGAAAAACGAGTGAAATTAGTTGCATTGAGCTTTGTCAATAAACTCAAATTATATAAAAACAATCTATATCGGAGAGAATACCATCAGTTTTCTTCTTAATGATGTAAAGAAGATACGTTCAAGGATTTTGATTTGAAAACTGTAGCCATATTGATGACTTTGTCAAAGTTAATAATATGATTATATTCAAAAACTTGCATCTTAGAACTTATGATACCAGCTAGGTATCATAAGTTCCAACGTCTTGTGAAATTCATCCATTTTCATAAGACGTTGTGGTAGGGTGAGGCACTGGATAATTTACTGTGGTAAAGGGGGCGATTCTTTCAATACGGTTAAGAAACACTGAGTCAAATACAATAAAATAGGACATACGGATAGTTAGGGGTTAAACAGGTTCTTTTTAAGTATTCAAATAAATAAAGACCAGCAAGTAGACGTGCAAAACTAGTTGAACGTCCAATGAGACAATATAAAAATAATACAGAATTTTATGTTCTTATTTTAGTTATGTATCATCCTGGAGCATTTTTGCTAGTACATGCTTACTTTTAACCTTTAATAGTAACTTAGCATTACATTTAGGATATATTATCACTGTAATCTTGAAATTATTTTATTTTTATAGGTAGGTACTTAACGCTGTTATTATGTAAGTATAATGTGTTTATGTATCGTGCCAAATAAATAAATTATTATTATTATTTCTATATGCCGAAAACGCACGGAATCATGGTATATACACAGTACATTTAAGCAACTAAACTTTCTGCATATAACCAATATAATTGATGTGAATATGTTTAATATCATAGAGATAAACATGAGAGAAAAATAATATCGCATTGTTTGAATATACCTACATATTTATTTCTATTAAACCAATTTCTTTAACAGATTACAACAAAACTTCTTTTGTCTAACACTGCATCCGAACAAATGCGATCGAATTTGTCTGCGTCTTCTTTCGCCTCACATTACAGTCCGGCGCGAAAGAGAGACAATATTCGTGTGGGACGAAGTCTTATTTTTTTTAATTCATCAAATTAATGATTGATTAATAGAGTCCTGTTGAAATTCGTACAATGAGAATAAGAATTCGTTTTGAAACCGAAATTTCGTTTCGTAAACAATTTTTTTACATTTTTTTGTCAGTGTCAAAATATTTTCATTTGACTGATGCTAAAAAAATCATTAATAATTCGAAATATTTTTTTTTAATGCGTCTAAAGAGTATGGAACAAATGTTTTTTATTCATACCATTACGGCATATCCCACAATGTGGGGTAGCCAGCGACAGGTATGCGGGTGTGAGAAACTATAAAAGGAAACACGACACACGCGTGTATCCCACACACCAGTCTTGTCTCACCTGAAAAGGCACTACTTTCAGAATGGGTATTAAACCTCATATTGTATTTAAGATATTTAAGAAGCACTCCTCTAAGCCAGTGTTTCAGAATATTTTTTTGATTTACATATATGTTTATTGACATTTTTTTATTTATTTCCAAAAGAATATAACTCTGCATAGTAGAAGCCAACAAACGAGCTTCACTAGACAAGCAAAAGAACTGAACTTCTTTGTGCCTATCTAAAATCTCATTTGGACAGAGACGTTTTGGTGACATTGCTCCTAGAACATTCAATAAGATCGACAAAAATTAAGCAAATGGACAATTGTCACGCCTTTTAAACTTAAATAAAGGATTAGCTCATTATCAGGCAAGCATTATGCAGAAGAGATTTTTCACCCATAACTTCCGACCCCATACTTTATTTGGCTCTTGTTTGTAATGTTATCAGTGTCACTGTCTCGAGATGCATTGGCCCCGGCACATGTATATTTGCCTAGTGAAGCATTGCAGATTCAATAATAATAATTGTAATGTCTATCAGTGTATGTATGATAAATAAATAGTAGCTTAGCATTTACTATGAATTTCATTCTTATACCAACCATGGTGTTTGTGAATATGAACGGACCTTAAGAAAATACCAATTCACCTTCATCAGTTTGATATATCATAATGCTTTATTGAAGAAATGTCTTTCGCCACACTTAGTCCAGGAACAAGAATGGAACACCCTCTTCAAACATCTGTAAACCCCGTACACACCTACTCATACCTAAATCAAAGTTTTAGTGAACCCACAAAAATCTCTTCTTCCAGAAATAAAAACCCTTTTAAGACGACACCACAATCTACAATATCGGATGACAAAATTTTATTTATTTATTTCAACACTTTCTTACACCATTTTTATTTAATTTCCAAATGACGATATTTTAGCTTACTAACAAGTTTTATTATAAACCTCTTTGAAGCATTTGAAATGTGGAACCACCGCAGAATGCTGAGAATATCATGGACTGATGTACTACGTAGAGCCAACACCAACAGAGAATTATTCACCAGTGTTAAGTTCCGTAAAGTGTCGTACTTCGGCCATATTATGAGAGGTGTATGCCATCCTTCGGCTTGTCATGAAGGGTAAGATTGAGTGTCATAGAGGGGTCGGAAGAAGGCAGCTTTCCTGGCTACGAAACATCCGGGAATGGACCGGTATGAGGACTGTGAAGGAGCTATTTCGCACTGCACAGGACAGTTAGGTTTTTTCTATGTCAACGTCGGAGGGACTTCATCATCATCATCATTGGCCCTACAGCCCGTTGTGGGCCTTGGCCTCCTTCAGAATCCGTCGCCATTCCTCCCTGCACTCTGCGGCTCTCTTCCAGTTGGTAAAAGTTCCAGTTGGCTCTCTTCCAAGGTCTAGCGCTCGTATGTCAGCCACCACATCGTCCAGCCATCTCACTTTTGGTCTGCCTCTGCTTCTTCTTCCGTCTGGTGTGGTGTTTAAAACCTTGTTGGGAGTACGATCATCACTCATCCTGTGGACATGGCCCAACCATTGCAGTCTTCGGAGGCATACATACATACCATCACGCCATGTCCCTTGCGGGGTAGGCAGAGAGAACCGAACGCCACATCTTTCTATCCTGGCAAGCATCTCTCGCCTCGTCCACATTCATGCATCGTCTCATACATGTTCGTCTATTGCTCACACTTCTAACATTTCCGTCTTTCAAAATTTCGTTCACATGGTCGTGCCACCCCTTTCTTGGGCGTCCCCGACCTCTCATTCCATTCCTTTCCGCTCTGTATATTTTCTTCGTCAGGCGCTCCTCATTCATTCTCCCCATGTGACCAAACCATCTCAATGTGTTCACTTTCATTCTAGTAATGACATCTTTCTTCATCTTACATTCTTTCCTTATGTCCTCATTTCTTACCCGGTCATACATCGTTCTATTACAAATCCTTCTTAACGATCTCATTTCAACTGCATTTATTCTACTTTCATGCGTCTTCTGCCAAGTCCAGGTTTCACTTGCATACGTCAAGGTTGGCACTACGATGGCGTTATGAATGGCAACTTTGGCATCCTTTGATATGTTGCGATCATTCATAATTGGTCTTAGTGCTCCATTCACTCTGTTTCCTGCCAGAACTCTTCTTTCGATCTCTTTATCGAGTCGTCCGTTCCGTTGAAATATGCTTCCCAAGTATACATATTCATCGACTTGCTCGAGCCATTCGTTCTCTACTCTTATTTTACACGCTGTTCTGCTTTCACTCTTTTCAAAGACCATTGTCTTTGATTTGCTGACATTCATCCTAAGTCCGTTCTCTATACATCCTTCATAAACCATACTTACAAGATACTGTAACTCTTCCATACTTTCTGCTAATAGAACTTTATCGTCTGCATACATCAAATCTCGCACCATTACGGTACTCAATTTCAGACCCTTGCTTTCATCCTTAAGGGCTCTTATGCAGAAATCAATGTACAAGTTAAAGAGCCATGGAGATAGCACGCACCCTTGTCTAACGCCATTATTTATAGAGAACCACGTTGTCACTGTGTCGTTGACACGAACACATGCTTCGCTGTTCTCATATAATGACGCGATTGCGCGTATTAGTTTGCTCTTCACTCCATACACTGCTAGTATATCCCATAATTTTTCTCTAACAACTTTATCATACGCCTTTTCTAGGTCTATGAAGGCACAGAAAATTTTCTGATTTTTATCCAGAACCTTTTCTGTGACCGTGCGCAGAGAAAAAATTTGGTCTATACATCCTCTGCCGCCCACAAACGCACCTTGGACATCCCATATCTTGCTTTCTGTAATCTTTCGCACTCTTAGATCCAGGATCCTTGCATACATCTTACCAACTGCGCTTAATAAACTTATGGCTCTATAGTTTTTGCAGTCGAGCTTCGATCCTTTACCTTTATACAAAGGTACCACGACTGCATTTCTCCAGTCTGAGGGAGTGTGTCCTTCTTCCCAACATTTGTTGAAAAGAGAGAGACACCACTCCAACGTCTGTTCGCCGCCATATTTTATAAGTTCAGCTGATACACTGTCATATCCGGCAGCTTTCCCCGCTTTTGCGTGTTTTACTGCTTCAAACACTTCTTCTTGCGTTATTTCATCCTTATCACTTTCGCTTACTTGCCATGTTCTTTGACTCACGTCCCCACTTACTCCGCTATCATACAGTTCCTTGAAATATTCCTTCCATCGTTCTTTCACGCCGTCTTCGTCCATAATTATTTTTCCATCTTTATCATTTATTCCTTTCGAAGCTTTCACAGTTCCATTTTTTCTTTTCGCTACGCCTTTCCAGAACATTTTCATGTTTCCAGGAAAGTCGTTGGCTATTTTCAGGCTTTCTTTCTCTTTTATACCATCTTTTTCCCTTTTTACTGTGTCTTTGACTACGTTCTTGCACACTTTATAATTTTCTTTTGCTCTTTCTTCATTATTCGATCCTTTCGCGGCTATTAATGCCATCCATGCTTTCTTCTTTTCACCCACAACTATCTTAACTCTCTCATTCCACCATGCATCGCCTTTCATTCCACCTCTTTTAGCAATACCACATACCTTTTTCCCTGTCTTACATACGGTCTCTTTCAGTGTCGTCCATGCTTCTTCGATATTTTCACTCCTGTGTATTGCTCTAAGAAGTTCACTTTCCGTATCTTTCGTATATTGTTTTCTTACACTCTCATCTTGCAGCCTTTCTACTTTGGTTCGCTTCGGTGGTTCACTTCGGTGGGTTTTAGAGCGCCAGCCAGTAAACAGAACAATTCTTGATATCACCAAGTAGTGATCTGACTCCAGCTCCGCGCCCCTGTACACTCTAGTGTCCACTGTCGCTTTCCTTAGTGCGGCGTCAACACATACATAGTCTATTATCGACCTTTCATTCCCCCTTTCCCATGTATACTGGTGAACTCTTTTGTGGCTGAATACTGAATTCGCCACAAATAAATTCCCTTCCGTGCACACTTCCAGTAATCTCTTACCATTGTCATTCACTCTGCTATCACCGTTGGGTCCAAGGACAGATTCATAATCTTTCCTACGGACTCCAACCCATCCATTTAGATCTCCAGCCAGAATCACTCTTTCATTATCTTTTTTCTCATTTATTATTTCGGTCACACTGTTCCAAAAGTCATCCTTTTCACTTTCACTGTCGGAGTTTCCAGGCGCATATCCTACTATTAGGAAAACGCTTGTAATTCCGATCTTCAGCCTTACCCACATCAGTCTAGAACTTTCAAGTTTGTACTCTTTCATACATTTCCCCATACGTTTCGCTAGAATCACACCGACCCCTTTACATGCAAATTCGTCTCTCTTCACTCCTGACCAAAGCTCTATCGTTCCATCATTCCTAACGTTCATTCCTCTATCTTTCTTTTTTGTCTCACTTACACACAATATGTCAATTTCTTTTCCTTTCATTATATCACACAATTCATTCATCTTTCTGTCCATCCCTCCTCTGATATTCCAGACTCCCACTCTACACTCGGTTCTCCTCTTTTCGCCTACCCCCTGGACCGTAACATGACGAGTGGCGGGCTTCATCGATGTTTTCCCGGAGGAGTCCAGGAGGTTTTATTTATTTTACTTATACATACATCGCACTTTTACATACATCACCTACAATTGGGCACACTATTTGACTATATACTTATACTACTTACAATTACCTACAAAATAACTCACTTACAAAAACTTATGACACTATGTTAGTCCCAATTTTTCACTCTTCTACTGATACTTATACTCTACATATACTTATACTCTACTTATAATCACTTTACATCTACTGATACTTATACTACATATTGTTTTTTTATCACTATTTTATACAAAATTAGTCCGCTTAATCACTTAAATCTAGGTGAAGTTTATATAAAATTAGACAGCTTTCGGTTTCTTCTATCTGGATAGAAACGGTATTCGTAGGGCATGTCACTTTTACATAGGGCATGTCACTTTTAGGGGGGGTTATCGAGGCATCCCAGAATATAAGTTCGGCAAATGTGCAGGAAACCATTCCACAGACGCACCCGTTCATCTTCTGCGGTATGTATTTGACATATTCCTTCTTTCCAGCCGCTCGTGCCAAGTTTGATCTTTCCTTGTCCACTGAATATTTCAAAAGGGGCATCGTAATATATGGCATGTTGTTCCCACCTATACTGTCATAATAATTGACCGTCTTTTTTTTTCCTGGGGTCAGTCGCAAAAAAATATGCACCATTACTAGGAATGCCGTACGAGTATTTTGGTCGTAGAGATCTGTCGCAGAATTCAATTCACGTTTTCACCACTCGACGTTAAGAGCCCTCGAGAGTGGCCACACATATTTTCCCCAAAGAAACGTGGGTAGGAACCATCCACTTGTGCGGAACTGATACCAAACGATATGTCGTATCCTCCACCACGACACTACATACATAGGTACTATTGTTGACTACTATCTCTATGAGGTTTATTTACTAGTGGTACGTTCAGGATTTGAAGAGGACTCTTCAACACGAAGGGGGGAAGACTCAATCTGATATTTTCATACATGATGAGATCATATTATACAAATAATTTGACGAACTCAAAATTATTCTTTTGAATTTAGAATCATCCATTACGGGTCAGCTTTGATTTTTCTCTTTTTTTATTAAACACTTAACATAAAAAGAAAAAGAACCAGTGTTTCATAATTAAACCGGTAATCCCGTATGGTTCAAAGTCCAGGTTGCTAACTTTCGAAAACAGGATATTGTGGATAATATTAGGCCCAAAATCGCGAAACGCCGCAGACCAAGAAGCAATGAAGAAATTAGCGTTTTGACAGGGTAACCCTTATCACTAGTAAGATCAGTGGGCTTACCCTTGACTTCAAATAGAAGAACTGTGAACTGTGAGTAATATAAACTGTCAGTACTTAAACCAAATGTACATTTAGCTTTTTTTAATAAGACGTTATATCAGGAATGAGACTATTCGTTGTCTTAATGAATGTACTTCAAATGATGATTTAAAAAATTCAGTTTTATGAGCTGGAATAGACACCTATAGTGTTTTGCGTTCAGCAGATCGAAGCGGACGCCATAGATATATAAATGTGAAGTCGATATATTTTTATTTATTTCTTCATTCATAATATAGTATGACATTTAACATTACAATTACATACATGTAAAATATTGCTAGTTTAAATTATTCCGTTTTATTTTAATTTTATCAATTTACTAGAATCTCACATCATTTTTTTTTTTGTTATGATCGGTTATTTTTCTAGTTCTTGTTTTATCAAATATTAAAGCAGGGATACATCCAGGATAAGTGAATGCTTCAACCCCTTGTACTGTTTTATTCATTTTGTTTATGACCATGTTTATTTCATAATTCTGCACTGAGATACTTTGTAGCTAGCAGCAAATATCGTAAAATATTTCTGTATTTTTTTATTTGTGTTAGATGTTCACTGTGATAGCATATTTATTTTAAATATTTTACTTTTTTTTTGAACGCCAATAAAATTAAATCGAAAGTACCTTTACTTCGTATTAGTGAACATTTTTTATTCCCTATCAAAAGAGAAAAATCAATTAAGTATCTATAGCAGGCTATAAAGTAAATTTAAAATCTTTTCTCAAGAATCATCAATAGATTCTTTGATATAAATAACCTACTATTTAAGGGGGTGACTGCTGCCAACGTACCTATTTTCAATTTGATATACCATCATTATTTCTTATCAAATCGTTTTGAAAATAATAATTTAGGTAGTTTGGATATTAATAAACAAAAATATACCTTAACTTTTTGATAATGTTCTGTATAAATTCTTGTATAAAAATAATGGCATACCCCGATTTTCAAAGTTTATCATATATTTTTAATAAACTATAATGCGTAGAGTAATATATTTTTTTTTTAAATTAAAGAAGACAAAAATATCTAGAAAAATATGATGTGACGTTGCATTAATGCTTCAGGTTTAGTAAATAAACCTAAAAACATTTATTTTCCATTCAGCGCCATTGCGTAATAAAAGTTTTTTTGGTTTATTTACTTAACCTGATGCGTTAATGCAACGTCATATCATATTTTTCCAGGTATTTTGTTCTTCTTTAATTTGTAAAAAAAAATATTGCTCTATACCTTATATTTTTTTAGGTATTTAAGATAAATGTCTAAAATCGGGGTATGCTTATTATTTTCCTACAAGAATATATACAGAACAAAATCAAAAAGTTAAGGTATATTTCTCTTTATTAATATTCAAACTAACTAGGTTATTTTTTTCAAAATGATTCGTTTAGTAATAATGATGGTATATCAAATTGAAAAAAATAGGTAAGTTGGCAGCAGTCACCCTCTTAACGTCTTTATTCTATTTGTGTGAGTTTTTGAAATTTGAATTTCTTTAATACTTCCCTTGTAAATATAGTTTTTATAAAACTCTTTTTTATTATTTTTCTATTGTAAATGATTTAAAAAACTACAAGGCCTCCGGGGTAGATTTTTACTTCAATCGATACAGAATATGAAAATCTACCGGCTAAATTTTTACTCTTTTAATAACTATTCTTGCTCTAGACAAAAATACCTTTTCTCACAAAAAAAAAATTGTCGTCAAATCTGTGTCCAAAATTTGTTCGTGTTCTTACTTTACAAAGTAATTAGTGCGCATATTTTTTAATCATGGACATTATTTTTGTGTCATAGATTTGAGGGTCATTGGCGTTAACAAGGTCCTAAATGCATTTTAATGAATATAAATTATTTTGTATATATTTATTAAATAAAAATTCATAAAACATTTTTTTTTACGTGAGATCATTTGGAATGTTTTGACAGACGAAATCATGTAAAAGAATTATTTATTCATATTTCTGTACATAATATAAACAAATATATTGTACACTGGCGAGCTTATTGTCATTAGGCAAGTTCTTCCAACCAACCAGATTACAAAGTATGACAAAATTGTCTATGTACAACAACAAAAGAATAAAAGCAAAAAAACAAAGATAATTTACCTAAATATAACACTAAGATACAATTAAAACAAGGAAAAAATACTAAAAGAATAAAAGAAAAATGTCTAAAGAAAACTAATCAGCTCTAAACACATACCATAATTTATATTATGAACCTTAAAATCTTCTTCTTCTTTGTGTAGATCGTGGATCTGTTTTTGTCTCCTAAAGTTTCTCCTGGAAACCCGGCGTTCAGCTGTCTTTCCATCTTTTTGGCGATCTTCCGGGAAAGCGATGTCCTGGTGTTATATCCTCGGCCACAATATATGGAGTCATGTTTATGTGGTCCCTCCAAAATCTTCTTCTGACTCTGATCTATCGTATGATGTCCTCAGTCTCAGGGGTCCGCCTTATCTCCTTGTTCCGTACTATGTATCTTAGCGTCTTCCCTGTGCACGTAGAACCATCGTTTCTGAAACTCTGAGCAGGTTTTTAGCTATAGTTGTATCAGCTCTGGTTTCTGCAATTGGTCTTTCACATGTTTTGTAAGTATATTTTCGTTTTACATATCATATTTTTACCTTAAAGTATGACTACTTTAAATATTTTAAATTAACATATTATTTTGTTATTTAAGACACAGATTTTTTATTGTGTTTGCATTCTGGATATGTGAGACGATTTATGACATTAATAAGCACAATGAATGTGGCAACTTGTTATTTATTGTTAGAATATTTATTTATTATATTTATTATATATGTACGCCCTTAATAGGGCATTTACAATAAAAGAAAAGATAAATAATAACAATGTAGGCACAACAAAACAACAATAAGTGCAAATACATCAATAACACAAATAATATTAAAAAAAAATAGGTAAATGATAAAAAAGCAAGCAAAAACAAAAACTAGACACAAAAAGAAGAAGAAAAAAAATATAAAAATATAAACATTAATTACATTGAATATAGTATAATTTTTGCTAAACATCTTGAACGAGCTTCCTGTTGCGCAGAGAGCAAATTTGTATCTTTTTGCTTCGTTAGTTTACGTGCAAATCGCCCCTCTTCTCGGCTAAAAGTTCAAGATATTTAGCTACAACTATACCCGTAAGTTGCCCGAAAAGAAACTCAAAATAAAATTATAAATCATAGAATATTTGATCAAAGTCAGATTTTAATACGAGTTCATGCAAGATGTTCCCAGTCTGTCTAGTTTTCGAATTTCTTAAAATACACATTGACATAGATGTAGGAATTGCTTTTGGTTTACTGAAAAGTACCACTCATCAGTTGTTCTCCCTGTCTAACCACAAAGTTCCCCTCTGGACTGTACATGTACGTACACCGAGACAGGACAGACCATATATCTTCACTACATCTACTTGTCCTGGACAGAAATACAGGACAGTACACGACATTCAAAATAGCCACTGTTACATTTTGAAATATCCCAGATTTAAATGTCCTCGTTTCTATACAAAACCAGAATGATAGTGAAGTCTCGCTATTTCAATATGTTAAAAAGTCAAGCCAACTCGTATGTTTCAATATTGTTTTTGATTTTAATTATATAAACTTATAAAATTTACTACTTATGTAGTTTTTGGACTTCAATCTTTTTTATTAGTAATTTACTTAAAATAGAAATGAGGACAAAAGGAAAGAATGTAAGATAAAGAAAGATGTCATCAGTTGAATGATAGTAAACACATTGAGATGGTTTAGCTACATTGGGAGAATGAATGAGGAACGCCTGACGAAGAAAATATACATTGCCGACAGGATTGGAATGAGAGATCGGGACCGCCCAAGGAAGAGATGGCACGTCCATGTAAACGGTATTTTGAAAGACGGAAATGTCAGAAGCGTGAACAGCAGACGAATATGATGTTGACGAGGCGATGAATGTGTGCCAACATTGAAATTAGTGGCGTTTGGTTCTCGCTGCCTACCCCGAGAGGGACGTGGCATTATGGTGTGTATTTTGCATGTTCTTAAAATACTTACCCATATGTTGATTTGCCCAAGTATCAATTTGATTGGTTTTGAGACTGGAAGTTGATAGATGGACACCGCGAGTACTGAAATGAAGACCTTGTGAAGACACAAGACATAGTTACGGGAAATAAGTGGTTCAGAAACGCCCAGGACAGACAAGGGTGGAAAAAGTCTAAAGAGACCTACTTCCAGTATTGGAAAGATGACTGAGAAAAAGAAAAACTGATGTCATACAAAACTTTCAGATTTTTTCTATGAGATGATAAAATACTGCACTGATTGAGATATCCAGAACGACTGGACTACAGGTCTCCAATAACTTTGTTCTGCAAAACATTAAAAAAACTAAGTCAATAGTTTGTGTCTTCAAAAATATACCTTAGGTACATATAAATAAAATCATCAAGATCGCAGAATAGCAGATATATGGAAATTGGTTTGTCAATAAAGAGACACTACAGAGTCGATTCATAGAACACAGTAGGATAACACAGGGTTATGGAATCTTCAGTAAGTCAATTGAGTCTAATTTGTTTCGCAGAGCCAACGATTAAGCAAAAGCGCCCTTTAAATGAGCTTGCATCACCAAGCGGCGCTATATAAATTATTACATTTTGTAAATCTTTCAAATTCAGTTGCTTTTATTTTTAAAATTCGCTAGCAACGTTTGTATGTATTTTTGAAGAACAATTTAACATTTCTGCTAGATTTGATAATGAAAGTATATTCACAGATGGTGTTCGTTGTTAAGTAAGAATGGATGGGTACATATATACCAAAGTTGAAAACAACAGACAAATGGGAATGAAAACACACGAAGTAATGAATGGAGAATAAAATCAAGCCGATTTGAATATACAACTTTTCCTCTGCCATTGCCATTCCTCCGTATAGTACTTTTTGCTTTCATTTTCATGGAACGAAATTTCTTCATAACAAAATATACGCAACAAGTTAAACCGAATAGAAACATGCTCCATATTCTTGCACCTGTATGGTTGATATTTCAGAAACTGATTTTTTATTCCATCCTTCGAATACATTTCTTTCTTCCAATGTGGTCTCTTTAACTATCATTGTAATCCACCCGGCTCTAACGGGACACCCGAAAACTTAATCGAAAAAGATTATAACGTCTGAATCAAACTATCTCTACATCTTTTTGAAAAATAACATCTCAAGCAAATACTGAGTACCTAACAATAACCAATAAAATAATTCGCTTTTAAAATTATTAGTTAGTAAAATTAGTAACTATCCCGTAATATTTTCGCAATGCTCTTTGAGTAACACATAAAATATTTCATATGTTTTGATTTGATGCGAGTCATATCAAATACTTATACAAACATGACGTTATTGATCTATGACCTCTTTTCCGTGGTTTTAAAATGTCAAATATCGCATCGGGAATTGTTTTGTTGACAGATATTATGACGGTCATTTTGACATGATCTGTTTTTGTAAGCCATGTGTCTGTTTTGATGTTTATTGAAGAAGTGGTTAATTAGTTATTAGTACAAAATATCTTCATTGTGTGCCTACCTAGTTAATTGTGTGTGTACGCCTTTGGTAAACTATCTTACATCCTCAAGTCTCCGAAGTACGCCAGTAAAAATTAAAATCTTTGACTCTTGAGTTCCCCGATACTGACGTATGGCTGTGAAAATCTTGTTTTTACAAACAAAATGCTACCCACATCATTTACACAAAGAGCCATGGAAAGGAGAATGCCTAGTATTTCGTTTAGAGACAGAAAATCTAACTTGTGGATAAGAGAGAAAGCCAAAATAACCGACGTTGTCCAAAAGGTTGCCAAGCAGAAGTGGAGCTGGACAGGGCATGTCACCCGAACCACAGACTCCAGATGGACTAAGAATGTGCTGGAATGGCGACCTAGAAAGGGCAAAAGAAGTGTGATGATATAAGAAGAGTAGCTGGAGGCGGATGGATGCGGTCTGCTCAAGATACGGAGCTGCGGAGGACTCAGGGGGAGGCATATGTCCATTACTAGACGAAGGAGGGCTTAAAAAGAAGTGTCTACCTAATGTTTCTAGAAAGGAAACTATTATCATCCAGTTCATAAGTGTATTGTCACTGTTAAGTTGTAAACAGCTAGCCATAGAACATGGTTTCATAGTTGGGCAACAGTTGTTGTCTACTTGTTTATGTCATTATAAAAATATGGTGTGATAAAAAAATAAATCTTTATCAACTTCATGACTAGCCCTGCAGATATGTATTTTATTTATTTTTATTTTTACTGCCTTCATTCTAAAGTAAAGCTATGTGAAGAGTTGATGAGAAAATTTCACATTAAGATTTAAGTTTTTCAATATATTTAAGATACTTACACTTAAAGTGTTTAGTTTTTAAATTTTTATTTCTCTTGTTGTTCTTTTTCCGCTTTTAAAATCCACAATATTTTCGGTTATAATCCAAATATAGAGAAAGAGGGAATGCTCAAGGAACAACAAAAAAAAACTAGGATCATTTGCATTGGAATATTCGTTAATTTTTCTGACGAAATTTTCCATCCGTTGGCCAAACAGGGTTTTGTAATACTTTCAAAAATTAGATAATAAATCACTTTTCATTTTTTCATGAATTAAACATATTAGTCATTCTTAGCAGGGCATGGCAGCCGTGGTGGTGAGGGCGCCCTCACCCCGCCATCTCGAAATGCCGCCCATATCTCACGCTCCCCCCTTCCCCTAGCTCCATCCCGGGAGTCGAATCGAATTTTTATTTCAAGTTTTTAATCCGTTTCGTTTTAACCGCGCGTTTAACCACACGCCGGCAATAAATTATCCTGTTACCCTAATTCGTCTATGTCTTTCACATCTAATATCTCTCTTTCTCCCTTTCTCCGATATTCTCTTACTTGGTCTATTCAACACAGGGTCCTAAATGAAGATATTCGATGGATTATTCATTCATTTATTAATACCTTTACAACATTTCCATGATGTGGGATAACTAGCGTCAGATGTGCGATCGTTAAATCCTTATAAAATATCTTATATAATTTTATACACTCTAATGTTCCGGATCATTGCTCCAAGCGCACTACTCTTTTTCGAAATAAAAAAAAACAGAACTCACGCCGCGATTAATTCAACCATCAACAGAATTATTAGCACCTATATAAAACATGAGAACACGCTTGACTTAGACTTATTCAGAGATACTTAAAATTCATTTCGTCAAAATATAATAACTATAACTTCGTCGGTTTATCAGGACGCACCACACATATTATGCATTATGCATGCACCTCACATATTTTGTTCGTCGTTCAGTTGGATAGGTATCTGACTACTGATCCAAAGGTCCCGGCTTCTGTTCCCGGTGGAGACACAGTTTTTAATTGTGTTTTCCGTCTCGATCTGTGAGACGATTAATATCGTAAGTCTCCAGAATGTGTTTTTTAATTAAATCAGGTAATACTTTTATACTTTTTAGTTTTAGTTTTGGATGTTTTTGGAGTCGGTTAGTTTAAAATTACTTTTATAGTAATAATATAACCCTGAAAGCCAATACCGAAATCAAATGATTCAAAATTACCGTGGCAGTTGTGTTAATTATTTATAATTATCTAAACTCAAATGTATTTTTATATTCTATAAAAAAACCAATGACCATCCAGGGGGTGTATTTAAATTTCCGTGTTGATAAGGAGGCAAGTACTGCCTTGAATTAGGCACTAGTTTGTTGCGCTAATGCACTTAAAAACTCTGTTGAATTCAAGGCACGTGTCCTCCAAATGCACACGGTTTAATAACGCAAACTTTTATGTTAATACGTGTTCAATTCAAGGCACGCGTCATTCAATCGTACACAGGTTTCCAAATTTTACCATGCGTATTGATTGAGCGTTACAAGGCTGTAGTAGAGGCATTTTTTGTGTATGATTGTTTTTCTTTTAATAAATTAATCTACACAAATCTACATTATATCATAAAAAAATCATTAAGACATTTTTTTAATGAGATTAGATTTTCTTGATTGAAGAATTTTTCAATGAAATAATCACACTTTGCGTCGTAATTACCTTCACAAGATATAGAGCATCGATTTACATTGGTAATTATCCTTGTCTCCTTTATTTTAAAACTGTCCAAAACATCATCAATTATGTCCTTTAACAGTTCAATATTACTTAAAGACAAACAAAATTACTGATTACTACCATATAATCTGTGAACGAAATACAAACTAATGTGACAGTGACAGACGAAATGAAATAGCGTGCGAACTTCATGGCTAAATGTGATCCATATTCAATAATTAGGTTTAAAGTGCATTAACGCAACAAACTAGTGCCTAATTCGAGGCAGTACTTGCCTCCTAATCAACACGGAAAGGTTGATTAGGACACATCCAGGGGGGGCAAGCCTCATCTAACGGTGGAATCAAAACCCTCCCGATAACCCATAACATAGAAATGATTATCTTATGGAGATCTATTAGAAAATTTTATAGAAATCCGTAAGATAATAACATCCACGACATGGGTTATCATGAGGGTTTTGATTCCACCATTTGACGGGACTTCCCCTTGGGCTGTGGAGCTACTGGATATACTATAGAAAGAATGTTAAGAAACGTCAGACTTATTTTGTTTACGAAAACTCTTCATTTGAATTTTGTCGTTTCTTTTATCCCGAGGTGTTTCAAAGCAAAGCAGAGCCGTGAAGACAAATAATTTCTTAATCAGTTGCCACTTGGAAAGTCAAGTGTGAAGTTAGTATAAAATTATCTATTTAGTTTGCGACCCCTGCAGTAAGCCAACACACGAAAGAAATATCCAAAATCGTATTCCGTGAAATTACGTTTGTTTTTGCGTGTCTCTCATACCACTGAACTTCCCCTTCAACCCAAACCATCTTATTCACCCTGCTTCTTTAACAGATCTATGTAGACAATGAGTAGACCGCAGTATTAAGGAGTTTTCCTACATTTTTATTCCATCTTATAGATAATGATGATGAAAATAATAGACACTTTCTTGCATTCTGTACAATTGGCGATTTAATCAGATGGCAGCTTCTTCTAACCAACCAGTGTTTTAATACATTTTATTGCTCTATACTAGATAGCCTTCGTGGATCACTAAGTTACTTACTAATTTTACTCTGTAGCCAAAGGTTCTGATTTTGATTCGCGGTGGAAAGACAGATCTTTAGGGGACATATACAAACAAAACTAAACACCCCAATTTCAAATCAAATGTCTCAAATATGTTGAACACTGTGTTTCTTAAAAAAAAATACTATAAGTATGTTCTCTAGTGAATGTACGTCACAGAATTTAAAAATTCGTGATAAATTAACATAAATAAATATTTCGACTTGTAGAAATATACTTCGTTGGCCAAAGATACGAGATCGTCGTAACATTCACATTCTGTCATTGCTTTATAAGACTATTTATGATCCCTATTCACCACAATATTTAAAAAATAACGTCGTTTTCTTGTCAAGTCACGGCCTATCCCTTCGATCTGCTGAACGTACTACACTAGCTATCCCCATTCACAATACAGAAGTTTTCAGCTCCTCTTTTCAAGTACAATCAGCTAGACTATGGAATGGCCTAAGTGATGAAGTAACGTCATCTCAATCCATTCAAATATTTAAAGGTAAATTAAAAAAACTTTATTTGTCAAATAGTTCCTAAATTCCTTCTATATCCTTCCGTAACCTCCTTTTCCTCATTGCTATGTGAGGTGTTATTTTTATTATTCTTTTATTTTTAAACTCTCTTTTCATTTTTTTTCTCTTTGTAATTTTTTTTATATTTCTTACTCTTTTATGTTATTTTTTATCAATTTATTTCTCACTTAATTAGTACTGTACCAATTTAACTAAGAGACTTCACGTTGCTCGGGTTGGTTGGAAGAAATTGCCTTATGGCAATAAACCTGCCTTTGTACACATGTACATAAATTATATAAATAAATAAATAAAATGAATAAATAAATACATAAATAAATTAATTAATTAATCAATTAATTAATAAATAACAAAATAAATAATTAAATAATATAATAAATAAAATCTAAACATTGGCTCGATACGTTCTGACTCAATGTTCTCACATTTTTGTAAAATCAAATAAACCATAGTATCGGAGATCTGCTGAACGTACGACACTATCGGTCTCTGTGTATAACACAGCTCATCGTTCGAAGTACAATGAGCAAGATTATGGAATAGTCGAGTCCGGATATTGCCTCGTCTTAGTCACTTTGTATTTTCAAGAAAAAACTAAAGAAGGAATATTTATCCCAAAACACCTGAACCCGATTTTTTCTCCTTGTTCTTTCACAATCTTTGTTTTGCTAAGATATTTTCTTGTTTTTAACATTCATCTTAGGTAAATACACATTTACTTTGTTTTGTATTCGTTTTCATTGTTTTGTTAATGGACATTTAAAATTTTGTCATACTATGTAATCTGTTTGGTTGGGAGAAATTTCCTTATGACAATAAGCCCGTCAGTGTGCATTATATTTGTTTATATTATTTACAAAAAGTTAAATAAATTAAAATATATATATTTTTAATATTACGCTCGATCAAATATACTCGGGCGTACACGATTGTAATTACATTCTCATACAATAGTTTCAAAGTTTGCATTTGACCCGCCTACATTGCCTTACCCTACCCATTAATATGACAGTGATCAGCAATTTCTGAAAAGAGTATAAAAAAGTAAAATAATGAAAAGATCCAATCGCTCCTTCATACGTCCACCTTCAATTCTCCGTCATCTGATCGCATGGGACTCTTCCTACAAGAAAGTTGCTTATATTTCCAGCATCGCTTTCACGCAAACTTTTTTTCTCCGCAACTAACGTTGGTTATCTGGAATTAAACATGGACGGGAACACCCTCAACTCCACGGCCTACACCAATAGAAATATTTACACTTTTATTTTTTCCCGTTTATTTTGAGCAGAAAATTACGCGAAAAGAGGAGAGATTTATGACGAAACGAAAGCAGTCTGAAGGAATTCAATAATAAAAAATATATATAAAAAACAAACTCCACCGTATTGTTAAATATGGCAAAGCGAAAAATAAAATAACCCAACTAGGGAGTGTTTCGCAAAATTAATTGTGTTTTTTGTTGTAAGTTAATTTGAAAATGGTCACTCGTATGAATCTTTCGACCGAGTGAATTTATTACGTAATTTGTACATTTTTTTGTTATTTGCGTCTACCGTATAAGTATAATAATATTTACATTTGAAAAAACCAAACAGATTGCCTTTATTAAAACAAGCGAGAATTGCGTGCAATATAAATTTTGATAAAATTCATACAAGATAATCAAATTACCTCGATGCTGTAGACAAATAATATTGTCTAGCCTTTGAAGTAAGCGAAGGAAGATGATCCACCAATTTATTGTACTATGTTAAGTTTGATAAAATATCACTTCTGTATGTGTCCTGTCGGGTCCCCCCAACATTGACGATCACTCGGAAGATACTTTCCCTGTCCTGTGCGGTACGAAACAAGTCCTCCACACGCCTCATTCCTGTCCACTCCCGAATGTTATGGAGCCAGGATAGCTGCTTCCTGCCGACCCCTCTACGGCCCTCAATCTTTCCTTTTATGATCAACTGTACGATCGAGTATTATTCGCCTCTCATTATGTGACCAAAATATGAAGTCTTGACTAAGGAGTACGGAGAAATACGTAGCTTGACTGTCGTGAACAACTGTCTGTCAGTATTAGCTCTACGCAAGACTTCAACGTTGCTCTCCATGCCGGTCCTGGATATCCTTAGCATTCTACGATGAATCCACATTTCGAACGCTTCCAGGCGGTTCATGGTACCAACCTTGAGGGTCCATGCCTCAACACCGTAGAGCAGGACCGACCATTTGATCATCCTTTGGCGTAGTTTGAGATTGATGTCGTCGTTGCAGAGGAGATTTCTCATTTTATTAAAAAATTAAGGGCCGCTTCTATATTGCATTTTATTTCAATATCAGGGACTAGGTTTTCGGCATAGAATTATGATAATATAGAATACTCTTTAGCCTGTAGTAAATGAGACTGCTTTATGTTGACTAATTTGGTCAACATTTTGCTACGAGCATTCTGTAATCATTTGGCCGTCTGCGTGATACGTTACCCAAATAGGGTATTTTTTAACTGCTTGCAAAATTATTTACGGAATAGTTAGCAAAATAGCAAAATTACTTGCTTAATTATAGCAGAGTCATACATATATTGACACGAGCCGGCCAATAAAACGGCTTCACTTTTTCTGCGAGGTATTGTATGGGAATGAGTATTCTATAGTTTTATTATTATTCTATAGTTTTCGGTAATAATACTGCCCAGGTATTTAAATTGTTTCGCCCTTTCAATATCAACACCGCCCAAATTGAAGCGTACGTTTGAGTGGCTCTCCCGTCTAAATATCATCATTTTGGCCTTGCTGACATTCATATTCAAGCCGAAGAGTTCACCAGCGGAGTTGATTTTATTTAGGAGTTGTTGGAGATCCTCAGCACTATCTGCAAGTAAAACAGTGTCATCTGCATATCTTATGTTGCTGATAGCTACACCGTTAACCTTAACTCCTATGTCCACATCAGCAAGCGCCTGTAAAAAATATCACAGTTGATTAAATTTTGAGTACGTATAAAAATGTTCACTATAAGGTCATTTCAGAAAAGATAATTTCACACAATTTTATTTATTTATGCTTTCTTTCTCACAACACATGCATATACATAAATTGATCAACAACGCCCCCCTAGGTATTACCTGTTCTGGGGCTGCTGTTAGTTATATTACAGTATCGACAATTTGAATATATACAGCAATATAATTTACATATCATAAATATAAACACAAAATACAAAACAAAGAAAACAACATAATTTTAAAGTACATCATAATTTTAAAAAAGTAACATAATTATTTAAAAACATTAATTGATTCACATTATGAACTCACAGAATAAAAAACAACCGAATATAATAAGTGTAGTAAGACATATTAGGGGTCGGAGGCTATGGGTGAATACTCTCCTCTGCATAGTGTCTGCCTTTTACTAATAGCCATTCCTTTATTTTAGTTTTAAAGGAATGACTATTTTTTGTCTTTTTGATTCCTTTATCGAGTTTGTTGAAAGTTCTAGGAGCAATGACTCTAAAACGTCTCTGTCCAAACGAGGTTTTCGTTATAGGCACAAAAAAGTTAAGACAATACCCATACATTTTGAATGTTGCCCTTTTGAGATGAATCTTCAGTAAATTTTAATTCTAACATCTTCTTTTTCTTTATTTCAGTACCTCCAGGAAGACCGGTGATCTACGATGGTAAAAGAAGAGACAGGACAAAGCTTATAGAACCATACAACGAAGGCTCTGATGTGGTCCTCATATGTGAAGTGGAAGGAGGTAAATATTTTATTGAATATTCCCAACACCCTTCATTAATTTATAAATTGATGCTATTCATACTCCACCGTAATACCTGACATTAAACATTATTATTGTATTAGCTTATAAAGAGTTGTACGGTTTTTAACATATTGTATAACGACAAATTTATTTATTTTGAGTGAATCAGTGACAACTTCATGCATATGAATCGAGGTATGAAGAAAATATCAAAAGAATGCTTGGTCTGTCATAAATTTATACATAGATGACTATTCCTTTTATAAAAAAATTACAAGAGCAATTAAATATTGATTATGTAAAATATACTGGTTTAAATAAAAATTTATTTCTTAAGTACTCGTAATTCAGTGCTTAAAAATAATTTGTTTGAGTAATGCCAATGTGCCCAGCGTTAATAGAATCTTTGCTTACATTGTTTTAAATAGATTGAGTTAGTATTTCTCTTGTGTTATTATGGATAAGCTTAACTGGTATTGAAATAATTAGTGTAAACCCCGTAACATATACAAGTTTTGTAAGATACTAATATACGCAGGTAGGTGGTCCAATCAACTCGAAACAGATTTGAGACTGACAACTGAATTTAATAAATTCAAAAGAAAAAAATAAATAGACTGATTTTCATAAATTATGTTCACTTAATTTTGTATAACAATAATTCTTTAGATATAATTGTTTGGTTTTAAATGTCTCCTTTGCACGCAAGTGCTTGCACTCTGATAAAAAGCAGGATGTTTTTTTTAATGTGTATCTTTTTATTTATCTTGTGATTGTGTATTTTAATATGTGTTGTAATATATTACTAGTAAAAAAACAAGAAAAAACTAATAAACAAATTAGAGTATAATAATGATGAATATGAACACATATATTATTCCACAATTTATTTATTTTATTCCCGACGACCGTTTCGGCTTATAAGGCCATAATCAACTGGTGTTGAGTACACAGTTCACATTTCTTTTATACAAAGTTAAACAAAGGTTATAACAGGTAAATTGTGATATATGGTGTATATATTTAATATTGGCAACACAGACAACCACCATCTTGGCTGGCCGCTTCCTGCTAACTTCATGTCAGTTGTCAATTGTTCATAATAAAAATATAAAACAACACATGGTGCCCCGGGTAAAATAAACGAATAAAATAGTAGTGAACTACTAAATAATATTAATATACAAAATGGATACAAGAAATCTATTTAGTTTCGAAGAGGACAACTTAAAAAATAGGTGGCAAATCTTCAAAAGAAGGATAAATATACGACTTAATTTGCCAGAAAATGTCAAATGCAAAGATGAACAAAAAATGGCGATTTTCTTAAGCAACATAGATGACAAGGGATTATCAATCTACGAAAATTTTGACAATAAAGAAACCGCAACATTTGAAGAAGTAATAACATTCTTTGATGAATATTGTGAACCAATTAAAAATACAACAATTGAAATATACAAATTTAATAAATTGGAACAAAAAACGAATCAAGCTTTAAAGGATTATGTAATTGAATTAAAACATCAAGCAAATAAATGTAATTTTCAATGTGTAAAATGTGATGAAAGTTATAGTGAAATAATGATTAAAAATCAACTAATAACAGGCATGAAGAACACAAATACAAGACAAGAATTGTTAAAAACAACGGAAGAGAGTTTAAATGACATCATAAAAAGGGCTATGATTGCCGAATTGAGCGAAACACAAAATCAATTTATTACGGGTAATAATAATGACATCGTGACAGAAGAAGTGTTTGCAACTAATAATTTTAAAGATAAGTACTACTCTAAAAATAGGTATAAGAAATATTTATGTAAAAAATGTGGGAGAGAACACGAAATTAAGAAATGTCCAGCATATGGAAAAAAATGTAATATATGTGAAAAAATGAATCATTTTGCAGTAGGATGTTTTAATAGAAACAAGGTAGTAAATTCTATTCAATGGCATCATACAATTTTAATTAATAATATTCCGGTTAAATTTAAGATTGATTCTGGTGCAAATATAAATGTGTTACCTTTAAACATACTTAATAAATTATGTATAGATAAAAGTATGATTTTAAGAAAAAGAGTGTATGTTGAAACTTATGGGGGATTTCAATTGAATTCAAAGGGAATAATTAATATCAAATGTAAAGATAAAAATAAATTTTACAATATTGAATTTGTGGTTGCTGAAGTATCATCGGCACCAATCTTAGGATTAGAAACTTGCCAGGAAATGAATTTAATAAAGAGGGTATATGATTTAACTTACAGCGATAATAAAGAAAATTTTGTAAATAAATATAAAGATGTTTTTACCGGTCTAGGTAAGCTACCATTTAAATATGATATTAAATTGAAAGAGGATGCTATACCGGTAGTAAAACAATTACAAAAAATTCCGTTTAGTATATATGACAGATTGAAATTAACATTAAATAATTTAGAAAACAAAGGGGTTGTATCAAAAGTGACAGAACCAACTGATTGGGTAAATAATTTGGTAATTGTTGAAAAAGAAAATAAAGATTTAAGATTATGCATTAATCCAATTCATTTGAATAAGTACATAAGAAGAGAACATTATAGCATACCCACATATGATGAAATAATAAACAAGTTATCTGGAAAAAACGTATTTACAGTAATCGATATGTCAGATGGTTTTCATCAAATAGAACTAACTAATAAATCGTCTTATTTGTGTACATTTATAACACCTTTCGGTAGATACAAGTTTAACAGATTACCTTTTGGTCTTTCCAGCAGTCCTGAAGTATTTCAAAGAGAGAATCTACGCATATTTGGTGATATACATGGTGTTTCAGTATATTTTGACGACTTAATAATAGCAGCAAAAGATGAAAAAGAACATGATGAAATATTGATAACAGTCATGGAGAGGGCAAGAAAAAATTGGGTAAAATTTAATAGTGATAAATTACAATACAAAAAAGATCAAGTAAAATTTTTGGGATGTATTTTTTCAAAAAATGGAATTAAACCAGATCCATTTAAAGTTCAAGCAATAGTTGATTTGAAAAAACCAAAAAATATTAAAGAGTTACAGAGAGTTATTGGTATGGTAAATTATTTAAATAGGTTCATACCTAATCTGGCAAGTAACTTACAACAGTTAAAAATGCTTCTAAGAAAAGATATTGGATGGAAATGGGAAAAAGAGCAGGATGATGCATTTGAAAAAATTAAATATTTGATTTGTAATTATAAACCATTGCGTTATTTTGATTTTAATAAAGAAATAATTATACAAAGTGATGCGAGCAATAATGGATTAGGCTGTTGTTTGATTCAAGATAATTTTCCTGTATGCTATGCGTCACGTAGTTTAACTAAAACTGAATGTAATTATTCAATAGTAGAGAAAGAAATGTTAGGAATAGTATTTGCTGTCAAAAAATTTCATCAATATATATATGGTCATAAAAATGTAACAATTTATACAGATCATAAACCGTTAATAAGTATAGTCAAAAAAGAAATTTATAAGAACACAAACAGGTTACAACGTTTACAATTAAAACTATTAAAGTATGAATTAAATATAAGGTATTTACCAGGTAAGGATATGTTAGTCGCAGATATTTTATCAAGAGATTGTCAAAATAATTATAATGATTATACTGAAACTAATATGACCGATATTGTACATAGTTTGCAATTAAGTGAATATTTGCCTTTAAGTAAAAACAAATTATTTTTATTAAAGAAATACACATGATATTTAAAATATATATTTATATTTTATATTTTATTTTTTAGTGATGATATTTTAAATAAACTGATGTATTATACTGAATCAGGATGGCCAACTGATAAGAAACTTATAGATGATGAAATTTTGTTAAATTATTATAAAGTTAAATGTAATATTCATTGTAAAGAAGATTTGTTGTTTTTAAATGATAAGGTTATTATTCCAAAATTACTCAGGAATAATATGTTAGAAAAAATTCATGGGGATGCACATCTTGGAATTGTCAAAAGTAAAAATAGAGCTAGATCTATGATGTATTGGCCAAAAATGACAAATGAAATAGAGGTTTATATAAATTCCTGTAAAACTTGTAAAAGATTTTCAAACAATAATATAAAAGATAATTTAATACCTACAGAGTTGCCAAAATTGCCATTTCAATTCATTGCCATTGACATCTGTGAGTACAATGATAAATTATACTTAATTTTAGAAGATTACTATTCTAAGTTTTTAGATATTATTCCCATTAAGGATAAATCTGTAAAAGAAACTGTTAAAAAGTTAAAATGTACATTTTCAATACATGGGATACCGTTGTATGTAAGATGTGATAACAGCCCTTTTAATAGTAAAGAGTTTAATGAATTTGCATCAGAGTGGGGTTTTATGATTAATACATCTAGTCCATATTACCCAAAAGCAAATGGTCTAGCAGAAAAGGGTGTGGGTATTGCTAAACAAATCTTGAAAAAAGTTCATCATGAAAACAAATGTATGTACAAAGCATTATTAGATTACAGATCCACGCAGCTGGCTAGTATACCATTTTCGCCAAGTCAATTAATAATGAGTAGAAAATTAAGAAATGGGTTACCAGTTAACCATAAAGAATTAATACCAAAAGTAATTTCATATAATGATTTATATAGATTTAATGTAAGTAATAACCAAAAAAGAAAACTTCAATACAATCCAGTAAGGAATAAAGAAAGATTTTTTAATATTAATGATAAAGTATGGGTAAAAAATTTAAAAAATAAAATTTGGGAAGAAGCAATAGTTGTGAAAAAGCATGATTCACCAAGGTCATATGTAGTTAAAAATAGCAAGGGGAAAGTTTTTAGAAGAAATGTTATTCATTTAAAGAAAAGATATGTACTTGATAATAATACTAATAATGTAAATAATAGTTATAACAGTATTTCGAATTATGATAATTATGATGATACTAAGAATAGTAATAATGATGATTTAAATTGTGATAATTTTGTTTTAAGTAGAAGGGAGAATAGTGTACAGGTTGGTCATTCTACAAATGATGAACCATATGTAACTAGGTATGGTAGAACTGTCAAAATCCCTGGAAGGTGGGGGTATGATTAAAATACTCGTGTATTATGATAAACTAGTTATAATTAAAGATTTGTAAGGGTTGGGGGTGACCAGCTAAGGGTGGGGATGTGATATATGGTGTATATATTTAATATTGGCAACACAGACAACCACCATCTTGGCTGGCCGCTTCCTGCTAACTTCATGTCAGTTGTCAATTGTTCATAATAAAAATATAAAACAACACAAATGTATGTATATAATGCTATTAATAAACCGGACACATAATGAGGTACTGGAAAAGGGACAGACAAACGGGTATTTGTGTGAGAGAGATAGAGAGAAGGAAGATATACAATTAAAACCGTTTAATTGTATATCTTCCTAAGGGACGGACCGTTTGTCTGTCCCTTTTCCTCATTATGTATCCGGTTTTCCCATTAATAGCATTATATACATACATTTTTCTATTTACCTGTCATAACCTTTGTTTAACTTTGTATAAAAGAAATGTGAACTGTGTACTCAACACCAGTTGATTATGGCCTTATAAGCCGAAACGGTCGTCGGGAGTAAAATAAATAAATTGTAGAATTACATATGTGTGTTCATATTCATCATTATCGTACTCTAATTTGTTTATTAGTTTTTTCTTGTTTTTTTACTAGTAATATATTACAACACATATTAAAATACACAATCACAAGATAAATAAAAAGATACACATATTCATAATTATCAAATTGGAATTCTACAAATTAGAAGCAGTCACAATCGAAAGATTGAAAAGTACGTGAATTAGAGTATATTAATATTACACGTAAATACGGAGGACCTAATTGATAATTTAGAGGCTTTAAATAAATAACAAATTAATTGGTCCACTAATGGAGTGTTATATTATTAATGTATAATTTTTTATATGACTGTATGTTTACAAAATAAAATAAAATAACAAGAATTCATAAATAATCAAATAAATTTAAATAGGACGCCTCTGTTCAATATGTTCCTATTACCTGCCCGTAAGGTAAAACAAACCCACCACCCCTTCTTCTAGTAGTTATAAACTTCACCCACCAACGACAGTAGCACTTCACACGGTTTAAACATAATTTTAAGTATAGTACAAGTTTGTTCGGATGAAGGAGCGAGTCAGCTCTAAAACCGGTTAACATTAAATACTCAAAATAGTGGTGAAAACAAAAAAGTTATAATTTTAATTGAGATGAGTCGATGGCAGAACCGTTAGCGCGCTGGGCTAGTTATCCAGTGGTCGCGAGTTCGAATCCTGCCTCGACCGATTTCTTTCACCTATAGCACAAGCATTTATGCTTTGTTTCGGGAATGCATTCATTTTTTATAATAAAAAAAAATAATATAAAAACGATTTATCACATTCTAAGAAAAACCCTATATTTCCCTAAACTAATATATTTTGTTTTAGGAAATATCAAATCAATATTCCATATATGGTTAGTGGGATCTTGTATGAATTAAATTATGTTGAAATAAATGATATTATAATAAAATAAATGCAAATTAATTAGAAATTTGTTGAATTTCATTTTTTTTTTTGGCCATGAATTAAAAACAATATTAATGATTATATAGTTTTTCGTTAGCTGACTGGAAATCCATTTTAAAATTAATAAATAAATAAATTAGTATTATTGAGGAAAAATATTTATTTATTTATCTATTTAAAAACAATATTGTTCGGTCAACAATTACATATAGGTATACAAAATATAAAAAAATTTTCTCTTCCAGCTTCAAAATTTAAATTTTCAGATGTAAAACGTAATGTCTTGGATGTTTTTTTTTCTCAGGCAATCAGTAGTTATACGTACTCACCGTAGGTATGTAATAAACATATATTATATAATGTATAATAGCATTTTGTTGCCTACATTACATACCGTCTAATGGCAAAGACCAAAATAACGCTCGCGATTACCATAAGTACTAATGTTGCCCGACCTAGTTTTTCTCAATATTATTTCCCTGCACATGTATCCATTTATTTTGTTCACGAATGGGTTGCCAACAATAAACTGCTAATAAATTACCATACATACTCGAGGAATTCCCCGTATCTCGCAGGTTTTATTTGTTATCAATACATTTTCCGGATTTTTAGTTCGTTACTAACGTCGGAGGCACGGAAAGATCCTCTAGCCCCCCCCCCACCTCATCCCTTACATCGCCGAATAATAAAATTCAATTTATATTTATGTTCGATTGGGTTATTGGACTACAGTTCGATAGCTCCCATGTTCCATGGTTGTCGCAAATTCATACCTAGACCTCCACATCACAAGTGGAATAAGCCATCTACCCTAAATTTTCACGTGAAACTCGATATTTTGACCTCCTCTTTACATCTATAGAAATTATCGACTTCAGATCTTTCAGAACAAAGTTCTAGTCCAAGATTAATCGCTTTTATGTATTGTTTTTAAAAAAACAATAAAAAACATTACAACTTTTGATGATTTCTAAATACAATTCATAATCATCATCTGTGGTTCCACAGCCACAGATAGATCTTGGCTTCCTCGAAGAATTGTGGCCATTACACCCTGCCCATGGCCTTTTCTCTCCAATTCCTCATACCGGCTATCTGAAGATCACTCTCGACACCATCCATCCATCGTGGAATCACAATTGTTGGAACCAATAAAATTTTTTTTTGTTTCACGTCCATCTCACATAATATTATTTATATCATTTAGATGTCTCGGCAGTTGGTACCCCTGTACGAAAGTGCCTATTCTTTAGAAAATAACGTCGTTATGTTTGGTGATAAAATTTGTGCGATTGAGCGGGAAATTGGCCAATTTTAAAATAGATTATCTTTCTTTCTTCAACCCGATTCAAAATCTGCTCATAAAATATCATATAGTAACTTTCAACTGAGTTATTTTTATACATTGATTATTTTTTTCTTGTTAAATATTTAATTTATTATCTGTCCTCCAATAACTCTTTGAAAATGATTAAAAAATAAATAAAATGATTAATAGTGATATTTCACCGTTTATATTTGAAATAAACTTACTGGCACCGGGTGCCATGATGTGTAATAAACAAATACAATAAAATTAGACAAATAAATTCAATCGTTTACTATTTCTGCATCGCGCATTTATATATATAAATTTTTCCGTAAAATTTTACACTATTGAAAACCGAGATGTTACGGAAACGAACGATTGTCCTTCGTTTTGGCGGAAGTCAAACCGCGGGGAACTCCAGTACTAATTCAAATTTATCGGTGTTCGATTTCAAATTCAAAAAATAACGCTGAATTTTCGTGATACAAGGTATGTATGTTGACGTCAACTATGTTTGAAAGAAAATTCACAAAACTAACCACATTCGATTGAACTGTAGGGCTTTCTCATGATACGATCTTATTACGTTCTTAAAATGTGTATTATATCAGTACTCAATCATTATCTTATCTTAATATTGATCTACGTTCAATCTTAAAAATTCATTCAGATCAAAGTTTAGTATGATATTGTCATTAATATTTGAACAAATTAATTTTAATTTAAAAGATTTCATTAGTCTTAATTTTAATCTAGTGTTAATCAACTTCATGAGTGGATTTGGACCTAGGCATTTTGGACCAAGTTTATCTATTTTTTGCGAGGCATTTAGAGCCCGCGATTCAAGACACGTCATTTGGTATAGTGGGCAATACAAAATTTATACTAATACTCAAGCAAGACATATTATAAAGGCTGATTTTTTTTTGTGAAAGGATACCACATCATATAACAACGATTGGATAAAATGAAACCCGAGTAGTTGTGACTTTCGGAGATAACAGCTTTCAAAAACATAGTATGAAGCATTAAGCTATTTTAGCGTGTTAAGCTATTTTTCTAATTTTATATTTTTTAAGCCCTTCTGTACTTTATATGTTTTATTTATTATATATTTTCTATTTTTTAAGTTATTCTTCTATTTTTCCTCATCAATATCTTCTTTTTCTCGTGTTTGTAAATAAATTTGATTTACGATTATTGAAGTTCCCGTTAATTACTATGCTCTTTAGATAGATAATTCTTCTTATTTTTGTACTATGTCAGATCCCTCCGACGTCTACTACTACTCTGGCATATGCTAGCATCCCTGTCTTGAGCTTACCAGTACAGCGACTTCTGTCCATTCTCTGATGTATCTCCTACTCACACCGCGACTACCCTCAAGTATCCTCGAATGAATGAAATAAGTTGAAATGAATGAAATTAATTGAAATGGAATAAAAAGAACGAAATTGAATGAAATAGATAGAAATGGATAGAAATGGAACGAAACTGATGGACGAAGCGGGACGAAGTTAAATGAAATGGTACGAAGTTGAATGAAGTGGAACGAAGTGGAATTAAATGGATAAAAATGGAATCAAATTATTTTTTTTATTTAGAAGTTAATAATAACAATACAAGAAAAATTATAATGAACATATTTTGTACAATGGTGATTCCATTTGTAAATTTACTGTCCCACTAGAGGAGTCTGTACTGAGTCAGTATGTATATGTTAGAACATTGACAATGAAATTTTTTCCAAAAGTTTTCCCCACTAAGTACATAGGTAGGTAGGCATATCCCATTATGTAAATAGTTTGGGTGGTTTGTGTCTGTGTAACCCTTACCTAACAAATAAAGCCATCCGCTTCTTGTCATTGGTTATTTGTTATTGAATTATTAATGTTCACAACTTTTGGATGCGAACAAAGAGGTAGACCTACTAACCGTATAAATTGCCGCCACCGTTTTCAAGGTAAATTTTGTCATTTATCTTGTACCTTCCTATTATACGTGTAATCACGACGTGCTTGTCAATTATAGGATCTCACATACCACAAGGTTGGCACTACAATTACGTTTTGGATTACAACTTTGGGTATGTTGCGATCATTCATAAATAGGTCTGAGTGCTCGATTCGCTAGATTTCCTGCCATAATTCTTCTTGAGCCATCTATTCCGTTGAAACATATTTCACGGTTAAGATGAAGCTTATTTGTCGACTTGCTCGAGCCATTCATTATATACTTTTGTTTGACAAGCTGTTTCATTATTTCATTCAGACGCAGTTTTCTGAATATGTAAGACGATTTATTTATTTTATTTTTATTTTTAATATATTTTATAATACAAATCAATATATAAATTCACTAGTAATAATATTCTTACATATTTTTCCCTGCAGTACCTCATCAAAAAGATTACAATCTTGTGCTTGATGAGGGAAGCACTTATAACAAAATAAAAAATATCAATACAAAGCAAAGTCAACATAAAAGTAAAAGTAATTAAATCAAATCATACATGAACAAAAAAAAATCAAATAAACATCATAAAAAGGTTGAAAATAAATGAAAAAGAAGAATACTCAAATGAGAAAACATATCAGAATACATATTCAAACCAAAAAAAAGAAAAACATGAAAATAATTGAAAAATGAGTAATATAGAATTATAGACGATTCAAATATATCAAAACACATATTCAAAAATAAAAAAAGAAAATACTGGAAATTGAAACAAATCAAAACAACAAAATCGAAAACTACTATTTTAGAAAGTTAAGTGCAATTTTAATTTATGTTTAAATTTTTTAAATTCTTTTATCTGCTTTAATTCATTTGGGAGGCAATTGAAAAATTTTATTCCCAAATAAATGTAGTTGTTTTGTAATTGTCCTGTATTACATTTGGGTATTTTAAAATCATTTTGGAATCGCAGAGACTTATTTTTTTCAATATTTTGTATAACATTATCTTTGAAAATTTGCAAAATAGACACTTTTTTATAAATATTATCTACTTTGGGTACTTTGAACATGTCAAATAGTGTTGTAGTGGAGAAAGTGCGTGTTTTCTTAAGTATAACCTTTATGATTAATTTTTGTACAACTCTAACTTGGTTTAAAATATTGTCATATGCTCCATAATGTAAAAAAAAATATATGATTAAATAATGATGATTGTCCATAATGTGACTAGAAATAAAAAAAATAGTTAGCCACATTATTGACTCTAGATAATTAATAGTAGTTACATTTATTTAGATGGCAAAACATACAAAGTATGACTTTAAATTATAAAAACATGTTAAACTATCGAGAACATTAATAGTTTTCAACTATGTATTCAGCACCTAGCCTACGAAAGGTGACAAGACTTGTGATTTCTTTTATGTTTGATGGTAAACTGTTATGCATTTTGAGACCTTTATGGTTGTACTATTTTGTGTGCATGTTAATCTCTTTTTCGAAGTCTAATATACTGACATTCTCTCATAGGGTAGGGAAAGTATTCACTTGAGAAATAAATATTCTGTGATCCAGGCGATCTCAATGTTGAAAGTATTTCTGATTGCACATTCCTATGACTCGGTTCTTCGATACATATGTAGATTGCGACGTATAAGCAATGTAAGCTGTAACTTAAGAGGACATATAACGCTAAATCTAGTGACTGAAAACATGATATATTAAAACCGCCTAATGCACTATGAAGTTACGCGTTAGTAAGGGTAACTATCGCTTGCGTTAAAAAAGGTTTATACGTGATTTAAATTATCGGAAACCCAAAATTTGTAGATTTTCATTTTACAAACAAACCTGAGTTGAAATTAAAAAACTTTATCGGGCATTCACTTTGATTTTACGCATTCTTTTAGCATATACAAGATTTATTTCTCAACGACACATAGTTTTGGAGTAATTTAAAATAAATGCTGTAAAAAAGGATATTTTTAATATTTCTTTTAAGGGAATTTAGGCTGAATTTTAAAATTGTGTGAAGAACATTCACTAGAGAAATGTTGAATACACTTATGCTATTTTTCTAGAAACATTCTGTTTAACATATTTGAGGAATTGGATTTGAAATTGGGGTGTTTAGCTTTATATGCCCCCTCAAGGGGGCGACTGCTGCCAACGTACTTTTTTTTCAATTTGATATACCATCATTGTTTCTAATCAAATCGTTTTAAAAAAAATAATTTGGGTATTAATAAAGAAAAATGTACCTTAACTTTGTGAAAATGTTCTTTATAAATTCTTATAGATGATTTTCAACTTTTTATTATTTAAAATAAAAAAAATTATTTTATAAGGCGTAGAGCAATATATATTTTTTTTAAATTAAAGAAGACACAAATATCGTGACGTTACATTAATGCTTGAGGTTTAATATTTATTTTCCATTTACCGCCATTGGGAAATAAAAGTTTTTTGATTTATTTAAATACTTAACCTAATGCATTAATACAACGTCACAACATATTTTTCCAGACATTTCGTTCTTCTTTAATTCAAAAAATACATATTGCTCTATACCTTATAGTTTTTTTAAAAATAGAAGACAAACGTCAAAAATCGGCGTATGCTTATTATTTTTCTAAAATAATTTATACAGAATATAATTAAAAAGTTAAGTATATTTTTCTTAATTAATATCCAAAGTAACTAATTTTTTTTCCAAATGATTCGTTTTGTAGTAATGATACAATATCTAATTGAAAAAATAGGTACATTGGCAGCAGTCACTCTCTTAAACGTGTGACTTAATTGTCTCTGCAGACTTAATAATACGCAGTTTTGAGGTGGATACGTATGTTTGTTTTAAATATAGGTCACGTAGGAAAATGTTTATAAATTCTTCAAAAACTACGATCTGATCCATATTCGATAAGAATCATTTTTCTTTTTTGTTGTTTTTTTTTCTATTTATAAAAGTAATACAAAAATGATAGACCAACTTTATTGGAGCTGATAAAATGATTTTTTCCGTCCATATTATGAACGGAAATTCTGATATTTTATCCAGGTAGAAAAATAATTTATTCCTTCGTGAGAAAATTTGCCTATGGGAAGAAACTCTTTTCTCCGAGACTCCGCATAACGAATGGGTAAAAATATAATATATTTTATGTTGAATTACATTCAGAATTCATAGCAACTTGCGCATATAAATGGGTTTCAGCAATGTATTGAAATCCCGATCTTAATTCTTTCATGTATAATATTATGTGGATATGATAATGTATTGGCTCAAAGTGTTTTGTGTAGCAGGTGAGATGAAATTTGCAAAATAAACTTTTCCTTGGAACTCTCTTGCTCCAAGCTCGTGAGGCGGCTTTACCTTGCCTTGTGAGAAATCCTTATAAAATTTGCTTTGCAAATAACTTAACTAAATGCGGATGAAATCGTGTTTTTCAAGCTGATACATAACCGACACAGGCTCCGTATATGAAGACTTTTAGAATGTACGTACAAGAAAATTTACCGAAACTCTGGTATAATTTGAGTGCAGATCGTTATCATACTAAAAACGTCTACTTTATATATTTTTTTTGCTATGAATCACTATAGTGATGTTAATCTTTACATTCTACATTGTTAAATCTCTTGCCATTTTAAACACATATTTTTTCGAATATTTTTATTATTGCATATGTGCAAACATTGGATTTTTTTCCCTATCGGGTGTCAAAGATATTTTTAAACAGATTTTTAATTATCTCAATAAAGACGAAGTTGGAATATTTACTGTAGGAGAACCGGGAAATCAATGCACCTACAGGGCTTACGACCTGTCATCGGTTGGTTTACGTGATCACTTTATGCGCTTGCGAGCCAGCGCATAAAGTGATCGCCAGCCGATGACAGGTCGTAAGCCCTGTAGGTGCCTTGATTTCCCGGTTCTCCTACAGTATATATTCCAACTTCGTCTGTATTGAGATAATTAAAAATCTGTTAAAAAACATATTTTTTTATATTTCTTGTTACTCCCCTTGCTTGAAAAAAAATATCGATTTAAAATAATCCTCCATCTATTTTAACCTATGCCTTGATGTTGCTGACTACTGTCAAGATACGCAAAGCCGCATATTTTGGCCGCATATTCCGTGGTGATAGATATGCCTTTCTACAAATTATATTGGAGGGAAAAATCTAAGGCAGTGGTTCAGGGTTCTGGATGCTGCGTCACTTATTAGGTTGGCGCAGATCGGGATGAGTTTGGGGTGATGGTCGCCAACCTCAGTTAGGAGCGACACAAGAAGAAAAAGTAGAAGAAGATGTATTGTAATATCTAGGTCACAACAATCAGTAAATATTATTTTTTATGTACCTTTGAGTAAATATTATTTTTTTTAATGTATGTTTTTGAGTTTAAATGCAGAAGTTTTTTTGAATTTAGGATTTCCTTGATGAAGATGTTATATAATATTTTAGGTGCCGAAAGTATAATGTCTATGTCCATAGGTTTTATTGGTTCTGGTTTATTGGTACATAAGTGCATTTGGTACTGAAACAGAAGAGTACAATGTATAAACCGATGGAGAGAGAACCTTGAAAAGGCCACGATACATAATGGACTTTTCCTCATCCATCTCTACAATGCTGGATATAGGCCCCTTCCAACTTTCTCCACTTTTCTCGATCATCAATCATCAAAACTATCAAAACTATACAATCATACTATCACGCCGTTTCCTATTTGTGGTAGGCAGAGAGAACCGAACGATAGACTTCTCTCTCTTGACAAACATTTCTCGCTTCATTCATATCCACGCATCGTCTCATACATGCTCTTCTATAAAACGTCTCAATCTTTCAAAATTCCATTAAAGTGATCGTGCCAACTTTTCCTTGGCCAACCTCTACTTTCCGTTCCTCTTTTATCAGCCTTATACATATTTTTTTTGTCAGACGGTCATCATTCATTCTTTCTATGTAGCCAACAAGGTAGTTACCTACCTTTTAACATTTTTTTTTCAACTTATTTACGATATCTCTTTCAATCACCTTGTTTCATTTAACGTCTCAAAAACCCAAGCCTGTCTAATTTCTGCGAAGAGAAACCCCAATGAATTGCAAGTGTCTTTCAACGGAAGCACCCTACCTAACAGCAGCTCTAATCGACCTGCTTGGAATATCTATAACGAACCAATTACACTAGGGGGTAATTGGTATCTATAACGAACCAATTACACAGGGGGCTCCATCGAAGCTAAGGTGAAACTCGCCTGTAAAAAAATGAGCGTAATATATAGAGCGCGTAGATATTTTACTAAGACTCAGATCTGTATTTTGGGCCTAGGTTGCGGCTCTAAGGGCCTAGGCAGTAAAGGCGGGGGTGGGCGGCCGACGCTGTTGCGCCCTCGTCAATTCTGTACTTAGAGAAGAGCAGGACGAACGCCTTTAGTCTCGCTCGGCAGTGACTCGTCAACTGTGGCGAATGTTGTTGTGTGGTCCGGGCACACCGCCGGCGCAGACGTCGGGTCAGACATCCTGTGTTGACAACTAGACGTCATATCTGACAGGTGATGATTGCGTCGGATGCCCCCGGTGTTAGCCCGCGGAACCTTCGGACGCCAACACGAGGACCGATGCGTCGGGATATAAGCCTAGGTTGCGGCTCTAAGGGCCCAGGCAGTAAAGGCGGGGGTGGGCGGCCGACGCTGTTGTGCCCTCGTCATTCTATACTTAGAGAAGAGCAGGACGGACGCCTCTAGTCTCGCTCGGCAGTTACTCGTCAACTGTGGCGAATGTTGTTGTGTGGTTCGGGCACACCGCCGGCGCAGACGTCGGGTCAGACATCCTGTGTTGACAACTAGACGTCAAATCTGACATGTGATGATTGCGTCGGATGCCCCCGGTGTTAGCCCGCGGAACCTTCGGACGCCAACACGAGGACCGAGGGGTCGGGGTACAAGCCCCTCCGACTTGAAACGGAGTGTACTTAGCGGCCGATTTCGAGACCAATCGGAGGCCCTGACGTGTGTGGTTGGATTCTCGGGGGCAGTGGTTGAACCCGATGGATGGTGGATATTTTGTGTTTGTCCGATGTTGCGGCTGCGTCCGGTGGTGAACAGGGCCAATGAGCTCTATAGCGTCGCCGGCGTGGAAGTGGATCGCGATCTCCCTCGATGTATACTCTACAAAGCGTAAATACGTCCAATTATTGAATATGGTAGTCACCTATGGAGTGGTGCCCCCCCAATACCTACTGAATACCCTCAACGCTGTCCAAAGGCGTGCTATACGTCTGATTGATTCATCAATGACTGATGGATTGCAATCACTAGAACACAGACGCAAAGTCGGTATTTTAAGTTTATTTTATAGATACTACCACGGGAATTGCTCAGAAGAACTTGCATCTTTAGTCCCTCCTCCACCCACTCGCAACAGAGTCACTCGCTTTACTCAATCGCAGCACCCATTCACAGTGGACCTTCAACATATACGAACAAGTCGCTTCTCGAACTCCTTTATTAATACAGCAGCCCGACTGTGGAACGATCTTCCGAATTCTGTGTTTCCACCTTCGTACAACCCGGGTCTTTTTAAAATCGGAATCAATAAACTCTTTTCTAGACTGCAAACCCCTCCCAACGCTACGTAGTGCGCTTCTTCGGAAGAGCAAAATGGACCCAATTCCTAATAGCTGATATCCCCTACGTAGACATGTAAAAAAAATCATAAATTCTCGTCTGATATCCTAATTTCTTATTCTGTCATACATCGTTTTATCACACATTCGTCGAAGTGACCTCATTTCAACTACTATAATTCTACGTTCATGTGTCTTCTGTCATGTCCATGTCTCACTAGCATACATACGACGGTACGACGATATCATTGTGTACCGCGAGCTTAACTTGCCTCTAAAATTACAATGTTTCGATAGTAATACATAATATCTAAGAAATTTATTTCAATCCAAATGTAAAATGGCTGTAAATGTTAAAATAAATTGAACTCGTCATCCTCTACTCGACATAAAGCCACAAAGTAAGTAGTTACCTACGTAATTCGAGTCTATATTTTCCATGGTAATAATATAATATTATGACGTGTGTTATGATGGAATTACTGACGTACGACATTATTATTGCGAGTTATTATTTGATCGCTGGAGGAGGGCATAAATTTTAGGCGTCGCGTCGCTTTTCTCGACATTTTACGATAAAATCAAATTGATTTGACATGCTTAACATCCCTCTACGTATGTCTATTAAATCTGGTATAATTTGCATTTTCATCCATCGGAGAATATTGCTGTAAAAGCCTTCTTATATTATGTACCCCTTCTATTCTCGCTTCCAGTACTTCTGTATCTTGTATGAGTCTTACACCCGTATCTATTAAGAATTTATTATTCAGTTACCTTAATCTCAAAACTAAAAATCCAAATTCAATTCAATCAATGTTTAGAACCTTCCTACATACCTGTCGCCTGCGTACATTCTAATTACTATGACGATTTAAACATATAAACCTGCATCAGTTTTATTCTCAACTATGGCAAATGACATAGGCCTCTCCCTGACATACGCAGCTCTCTATCATGGGCAGACCGCATCCATCTTATATCATCAGACCACCTTGCTTGAGGCCTTCCAACTCTTCTTTCGACCGTTCTAGGTCGCCATTCCAGCACATTCTTAGTCCATCTGCATTCTGTGGTTTGGGCGATACGTCCTGCCCAGCTACACTTCTGCTTGGCAACCTTTTGAACAACGTCGGTTATTTTGTTTTTCTCTCTTAAGGAAATACTACTAGGCATTCTCCTTTCAATGAATTTTGATTTTCTTGCTTCCAAATTATTTGGTTTTTGTTATTTTTTATATAAAAATAAAACATTTCATTTTTTTTAAATGTTGACAACGACTGTATCAAGTGAATTCGAACCGTTTAAGAATATTATTATGCCATTTCCACTCAATCTGTACGACATAATCCAATCAAAATGAAATTCCCAAACTTTACTTCGCAGTGAAAATTATTATATACACGCTGCTGAACTAACTGATATGAAAAATATATTTTCAGTCACATAGTTTAACATTGTGTATAGAATTTATTTCATACATCAAAGATCTGACTGATTATATCTCAATAGATATATGTAAGAATAAATTGCACATAAGAGGAACTGGTACTTCCTCTAATTCCATTTTTATTGGTGATGGACAAGTTATTAATGATATCAATAACAATTAAGTTCTACAAATAATAACACACAGTTATTATTATTATCATTATTTACCTCCTCTAAAGAATTAGCTGATGAATGCGTGACTTGTAAATTATTTAATATGTAGATCAAAATAAAATGCAACAAACGCGTCGATCGAGCCTTGGGTTGAGAACAATTCACCCATCCAGATACTTAACATATCAAAGGATTAGGCTCTGAGGAGGTCGCTATACTACCTATCAACCCTAATGATTTCGGATCGTATACATATAAAAAATCATTTACGATTCTACATGTATTAATTATTACCGATTTTTCATTTTTATAATTCTTTTTCGATTAATCTAAATTTTTTAAATTATGGCTTAACGATTTTGGAATAATGCCAGTGGCTGACATAATGAACGGTAATATTATTAATTTAGGAGAATGCCAAAGTCTTTTAATCTCGTTACCTAAAGCGGTGTATTTTCAAATTTTTTCATCAAATGATTTTATAATATTACTAGAATTTGGAAAAGCCACGTCGCAAATGTATGTTGTTTTTTAAATTATATTTTTTAAAAATCATTATTTATTTATTTCCAATTATAAATCATTTTGAATTTTACATCTACATTTAGACGACATATATTTTGTAATCCGTACACGTTTTTTATACTAATTTTTGATATTAAGTAGATAAGTCGTCAGTTGTTTTGCATCAAAACATTCAAGTTCGACATTCACTGTGATAACATAACATAATGTGTTAGGAAAAAAGTCGGTCCTTGAAAATAACAGAGTGGAACTTAGTTAAATAGCGCCCCCTCGTGACCTAAATTCGAATTCTATCTGTCTTCAACTTATTCCTCGTGGAATATTGATGAAAAAATATTATTCTTATTTGTTATGAATAAGATTTCAGTTTCTGTGAAATGTTACTATTGAACGTGAATAATATTATTAAATATACATTAAATACTATCATGCATAGATGTAGAATACAAATCAGATTTAATTTATTAAATTCAATAAAATTTACAAAGTATATGCTTTATTATGAACATAAATATATTTTTTTAATTCAATATCCAATACATAGAATTATTTATTTATTTATTTATTAAGCACAATATTAAAAAACAAAATATATTAAAGATAACTGCTCCACTAGACAGAGTCTGTTCCGAAGCAATTATCAGTTAAGTTTGTAAAGTTCGTACATTTTACAATGCAAAAAATATAACACATACATATTAGGTATAGAAAATATAAACAATAAATAATATACATTAATCAACCATAACAACAACAAAAAATATATTATTTATACATCACCTACACAGTAAAAAAGTTCACAAAAAAAAGATGACAGCCAAAAAATACATTAAGTAGAAGAAACCGAAAGAAATCAAATTATTATTGTTGAAACATTCTTTTCATTTTGGAGTCTACCTACTTCGAGTAGCCACTTTGTTCCTGACAATGATAATGTACAGAAGCCGCGTGTAGTACAAATTTCGAATTCAAATGTATGCCAAGTTTTTTTTACATGTGTGTGTGAGGCGGTAGAACGGTTGGTCTACGTATTATGTAGGCTTGCGTATCGGTAGGTGTATGTATACGACCGGGCGAGTGAAATTCGTCTGTTTCAGCGTAGTTTTAGTTGGAATACATTCATTGCGTTGACTAGGTATCTGTATCATATATAATCTAAGATCCAATATGAAATAAAAATAATATCTGTATAATCTAAGATCCAATATGAAATAAAAAAAAACTCTACTGAAGAATCCATTAACGCCTTACGGCAAACTGCAAATTTATATTTATATTTTTTTTAATATTTAATGAACATATTATTAAAAAAATACGTAAAGTACATACGTCTATATGTTTTATTGTTCCCGTAGAAATGAGGGAATTTGTTTTTCTGCACTAAACCATTGCAAAGTAAGTATATATGAGAACAATAAATTATAATCATATAGAATTATGTACTATTGGTATTTTTTACACGTTAATAAAGAACGTCATAATTTGTCAGATCTGCAGTGTCATCTGTGGTCTAAAACCCAAAGCTTCCGATAGGTCGCTGGATGACGGTTATCTGTGTTTCATCAAAATGGTAACATAATATATTAGTTTGTGCTCTGTTCGATAGATGGCCAGCTTAAAAAACTGTGTCAATAGTTTCACCTTAATTCAATAAATACAAGTTTCAAATTGACAAATACCTAATACAAAATTTCTCCTTTATAAAGTAAAATCTTTACTACTGACTCTGATTTTGAAAAATATCGATAACGTAACGTAGAAAAACCTGTGAAGGTCAAAAAATTCAACATCCGCTCCCCAAAGACGTGTCTCTGAAACTGGTTGGGAGCATTATTATTTGTCAGGTCCCGAGCACTTTCACATAACAAGTGTTTCTCTATGTAGTGCTCCATCCATGGTATATGATTAATGAAGATAATCCCAGCACCATTGTCACGGCTGTGTAGAGAAAATTAATGATCCTTCACACAACACGTGTAAGACAAATAGTTTTTATGATATTTAAGCCCACCAGCTGATGATGATGATGATAATTGAGCCAGGTCCCTTTTATAGTCTCTATACATACACAGTTATTCTATTGTTTTCCTTTTGTTTGGAGTCTCATTGTTAAACAGTTATTCGAATTTGTTCAATCATTCTCGAAGTATGTTTATTTTACATATCTACATACTCCCGTTTTCAATATTGAAGATATTTCATTTAAACCTATTTTTAACCAACTTCCAAAAATTATTACTCAATTATTACGATTATTACTCAAAAAAAAAAATCCAGTGGATTCTGCATTTTATCTTTGTGTGAAAATGAATTTTTTTTTTATTTCAGGTAAGCCTCGTCCCCGTGTGACGTGGTACCTGGAGAACACAGTGATAGACGATAGCTTCGAGCAGCGAGCAGATGGACTAACAGTCAACAGTCTGACCTTTCCGTCAGTTGGAAGACAGCATCTGTCAGCCCGACTTATATGTCAGGCAGCCAATACTAATCTGGCGCCTCCAACTTCTAAGGTCCTCATTCTCGATATTAATTGTAAGTACCTACTTATTTTTAATATTCTTTGATTTTGTAATTTTTAGTGTAAAATAGGTGAGAACTTTTGGTGCAGGTACGTATCGCGCATCCTTAATATGAATAAATATTTTTTTTAAATGTCAGTCTAAAATTTTATTTTTAAAATATTTCACATGTTACCAAGAAGTGTTTGTTTACTGGCACAATTTTTATGTGTTCGTTTATTTAAAAAAATAAATAAAACGATATTCATATAGTAAGTAGCAAATAAAGCCACGGAACTTTATTTTTTATGTGAATTGTCAAAAAAACTTAATTTTAAGTTTTTGTATCGGTAAAACAGGTAGAAATTTTGATATCAGAATAAAGGAACATTAAAGATGTTTTAAAAGTAACAATTTCTTAGAATTTGCCAATCATTTGATTGAAAATAATAATTCTTTCAATACTTTAACAGGCTATAAAACCCTGCACATAAATAAAGAGGGTTTAAGATTTGATAACTCGGAGGCATAAGAGATAAAGAAATCCTTAAATAAATTAATTATCAAGTAGGTACATTTAAACAACACTTCATTATTTAATATTTTCCTTTGGCAACCTCTGCATCCAACAATGTAAGCTCCGCCCTTCAACTCTCCGATATATGATTTAGGCACACGTGTCAAATTATGTACATAGCATCTAAGCTTAGATCAGTTTATCCGGATGAAGGAGCGGTTACGTCTCCGAAACTAGTTGACATAAATGGTTAGAAATTAAGATATTTTATTTTATTATATTAATTTAAGAATAACAAATTTTATATTTTAACTCTATATTATAATTTTGATATATGCGGCCAAACGCTAAATAATATTAATTTTAAGTGTTAAGAAATCAGTATTCAGTCACCTCATGTATAAGGATTATTTTATTTATTTATTTATTTTATTTATTTCATCTCACAAATAAAATTTTGAAAATTAAAATACAAATGTATTCAACCTCACTAGGAAAAAACCTGTATCGAGGTTTATTGCTTTCATTGTTTACAAAAAAAAAACAACTTCTCAATAGATGGCGTTATTAAAAAGGTTTCTTCATTATTTTATAGATGGCGATGGTAAAAATGTGTTGTTTCCATACGAATTATATGATTATTGAAATATATAGAACTTTCAAAAATTGCATTGGTAAGGAAACTCAATAAGGAAACATAATTGGTGAAAGTTGAGCAAGCGCATAAAGTGATCAAGTAAACCAGCCAATAACAGGTCGTAAGCCCAATAGATGCTATAGTTCCTGGCTCTTCTATAATATTCCAACTTCGTCTCTATTGAGATGTTGAAAAAATTTTCATAAGTATTTTTAAAGACATTTGTGACACTGCTCTATTTACGTGCAAAGTTTTCTTTTCCATTGTAGAAACAACAAATCAGTTTACGTGAATTTGTTATATGATTTAAAAAATATACATATCTGTTGTCAAAACATTGAACCACAATCAATAATTGATTCCAACAAATAAAAGACATGATACAGAGCAAAAGTAACGGTCGATTATTTCAAAGTAAAATGAATCTCAAAGAAAACAATTCTTTGAAATAATAAACAAACAAGATGGACACAATAATGACTGGCGAGAAAAATATCAGAAATCTATTTCTAGAATATCTCCTTTCAAACCTCCTTCCTTTCTCTGAATTATCTTGTATGTACCACTCAGATATGTCACTTGATATTTCTGCCATTAGTGAAAATGCAATTCGTTTGTCTGGTCTAATCTTTTGTTCTAGACTTTTAATAACACAATGCTTTGTGTCATCTGAATACCAGATTTTAATAACTTACGTTGGGAAGCATGGGTTTACTGAAGTATTTACAAAGGGTTCAAACATAAATATTAAAATGAAGAATCAAAACAATCATTTTAAACATATATTTCATACGATTGAGGCTATTCCGAAACTATTCCGAACAACCAATGCAACGTGATAGTTATATGTGAGTGTGATACAAAAAAATCTAGTTGGAATTATTTTCAAACTGAAGAAAAACTGCGCGATGAGCGTTTGTTCGAGGCAGAAGATGCGCCGACCAATTTTTTCTTTTCCAATGGCGACTGAAAAGGTTCTGGTAAAAAAACAGAGGCTTTTCTGTGCTTTCATAGACCTGGAAAAGGCCTATGACAAAGTAGACCGTGAAAAGGGGTTTCAGTGTATGGAGCGGGAGGCAGTTTGATAAGGGCAATATCATCTCTCTATGAGGAGCCAAGCCAAGCCTGTGTGAGGATTGCAAACTCTCTTACAGGATGGTTCTCCATTAATAATGGAGTGAAGCAAGGGTGCGTATTATTCCCGTGGCTCTTTAATTTATACATTGACTACTGTGTGATGGCACTAAAGAATGAGAACATTGGGTTGAAACTGGAAAGTGTCACTGTATATGATCTAATGTATGCATATGAGAAAGTATTAATGGCAAAAAGTGTCGAAAACTTGGAATGCTTGGTTAAAATAGTATTCAATGGATGCATGCAAAATGGACTGAGAATTTGAAAAAAGCGAAAGACGAACAAAATAAGACGATAGCAATGTTTTCGATTAATCATTTTCTAATGACTTTTTTTGATATTCTATTTCTTATTGAAAAAGGTAAGTCTGGCACCTGGGAGTGGTTGCGTTTACTAGAGCGCATTCTCTTTATAGGTGAAAAATACAGATTTTAACGTTATTTTAATATAATTTGTACTTGTATGTTATTTATACCTATAAAATCCGTCCATTTGTGAAACACGTGCGTTACTGAAATATGTAAGGTGCTAGATTTACCTTCTTTTTTCGGATTTTTTCTTCCCCCACCACAACCCGTTCTGCTTATGGGGACTAATAACTCTGAAAGAACATACGAAGAGTCCGTAGAACTCTAAAACCTTGCAGACACTGCAATTAATGTCCCAAAGAAAACTCATCATGTGGAAACAACTGGTTCACCGTATTGTGATAGTGAATGTAAGAGTGCACCGAATTTAAGACAGAAATTCTTGAAAGCCCTAAAGTTGCTCTTCTCGGCTACAAGGTCCGCATGTCCAATTGGTCTAAAAAAATTCCCTCGGGCATCGTTGACACGGATAAGTTAGTGCATTCCCAATATGAGGAAGGAATTATGGAAAGACCAGGCATTAAAAAGTTAGTAGATTTTGACGATCTTAGAATAAAAGGAGCGTAATTTTATTAAATGCATTCTCAAATAAAAAATAAAAAATAATACTTTCTTTAAATTGTCAACATTATTTATGTTTTGATACATAAAATCAACCGCTGCCTAAGGAAATAAATCATCTCTAAGTTAGCTAATGCACTTTGTATTATTTTGATATCTATTATGAAATCGATTTGACTTTGGATAAGGTTGTGCAGATGACACGAAATTTTATAGTTCACACAAAAACATCATAATGCACCTCATAGTTTGTAGGTACTATCACATTGATACCCTTTGATTAATTGATGTTTAAGGAATACGCATAAAAAATACAAAATCAAAATATTGCACTCAAAAAGATAGATGAATCTTAACATCGCAACAAGGGACCAATAGTTTTTTTTTTCAGATTGTATCTTTATCGATGGGCTGGACAAAAAAAACATTCAAGAAGTACCCAACGTGATTACTTCCGTGAACGGTACATTAAATCTACCCTTATTACCCCGTGACTCTAATCGATGGTTTATTGGGGTGGACGGAACTTGATGGATGGCATTAAAATGGTCACATTTTTTTACAGAGAGCCCATAATATATATTGGAAGATACATATCTTTTTCAATCTCCCTTTCCTTAACCTTTGTCCATATCTGTAATTGTTTCCATTGACCTTGGGGTGAATTGATGGTCTTGTTTTGAATTAATCTAAAAACAGTTTTACGGGATAAGTAGATGAAAGCCGACTAATCCTTCCCTCCTCTGGACATCCAAAATCATGTTTTAATTATCATCCCTATAATTTCTCATTACTGTGATCAGCCTGTCTATCGTAGTTGTATTTTTTTCTTGGCGTTATTTAAAAAAAACATTCAGTACTCTACCGAATTCATTTGAAACTTCACGTTTCATGCGTTTGTTGAAAGATTTTTCACTATGACAGAAACCTGCTCTTGAAATCTCATTTGTGCATATTTAAATAAATTTTACTCTCCATTACTATGTAATACAAAAGTATCATATTTTTTTCAACGGATACCGTGTAAAATACGTAGGTACTAAAATGTTTTGTAGCATTTTTTAGTGTATGATGTATGGCGTACTATCAAAACTTTGGGTCTTTTGTATATCCCAAATAATAGTTTAATCCAATTTAGGCGATTTTATATTCTTTGAGTGCATTGCATAAACTATGGTTTGTTTTGTTTCTGTAGATATCAGTTAATTCTTCACTCTGATTATTTCAAAACTATTTAGATATAATTTCTGGCTATGGTCCTTTTTGAACTTTGAAAAATATAACTTGATCATTTAAATGGGTGTTTTGTTTCAGTGAAACCTGTGTCGGTGATAATCCTAACAAAGGAGAAGCAAGTATCAGCTGATAAGAGATACGAGATTGAATGCAGAACAACTGGATCCAGACCGGAAGCTGTTGTATCTTGGTGGAAGGGAAGCAGACAGATCAAGAGGATAGCCAAAAACGTAAGAATTATTATTTTAAATCTCGCACATTTCATAGGAATATTAATGGAGGAGGAATATTTTCACGCCCCCACATAATCTTTATTACATTTGAGTAATCAAATTCATTAGATTCGGCATTATCAAGGTCTCTAAGAAACTAAACTGAAATTAGTAATCCACTACTACATATATCAAATATTCACCGTATTCCCAGAGTTGTGGGCAGAAGTTCAATGATTTTACAATGAAGTAGTGTGTGGAATAAGCTATAGACTGAAATATTCTGTACATTATTAGTACCATTTTATCTGTTAGATAACCTAAAAATATTTATTGAATTGTTTTATTTATTTTATTTTATGCATACATCATATAATACATAGTAATATGCTTTGACTACCTAACTAGGAATTCTTGTTTAAAGATGGTCAATATTTTATATTCATACAATTTTCGTATGTGTACCTTTCAGTAATATTATTACAATAATCAAATATTTAAAATACACGAAAAAAATTAACATCACAGTAAGAAATAAAATATTAACACATATACTCTTGAATGGAAATAAAAAAAAATACATTTAGTAGCAAGTTAAAATTAAAATGTGAGTGACTATACTCTCTAAAGCTTCACGACCAAAAAAATAGGGGCCACTTCTTTGTTTTTTTCATCAATTCAGGTTTGTGTGTATTCAAATTAGTAGGCATTGAATTGAAGATTTTAGATGCCAGAAAAACAAGATGTCTTTGACCGAATGCTGATTTCTTTTTCCTTGTTTTTCAGAATATGATCTCGTTTAATCTTGTCTTATAATATTTGTGTCTGGTATCTTGAAACAGTTTCAGATTATTATAAATATACGTGGCTGTTTTTAATAAAAACATTTGCCTATACATTAAAGACAAAAAAAATATTGTAGAGATCGTTACTGAGATACCTAAATGGTTTTTTTTTGGATGACGCGAATTAATGTCTCCGAAATATGCCCAAAGGATGCAATTCAAATTTATTGGTTCCACTCCAACCAATCAAACCTTTGCTCAGAATAAAGTTGAGATAGTAAATTCTAAGCAGGTCACGTTTTGAAAAGATGTTTCTGGAATGTTTGACATATACATTGATTTTCTATTTTTTTGGAAATAATCTCTGTCTGCGAATCTCATTTTAAAAACGTATCTATAAATATTCCTAAATACCTTATACCATTAACCTCTTCTAGTTTATGATATAAATTGTGATGTTGTATGACTTTGTCAGCTGACTCATTTGAGTTGGACTTATACACAGGGACTTTGTTTTTTTTCTGTATTCAAAGTAAGTTTGCATCTAGCCAACATTATATTATATTTATTCCATCTTCAGCTTTTTTATGCACATCCTTCCACTGAATAAAATAAGGAATAAAATAGCAGTGTCATCAGCAAATGGTACCCCATAGTAACATAAAATACGCATGTTACTCACATCATTTCCAATTTTGACATTTTGTTTCCTATTGCTGATATAGCCCTCAAACCATTAATGTCAATATTTTAAAGTCTTTCAATAATACTTTATGAGATATTGTGTCAAATGTTTTGGCTGCATCAAAAATATGGCCAATCATTTATTTAGCATTTTCTGTGCCCATTCCAGTACGAAAACCGAATTGATTCTGTGACAAAATTTGATTAATTTCAAAGTAGTCGTATGCACGATTTTTGACAATTTCGGAGATCACGTTCAGAAGTCAATTCGGTCTATAATTTATTGAAGAGATCATTTTCTCCATTTTTGAACATGGGTTCAATAAGAGCTTGCTTTGTGTGGTTGGGGAAGACTCCTGATTCAAAGCTTAAGTTAAAATATAAGTCAATGGAACATATACAATAAGATTTTATGCATTTAAGAATTCGGCTAAAGATATCAGTTCCAAACCATTGGAAATATTAAGATAATCAATTATCTCTAAGACCTCTTCGGTTGTTGCTTTTAGTTTATTTAATTTATAATTCGTGTTTGTATATGTTACTATACTTGGTCATTTATGTATCGGTTATTATAATTGATCATTTGAAAATTGATAATGTTTCAAACGTGCATAAAATTGATATTTCACAACTAATCTTACACAAACAAATTTCTTAGGCAGTAACTATTTCAAATACATACTTGGTTGGCAGTATTCAATGTTAAATTTTGTTCTCCGTACTTTGCATTTACGAGCATGTTAGGGATCCTAAGTATTCTTTCTGTGTTGACCAACAACGTGTCATTGTTTATTTTCTAACTCTTCACTGGTCCTAACCTTAGTCTTTACCTACTCCAAGTCTTTGTAATCTGTTTGTCAAACACTTGTCTTCGAGTTGTATTTATCTCTCCCATTTCAAGAGTAAACATGTCTTAGGACGATTCCTGTTTCCGCACACCGGATTCTTTGCTTAGATTGTCAAATGCATTTTTTTATTTAGGAGGCGACTGCTGCCAACGTATTTATTTTTTTCAATTTGATATTGCATCATTACTTCAAAACGAATCATTTTGAAAAAAATAACTTAGTTTGGATATTAATAAAGAAAAATAAACCTTAACTTTTTCATTATGTTCTGTATATATTCTTGTAGAAAAATCATTAATAAGGATACCCCGATTTTTGACATTTATCTTATATTTCTAGATAACTATAAGATATAGAGCATTATATTTTTTTAATTAAAGAAGAACAAAATACCTGAAAAAAATATTGTGACGTTGCATTAATGCATCAGGTTAAATAAATAAACCAAAAACACTTTTATTTCGCAATGGCGCTGAATGGAAAATATATGTTTTTTTAGGTTTTATTACTATATCTGACGCATTAATGCAACGTCACGACATATTTTTCTAGATATTTTTGACTTCTTTATTTTATGCCATTATTTTTCTACAAGAATTAATACAGAACATTATCAAAAAGTTAAATTATATTTTTCTTAATTAATACCCAAACCATCTATCTAATTTTTACAAAACGATTTGATTAGAAATAATGATGGTTTATCAAATTGAAAAATAGGTACGCTGGCAGCAATTTCCCCCTTAAATAATTTTTCTATAAACGAGTAAGTCTTAAAATTATTTTTTAAGAAAGTCATTATAATTAATAATAATAATTATTAACAATTCCTTGCACCCTGCGCAAGTGGCGAATTTATTGCCATATGGCAAATTTCTTCCAACTAACCAGTGTTTCCATCTCAGTGATGCAACATTAACGTGAAAAATGAATTTAGATAAATTTCTCCTCTGCTGGGGATCGAACCCAGGACGCCCGTACAGAAACCAAACGGCTTACCAACTGTACCACGGCGGTCGGCAATAATTCGATATATCAATCTTTTTCCTCCTTGACCTCATAACTGAGTATGGCGACAATAACTCTCAATCACTCGCCGAATGGTCCACCTCTATGAAAGACGTTCAGATCGAAGGTCATGTAGCAGATTAAATAAGGTCGCTCTATCGGAGTCAGTAAACGAACACAAACCTCCGCGCATCCCATTATAACTAGGTTAATATTATTATTATTGACAAGTCAAGCAGGCAGCATAATCTGATGTGCTTGAATGATTCCACAGTGTCACTGTAATACATCTAGTCCGTTCTTAAAGGATTTGACACTCTCAGCAACAACCAGATCCTGAGGCAGCCTGTTCCAAGTATCCACCGCTCTATTACTTAGGAAGTGTTTATGTGGATACTGAGCAAACACACTTCCATTCAACTTCAGGCTATGGCCACGCAAGTGCTCTTTTTATCGAATATTTTAGGTTATTGAATATTTAACACTCATTTTATGTTTTTTTTTAATTTTCCAGTACTCCGAGGCAAACAATCAAACACTGAGCGTGCTAACCTTCATCCCAGCTATAGATGACGACGGCAAATACTTGACATGCAGAGCTGAGAATCCATCCATTCCTGATTCTGCTTTGGAAGACAAATGGAGACTCAATGTACATTGTGAGTACTAGAATATTTACTAGACTTAAAAAATGACGATCCCTGAATGTATTGATTAATTTATTTTAATTTATTAGTTAAAATGAGCCACAAAGTTATAGCTGTAAAGTATCAAGATAATAAAAAAAATATTATTCTTGAAACATTTATTTCTTTTTGAAGTCTACCAACTTCAAGTAGTCACTTTGTTCCTGACATTTGAATTTTTTTACCCTCTATGTGCCGATGGCAATTATTTGTTCTTTATGTGTGGTGAAATATAAAAGAAAATTATCGCCCATATTTGGTATTCTTTTTTTTTTTTAACATGTCTATGTAGGGGACACCAGCTATAAGGATTTGGGTCCATTATGCTCTTCCGAAGAAGCGCACTACGTAGCGTTGGGAGGGGTTTGCAATCTAGAAAAGAGTTTATTGATTCGGATTTTAAAAAGACCCGGGTTGTACGAAGGTGGAAACACAGAATTCGGAAGATCGTTCCACAGTCGGGCTGCTGTATTAATAAAGGAGTTCGAGAAGCGACTTGTTCGTATATGTTGAAGGTCCACTGTGAATGGGTACTGCGATTGAGTAAAGCGAGTGACTCTGTTGCGAGTGGGTGGAGGAGGGACCAAAGATGCAAGTTCTTCTGAGCAATTCCCGTGGTAGTATCTATAAAATAAACTTAAAATACCGACTTTACGTCTGTGTTCTAGTGATTGCAATCCATCAGTCAGTGATGGATCATCAATCAGACGAATAGCACGCCTTTGGACAGCGTCGAAGGTATTCAGTAGGTATTGGGGGGTGCCACTCCAGAGATGACAACCATATTCACGATATGGAACTCGATAAATACCCGATGTTTTGCTCCTTGTGTCCTATGTGTTTACTAACATGAATTTCGACTCCTTTTTAAAAATTAAATATAGTATGTTGGATATCGTTTGCAGCTGTCGAATATCCAGAACTTATATATAACATAAAAGTGTTTCTAAAATAACTTCATTATCAAACAATGTGCGAAAAATCCGCACGATGTAAATAATAAAATAAAATACGTTTTTTTGTTTGTCCCAATTTAAAACGAACGTGTTTTATAAAATAACATAATTCAAAAGAGATAAAAGATTGTAAAGTATACATAAACTCTTTTATCAAACACAGAGAGAGAGAGAGTTTAGGTAGAGTAGAGTACATATTGTTGTACCCTTTATCAAGAGCAAAAAGAGAGACCTGATGACAAAAGGCGGACGTAATAAATATTTATTTCTCTGAAAGATTGCTATTATTTGTTTAACTCGTTATGTTTTTGTTTGAGGCCCGAATTATTTCATTATATTTTAACTTTGCAAGAAAGATCTATAAACGAAATCAGCTTTCCTTAGAATTTACCTACTCTCGGTTTGATGGTGAATAAAGAAATCATCAGAATAAAAAAGAACTACGTGAATGGACAGGAATGGAATGAAATATTCAAAATATTAAATGAATACAAAAGACACAAAATATTCTATACACATATTGATTTTCTATACCAAAATGAGTTAATATAATTTACAATTCTGTCAAATTTAATAAGTTTATGTTCTGTTTGAAGTTGGTTGAACCATACCACCCCATTGTACGTGTAGTAGTGCTGTGCGAAACTTGTATGTGTTAACGGGGTATACAATTGATCCATTATATTTCGTCTATCACTCGCCACACGTACAAACGCATAGTGCGATCTTCCTATGTCATAATGTATTTGATATATCACATTTTTTTATAAATATTTTTAAAAGACGGCACTTAAAAATCACGAAATAGTTGCAAAGTTGGATAGTCAGATGGTTTTTTATTTATAATTTTTACTATTAATCTTTGTAAATTTTCTAGAGGTAAAATGGATGTATAATACCCCCCCCCCACCCCTCTATGCAACAATGCCATATTGCATTATGAAATGGGCATTACATATTTTTATTCTTCGTATGCTATGTCTGTTTAAACCCATTTGCCATTTGTCAATCAATTGTTTTCTAACTTAATATGTATTTTAAGCAGCGATTGGACTCGGGATTTCAGTATATTAGCATAAATCAGAATGCTTTTAGTTTAAATACCCATCTATCATTTCGCACAACTATTTGGAAAAAGTTATTAATTAAGAACTAATTGCTTTTTTAATAGATTTTGCTTCATTTTTTCTCAAAACTTTCAACGCGTTCAACATCCTGGAAAATTAAATTTACATTTTTCTTTGAAAAATATAATGTTTTTTTTTTTGGTTGTTTTTGTTTTATGTACCTATAATATGTAGTCATTACTTAATGTAAACAGCAAGTTGTGTCGTGTGCGAATAATTTACTTTTTAAAGGGCAACCCTGCCTCGGCGTTTTGTTAGCTTTGAACATGGCAATTTACATTATGGACAAGTCTGGTAAAAGAGAAAGTTTAGAGAAATGGCCTAGGGGATAGGTTAACAAAGTCATCAACTGGCTGGAAACCTGACCTAATGTACAACACAATAGTGTGCCTCCAAAGACACTTTTATTTACAGATAAATTAGAAGCGGTAATTCTAAATAATTGGTCTCAGCATTGAAAGATTACCGAAACTTTTGGGACCAACTAAAAATAAATATTTATTGCGTGTAACGATGTTTTCCTAACTCTCAGTTTCTGCATATCTTGTTAAGCCAGGAAATATAATTATTTATGGTAATTAAAATCTTCTTACAGTCGAGAGCCATAGACTTGGGATCAAGTAGTTTTAAAGTTTATGTAGAATTTGTCTCTTGGGTCAGATACTTTGTTTGATCTATCCATATTTCCTTCCGTCTCCTTGTTTATTTTCAACTGCCCAGGTTGTTCCTAGGCATACATTTCATTAAAAAAGCGTCTTAAAAATATAATACAATTCAATTTTAATTACAATAACAAATAAGTTCATATTGTACTGTATAGTATAAATTCCTTTAAAAAGGGTAAACTCGTGTAACTGTTAACAAGAAGGAAAAATTAAAATAAAAGATAGATCAATTAACAATAATAAGAATAAAAAGGAGAAAAATAATACAATACAAAAACAGTTAAATTTGGTCAAACAAATGGTTGAGTATTGGTGATTTGGACGCGGATTCAGGTTTTATAATAGCGATTCAGGATAGAGTAATAATAACTAAAAATTATCAAAAATATATAATAAAAGACATAAATGTAGTAGATGATAGTTGTAGGAAATGTTTGGCTTTTCCGAAAACACTCGAGCATATAATATCGGGCTGTTCTTTTCTCGCGCAATCAGAAAATACATTTAAACATAACCAAGTAGCAAAAATAATACACCAAAATTTAGTTATTAAATATAAATTAATTGACGCGATAAACATAAAACCATATTATGAATATGATCCGATTTCATTTTTAGAAAATAATAATATTTCCCTTTATTACGATAAAACAATATTAACTGACCGGTCAATTCAACATAACAGACCCGATTTAATAATACATGATAAAATTAAAAAAATAACATATATTTGCGACGTGGCTATTCCAAATTCTAGTAATATTATAAAAACTTTTGATGAAAAAATTAGAAAATACACCTCTTTAGGTAACGAGATTAAAAGACTTTGGCATTCTCGTAAAATAATAATATCACCATTCATTATTTCAGCCACTGGCATTATTCCAAAATCGTTAATCCGTAATTTATAAATTATAGATTTATCGAAAAACTTAATAATAAAAATGCAAAAAACGGTAATAATGAATACATGTAGAATTGTTAAAGATTTTTTAAACGTTAATATTCGGGAATCAGTAGGGTTGTTAAGGTAGTATAGAGACCTCCTCATAGCCTAATCCTTTGATATGTTAAGTACATATCTGGATGGGTGAACTATTCCCAATTGAAAGCTTGATGATGCGTTTGTTGCATTTTATTTTGCTCTTTTAAATAAATTACAATTTACGCATTGATCTGCTTATTCTTTTGAGGAAGTGTATAATGGTAATAATGATAATTGAATGTTATTATTTGTAGTGCTTAATTGTTATTAATATCATTAGTAAATCGGCCAGCGCCGCGTAAAAAAATAAGCAAAGTTATAAATAGTAAGAAATCACACTAAACTAATAAGTGTTAGTTCAGATACAAAGTCTCCTGCAAATTCATCGTCTCTTTATATCTTCATTATACCTCGTCTGGTCGAAATTGTCTGTATATCTGTACTCATAGGCAACAATTAGCTAACCATTTTATTTATTTGAGTTATCAAACTTTTTGGTTTTAATAATTTTAAAAATTTTCGTTAACTCAGTGGAAGTTTATAATTATATAAAAAAAAGTTTTTTTTTGTATAATATTTAAAATAACACAGTTTTGATCCACAGTGAGTTTTTATTTTTAATGTCTGAGCGCTTTCACTGGACTCAGCCAGCATCATCAGAGGCAAAATTCAAACTAAATACACAATTAAAACAAAATGTTACATAGCAAATGAGGGGTGCGTGAGTTTGGTTGACTTTTGTTTTTTTTTATATATATTATATGTAAATTATTTTATTTTATTTATTTTATATTGTTTCTCGGACAACTAACAGGTACTATGTCAAATATTAATTTAACACGCACCCAATAACAAGTTGCCACATTCTGAAGACTTATGATATTATGCGTCTCACAGATCTAGACTGGAAACACAATTAAAAACTGTGTCTCCACCGGGAATCGAACCCGGTACCTTTGGATCAGTAGTTATTATGCCTTCATTAAGCACAACACTTAAACAATACTAAGTTCTCATCTTTTATTTCTCATGATATAGACGCAGCCTTAACCTTAATATAGTGTGTATAAGAGGACTTTTATAGTTACTGGGGTACATACATACATACCATCACGCCATTTCCCTATTTGGGATAGGCAGAGAGAACCGAACGCCAGACTCCTCTCTCTTGACATACATTCCTCGCTTCATTCACGTCCATGCATCGTCTCATACACGCTCTTCTATTATTCTTACTTCTAACATCACCATCTTTCAAAATCCCATTTATGTGATCGTGCCAACTTTTTCTTGGCCGACCTCTACTTTTCGTTCCTCTTTTATCAGCCTTGTATACTTTTTTTGTCAGACGGTCATCACTCATTTTTTCTATGTGGCCGAACCACCTTAGGGCATTTATTTTCATCTTACTGGGGTGCTGTATAGTATTTCGACACATTATTCATTATATTATTCGTCATAGGGGCAAATCTGGTCAACAGGCGGAATCAAAACCACCCATGTTTACCCATATCATGAATATAATTAAACAGTTTGTCAGCAGCTATAATATAAAAAATTTACAAATAAACATTTTACATTTAAATGAAGCCAATTATAGACGAACATTATATAATTAAATTATGCACTGGTTAAAAATAATAACAAAGTTTTTAACTAAGTCAATCGTTTTATAACACCTTAAGTAAACATGGATGATTTTGATTCCGCCGCTTAACTAAACTTGCCCCCCCAGAACAGTATCAGTTCCTTATTTCGATTTAAGTCTGTTAAAAGTGATAATTCGATGTGTAATATTTTCCTTGTAAAATTAATATCATTCTTTTTGCTCGTGGTTATGGTTATTTTTCAAGTAATTATTATTTTTTTACGTAAGTGTAGGTACGTGAGCTGTTAATAAATTCTTAATTTCCCTCTAAGTATCGTTGTTTTTGAAACGTTTTCATTATTTTTTTATATTATTTTTGAATTGGTTGCTTGGAGCGAGCGCTGTATGAAAAATCTCCTTCCTGTAGAAGTGGAAAAGGAAAAGATATCCTGAAAAACGAGACAAGTTGTTTCCTGAGAAGTGGATTCTCCGACTACCTACTTTATAAAAACCTGAAATACTGAAATGGATACTCCATATTTGCGTTTTAACATTCACGGTCGTATATATTTATTTATTTATTTATCCATGCGTCTAGGAGCCTTTTACAATAATAATATATACCTTATTTACAAAAGTATTTGACAAAAAAATGATGAAATCGATGAGATACAAAATAAAATAACAATTATAACAATAATAGATTCACAAAAATCTAGAAATGGTATAAAATCACTAGATACTATACAAAAAACCAAAAATAAGAAAGTAATTGTAATTAAAAAAATAACAAATAAAAACACATTATAAATTATTAACTAGAAAGAATAAAACAATTCAACAATTAATGAACAATGCATTAAAATGATGGAAAACTGTCAATGTACATAAATAAAGAAAGAAACGTTTTATTTTATTTTATTTTTATTTATTATGCATGACGGCGGAATTGTGAAATCTTATATGATGGAATTATGAAATGTTTCTTTGATAATTGGGAAAAATCCTGTTACTATTCCATTACTTTTCTATCTCATTTGCATTAAAAAAATATTTTGCACTTCTTCTCTCCTTGTTATGCCAGGTCTTCCAGATATCGGCTTTTAACAATTCCTCCACTCTATGTACTCCGGTCCATTGTCAGATATTTCTCAGCCAAGGCATTATATGCCTCTTAACCACACCTTTGCTACACTCAATTTTCCTTTCACGGCGAGTTGCATAAGACCGTATTTATCGTCACAGAAAAAATATTCCATATATGTCATCTTTTTAATTACTATGTTTGACAGCAAATTTCTTCCCACAACACTTCTTTTTTAGTGAAAATAACCGTCCATATTTATTTTTCAAAAACTAATCAAAGTTTTCAAAACTAATCAAACTCATCAAAGTTCAAAGGAGCAAAACATCGATAGCTATAGAGTTCCGAAAATGAATACCAAATTCAGCCAAAGATTTTTTACATTTATTGCACTACGAATGTATGACAAACTGCCATCGGCACTTGAAGGGTTAAAAAATTCATAGTACCAGGTACAAAGTGGCTACTTGAAGTGGGTAGACATCAAAATGAAATAAATTTATCAATAGCAATGATAATGTAACTAATGTCTATCTAATCTATTTTGTGTTTTTAGTGGTTATTTAAATTGTGTTTTTTTTTGTTTAAATATTTATTGTTTCGAGTTTTATTTTCTTTTTCTTGTTTTCATTTTATTGTATTTTTTCTGTATAGTAAGTATGTATTATATTTAGAATAAATTAATAAAATGTAATAACTATGCAAACTATAAAGCTAATTGCTTCGGAACAGACTCTGTTTAGTGAAGTCTATCATTAATATATTTTCTCTATAATATTTTGATTAAAGAAAAATAAATAAATAAAAATGAAATTTTAACCATTTGAAAATTTCCTTTAAATTTCTTTTAATACAATACGAATCACAACATACTTTCTTATATAAAAAAATCTAATAAATCCTTGAAAATAAAACATTACAAAGATATAATAAAGTTCTTCATATGTACATTCCCAGCAATAAGCAAATGCTTATAGCTACTATTGTTGATCAGTGGAGAAAGGCCACTTACTTATCTTTGACTCCGACCATCCAACCGACATACTATTTAAATATACAGCTCTATGAAATAATAATTTGACAAGAATTAAAATCAATTAAACTTCTAAGATTCAAACTATGTTGAAACATCTGATAAAAGTATTTTATATGGACTAAATTATACATATATTTTCTAAAACACAAGCCGTCACCTGAGGAGACTTTTGGTTAAATCATCTTGATAATAATATAAAGAACCAACGATCAACATTCCTGGCATTTGATTTCCGTCTTATTCAGTATCAGATAATTTGAATAACCTTTACTTTATAATTTCGATTTTGCCGTATATAAATCGATGCATCGTCTCAATAATATAAAATATCACATATTTATTTATTTATTTATTTATACATCTTCTTGTACATAATATAAACAAATATAATTGTACACTAGCGGGCTTATTGCCATTAGGCAATTTCTTCCAACCAACCAGATTACGAAGTATTACAACATTGTGTATGTACAACAGCAAATAAATATGAGTAAAAGAAATCAATGAAAATACGTATAACACTTACATAAATACTATTAAAATTACATATGATGTAAGAGGTGAGTATTCTGCCAGATGTCTTCATCTTCTTCCTATGGTCGACTGTTAGGTACGTGTAGTTGCACGTCTATCGATCTTGTAGTTAGTTAGTTTTCTTCATCAGACGCTCGTCATTCATCCTTACTTCATTCTATACTTTTTGTCTCAATTTTACAAATTTATCTTTCATTTATGTCTAATTTTCTCGTTTTTTATTCATTCGAACTTTTTTTTTATTGTTTAGTAGATTTTTCAACCAAACCCAACATTTTGATTTTTTCCACTACATTAATGTTACTTTCATTCGTTTCTTGCAAAGTCCATACTTACCTATACTTAAGTTATATATTTTTCTGTGAAAAGATACTTTATCAAGTAATAACGATTTGATAACATGAACCCTGAATAATGGTGATTTTCGGAGATAACAGCCTTCAGAGTGTTGAAAATTGGTCGAATATTCTTTTTTAATTGCATATACGCAAACATGAAAAAATGTTTCTCAATAAAAATTGAAAATTGGTATTTCAATCCATCAGTTATATTTATTATAACTGTGATTTTTTTTATATTTACCACCCAATACTATAAGAAATCACACGTTTTATTGACATACACTTTTGTTGATGGGAACCCCTCGTTAGATACCTTTAGAGAGACATAACAATTGATTAAACTTTCAAGTTGCACTTGTACTATAACGGAAATCAGTCTTTATACTATGACGTTGTTTTGGTTGTCACTGGCTCTTGTTCTGTTAGTCTTGAAATGATGCTGTCAGCCAATGTGGATCTGAGAGTTTCGTTTACTTGATTTGCCGCCTTTATTTTTCGTGTATTTCATTATTCACGTTTTATTGTTGAATGTATTTGTATAACCGTGAGTTTTAAGGTTATATCTGGCGTACAGAGAGCTAAAAGAAACATTTTTACTGATTTATTGCAAAAACAGCCGGACAGTCGAAATGTGTATATACGAGCATACCTACATATACCCATACCATACATATACATACACGATTATGGTATACCTATACGTTATTATGTTGAATTAAAATTTATTTTGTGTGGAATCCTTTGTACGCGCCACACCGTCACACAATAAGGAGAAAAATAATGTTACTCTATGAAAAGTCATACATTTATTTATGACTCTTACCACTCATACTCTACGTCCTCGTATTGTAGTTCTTAGTAGCCACAAAGAAAAAAATAACATAATTCCTTTTGTGATCTAAATCTTGCCATTGTCAGATTTTACCGTTGAGATAAATATTACTTTAACTCCTTGGTAAGGATTTCTCATCGTACATATTATTTTACGTATTATTTATCGAGGCCATATGTCGGCCTTCGTGACTCAGTTAATTTGGTATCTGACTGATAATTCAAAGGTCCTGGGTTCGATTTCTGGTAGGGGCACAGTTTTTAATTGTTTTTTCAGTCTGGATATGTGAGACGATAATTACTGTAAGCCTTAATTAATTTACCAACAAATAAAATAAAAATAATAATTCAGTTTTATTTTCAAAGAAGTAACTTTGTCGCGTCATTATAATTTTTATTTTATAATATAAATAATAACTTAGTATACACCATTTATGACCACAAATAACTGTCGACCGGTTTCGAGAACAATGTTCTCTTCTTCAGGATGATTTTCGTACCTACTAAATTAAAAATGAAAATATAGACTTAACCTAAAATAAAGATGTGGGAGGAGTCAATTTGAAAATAGTGGGGCAAGCGACAACCCGGTGTTTAGGAAACGCTAGATATAGCATCTTTAGTTTAGGTTAAGTCTATATTTTCATTTTTAATTTAGTACTTAAGTCATCCTGGAGAAGAGTACATTGTTCTCGAAACCGGTCGACAGTTATTTGTGCTCATAAGTGGTGTATACTAAGTTATTATTTATATTATAAAATAAAAATAATAAGGTTAGTCTTGAAGATGCCCTAACAAGGCGAAATAGCTATCAACCAATTAAATAATATAACGTAGAATCTAAAACATAGTTTTATTTTTTGATGTGATAAAAAAAAGAACTCTTTCTTTACTGTTTTTATTAATTACGGGTCTCAGAACATGTTTTCCTAGTGAGACGCAGAACGAAAAATTTGATTTTCTTTTATGTATTTTTGAATAAACCTCGGGTTGCCGAAACTGAAACATTTATTTTAAAATTAATTATTTTATTTATAAACACAATAGAACCTCGGTAATCTGATCCTCAGCTATTCCGAATACTATAATCTGAACAACCCTCTACCCCAAAACGATGACCGGACAAACTGTTAATCAAAACACGAAAATTCGTTACACATTTTAAATTTTAAATGTACCTACCTAAACTGTTGGTTCTGTAAATCAATAAAATAAAATATACATACATACCATCACGCCATGTCCCTTACGGGGTAGGCAGAGAGAACCGAACGCCACTTAATTCTATCTTGACATACATTCATCGCCTCGACAACATTCATACATCGTCTTATACATGTTCGTCTGTTGTTCACGCTTCTAACATTTCCATCTTTCAAAATACCATTCACATGGACGTGCCATCCCTTCCTTGGGCGGCCCCGACCTCTCATTCCATTACTGTCCGCAATGTATATTTTCTTCGTCAGGCGTTCCTCATTCATTCTCCCCATGTGGCCAAACCATCTCAATGTGTTCACTTTCATTCTATTATAAATAAAATAAAACTCTTACATAACATCAAGAAACAAAACAGTCAAAACAGTACGTGTTAAATGAGAACGGTGATAATACAGTACATAGACAAAACAAATCTATCTAATATGATTTCAAAGATATTATGAAATAAGAAACAACGTCGCATAATATCCAAACTTTTTGTTAGAATAGGTTTGTTATGTATGTATGTAGTAATTATTGTGACTCGCGTGAGCGGGTAGCGTGATATCAACCATATTACGCGACGTTGTCTAATTTCATAATCTCTTTGAAATCGTATTAGGAATATTCTGTTTGGTCTATTTACCGTATTATCACCGTTCTTACTCGTCAATGTACTAATGTTCCGATGTAGGTACTTTTTTGAATATGAACTGATTTGTCACTGTTCTGTTGCGAATTGTCGTATGACGTATACCTACTGATTAGACTTTTACGATTTATCACAGGACCCCCAAAATAAGCACCCTTTCTAAGTAACTCGCAGTGTATTTCAGTCAGTATCATAGGGATAAAAAAAATATGTTAAAGTATTTTAATTAAATTCTTTTAAAAAGTGTAATCGAGGCTCTACTGTGTAATTAAAGATCTCTCTATATTGATCAGTTGATAGGAGCCTACTCAACCGACACGATTTCCGTCTCAAAGGAAATGAACCTTAGTGGAACTTGTAAGAAATTTAATGTAATCAATTTCAATGTGTAGTTCTAGAATATTAGTCCTGTCAACATTGACAAACTAAAAATACTAATGGAGGATAATAACTACATAATTATATACCCACATCATTTATTTATTTATTTAGGGACAAATACAGTCTTAAAATACTAAAATGGAAAAATACACTATAAAATAAAAACAAACAGAACAATTACATATGTCCACAGATATTAAATATGAAACATTTTAAACATCATAAATTTAAATATAACTAAGATGTATGTTTGCCTGTGACGGGAAAGAAAGGGAAGAGAAAAAAATAGGATGGGAAAAGGATTGTGACAGTTAAATTGTTATATTTTTGTTACAAACAACAACTCAAATTGTAAATAAAAATATACAAAAGATAATATTAGAAAAAACACAAATAACTAACAAAAAAAAAATTCAACATACGAGTTCATGCTATGCACTTATAGAGAGAATTTTTGTATGCGTTATTACTAGCGGTGAATATATCAGAATGTGTGATACTGGCTGAGAGGTTTACATTATAGAAGTTACAAGCCCTTTTGAAACTCATTTTGATTAGAATTAGTGTTACTCCGAGGAACGTAAAACAAGTAGTTCAATCTGCCATTTCGTAACGGCGCATGGAAATTAATTTTATTTAATAAATCAGGACAGTCAACTTTTGAATTAATAATTTTAAAGAGAAACATTTGATCCGCAACTTCTCTCCTGTGTACGATTTTTTTCATTCAGAAATGTTTCTCAATTTCATCATAAGAACTGTATATGTTATATGATTTGAAATTTAAGAATTTTAGAAATCGTTTTTAGACTTTTCTAGTCGATCAAGAATTATATAGAATAATAATAATCATAGAATTATAATGTACAGAATCCGAGTGTAGTACAAATTTCGAATTCAAATGTATGCCAAGTTTTTTTTTACATGTGTGCGTATCGGTAGGTGTACGTATACTAGAAATTCGTCTGTTTCCTCGTAGTTTTAGTTGGCATACATTCATTGCGCTGACTAGGTATCTGTATCATATATAATCTAAGACCCACATCTTAAGTGATCATACTTGATCATGGATACCAAACCAATAGACTCAGTACTGATCATTCTAAAATCAATTATAAATTAGTGTAATGTCATCATTTCCTTTCAAGAATAAAAGCACAGTCATCCCATAGCAAATATTTGTTAATGAGGAATGAGGCGTCGGTTGCAACCTACTCAGTTAAATCAATTAAAATTGTTTGGAAACTCGAATTGCTACCTATTTCCCCTTTTGCATATTAACCCCCACTTGTCACGGAACTAGGTCACAATCATAGCAAGTGCTAAAACTTTTCACCCCATATTAATAATAATTATTGTTACTAATTTATTTTGTATTTAAATGTCTCCGTCTTGCCTTCATCGTAAATTTTAAACCAAAGGAATAATTTGTAATGATCGCCTTGGGACAATTTTAAATAATACATTTTAAATTATCCAAAAATTTTATAGATGGTTATTCAAACTATCACACTATGTACAAGGTGTCTCAAAAGAAAGTTTATATTTGTGCATAGCGTTATGTGGAGATGTTAGACGACTTCTTGGTGCCTGAACTGCAAAACTTTCCTGGCTATAACCAAAGAACATAGTTCCAGTAGGACGGAGCAACGTCACACACGTCCAATACATCTCTACCACGAGTTCGTGAATTTTTCCCAGGCAAATTGATCTCCAGGAGAGGTGACATAAATTGGCCTCCACGCAGTCCTGATTTAACCCCAATGGACTTTTTCCTGTAGGGTTATCTTAAATCTAAAGTTTACGCCAATAAACCGACTTGCCAAGCGCATTTGAAAGAAAATATCCGTCACGAAATGGTAGCCATCACTGAGTCCACCTGCCGAGTCGTCATAATGTAATTTTACTGTTCGATTAAACGAGTGCTGCGAACGCGAGGGTCTACATTTGGGCGATATTATTTTAAAGAAATAAATTGCCAAATTGTGTACTTTAATAATAAAGAAACATTTTTTCGATACACGACTTACTGTTTTTATCGATCCACTAAATAAAAACTTTCTTTTGAGACACCCTGTATAATACATAGTACTATGCTATTGCCATCTAACAAGGAATTCCTTTTTTAATGTGGGCAATATTTATTTGCATACATTTTATATATTATCTGTTAGTACCTTGTAGTAGTATTTTTTTCAACAATAATAAAAAATATTTTGATAGGAAAAAAAACAACAATAAAAAATAATAACAATAACATGCGGAATAAAGAATAAACAACACAGGAAGAAAAAAAAATTACACACATGTATACCCTAGAAGATTAAATTAAAATGTGAGTGTGTTCACGGCCAACATATTATGTCTTTGTCCGAAGGCAGAATGCTTCGAACCTTTGGAAGGTTTCTTTGCAGAAGTATTGGAAGGTTATATAAAATTCGGAAATATGTTTCGGTCAATGTTCGCAAACTGCTTTAGCACTTTCATGAGAGTGATAGTCTTGTTTTATCCATATTGGACTATGGGGATGCGGTGTATGGTCCTTCTTTGTTAAAAAATACACAAAAACATTGCAACATATTCAAAATGCGTGTGCGCGTTTTTGTTACAAAATACCTAGGCGAGCACATGTTTCTCCATACCTTAAGCAGCACGGGATACTGAATATGTTTACATAACAGAAGGAAGTTTCATCATCTGTGTCAAATATTCAAAATCATTAAAAGTAAGATACCTTCCTATCTGTATGACAGATTACAATGGTCTCATGATATTCACATGTATGGTACGCGACAAAGAGACCATCAACTTATTCTCCCCAGACATCGAATCACTGAATTTGAAAGGAGTTATACATAACGTACACATCAACCAAATATTGGAATGAATTGCCGCGGCACATTCGTACGGCAGCCTCACAACAGAGCTTTAACAAGCATTGCAGTGGATGGCTGTTAAGTACACAAAATTAACTAATAATACAAGTAATAATGCGTTCTTTGTTTATATTTTTTTCAATTCCCTTTTTTCCTTTTTAGATGTTTTCATGTATAATTTTAAATTAATTTATATTTTTAAATAAAAATAAAAACACTTGTTTAAAATTAATTCCACTATTTATTTAAGGACTACAACCACCGACGGATACTGCAAGATGTTGCTCATCGATAATTAAATCCAAACGGTTGTACGGTTGTGGTTTTACAATTACGAATGCGTCAAGCCTGTTCTTTTATTGCAAATTATTTTAGTAAATATTTTTTAAACAATTTTTTTTTTTTAGAAATCATGTCCATTGTATTAAAGTAATTGAATTTGATTATAACGAAAATGAATGTGTCTAGAGGCTTCTATGAACGCAGACATTAGATCGAAATTGTAAGGAGATGAATAATTCTGTATAAATGATGCCTTTTTGGAAATGCTAATCTTCAATTAAAACTTGGCACAATCATCAATCAGCATTTAATCCTAGATTATCGTCTGATATGATTATAACCCGAATTCTGAGAGGTCGCAGAGGACACACACTTGTATGGATAATCTAACTCGATTTAATTCTCAGTCTCGAACCTATTATAATTTCTTATTTCTATTGAAATTGTCTAGTTTTAAGCTACGTTATACTCATTCCTCCGCACCTTGAAATAACCTTTTGAATATGTTATTTGTAATCCTCATTCCAGATCCATTCAAAATATTTGTATGTAGACTGTAGAGCTTAATCATAAAGTACGTTATTCCAGTTAATTGTTTTTATTATTTGAAAGTAGGATCAATTTTTTTAAGCACTGTACGTATATATTATCTATTCCCGGTGGAGACAGTTTTAAATTGTGTTTTCAATCTGGATCTGTCGGACCATAAATATCAATAGTTTACAAAATGTGGCAACTTGTTAGTGGGTGCGTGATAAATTGATATTTGGCATAGTACCTACCTGCTAATTTCTTGGGAAGCAATACGACAATACAATATATTATTGTGCTATCTTCAACAGCAGACCTGCCTTATACCAAGTCAAAATCAAATTATTCAATACATTTTTTAATGAATTTACTATATGATTATTATGAATTTATGTAATTACCATTTACATATATTTATATAAAATATTAAAAAAAAGTAATACGTAAAAAAAGGATGTATAAAAGATCTGCGGTCGAAATACTATAACAATAAGTCTGACACTATCAATAAAATTTCAATTGGGTCTTCATCAAATTGTCGAAAACCGGTATTGACCAGTGCCTGTATTAAAATATTAGTGAAAACTAGTGCGTTCTGGCCACTACCAAGTCACACTAATAAGTATTCAAATTTTGTTTAAAAAATTTTAGCATTTACATGAAAGTGATGTACTTTTTTAGAAATTTGAAAATAAAAATATCAAATCACAAGCGACAGTTAAAAAATTGAGAAGCACTGATCCTTTGAAATCTAATGAGGTCTAAGTGAGTATTAGGTATACAAATTTGCAAAATTTTAAAAGAATCGAATGAGTACCTACATATATATGCGCCGATCGCCGAATTGCGAATCGACGTTGGTTTTGTGGACTGTATATAAGATGGGAAGATTTATTTTATTTTATTTATTTATTTTTCATTTGTTTGGAAACTTAACAGCTATACATTTATAATACTTAATTTCAAATGAGAATACAAAATAAATAGCCAATTATAAAGTTTCACATATTTAAATTATTATACAATATTAATGTTGGGTAGTCATTGTAAGATGGTGAGTGTATGTGGGGGAAAGGGAAGGATAATGGATATAGGAAAGCGTTGATAAGGAAGGGATGAATGTTTAAGGAAAGTAGGTTTGATTTTTAACCAGTAATATTACCAATAACTGCGCGTAATTGGCGTTTCATCGATGTCTGTGTGGAGTTAAATATATCAGGTTGGGGGTCAAGACTATTGTAATAATTTAAGCATCTGTTGACATAATTATTCTGTGCGTAATTTGTTCTGCAGTATGGTGTATAGAAAAGGTGATTTTGGCGTGTTGTTTTCATGGGGCAGTTGAAAGAAATTTTTTGGAGTAGGTAAGAGCTGTCTACAAGGTTATTAAGTATTTTATAAAGCAGATAGACATCGGATATCTTTCTTCTTTTTTCAAGTGATATAAACCCATGTAATTTTAAAGATTGGTCATAATCATGGCGGTAAATTTTTTTTCTAAAATTAAGCGTTTTAACAAACCTTCTCTGAATCCTCTCAATTCTATCGATGTGAATATTGTAACTAGGGCTCCATACGGTTGATGCAAACTCCAAATGACTTCTAACGAAGGTATTAAATAGGAGAACTAGCAAGGTTGTTTCTTTGAAGGATTTGGTTATTCTTTGTATGAAACCCAAGTTTCTGTAGCTTTTATTTACGACAGAATCAATATGAGGAATAAATGATAGTTTGTTATCAAGGATAACGCCTAGGTCTCTCGCTTCGAGTTTTTGCGACAATATATTATTATTAATAGTGTAGTGAAATTTAATTACATTTCTGCTTCTACTGAAACTCATTGAGAAATCAAAAAAAAAAAAGTGTGTGTTCAATTTATGGAACACACACTTTTTGGCTTGCGAAAAATTGTATAATATGTCGCGTGTATGTGTTTCAAGTACCGGTAAAGGATGAATCAAAGGACTCACCAATATACCGCCTTGTAGCCTGTTCACTGCACATATAACACAGATAATTCAATATAGGTATATTTCTTCTCAATAATGTCTTGTTTAGTAAATGTTGATCGATATAGTATGTAGATCGATAAGGCGCACGATAGGCCACTCTCGCGAGCGATACTCAGCTGTGTTGTTATAGACGACGACTATTGACGATTAAAGGTACAGGATAAGTGGGGTAGTGGGAGGATTGAGGCAAGGAGCGGCGGGTCGTTTCGTATTATTGCACTGACAAATAATCAAAATTACTATTATACCAACATAGACAATATACAGCGCGCGAATCCAAAAATACGAAAACCAAACAACCTACTTTAGTCTATAATCGATAAAGTAGAATAAACACGCCGTAAATATAGCACACACGCACACACACACACACACACACACACACACACATACACACACACACACACACACACATCCACACACACACACACACACACACACACACACACACACACACACACACTCACACACACACACACCCTCACACACACACACACACACACACACACACACACACACACACACACACACACACACAGATACATTGTGATGAAACTTTCAGAATACAATATCAGCATGATACTAGTTGATAGTCTTCAATAAAAAAATATCCTTTAAAATTGCTAATTCACAACTCCCCACTATATCCCTTGGGGTAGTGAGGAGTAAAAAGTCTTCGTGTCATAATGGAGTTTCACAACGAATTATTATCCGTCGGCAAACATCATATATTTATTCATTTCTTCATTAGAAAACCAACAGTTTTTTTTTATTTTTACATAAAATAAATATAAACATAAGAAAATATTAAACAAAGAAACTAATGACAGGTTTTCACTTAAAGTAAAAAATTAAAAAAATATATACATATAAGCATATAAACACAATCACTTGACAGAAATAAAAAAATATATACATATATATACTAGGGGTTTAAGGAAAGGATGAAGTGGGAAGAAAGGGAGTGGGGAGGTTTTTTTTAACATCAAAAATGCTCACGTGAATCTTTAAGTATCCTTACATTTATGTTACCTACTCTCATTTTGATAATAAGCAAGCATGTAAAATAATGATGAATAAACTTGAATAAGGTGATACAGTATCCAAAAAAAATGGGACGATGATAATATTGTCAGGACGGAGGCGGGGAGAAAATGGATGCAGTTGGTATAAAATAAACAAAGATGGAAAAAAATGGAAGAGGCCTATCTCCAGCAGTGTAGGAAAGAAGGCTGACAAAGGACAAGAAGAAGGCGATTCATGTCCACGGAATTAGAAAAGTGTGGCATACAATTGAATGTGTCCATACCACGAAAGAAATGGCGTTATTTTGATCACATATACATATACGTTTTATCAGATATAACCTTTCAATAAATCATAAGGGAGAATAAAAATTCATCGTGGTCGGCTGAAAACAGAAAGTGTTACCAATTACACGAAAAAAAGTATTTTTATTATGATTATACCGTTGGTAGCACTGTTGTGTATCACATACAAAAATGTTACTACGACACCGTGCCAACAACACAGGGTATATCAAACTTTTTTCTTCGTCATATCTTGATGAAAATTTTTTACCATACAGTTCAATGTTTTTAATAGGAAATGGTTTTGTGCCCAATAAAGATATAATATCTCTACCAGTCAACCATCCGATACTCTACCAGTCACCAATATACCGACTGGTAGGTACGTTTCCCTATTCCTTTAGTAAGACAAATCTCTCCTTTTTTTCCCATCCCTCTCATAGTGTTGTATCAGGTTTCATCTAAGATTTGTTTAATCTTCATTATTGTGCATATTATTATTATTTTTATTTTTTAGTATATAAATGTATCCATTTATATGTTTATAGTTTAATGTAATTTGTTGTACGTGTCGTAAATCACTTTCATCCATAAATGTTATAGATGGTTGTCTGGAAGAAATTGCCACTAGGCAGTAAATCCGCCATTTGTATTGGCAAATACGTTATGTGCAATGAAGTCTTCTTCTTCTTCTTCGCCCTAGCCTTCGTCCCATTTACTTGGGGTCGGCTCTTCTAGTCTTCATCCTCCAAGTCATTCTGTCCTGCGCGTCCTCCGAACGAAGCCTTGCCTCCTTGAGATCTTTGGTTATTGTGGACATCCAAGTGTTCAATGGTCTACCTGGTCTTCTAGGTCTCACTTGTATAAGTGTTTAAATAAATAAAATAAGAAGACGACATACTCTTAACTTTATGGTGTGATCTTTTCTCAGATTCATGAACTTTGGGCGACGTTGGTTACTTGATGTTTAAAAAAAACACCATTGCCTTTATGTATTTTTTTTAAAACAAACAGTCAGGTGGTAAGCAATTAAGTATTCGCTTTTATCAACGGCCGTATTTCTGTTTTATCTTAGCAATAAAAGTCTGAGACAAATAATTTATCCAAACACACTTCCATTGGACTCATAATAATAATAACGATAATATTTCCAGCACAAAGCTCGTTTTTCGATTCGCGAATAAAGCAAACGTAGCGCCAATTTAAATAACCCATTTTCATTAATTCAAAGCTACCCGTCCGTGGCCATAAAGTGAAAGTGGTAGAAGGTTGGAAGGGGGGGGGGGGTGTAACGTCGCTTTCTCTAGTAATTACATCACCAAACCTCATTAGGGGCATTTTAATTCAACGCCCTTCATGCCCGATCCAACCCCCATCCCCTCAGGGTTAGACCAGACACCTATTTAATACAATATAACAATATCCCCGGGCCCTATGCCCTGACAACTGCAAAGTATCTTTCTCGCCCGTAATAGACTTAGGATTCTTCCACATTGCTTCACCGCTATAACATTCTACACTTTCTCGCATTTTCTTAATAAATATATTTTACTTCTCCTTACCAAGAAAACACAGCTTGTTTTAGGTGTAATACTTGTAATAAGCATTGGAAAGATGTTTGAAACAACGAAGGTATCTACTTCCTGATAAAGGGGCAGTAGAATTTGTTTTTAGATAAATTATACATAATATGTAAAATTAGTAGTTTATTGACCGATAACTTGACAAAAGTCTTGACAAAACTCCATTAAAAATATTATTTATTTTAAATATTCTTTTATATTGCCTCTCGGATGATTATTATATTTATTTCTCTTCTCCGTCACAGCTCCCTATCCTGGGCAGACCGCATCCATCCGCCTCCAGCTACTCTTCTGATATCGTCAAACCACTATATATTTATTATTATAAGGTATTCCGCTAAATACTTATTTAACGCGCGCCCAATAAAATGTTAGCACATTCTGGAAACTGCGGGATTCTAACCCGGAACCTTTGACTTAGAAGAAAGATAACTAACTGAGCGACAAAGGCCAATTATAATTCATATACATAGATGGGTCGATGGTAGAGCGGTTAACGCGCTGGGCTAGTAATCCAGTGGTCGCGAGTGCGAATTCTGCCTCGACCGATTTCGTTTACCTGTAGAACAAGCATTTATTTAAAAATTATTTGTTTTTTTTTAATAAATTAGTTTTAAAGAGCAGCAAGTCGAAATTGGCAATTTCTTTTTCCTTCTAATAATTACTATGTTTTTTTATCTTTTTAATAATTAAGAAACTTGTTTTATTAATACCAATTTTAAATTAGTGGCGGGCTAATGAATAAAAAGAATAATAATTTTACTATATCTGTCCTCAGAAATAGCGTATAATGATTGCATTGTATGTATAGGATACAAATGCGAAATTTTAAAACGAATAACAGTACCTACTCTTAAAAATGAAACAACTTATTATTTATCGAATGCGTACTGAATAGAAATTTGATATAGCACATACAAGTCTCTCGTAGAGCAATATAAAACGAGTTGGTTGTGGCCAACGCTTTACTCCTCATTACCAAGTCACCCCACAAAGTATTCAAATTTTGTATGAAAATATTTCAGCATTTTCATGAAATGAAATTTATTTTATTTTATTTATTATATATATATATATATATATATATATATATATATATATATATATATATATATATATATATATATATATATATATATATATATATATATATATATATATATATATATATATATATATATATATATATATATATATATATATATATATATATATATATATATATATATATATATATATATATATATATATATATATATATATATATATATATATATATATATATATATATATATATATATATATATATATATATATATATATATATGTTATATTTGATGTTTTCACGGGTGAAATATGTTATAATATTTTTATCTCGGTTTTCCCGTGTCAGTAGGTCTTGACTAAGACCATTTGTCTTCCGACGTTTCGCCTGAATATCACCAGGCATTTTCAAGGACTTAACGAAAGCTTTCAGTGTGAGTAGACGTGTGTCGCGCGCGTGCTTTTCGTTAAGTCCTTGAAAATGCCTGGTGATATTCAGGCGAAACGTCGGAAGACAAATGGTCTTAGTCAAGACCTACTGACACGGGAAAACCGAGATAAAAATATTATAACATATATATATATATATATATATATATATATATATATATATATATATATATATATATATATATATATATGTACGCCCTTAATAGTGCATTTACAATACATACAAGATAAATACAACAATGTAGGCACAACAAAACAACAATAAGTGTAAATACATCAATAACATAGGTACATAATAAAAAAAGTAGTTAAAGGAAGGATAATATAAAACAACATAATACAACATAATAAAAGAAAATAGAGGTAAATGATAAAAAAAACTAGACATAAAAGAAGAAGAAAGGAAATAAACAGTATTACATATTCAATTTAAACAACAAAAATAAACAAAGCAAAGTAAAAATCAAAAAATATAATATACGTTAAGCATCCTTTTGACAGCACTATATTGGTTTCCAAGGCGGTGCAATCTATGTATTGGTGAGTTAATAATAAACTCTCATATATTATGGCGATAGTAATTTCATCTTATTTTCAAGCAATGGGAAAATACCACACAATATATCATTATTATATATACGTTACAAAATTGCGAAAACGCTAAAAGTGATTTCGTCATCCAACCGATGAAAAATCTGTTAGTGTCTAATTTCCCGCTAATCCTTTAATTATATTTTATGTAAAAAAAATTATATCTCAAAAGAGACAAGGTATTATAGAACAGGAAAATCTAGGCACCTACAGGGTTAATGATCTGTTATCGCCTGGGTTACGCGATAACTTTATGCACTTTGTGCGCTGCATTCACCAATTATGTTCTTTTATTAAGTTCCCTTTCAATCATATTTTGAAAAGTCCTATATATGCCATGAATTAAAATCCTTTCACTTGAGAATAAGCGACACTTACACGAATAAACTTTTTTGTAACGCCATCTATTGACAAATTGGTTTGTAAACAATGAAAGTAACAGTCATTATCCATGAGGTTGACAATGCTTTCTCATAGATTAGTTAATTTTTTGCTTGTTTTACCTACTTTGACCAACGTGAATGTAAATCAAATATTTTTATAATGTGATGGAAGTATGTTTTTGCATTAAACCAATGCAAGGTATATTATGGAAGTAATGAAACATAATATAGAAGTATGTAGATACTTAGGTATATTTTGGAACATCTCTATAGAGAGAACCGGGAAATCAAGGCACCTACAGGGCTTACGACCTGTCATCGGCTGGTTAACGTGATCACTTTATGCGCTTGCGCAACGTTCACCAATTATGCCTTTTTAATGAGATCCCTATCAGTGATCACGTAAACCAGCCGATGACAGGTCGTAAGCCCTGTAGGTGCCTTGATTTCCCGGTTCTCCTACAGTAAATATTCCAACTTCGTCTCTATTGAGATAATTAAAAATCTGTTAAAAAATATCTTTGACTCCCGACAGGGAAAAAAATCCAATGTTTGCCCATATGCAATAATAAATATATTCGATCTCTATAGAGATCAAGGAAGAGATTGTGTTTTTGATAACAAGGAAACATTACAAAGAATGTATTAATGTCTTTGTGATTTTTCCTTACTATCAAAAACACAATCTTTTCCTCCATCTCTATGGAGATGTTCCAAAATATACCTAAGTATCTACATACTTCTATATGTTTCGTTACTTCCAAAATATTTTTATAATTGACATGTCATAACCCCTGTAGGTGGCTCTATTTCCCGGTTCTCCTATAATAATCCAACTTCGTCTCTATTAAGATTTTAAAAATTTGTCACAAAAATATCATTGGGCAGAAATTCCAATGTTTGCTTATGTTTTAACTATGAAAATAATCGATCTATAAGATTAAATAATCCAAGTTATTCTCTATTGAGTATATCATTGAATATAAAGTGAGTAGGTATATATCATTGAATCCCGGGGAGAAAATCTGATGTTTGCGTATGTAATTGATTGCGCTGAAAAAATATTCGATACAAAAATAATATCTGGTAATGCACCTCTAGCAACAAACAGTTTCTTTATCAAACGTATATTCAACATGCACCCAATGATAAGTTACTTCAATTTAGGTTTATGTTAGTTTAGGTCGTATAATTACATACGAATGTACTAAGCCTGCTTCAGGATCCATATAAAGTGTCATTATTCAGCCTAACGGGAAGAAAAATTTATTAGTAGGCACCATCGTTACATAGAGTAAGTAATTAATTTGAAATTCACAGTCAGGTAGTTACCGTGAAGAAAGGGTTTTCAGTTAATGCAAATTACAGAGCAAAGAATTTCTAATTGCGCAATTTTAATGGAAAGCTGGAATGAAATATTCAATACGGTTGGAAGATTTAGAGGTACTGAAATTTCGTCATTTGTACATAATTCAGATATCAACTCCTCATTAATCCATTCCGTATTATCATCAGTCAATCAATTGATCCCGGCCCAAAGTGATTTAATTTATGTCGAAGATCGTCCTAACTAGAATGAAATATTTATTTCATCTTGTAAATGCGCGGATTACAGAGTAACGTCTTTTAATTTGAACATAGAATAATTGATAAAATTTGTCGTTTTATTTATAGAGATAAGTTTTTTTAAATTTAATGAAATTGAAAATAACATATTCCGATTCCAGAAGAAATAATTTAGTTGCATGTAACACATGAGATCCAATTGTCGATGTCGAAAGTATGTTGTGTAGTTTAAGAAATATATACCAAGCTAATGAGTAAACAGCTTGATGGTATGAATGTATGTATGAAGATTAAGAATCAAAACATAAGAGTCCCCGTAGATATTGAGTTATCTGCCATACAGATTGTATGAAATGATGGCGTCACTAAAATCAATTTTTACAAAAATTGTTAAAACAAGTTTGAGATGTACGTATCTACTGCTACAATGGGAAGGTATATAATATTTTATAGGAAATTAAATTATCAAGTTTGGACGTTTCGGCATTTTTTTGATATTAAGTTTTTTTTTTTTTTTTTATTTATTTTATTAATATAAAATATAATTAAAATTATCATGTTATTTTGCCTAATCCCTTAAGGGGATTTTTGGCTGTGATCTTAATTGTAACAATTTTATAATATGCAAAAATATAAAAATATGTATATACGTATATATACACATATATACATATAAACTTCAATTATTATTCAAGTTATTAGATATAGGTAGTTAATCACATAAATTCGTCATAAAAAAATATTTTCTTCATAAAAAAGTTTGAAAAAACCTTTAATTTTTATCATAAAAAAAACAATTTGAGATATTGTCTTTTCATATTAAATAAATAAGAAATTTTCAGCATTCTATCTTTTATGGTTCTAGAGATATGTGGAAATATGAACTAAAAATTCAAAAATTTTGAAATTTTGGGCTCAGTGCATTAAGGGGATCAAATGATATAAGGGGGGGGGGCGAGAAATACATACACAGACACAAATATAATTTTCTACTCCGAATTCCGAGTTCAGCTATATTATATACTGCGAAGCTTCCAGGTAATGATATGTTTAAATATTCTGTCATTTTCAGTGGATCTTATTTTTTATCTTATTCTGTTTTGAATGATTTCGTCAAGTTGTTTTTACAATCAAAGTGAATTCTCTATTTCACAACACAAATGATGCGATTGTGATCTTTCCAAGGTATTATTTCTCATAGTTCAGCTCTTCATCTTGTTTCCCAGAATAATTGGAATCCCTTCAAAATCATCTGGGAGTTTCAATATAATACACCGAAGGGAGGTAAGGAATACATGGAGATATTAAATGAATGTTCACATTGATGGATCAATTCTGAAGATTTTATATTAATATTAGAGAATATCTTAGACAAAACTCCACTATGATTTAAATCGTTGAATAAATGGGTCCAAAATATATTTAATATTCAAAATGATGAAACTGTGAAATATTTCAAAGTGACCCCAAGCTCAAAAAACTTAAAAGTTGATATTTTTATTTTAAAAATGTTAAAAACGCACAGCACTTTCATATAGTGGCATTGAAGGATTATCCCGTTTTCATTTTAAAATATTTAAAAAAAAAATAATTCAACAATTTGTGAACGGAAAACAGAAACAGAAGAACGATTTGTGATTTGATTTGTCTATTTAAAATAATCAACGTTATATTGGACACCCCTGACCTAGCTGAAATGATAAAATTCAGAGTACCTACAAGGTTTGATTCACGTCAAAATGCACCTTTTCATATAGAGAATCTTCGAAATAAATTTATTATTAACTCACCAATACATAGATTGCACCGCCTTGGAAACCAATATAGTGCTGTCAAAAGGATGCTTAACGTATATTATATTTTTTGATTTTTACTTTGCTTTGTTTATTTTTGTTGTTTAAATTGAATATGTAATACTGTTTATTTCCTTTCTTCTTCTTTTATGTCTAGTTTTTTTTATCATTTACCTCTATTTTCTTTTATTATGTTGTATTATGTTGTTTTATATTATCCTTCCTTTAACTACTTTTTTTATTATGTACCTATGTTATTGATGTATTTACACTTATTGTTGTTTTGTTGTGCCTACATTGTTGTATTTATCTTGTATGTATTGTAAATGCACTATTAAGGGCGTACATATATATATATATATATATATATATATATATATATATATATATATATATATATATATATATATATATATATATATATATATATATATATATATATATATATATATATATATATATATATATATATATATATATATATATATATATATATATATATATATATATATATATATATATATATATATATATATATATATATATATATATATATATATATATATATATATATATATATATATATATATATATATATATATATATATATATATATATATATATATATATATATATATATATATATATATATATATATATATATATATATATATATATATATATATATATATATATATTATATATATATACGCCCTTAATAGAGCATTTACAATACATACAAGATAAATACAACAATGTAGGCACAACAAAACAACAATAAGTGTAAATACATAAATAACATAGGTACATAATAAAAAAGTAGTTAAAGGAAGGACAATATAAAACAACATAATACAACATAAAAGAAAATAGAGGTAAATGATAAAAAAAAAACTAGACATAAAAGAAGAAGAAAGGAAATAAACAGTATTACATATTCAATTTAAACAACAAAAATAAACAAAGCAAAGTAAAAATCAAAAAATATAATTTGCACTAAGCATCCTTTTGAAACCATCTATAGTGTGTACATTAAATATATCAACAGCACTATATTGGTTTCCAAGGCGGTGCAATCTATGTATTGGTGAGTTAATGATAAAGTTATTTCGAAGATTCTCTATATGAAAAGGTGCATTTTGACGTGAAGCAAACCTTGTAGGTACTCTGAATTGTATCATTTCAACTAGGTCAGGGGTGTCCAATATACCGTTGATTATTTTAAATATACAAATCAAATCACAAATCGTTCTTCTGTTTCTGTTTTCCGTTCACAAATTGTTGAATTATTTTTTTTTTAAATATTTTAAAATGAAAACGGGATAATCCTTCAATGCCACAATATGAAAGTGCTGTGCGTTTTTAACATTTTTAAAATAAAAATATCAACTTTTAAGTTTTTTGAGCTTGGGGTCACTTTGAAATATTTCACAGTTGAAAAAAATGAGAAGCACTGATCAGATATCATTCAAAATCTAATGGGGATCTAAGCGAGTATCAGTTATACAATTTTTGCAAAATTATAACAATCGAATGATTAAGTAGAATAATCACGTTGTATATATCACATAAAATAGTACACAGCACACACACAGATTCATTGTGATGAAACTTTCAAAATATATACAATCACAGCATGATACTAGTTGATAATGTGCAATAAAAATTAATATCACCCCACTATATGCCCTTGGGTAGTGAGGAGTAAAAAGAATTAACTTTTATATAATCATGTTCAAACGTATTTCTGAAAAAAAGTTGACAAAAGATTTATGTGTATCATATTTTCTGCTTATCAAGTTTAATCATTTTGAATATTAAATATATTTTGGACCCATTTATTCAACGATTTAAATCATAGTGGAGTTTTGTCTAAGATATTCTCTAATATTAATATAAAATCTTCAGAATTGATCCATCAATGTGAACATTCATTTAATATCTCCATGTATTCCTTACCTCCCTTCGGTGTATTATATTGAAACTCCCAGATGATTTTGAAGGGATTCCAATTATTCTGGGAAACAAGATGAAGAGCTGAACTATGAGAAATAATACCTTGGAAAGATCACAATCGCATCATTTGTGTTGTGAAATAGAGAATTCACTTTGATTGTAAAAACAACTTGACGAAATCATTCAAAACAGAATAAGATAAAAAATAAGATCCACTGAAAATGACAGAATATTTAAACATATCATTACCTGGAAGCTTCGCAGTATATAATATAGCTGAACTCGGAATTCGGAGTAGAAAATTATATTTGTGTCTGTGTATGTATTTCTCGCCCCCCCCCCCTTATATCATTTGATCCCCTTAATGCACTGAGCCCAAAATTTCAAAATTTTTGAATTTTTAGTTCATATTTCCACATATCTCTAGAACCATAAAAGATAGAATGCTGAAAATTTCTTATTTATTTAATATGAAAAGACAATATCTCAAATTGTTTTTTTTATGATAAAAATTAAAGGTTTTTTCAAACTTTTTTATGAAGAAAATATTTTTTTATGACGAATTTATGTGATTAACTACCTATATCTAATAACTTGAATAATAATTGAAGTTTATATGTATATATGTGTATATATACGTATATACATATTTTTATATTTTTGCATATTATAAAATTGTTACAATTAAGATCACAGCCAAAAATCCCCTTAAGGGATTAGGCAAAATAACATGATAATTTTAATTATATTCTTTATTAATAAAATAAATAAAAAAAAAAAAAAAAAACTTAATATCAAAAAAATGCCGAAACGTCCCAACTTGATAATTTAATTTCCTATAAAATATTATATACCTTCCCATTGTAGCAGTAGATACGTACATCTCAAACTTGTTTTAACAATTTTTGTAAAAATTGTTTTTAGTGACGCCATCATTTCATACAATCTGTATGGCAGATAACTCAATATCTACGGGGACTCTTATGTTTTGATTCTTAATCTTCATACATACATTCATACCATCAAGCTGTTTACTTATCATTAGCTTGGTATATATTTCTTCAACTACACAACATACTTTCGACATCGACAATTGGATCTCATGTGTTACATGCAATTAAATTATTTCTTCTGGAATCGGAAGATGTTATTTTCAATTTCATTAAATTTAAAAAAAAACTTATCTCTATAAATAAAACGACAAATTTTATCAATTATTCTATGTTCAAATTAAAAGACGTTACTCTGTGATCCGCGCATTTACAAGATGAAATTAATATTTCATTCTAGTTAGGACGATCTTCGACATAAATTAAATCACTTTGGGCCGGGATCAATTGATTGACTGATGATAATACGGAATGGATTAATGAGGAGTTGATATCTGAATTATGTACAAATGACGAAATTTCAGTACCTCTAAATCTTCCAACCGTATTGAATATTTCATTCGAGCTTTCTATTAAAATTGCGCAATTAGAAATTCTTTGCTCTGTAATTTGCATTAACTGAAAACCCTTTCTTCACGGTAACTACCTGACTGTGAATTTCAAATTAATTACTTACTTTATGTAACGATGGTGCCTACTAATAAATTTTTCTTCCCGTTAGGCTGAATAATGACACTTTATATGGATCCTGAAGCAGGCTTAGTACATTCGTATGTAATTATACGACCTAAACTAACCTAAACCTAAATTGAAGTAACTTATCATTGGGTGCATGTTGAATATACGTTTGATAAAGAAACTGTTTGTTGCTAGAGGTGCATTACCAGATACTATTTTTGTATCGAATATTTTTTCAGCGCAATCAATTACATACGCAAACATCAGATTTTCTCCCCGGGATTCAATGATATATACTCACTTTATATTCAATGATATACTCAATAGAGAATAACTTGGATTATTTAATCTTATAGATCGATTATTTTCATAGTTAAAACATAAGCAAACATTGGAATTTCTGCCCAATGATATTTTTGTGACAAATTTTTAAAATCTTAATAGAGACGAAGTTGGATTATTATAGGAGAACCGGGAAATAGAGCCACCTACAGGGGTTATGACATGTCAATTATAAAAATATTTTGGAAGTAACGAAACATATATGTACTTAGGTATATTTTGGAATGTACTTAGGTATATTTTGGAACATCTCTATAGAGATGGAGGAAAAAATTGTGTTTTTGAAAGTAAGGAAAAATCACAAAGACATTTATACATTCTTTGTGATTTTCTAAGATGCATGAAAGTAGAATAAATGCAGTTGAAATGAGATCGTTAAGAAGGATTTGTAATAGAACGATGTATGACCGGGAAAGAAACGAGGATATAAGGAAAGAATGTAGGATTAAGAAAGATGTCATTACTAGAATGAAAGTGAACACATTGAGATGGTTTGGTCACATGGGGAGAATGAATGAGGAGCGCCTGACGAAGAAAATATACAGAGCGGAAAGGAATGGAATGAGAGGTCGGGGACGCCCAAGAAAGAGATGGCACGACCATGTGAACGAAATTTTGAAAGACGGAAATGTTAGAAGTGTGAGCAATAGACGAACATGTATGAGACGATGCATGAATGTGGACGAGGCGAGGGATGCGTGCCAGGATAGAAAAATGTGGCGTTCGGTTCTCTCTGCCTACCCCGCAAGGGACATGGCGTGATGGTATGTATGTTGTGATTTTTCCTTGCTATCAAAAACACAATCTCTTCCTTGGTCTCTATAGAGATGTTCCAAAATATACCTATGTATCTACATACTTCTATATGTTTCATTACTTCCATAATATACCTTGCATTGGTTTAATGCAAAAACATACTTCCATCACATTATAAAAATATTTGATTTACATTCACATTGGTCAAAGTAGGTAAAAGAAGCAAAAAATTAACTAATCTATGAGAAAGCATTGTCAACCTCATGGATAATGACTGTTTCTTTCATTGTTTACAAACCAATTTGTCAATAGATGGCGTTACAAAAAAGTTTCTTCGTGGAAGTGTCGCTTATTCTCAAGTGAAAGGATTTTAATTCATGGCATATATAGGACTTTTCAAAATTTGATTGAAAGGGAACTTAATAAAAGAACATAATTGGTGAATGTAGCGCACAAAGTGCATAAAGTTATCGCGTAACCCAGGCGATAACAGATCATTAACCCTGTAGGTGCCTAGATTTTCCTGTTATATAATACCTTGTCTCTTTTGAGGTATAAAAAATTTATCATAAAATATAATTAAAGGATTAGCGGGAAATTAGACACCAACAGATTTTTCATCGGTTGGATGACGTAATCACTTTTAGCGTTATCGCAATTTTGCAACGTATATATAATAATGATATGTTGTGTGGTATTTTCCCATTGCTTGAAAATAAGATGAAATTACTATCGCCATAATATATGAGAGTGACGGCGAAACTTTTTCTTTCCATCTATTGAGAAATTGGTTCGTAAACAACGAAATTGTTTATCAAACAACTTTACTATGAAATCTATAAATAAACTCTTGACTCTGAAATCCTTAAATATAATGTTAACACTTTGTAACGTAAATAAAGTGTTGGCACTTTCTATTCCTCTATTGAAAATTCGACAATATCTAATTCCTAAATAAACTTTTATGACTGTCATCCATAGTACACTATTGACACATTTATGATTATTGAGAAATTACGCAATTCTTTAATATAACATTGAAACCATGGAATCCTTAATTAAATCAACGATTAATTAATAATACTTGAATATATTTTTCTTTTCAGATATGCCTGTGGTAACTCTGAAGTTAGGTTCAACCCTGAATGCTGAGGACATCAAAGAAGGAGACGATGTTTACTTTGAATGTAATGTCAGAGCCAATCCAAAAGCCTACAGACTATCCTGGTTTCACAATGTAAGTATTTTTTTTTTATTTTTTTTTACTTTTATATGCTACTCATAGATCTCTTACCACATTTATAAGTTCTGGAAACTTCATTCTTTTATTGAGACATAAACTCACTTTAAAACGTAAGTTTTCATCTTGCTTGTCTTGTCGCAAATAAATTTAATAATTATTTCAAAAATGTGCTCTTTTTTACAATAATAATAATTCTTCTTTATCACATAAAATGTTATTCGATTCGGTTTTACTTTTTTTAATCAATTTTCCAGTCAAGTTTTAGTGAATATCCAATAATGGTAACAACTCCTTGGTTCAATGTTTGTCTGATTAAGGAAAGACCCCTAAAGTACATAAGTAGGTCAATACCTCCCTTTAGTTCATCCTTTCCTCACAACGTGGTCATCTCATGAATGGATAGGTACTTGTTTGCATTATTTAACCCAACCGTTTAGGCACGATTTTATAAACAGAATCATAACATATTATCAAATCAATTTTGTTTTAAATTATTATTTTTTTTATAATTTCATCTTGCATCTAAGAAATACAGCATGACGATATATTATTATGTAACCAAAACGAAGTGCCCGATTATATCAAAAGAGCCGCTTAGATGTAAACTAGTAATTGAAAACAACCCTATAGAGCATGCGATTTTCATACTTAAGTGTAGAGATCTCCAGCAGCAATCACCTGTACAACGAAGTCCGAACACAGGTCAATAAAGCAATAGCCGTATCTGGTTACTTACGAAATATGTATGGAGAAACAAACACAATATGCTTTATCACCAGCAAAATCAGAATATACAAGGCGAGTATCCGCCCTATTATGACATATTGGATTGAAGTAAGAGCCGACTCCAACATTACAAAAAGCTGTCTTAGAGTAGCTGAAATAAAGATCCTGTGCTCCATAACTGAAAGAATCCTCAGGGACCGCATCAAAAATAGAACGATAAGGTCTATATGCAGTGTTGAGGACATACATAACAAGATGGGGACGTAGCAGAAAACGCTACTGGAGAGACCACGTCGAAAGCATGGACAACAGTAGAATTGTCAAAATTGTTATGGCAGAAATATCCAACAGCAGAAGAATACCCGGAAGATCAGCAAAGAGATGGAAAGACACACTGAAAAAAATGTCAATTTAGCGTAATCTTAAAATATCATGACGTAAGTATAAAAAGAAATTAGAATTCAGCGAGATTACAATACACATTTCAAACACACGGACATTTTTCACGACACATTACAGCATTATCAAAGACAGATAAAGATGTTCTTAAACCCTAACACACAATCCAACAATCCCCTCCTCAATCACTAATGATTCCTCCTTGTCATCCTAAAACATATTATGTACCTAATTGTTTTTTTTCTTATATTATTGTACTTTTATATTATTATTATTTTTATGTATCTTTTCTCTCTTTTCTTTTAAATTGATGTTACTTTTTGTATATTTTTTTTATAACTAAGTATGTCTCCAAACATTGTACATTCACAAATGTAAATAGAAGAAAGCATTTTTGGCTATGTTAAAATTTAAAAACTGAATTGTAAATGATAATAAACAGCTGTAGCTTTCTGAGAGTAAATAAGTAAATAAAAAAAGGTGCTGTCTCCTAAAATAATGAAATAATCAGTTAATATTACGCTGAAATCATTGAAATATAATCATTGAAATGTGTAAGATGGAATCGAATTATTTGAGTAAATAACGAAGTATTATGATGCTCATCATCTTAAAAATTGATCACATTAAAATAATAGTTTCCTTTTTCAAATAATAACATTATGGAATAGAAAATTGTCCACTGTCCTATAAATTTGCGTGATATTCATAAATAAGATTATAATCATATAACACAGTGACGAGTCATCGTATTTATAAAGATTTCACAGTTTATTATGAAGAAGTGTCACTGAAAATACGATGAAGTCCCCTAATTTAGTGTGACAAAATTATGTGAAATTTTAAGGTATGGAACATTCATTTATAGTACAGTCATATTATTTTATGTGAAACATACTAAAATACGATTACAGAATCTTCTTATTTTCAGAGTAAGCATCAAACTTTAATATTAAATCATACTATTTTAAGTAAATTCTACTACAATACAATTACAGAATCTCATGTAAGAGGAATCATATCATTTTGTGTGCTTCCTACAAAAATATGATGACAGCACACCGTACAATATTCTCATTTGCTCATCGTTCATTCAATCAGTCATTCATTTGTTCGGTATGGTGCAGGGTGGTTGTCGACTCGGTCTCGCAGTCTCGTTACAAAACTTCAGTGACGGACAGATAGACAGACCAGAAAGTTGAGATTGTGTTTTATTTTTAGGTAATCTACTTAGTTCAATCTTGTAAAAACAATTGTACAGTGCAAGTAAGAGGACATAATTGCAGTGAAAAAAAAATTGCTAAACTACACCTAGTAACTTTCAATCTACGCTCCATTATATCGTCATTATCTATCCTTATATACCTTATCCCTGCACGGAGTAAGAGGATGTAATGATAAATAGCACGTAAAACAAAAGGAAATGATTTAGATAGTAGAAAAATAATAGGACCTTTTATTTTTCTATTTTCTAATATATTATATAGAAATAATATTTACATTGTGGATATTCATTTTAAAAAAATATTAAAATGACAATATAACTTTGTTTATTTCCACTTACTAATTTTTATTCCACAACTAGTTTCAAGAACTATCGTTCTCTTCTTAAGGTGGGTTTACATAAACTGGTTTAAACCCACCTGAAGAAGAGAACGGTAGTTCTTGAAACTAGTTGCGGAATAAAAATAAATAAGTTGAAATAAACAAAGTTATATTGTTATTTTAATATTTTTTATAAAAGGACATCACAGGAGATATGAGAAAGACATCTATTAATATTAGGAATAATAAAAGGACATTACAAGAGATATGAGGAAGTCATTTATAATAATAGGACATCACTGCAGATAAGAGAACGTCACCGAAAAATAGTATAAAATATAATAAGACGTCATAGGAGATATTTATTTATTTATTTATTTATTTATTTATTTATTTATTTATTTATTTATTTATTTATTTATTTATTTATTTATTTATTTATTTATTTATTTATTTATTTATTTATTTATTTATTTATTTATTTATTTATTTATTTATTTATTTATTTATTTATTTATTTATTTATTTATTTATTTATTTATTTATTTATTTATTTATTTATTTATTTATTTATTTATTTATTTATTTATTTATTTATTTATTTATTTATTTATTTATTTATTTATTTATTTATTTATTTATTACATACACGGCCTCTTGGCCATTATAAAAATATGGTAAAAATAAAACAAAACTCGCATTAAACAAAAGAAAAACAACACAATAATTCATAAAAAACAAAATCCTTCACACAATTCGAAAGCAAAAATGATGTTTCCTACTATTATGTTTGCTTTCAATGATGAAAGCAAACATAATAGTAGGAAACATAATCATATAATGTATTCTCGTCCTACTAAAGTCAGTGAGTATTATTTTTTTGGATTGCTTTTACATGTCCCTTGCATATAAATTGCTCGAATCAAACAATTGTTCATATGACACTCGCACGGCACCAGCGAGCAGGTAGGTACTTACTATATGTAATTGCATTGCGCATCCCACTTTTTAATTATTTAAATTTTTCTTGTTGATGGATAACCTTTTTAAGGTGGGTTTATTACCATAAGATTTTTCCTACGAGGACATTATTTATTTGTTAAATTTTACTCTCATAAAAGCATATACATAGCATAAAAGCTTACAACAAAATAATATTATAAGTTTTACAAAAAATATGTAACCAGTATTAAATAAACATGAAACAAGATACAAAAACTTGAAATAAAAATAATTAAATCAAGAAAAGATACAGAGGGTTGAGTTTATGGTATTTTTAAATGGTTATGTTTGCAATATTTTTTGTAATATAGGTACGACCATAAAAACTTATATGCTTAAAGAATCATAAAAGCGATTTTTTATCAATTTGTAATATAAAATGATTAAAAAGGTACCTACTCTGTATGTATTACAGCACAATGTTCATATTTTCGCGTATTACATAAGTATTATATATTATCTGTCTTACCTAATCACAGCATACATGAAAAAATTCACAGTGTTGTTTTTTTAAATCACAGGTTTCTATATTTTGTATTTTTATGGATAAGTTATCAATATCAGCCCCCTAGACAACGTGTCATTTAGCTCAAGAAACGATTACTCAATGTATGGAAGTGACAGTTGCCAGTCACGTGACTGGCAACTGTCACCTCCATACATTGAGTTATCTCTTATTGTTTCTATTCTTGATCTTAATAACACGTTGTCTAGGGGCCTGCCCCCCTAGACAACGTGTCATTTTGCTCAAAAGAAAGAAGAAAAGATAACTCAATGTATGGAAGTGACAGTTGTCACGTGACAGACTACTAGGGGGGCATATTCGATCTTTTTTCTATCGACATGGGTTTATTTCGTTAAAATAACGTAAAAAAATTCCAAATTAAAAAGCATAAAAAATCCAAATAAAAAATTATATTATCTTGAATGCTTGAATCCAGTATTTTATCATAATAAAACATTACTATAATAATATTTTTATTCGAGTTTAAAAAGTTCTGAATAACCTTTAATTTTAATGTTGTAAGATTTAAGTTCCGTATTACTTGCAGTGACAGAATTCGCCCAAAGTTTTTACGTCATTCCAAGAAGTGGATTATCTTAAATTAGAGATTAAATTCTGCGCCATGGACCACGACCATTTCTCCGTCTACTTCCCTCAACCCTCACACAACTCAATAATAGTTACTTAAATTGGATTCCTCAGTCCCTGAAGATTTGTCTGATGTCCGCTTTGTGCTGTCTCTTCCAACTATTATTTGTTATCCAAGAAAACTATACAACAAAAACAAATAAAACACACATAATTCTATGTATTATCGCTGTTATACATGATTTTCTTTATATTCTTAATAACTTTCGAATATTCTTTTTTTAAATTGCATATACGCAAACATTGGATTTTTTTCCCTTTTCCTTTCAATTGAGATGTTTTCCCTTTCTATTGAGATGTTTTTCCTTTTTATTGAGATGTTGAAAAAATGTTTGTCAATAAAAATATCATTTGACTCCCGAAAGGGAAAAAAATCCAATGTTTGCGTATATGCAATTAAAAAAAAGAATATTCGATTTACATACACATTGGTACAAGTAGGTTAACAAGCCAAAAATGGAATAATATTTTTGGCGCAGTTCAGGGGTGACATCTGTGTGTGACACCGCCATCTCATTTATAAGGACTGTTGCTTTCATTGTTTACAAATAAAAATTAATTTCTCAATGTCTCAATAGATGGCGTTACAAAAAGGTTTCTCCGTTACTCCATAGATGGCAATAGTAATAATGCATTATTGTCAGGTAAAATGTTTCACACTATTTTAATATATAGAACTTTCAAAATTACATCGATAAGGGAGCTCAATAAGAAGGCATAATTGGTGAACGTTGCGAAAGCGCATAAAGTGATCACGTAAACCAGCCGATGACAGGTCGTAAGCCCTGTAGGTGCCTCGAGTTCCTGGTTCTTCTACAATATCCCTACTTCTTTTTATTGAGATGTTGAAAAAATGTTTGTCAATAAAAAAACTTAATAACTTTGTTTTCAATTTATTCTAGTTTTTTTTCTTCCATTTAATAATTTATAACTATAATCACATAATCCCAAACCTTACTAGGACTATGCCTGTTCCGAGGTTGGTGATTTCTAACAATTAGTTCGACATCATTCACAAAAACATTTGTTTATTGAATATAGGTACATGTTGCAAGTTGCAAGTAAACACAGTCGAATTCATCATACCTATACAGCAACAATGATACATATTGTCACCGGACAAATGTAAGGCACCCATCTAGTGTAGTACCTACCCAAGTTAATAGTACAATTGTTGCAATATACACAAATACATGATAAAAAACAATTGGGTTGTGGCCCACGCTAAACTCATTCTATAAACTATTCAAATTTTGTATGGAAAATATTCAGCATTTTCATGAAATGAGTTATTAAATTATTTTTTTTATTTCAATATTTTATAATGAAAACTTGACAATTATTCTTCAATGCCATTTTATAAAAGTGATGTGCCTTTTTACCAATTTGAAAATAAAAATTACAAATTTTAAATTTCCTGAGCTTGGGGTCACTTTGAAATATTTGACAGTTTAAAAAAATGAGAAGCACTGATCAGATATCCTTCAAAATTTAAAGGGGTCTAAGCGAGTATTAGATAAACAAATGAACAAAATTTGAAACGAATTGAATGAGTACTTTAGTCTATAATCGATTAGGTATGTAGAATAAACACACCATACATATTACATTGTACAGCACACACTAAGAGATACATTGTGATGAAACTTTCAGAATACAATCTCAGTGTGATATTCTGCGATAAATAAATAAACTTAAAAATTTCGAATACATAACTCGCAGTCGGCCTTCGTTGCTCAGTTATGAAATCATTATGAAAATAAATATGTTTCATCAAAAATGGACAAAATATGTGAATATAAAGAGATTTTGATAATTTTTATATATTTTTTTTCCTTATTTTGGAAATTTTAACAATTCCCGAGAAGCTACATAAAATAAAATAAAATAAAACTCCACACTATGTCCCCTTGGGGTAGTGAGGAGTAAGAAAGATAATATTCGGAGAACTGAAAATATTCGGAGTATTGTAGGTTTTGTGTTTTTCCACATAACGATATTTTCATCAGTTTTCATCCATTGTGAGAAAATATTACCCTCGCCGCATGACATTTAAAGAGCACTGTTTGTTATGTTGTGTTGGCATAAATTGTTTGCATCGCACTGCACTGCAGTTATGTGATGTGATGGGATGCTGCTTAGCTATCACAAGTGACGACTTTGTCGGAGAATCTTCGCAGAAATAAAAGTTTATTTTAAATTGGAATAGTCGCGATGTCTGAAAACCTGAGGTACATAGATACTCGACGGTCATAAAAATAACTATGAAATACATTCATAATCCGTGTACCCACATACGCAATTTTGCAAATGCACAATTTTTATATCAAGGATTGTTATAGACCATGAGCCAGCGCCTACCAGATTTAAATCATTGTATAAAAGCTGATTTGATTCTGCGAAATGATACCCTAACAGGTAGCAGGTCACGATTGGATAATGTGAACCCTATGTTTTATTTTATTTTATTCTTTATGTTATGGAAATTTTGTTTAGTTATTTACGATGTTGAATTGTTCTGATAGGTCTCTGTAAAAATGGAACTTATTAATATTTCTGAAAGTTGAAAAGTTGAGTACCTCTGCATCGGGATATAAAGTGACTTAGTGTATACAAGTTCACGACTTAGCTCTACCTTTTCTTACATCTTCGTGGATACCTCCTCCCATCTTCCCATCGCTTTGCATGTGAAAATTTATATGTACATTCCAAAGTGTCAACTATGTCATAAACTAGAATTTACTATCATACTCCAGTCATACGATCATAACACCCACCATGCAGAGATATGAATTACAGGTTTACATACGTGATGTATATTTAAGTGCTTTTGTAGTAATATAATATTTAACTTTTTTAATCCCTCGTCAGCCTGGTGGCAATAATTCATCATTTTTTTTACTCACCAAACGAATATTGCAGATGACAAATATATTTCTCTGGTCTTAAACACTGGTAATTTGGAAGAAATTTCCATTTGGCATAACTCGCCACTTGCACAAATTGCAAGGAAGTGTTCATTTTTATTATTATTTTCACAAAAAAATTGATTTCGTTTTACTAGTACGAATAACGTGCCATTAAAGTATCTATTTTATCGTTTACGAGTGAAATGTGGATATGGTTAAAAACGTAGGAATGAAAGAAAAAAATACTGTAGTAATTATTTAGAAAAAAATAACTTTAAAAATAAAAAATTCAATCAAGCGATTGTGTTCATAAAACCAATAATAATAGGTTATATTATCTTGAAAGGTTGATATAATTACACGAATGATCAATCTTACACGTTAGACATGGACAAGGCAAAAGACGCATAAAAATAAAATTAACGCAGTGGACTTGTGGCCCCGGACAAAACAATAGCGTGACAAAATAATGTATGATAGGATAAGGAATGTGGATATCAGAAAATAATGTAAGATTAAAAGAGATATTGAGTGGAATGAAGATAAATGCTTTGCGATGGTTAGATACATCTAGAGAAAATGAACAACGTACGCCTGAGAAAGAAAGCTAACAAGGCTGAAAAGAGTGGAGTGAAATAAAGTGGAGTGAGAAATACAAGAAAGCAAAAGAAAAAAGAAATAAAACGAAAAATGTTTTCCTTTTATAGATATCAAAATACTTACAAAGTACAAAAAATAACAAATTATATAAAAGATCAAAAAACAATCAAAAAATTTGCTAGACAAAAAAATAACAAAAATACAAACACAAAAGTATAATAATCAAAAGAAAGATAAAAAATAGAAGAAACATAAACATACATATGCACACACATACTCATATAAAAATAATTAAAATTAAATATAATAAGAAATTCAGAAAAAAATAGAAAAACACAGTAAAAATAAGCTTCGAAAACAATTCTGATCTCAGTTTGACATATTATATTGATACTTTTATTTTGATAAATTGATATAACGAGTTGCGTTTTGTTACAAATAAATTTAAAATTACAATGTGTAATTACAGTGTTTAGTGTTTTTTAAGAATAATGAAATAAGTAGGAAGAGAAAAGAAAAGTGTTGTGTTAAGATGTGTGAACAGAGAATGTAAGACGGTCGCTGGTGAACTCACCGTGAAGACGATGAAGATCGGGCGGGTTAGGGGTCCGGGATGAAAAATAATTTGAGTGTAATTATCCTAGGAGCACTTTTATTGCTTATTTGAAAAGCTTGTTTTCCCAATTCGCTTTCCATTCGAGATAAAAGGTTCAATTTTATACGAAAACTTTACAAAACCTTTTGACTCAATTGCCGTTTCCCGAGTCATTAAAACAAAAACCTACTGCACATATACAATATGTATACCTATGTAAAGAAATTCTATTCAAACAGATAGTCTTTTCACCTTGGGGTCTAGTATGAGCGAATTGTTATATTTAAAAATTGTAACAAATATTACACTGGGAGTGATGAAATATATAGAAGTATGTACTTGGGTTAATTTTGGAACATCTCTATAGATAAGGAGGAAGAAATTGTGTATAAAAGCAAGAAAAATCACATAGATTCCAAAGATAAAGATCTTCATAATTTGTCAGATTCGCATTGCCATCTGTGGTACAAATACCCAAAGCTTCCGACAGGTCACTGGGGACATGACAGATCTCTATGTTTACATATATTAGTTTGTGCTCAGCCCGATAGATGGACAGCTTAGAGCAACAATGTGAATGGTTTTACCTTGATTAAATAAACATATCTTCCAAATTAACGGCTTTCACGAGGAAAAACTCACTATAAAAAGACATTCAAAATTGGTGAATGTTAAAGTGGCCACTAAAGCCAGGCGATGACAGGTCATAAGCCCTGTAAGAGTGTCTTTGTGATTTTTCCTTGCTTTCATACACAATATCTTTCTCCATCTCTATAGAGATGTTCCAAAATATACCTAAGTAGGTACATATATTTCTTCTATATGTTTCATTACTCCCATGATATTCCTAGCACTGGTTTTATATTTTTATTGGCATTATTTTTTTTGTGACAATTTCAATTTCATTTTTGTGTGGTAAGTTATAGATAGGGTATTACATTTTTTTTTAGTAACAAGATAAAGGGTATTACATTTTTTTTTAGTGACAAGATATAGGGTTTTACAATTTTTTGTGACAAGTTATAGACCTTAATTATTCGTGAATGCGATAAACCCGAGCTTTTTCGTGAATAATGGAGATTTACATTTTTCGTGAATAATGCGAATTTTCCACTATTTTCGTAAATAATGTGAGTTTTACACTTTTTCGCAAATAACGCGAAATTTGCGTTTTTTCGAAAATAACGCGACAACTATTTGTGACAAGTCTTTGGGTATTACATTGTTTTGAGAAAACACATATCAGTTTTCATGCATACTAGACCCTTTAGTCCTTGTTACATTCCTTGTACAATCATATTTAATATTTTCAAATGTTTGAATGTTAACTTTGTGGTTCATATTTAACAAATTAAATTTAAAGATATAACTTTGTATTAACCACGTTTTTTGGTTGAAACGATTGATCATCAATTTAATATGCAATCGGGAACAAAAATTTTACACGTCAACAAAGTAGGTCTCCGTCTTGATAATTTAGAGTCGCTAGAAATTAAAAAGTGTATTAATTCAAAACAGAACATAATAAACAATCAGTTAAATTTATCTTTCAGTCCATTATTAAATATGTTTCCTTTTACTTCTAATCCTTCAGCCAATCGGACCCACCCTGCACAAGACCCAACCCTAAGTACCCCCACCCTACCTCTACGTCCGCCCCCATAGATATCTAGTAAGCACGTCGTCACATTCTGTTTCAGTTGAAAGTTAGCCTGATGAGGGAACGGTTAGTTCCGAAACCGGTCGCATCGTTTCAACCAAAAAACGTGGTTAATACATAGTTATATCTTTAAATTTAATTTGAATCATATTTAATATTATTTCGCAACATTCTAAACGATATCATTAATTCATTATAACCTATTTGTTTTTTTAATGAATATGGCTTCGCTACATACCCTAAATTAAGCATAAATGCATATGCTATAGGTGAACGAAAGTGGTCGAAGCAGCTCGGGTGGGTTTCAACTAGCCATCACTGGATTACTAAGCCAGCGCGCTAACCGCTCTGCCACCGAGTCATCTGATATTCTTTAGTTAAACTTATAGTAGATGTAGGTTATGTAGCTAATATTGTTTATAATGAAATCTCAAAACAAACCATATCGTGGAATGTTTGGGAAAATCCGTAGGATCTAGAGTATCTAATGTTGGACTCCAACAAAGAGAATAGGTATAATAGAAAACCTTATACCCCTGTGTAGAGACATTTGCATTACAAATACACTACGGAATTGAAATTACAGGACGGTCTGTTATGGCGGTATCCCAAGGGCTTACGATTTTGTTAATAACTAGGACCCAGGAACGTTTACATTTAATCTATTTTTTGCATATCCAGGTCACGCGTATGCGCGAATGCAGAATTTATTTATTATTTCTCTTATATATTATTATACCTAAATAAAATAAAATACTTGGTAATAATTCTATTGGATATCGATTATTGACGCGTTTCATGTATGGCATATTGTCAGAATTATCCTCTACGAGACTGAAACTAGGGCTTATATACAAATTTTAAAGGCAGGTTTATAAAACAATTGGTTTTTAGAGGTTGAAAAGTTAGTTATGAGTACATTGTAGCGAATCCGCCAACATAAGTACTTAGAAAGTACATCCGTCTGCAAGTAGTTATGAACGTGCGACGGGAGGTCATCGACCACTAGTATCGGCTGTACAACAATATTATTTTTCATCATATGAATCTACCTAGATGGTACATAGTAATATGGTCAAAATTCAAAATAAATCCATACAAATGTATATTTCAATAAAAATAAATGACCTTTTGTCATTGATTGTAGTCCCCAGTGTCCGTGTCAGAATTTTTCAAATAAAAAATCGACTTCATAATGAATGTATGTCAAGATAGAAAAATGTGGTGTTCGGTTCTCTCTGCCTACCCCATGAGGGATATGGTGTGATAGTATGTAGATATGTATGTACTAATATTATCATTCATACAAATAAAAAAAACTAATAAAACGAGTGGGTTGTGGCCAACGCTAAACTCCTCACTAATAAGTCATTCTATAAAGTATTCAAATTTTGTATGGAAAATTTCCAACATTTTCATGAAATGAGTTTGTTAAATTATTTTTTATTTAAATATTTTATTATGAAAACTTGATAACTCTTCAATGCCATTTTATGAAAGTGATGTGCCTTCTTACGAATTTGAAAACAAAAATTTCAAATTTTAAGTTTCCTGAGCTTGGGGTCACTTTGAAATATTTGACAGTTAAAAAAATTGAGAAGCACTATTCATATATCGTTCAAAATCTAATGGGATCTAATCGAGTATTAGATATACATATTTGCAAAATTTGAATAGAATCGAATGAGTACTTTAGTCTATAATCGATAAAGTTAAAAATGAACACGCCGTACATAGCACACACACACACAGATACATTGTGATGAAACTTTCAGAATACAATCTCAGCATGATACTAGTTGATAATCTGCAAAAAAAAATACCCTTAAAAATTGCGAAATAACCCCCCACTATATCACCTTGTGTTAGTGAGGAGTAAAAATATTCTATCTTTGTTCTCATATTGTCAATATTGACTGTATTTAATATGTGTACCATAGTTAGGTTTATATTGTTTAGATACTTTCTAAAAATGCAAATTGGTACAACCTATATGTCTCCTGTGAAATATAATAATGGATACACTGCTAGCCCTAGAACTAGGTTATTGGGCAGCAGTTATCTATTTTCAATGAAGATTATTTAAATGGTATTATAAAGAAATAAATGTATGGTGTTAAACTGCAAAATACTAGTTTTTTTTTAAAATCAAACACAATTTAAACAAAACACCAGTTACTTAGGGCCTAGTCAGCCGAAACGATTATATTGATAAAAGGAAAAACTTATCGTAGAACAAAAATCAATTTTGTTTAATTTAAAATACCTGGTATTCTAAATATATTTGTTTTGACAAAATTCAATTATATTTGTTTAATAAAAAAATATTGAAACGAATGGAACACGGTAACGAATCAACTTAAACAAAAATAATTCATTATAAATAAATAAAAATATATTCGATAATTTTGTATTCACCACGAATTTCGAGTATTTTAGGTCGAACGTTTTCGAAGCTAACCACTTCTTCCTTCGGACAAACTACTCAATGAGAACGTGCGCACGCGCTAACGGTTGTGTGACTTATTGAAACGAAATCACAATGTGTGAACGCGCTAACGGTTGTGTGACTTATTGAAACGAAATCAGAATGTGTGCACGCGCTAACGGTTGTGTGACTTATTGAAACTAAATCAGAATGTGTGCACGCGCTAACGGTTGTGTGACTTATTGAAACTAAATCGCTATGTGTGCACGCGCTAACGGTTGTGTGACTTATTGAAACTAAATCAGAATGTGTGCACGCGCTAACGGTTGTGTGACTTATTGAAACTAAATCGCTATGTGTGCACGCGCTAACGGTTGTGTGACTTATTGAAACTAAATCAGAATGTGTGCACGAGATAACGGTTGTGTGATTTATTGAAACTAACAGTACGATGGGGGCGGGGAAGGGAAGTTATAATTATAATTTGCTGATATATTACTGTAATATATTGATGTTGCGCCTGGTATCAGGCAATGGGTATAGCGGAGGACGAGATCATACGAATAGATGATCGGAAATATTCGAGATTGAATATAAAGGTAGGTCGGGGTTTTGTTGGGGGCTTTTTGCTTTGATCAACGATAGTGCTCTTACGTTGTGGTTCTTACATATATAACTTTATAATTGTACTTCTCTCTGTTAATATAATTACTGTTAATTGTAATAAACTGTGTTAAGTGAAACGCGTGTATTCATTTATTATATCTGAGTAAGAAAACTACCAGATACTAAAATTACTAAGCGGAAACATTAAATAGTGGCGAGTTACTAAAATGTATTTGGTTATTCATGATGTTTTAATTTTTATTCAATGCTTTTCTAATTTCAAAGGCTTTCAAATTGTCTAATTTTAATCCTTAAAACTGGTTCTTTATCAAATGTGTGGTTGTGATTAATTTGATGATTCGCGAATTCGAAGAAATTGCTTCTTTTGAGGCATCGCATAATATGCTCCCTTACTATAATTTAGACATTTCTTCCTGTTTTCCCGATATTAAATGATGAATAGTCACTCCACTTTAAATACTCAAAATTCGTGGTAAATACACATTTATTGTGTATATTTTTATTTATTTTTAATTTGTAACAATGTACCACAAAGTAATAGCAACATCATTTGAAGAAAAACGTATTAAGATAAACATCAAAATAACTTTAACGAATATAAATACAAAGAAAAGATTCATTTTAAAGGTAACGAATAAAAATTGTGTGAAATTCTCTTTTAAATATAGCATTAAGATTGATTCAGCTACCTAGTCTGCATTAATGGATTATTTAATTGTCTTATTAAGAGATCACCTGAGGCACTTCTCCTCTACTTCTTGAGGATAAAATTTTATTATCCTCTTTTCAGATAAAAGCTAATTTCAAAAAAGTCCCTCGGAACAATTCTCGTTAAACGTTTTTTTTTATATAAAAGCATATTGAAGTACTGAATACTTGAACACTTAGAGGCGCGTCTATGGGAAAAAAAACTTGGAAAAATCGTTTGGACTGATTCTAATTTGCCACCAAATTTTTAGTATGTACATATTTTGTTTAAAATATAGTTTAGAGATCATTCAGAACTATGTATGACAATGACTGCTATATTTATTTATTTCATTTGTTATTTTTTAATCAAACAAAAATGATTTTGTTTCAAAATATATATTTCCCTTATAATAGGACGACCGTTTCGGCTGACTAGGCCCCTATCAACTGGTAAACATAGAGTAGTGTAATAGAATATTTTTAATTATTACATATGCGCAAACATTGGATTTTTTTGCCCTGTCGGGAGTCAAAGATATTTTTTAACAGATTTTTAATTTTCTCAATAGAGATGAAGTTGGAATATTTTACTGTAGGAGAACCGGGAAATCAAGGCACCTACAGGGCTTACGACCTGTCATCGGCTGGTTTACGTGATCACTTTATGCGCTTGCGCAACGTTCACCTTTATGCCTTTTTAATGAGATACCTATCAATGGAATGGCAAATGATAGGCGTTAGTCTAAGAGACAAAATTAGAAATGAAGAAATCAGACGCCAGACAAAAGTTGTTGATGTCATGGATCGAGTTGCAAAACTCAAATGGCAATGGGCAGGTCATGTTGCCAGACAGGGTACGGACAGATGGGCACCCAGAATTCTAAATTGGAGACCATGGGGTATGAAAAGGGGAATAGGCCGGCCCCAGAAAAGGTGGACCGATGATATTGTCCCTGTCGCTGGAAGTGGATGGGTTCGAAAAGCCCAGAAAAAAGACGAGTGGAAGCTTTTAGAAAAGGCCTACATCCAGCAGTGGAGAGATGGCTGAGAAAGAAGAAGGAAGAAGAAGGTTATGACATGTGGTCTGTTCTCTCTGTTTTGTGTTGTCCCAAGGCTTTGCTGAAAACCAGCAGCACTCCAGGGATACCTGGTAGTGCGCAGATGAGCAATAGCCTTTTATTTTGTTCAAAATTATATATGTATGTATATGTTTAAATTTTTATTTAAAAAGTGATGTAACAATAATAGCCAGAAATAAACGATTTGTTTTTTATCTATGTGCTGCTCTACGAAACAAATCTGTTTTCAGTTCATTAGTGAAAGTGCTCTTGCAGTGTTCAATGCAGGCATCCGGAGGCAGTACATTCCTCTTAATTGGACCGCTTACACCAAAGCATCGGTCATAGTAAGGCCGCTTTGATAACTCTGTCCAACTTCTTTTAGGGAGTCGTTACTCTGTGATCCAGACGACCTGAATGTGCGATGCCTCCCAGAGAGCTCTTTTCTCTGACACAGCTCTTGAATGTATTGTGGTGCTAGATTGTTTAAAGCATTAAACACGGTCAAACAAATTTTGTAATCAATTCGCTCTGGATACATCAACCAGTGTAATTCGTTTAATAGAGGAGTTATGTGACATTTTTTCAGCACCAAAAATTAGCCTTGCCGCTGTATTGAACACCATAATGTAATCTATCAAGTTGATACTTCGGCAATCCAGCATAAATGCCGTTGCAATAATCAAGCCGAGAAACGACGACTGCATTTATAAGTGTTTTTGTTTCATTCTTGGGTAGACTTCAACGAATGTTTACACGATTTACGCAAAGTAAGAAGAAGAATAATAATTGATTCTAAATAGTTTATTAAAATGTTTAAGACTGAAATGTCTATCTTTGTCCTAATTAAATGGTTTGTTTTTTCGACGTTCAATAAAAAATAATCGACCTTTCCCATGAGCTATATAGTTGGAAGTAAATTGGTTCGGAATATTATTTAGCACTAATTTCTCGGTTTTTCTCAAGTAAAATCTCCCCCTGGATTCTAATAAATCTTTGTCAGGTGTCGGCAACCCTCCGTCTCCTTTATTCATTATCCCTGTCTATTCGTAGCTGTGATCTTTTACAACTGAAGAGAAAAGTTTAATTTATTGACAGGCGAATTTTGTTCCTTTTGAATAATTTACTTATGTTTTCATGAAGACAAACTGAATTCTGAAATTAATCCAGAGATACTTAACCGAACAAAGCAATCCTATTTATAAGGGTATAGGTTCTTATATGTAGGAATATACTTATAAGAGATTTTGTAAGAAAAAATGAAAAAATATTCCATGAACTTTTATTACTGCTAATAATACGTACTTATTATTATTTTTTTATAATCCATTCAAATACAATAATATTGGTTTTGAGTGACAATAATCCAATAAAATGTTAATAAGAGTCATTGGAGTCACATGGATGTATACACTCTGCTAGCATATGCTAGAGTATACATTATGTACATGTAATTATAAATAGATTTTGACTGTTTTTTCGAGGATAATGACATGTGTTTGATTTATTTCGAATAAAAATAGTTTTATATTTAACTATTGTATTTGATTATTTAACTATTGTAGTACGACGGGCCCATAATTTTCGAAGTCTTTGCGTTTTTTAGTAAGAAGCCAGTGTGAAATTAGTGTATTTTTGAGTTTAGCTGCAGAAGTATTTTTTTTAATTTTGGGTTTCCTTGATGAAGATGTTATACATATATTTTAGGTGCCAAGAAAGTATAATGTCAATGTCGATAGGTTGTATTGGTTCTAGGTACCTGCATTATTTTACTAATGTTGGTTCTAGTTTGGTGTACCTATTTTCCTAGAGTGTGTCTTTCCCATTTCTAGTTGAAATGTTTAAAGATTGTGTACCTATATGTATAGTTGTCTTATGTACAATACTTGAAATTCAAGAGAAAAGTTTATCTGGATGATTTATTTATTTATTTATTTATTAATTTATTTATTTATTTATTTATTTATTTATTTATTTATTTATTTATTTATTTATTTATTTATTTATTTATTTATTTATTTATTTATTTATTTATTTATTTATTTATTTATTTATTTATTTATTTATTTATTTATTTATTTATTTATTTATTTATTTAATATATTGCTTCTCGGCCAACTAACAGGTACTATGTCAAATATTAATTTAACACGCACCCAATAACAAGTTGCCATATTCTGGAGACTTACGATATTACATAATCGTCTCACAGATCCAGACAATTAAAAACTGTGTCTTCACCGGGAATCGAACCCGGGATCTTTGGCTCAGCAGTCAGATATCTAACCAACTGAGCCACGAAGGCCGACATAGAGTTTGATATCTATAGAGTTTGTTATTGATCACTTTTATTAAAGATTTTTGTGCTTTGACCAGAGGTTTTAGTAACGTTTTGGACATCCCCCTCATCCAATCTGGTCATAGTTCATAATAGGCTGAGCTAGTGCGAAATTCATCGTTTTAATTTGATTTTTGTTCATTAGGTAACGGATATTTTTAAATAAATATAAAAATACTTACATATGTATTTTCTGGACTACATAAAAAGGGATGCGGCACAGCTTCTGCAAGTAGCCAACTGAAAAGCCTACAAATTAAAAAATATTCAATTAATAGAATTTATCCAACCCAGAGTTATGAATTCGCAATTTTCAAGATTATTTTTATTGCAGATTATCAACTAGTATCATGCTGAGATTGTATTTTGAAAGTTTCATCACAATGTATCTGTTTGTGCTGTGTACTATGTATTATGTGCTGTGTGCTATGTACGGCGTGTTTATTTTACTTTGTCGATTATAGACTAAAATACTCATTGGATTATTTTCAAATTTTGCAAATTTGTATATCTAATACTCGCATAGACCCAATTATATTTTCAAAGATATCTGAATAGCGCTTTCATTTGTTTAACTGTCAAATTTTTCAAAGTGAATCCAAGCTAAGAAAACATAAAATTTGATATTTTTATTTTCAGATTGCTATAAAGCCACATCACTTTCATAAAATGGCATTGAAGAATTATCAAGTTTTTATAATAAAATATTTAAATCAAAAATAATCTCCTTCATGAAAATGTTAGCCACAACTCACTCGTTTTTTCAATAAACTGTTCATGATTATAACGTTCTTATCGCATAATATACATATACTTTCCAATAACAAACTCTAATACTATCGCGGAAACTATACTGTAGTAGGAGCAAGGGGAACTAACCTAACCTTGAATCACTATTGATGCTTGCTGGCCTGGTATACTCCAAAAATGCTACGTGGACATTATCAAAACTATATTATTTTTAATATGGTAAAGAATTCGATTATCATAAGACTTGTCAGAAATATCACGCGATGGGGCAGGAAGAAATGGCGATACTGGAGAGGCCATGTGGATATAGATAGTGGACAGAATACCCCGCATGTTTGCCCACAATGTACCGCAGCGCCGGGACATTGTCACTAAGAAGACAGCCCGAAAAGTGGAGAGGACTTTTAATCGTTAAACAACTGCATACCAATAATCTAGAAATAAGAGGAAGTACAGTAAAAAAATCGTTGATTAAGTTTAATTTGGCCCAAACTCGTTGAACCCTTCAACTCTGTCATTTCAATTAGCTTTAAGTTTAATTCTGATTAAAAAAAAAAGACTTTATCTCTCGTCGGGAATGGTATATTCAATTCCTGTTATAATTCAATCTTAATTAAGGCTTAATTATGTTGGCCTATATCCCCCTCAGGCGTGAGATTGTCCTTTAGTGCGTGGCTGAGAAAAAACTTACCTTGTTAACTTTATAGATAATTCCTAGTGGATACTTCATTGAATCGTACTATTAATATATTGAAGAAAGGTACAAATATACACTATACACCTTATTTTTAAAGCAAAAGGAATCCTCATTAATATATTGTATACTTATTGTTTTTTAAATAGGCTTTCAAGCCGTAAATTTGAAATAAATAAATAATATATTATCGATTCACCTATAAAAACTGACTCATGCGATTAACTTTTTTATATACTTATTAAGTGCATTAAATCCTTTATTATTTGCAGTAAATTTTACTGCACTTCTAGGACAAATAACATAATGCTGGTTGTACAAGTAACAACACAATGGCACATTGATCAAACACGAGATTATTTGAAGATCATTGTACAAATAACTACAGAAAAATATCGATCTTGTATTTCAAAATTATCTATTCTTTTTAACCTGCTTTCATATTATCTATTGGATTTGCAATGCTTTAACATTTTTATCACAATTCTTGAATATTACGCAGGGCCAAGAGTGGGCTTCAAACACAGGGCATACAAACCCTTGAACAATATCAAATCCACATTTCAGCAAACGTAGAGCAGAGGATTTTATGAAATATTTTGTCAGCTCCATCGATCAAGCTTCGTAGCTTCGTAGAACATCATTTTCAATAAGCTTATGCCAGTGGCAAACCAACATAAATATACATATAGTATAACACGAATCCAGCTTCGACAAACAAACAGATTTGAAAACAATTGACGTAGTTTCATTCGTGTCAATTATTAAAACTCAATTTAAAAAAAAATGAGTCCTTTATAAACTCCCGAAGCGAAAAATTTCCAGTTTTCTTCCAATATCAGGTCCAATTTTACTTTCTCGATAAATCACTTTTCCTATCGAATGCCGTGGCGCGGCGTCTGGAATCTGGAGTTTGGGACGAGTGGGGGGAATTTCCAAACTTCCACAATTAGTGACTAAGGAATTTCACAATATAGAGTGAGAGGTTCTCGACGAAATTGGAAAATGGGCAGATCAAACAACACACTTATACCTTCATTTATATAACTATCTAAATCTTATATCTCAGACTAATTTCATCTTACAAATTTTAACAACTTTTGTACAAAGGTATTGGTGTCCAACACTTCAAAATTATTCGGAGGTATTGTAATACTAAAATGCGGTTGTTATTATATATATATATATATTATTATATACACCTTGCAACATTATAAGGTATTTAAAAAATCTGGGTATATGAAAGTACCGAAGACCACATTTTTCCATTTAGGCTTCTATCAATCTTCTAATACATCCTACTGTTTTTATGTCCTCCTTTAACATAATGACTTTTATTCTGGTCATCTTTGTTTCTTTTCTTCCGCAAGCGTTCTTCACCAATTCTTCCCATGAAACCAAACAAAAATATTTTTTACATTCATTCTATTAATGACACCTTAATTTACCTTACAAATATTCATTGTGTCCATGATTATACATAGATACATTTATTGTAATTGAGTTACACTCGTAATAAAGGAAACGGATAAACAAAGTTTAAAATCCGATATCATTTCTTTCAGAGTTTAAAATCCAAGATCCGAATCCATTTTCTTAGAATAGGGTTCACATAAATAGTAATATAGTTATATATACCTATGTACTTTCAAAAACTATTCACTTTTATATAAAAACAATAATGCAGAATTAACAATTTGAGTTTCAACTCAAATAAATATGACAACGGTTGTTAAGAAAGCAACGCTATGGAATATTTAATATTTTATTTTTATATACCTGTGCATCCTCATATCGTTGTTGACTGAACAGCTGTGAAACCATCCTATTTAATAATTTATATGGAAGTCCCTCTTCTGGAATGGTTTTCCTTAAATCTTCCCTTACAGGACAGTCCACTTGGTTGACCCCTGAGGGACACCAAACTATGTGCGTGTGTTTTCGGGACGTTTAAAATGACAGAATAATTGAATTGACCGCATTATACGACAGGAAATATCCTCCAAAACCACCCGAGTTAAACATTATGTTTCTGTGCCATACTAAAAGTACTTATCTTAGTGAAATTCAATTTATTTATAAAAAAATAAATACATTCCACAACGATTTTAAACTTATAGAAAGGCTTTCACTTATCACATATTTGGAAACTAAAATTTATTTATTTATTAACCCTACCATACCATCACGCCATTTCCCTATTCGGGGTAGGCAGAGAGAACCGAACGCCAGACTCCAGTCTCTTGACACACATTCCTCGCTTCATTCACGTCTTTCGAAATCCCATTTATGTGATCGTGCCAACTTTTTCTTGGCCGACCTCTACTTTTCGTTCCTCTTTTATCAGCCTTGTATACTTTTTTTGTCAGACAGTCATCACTCATTCTTTCTTTGTGGCCGAACCACCTTAGGGCATTTATTTTCATCTTACTTACGATATTTCTATCAATCGTCTAATATCCTCATTTCTTATTCTATCATATATCGTTTTACCACACATTCGTCTTAGTGACCTCATTTCAACCGCGTTAATTCTACTTTCATGCGTCTTCTGCCATGTCCATGTCTCACTAGCATACATTAGAGTCGGTGCGACGATACCATTGTGTACCGCGAGCTTTGCTTGCCTCGAAATAATTGGGTCAGCCATTACCGGTCTTAATGCACCATTCACTCTATTACCTGCCGTTACTCTCCTTTCAATATCTTTTTCCAATCTTCCATCACGCTGAAACATGCTTCCTAAGTATAAATATTCATCCACTTGTTCTAATTGTACATTCTCCACTCGTATCTCGCATTTTGTTCGTCTTTCGCTCTTCTCAAATACCTTTACCTACTAAGGTATTTGATAAATACCTAAAAAAAATAAATTATTTATTAATTTAATGACAAATACATTCTTATAAAAATACAAAAGGAATACAATATAAAATAATTAAATAATCAAAATAAATAAAAATATCATTAGAATTAATTAAAATGTTATTAAAAAATTATTGCATGTTTACCGGTGACGGGAAATAAAGGGAAAAGGAAAATAATAAGAAAAAGGGATGGGAGAAGGATTAAATGTGCTACTATGATATAAGAATAAAAACAAATTTAAAAAAAATAGTTACATAAATAAAAAACACTATATTATACTATATTTGATAGAATGGATTTATAAATACATACATTATTACGAAAAAGTAAAGGAAGGTAGGAGGCATTATTACTTATTAATATAATTAGTAGATATTGATCACAAAAGATATAAAAAAATAGGGTATTTTGAAGATATGTGAAAAATGTTATCAAACATATTAATGAAACATTCAATATAAATAAAAATCCAAGTAGGTAAATTAGAAGATAAAATGCAAACGTACCTACCTGTATGTAAAATAACAAACAAAAATATATAAAGGAAAAAATAATTTAGTTAATTCAGACATTTTTAATGATTGTAGTAGATGGAAATATTAAATCTGTGTAAGTACCACATAATATTTTTAATGATTGAAGTTGATGGAAATATTAAATATGTGTAAGTACCACATAATATTTTTAATGATTGAAGTTGATGGAAATATTAAATATGTGTAAGTACCACATAATATTTTTAATGATTGAAGTTGATGGAAATATTAAATCTATGTAGGTAGGTACCACATATTATTTTTTCCTTCACTGCATATGTATATTGTTCCTTTTGCAGCTGGTTTTGGAACTGCTTTTCCTCAGGCTTCTTCACAAGTTGTGACAAGAGTCTACGATATAGTGACTAGATCCTCTCTAACATTAGCAATACAAATTACATAATGTTGCTATTGATTTTCCACTTTTGCGTGTAACCATTTATGTAACTCAAATCAAAGAGTATAAAAGCCCTTGTTGTTTCTTAAGGAAACATGTGTGGATATTCAAGTTATCACGAATCACTTGTGAAACTTCCCAAAACGTACCCTAAGTAATCAAACACATCCTGAGATTTGAGGGAATGTTCGGAAGTTGGTCCTAAATAAACCTCTCCAAGTTATGGGATCACACTTCCACTTGTGATGATTCCTTTCTACATTTTTCTATGACTAACACGTGTACTTCCTATTAAAAATAATATATTTTAGGGTTTGAATTACAATTAAGTTGTGATAAATATTATTTTTTAAGTTGTTTTAGTATTCATTGTAAAGATGTGATAAACATTTATTGTAAAATTGTGAAAAAAATATTATTTAGGTGCATAGTTGTGTCAAATATGTATTGTTCCAATAAGTATGTTAATCTTTAGTATTCTTAGTTTTGATTATTTCACATATATTTCTTAATCAACTATTTGGTAGCATTACGCTACGTAGTTTTATTTTTATATTTTTTTAAATTGTTTTTCCAACAACTAACAGGTATTGGGTCAAATATTAATTTAACACGCACGCAATAACAAGTTGCCAAATTCTGGAGACAAATTGCCACAGATTCAGACTGAAAACATAATTAAAAACTGTGTCTCCACCAGGAATCGAACCCGGGACCTTAGGATCAGCAGTCAGATACCTACGAAACTGAGCTACGAAGGCCGACTAATTTTTACATAGTAGTATATAATTATTTTCATTCTTCTATGATTTTGTATTTGAATATGTGTATATTTTATTTATGAATTTAAAGGCAATATGTTTTAACGTTGTTTATTATCTAGTTGTATTAAATATTCAAATTGATATTATAAAAAAATATTTTTTTGTTTGTTTTAAATATGTATTTTTATATAATTTTCATACAAACATCGCATCACATCGTGCCCGTTGTAGGTTAGGCATCTTTAAATTAAATGAATTCCTTCAGTCATACATCATTTCATTGAATAATCAGTGAAACTTTAATTCTCTTAAAATATTCATTTTCACAAAGCTCCTTTTACATAAGGTTTTACAAAAACGGCGCAAAAAAAAATAAAAATAAACTATGTAATATTGTTTAAAATTGTCAATATTAAACAATATTAGTTTATTTTATGACTGCAAATATGAATTAAATGCTGAGAAATTAAGTTTAACAATCATTAATTATTATTTGAGACTTCTTTGATCCATTTCCAAATGTCAATTCTACCATTTCCTGTCCAGAAAATCAAGGTTTGCGTGGAAAAGATTGTACAGGGAATCGATATATCAATTTAAAAAATATTTTCGAATAATTCAACGGAATTTTGTTTTTAAAATCAATCTTTTTACTATTTCTCTCAGTGATATATGCAATACCGAGTTGGATTGCACTATGACATCAATAATCCCTTGTTCAAATGTTTGTTTAAAAATACCTCGGATGCTTTATATTGTATACAACAACGCCCTTTGCCAATGCGTCATTTTTTGGGTGGGAAAAGCCGCAATTTTTCCGCGTGTCTGAACAAGAAAAGATAGAAAAATCCACTGCAAGCCCAACCGCCAAATTCCCGTTTAACGTTATTGGCTGCTGTGGTCCATTGGTAGCTTCGGTGAGAACTTTTTTTAAGCTTTGCACGCCGTGCGACAGAAATAAAAAATAATAATATATAAGCCCCCGTACGAATTTTGCCAAATTTCAAATGAAACTGTGTCCCGTGCAGTTTATGGTCGGATGAATTTTCGTGTGTATTTTCAATGGACCACTGCGGGCGACATCTAGCGAAATCGAACGGCAAAATAATTTGAAACAAATAATTGGATTGTGTTTCTCGTATCAACCGCTAGGCGGTGCTTTGACGACTGTTTGAATTATAAATAAACCTCGTTGAGTATTTATCGTAAGCACATTTTTTCGCAGGATATTCACGTCTGCTTACAGAATTTTTATCAATATTCCCATAATAATTCCCATTGTAATTCAATATTGATAAAAATCTCTATAGTATTTAAATAAATAAATAAATAAATAAACATTTATTGAGACAAAAAAGAAGTTTGCATAAAAAAACACAGACATATAAAAATTAATATACAGAAAAACAACCTTTATGACTCAAAAGGACCATGCTCAGCTATGTTGCTGGAAGGCAAGCCCCCCAGCAGCTGATTTTCAGCATGATCCTATTGCTTATGTAGGTATAATATTTTATTATCTATACAAGGTCTACTTTATTTATATGCAAAATAAATACAAAAAATACAAAAAAAAAAAAAAATGCTCCTAAAATACACATATATAAATATTCACAAATACATAAATGTACATGCACGCACATACATATATACACACATTTATTTATACACACCAACACACATAAATACACATTAATTCATACATACTTCACACTATGATTGCGAGGCCAGAAGCATTGCTCGACAATTCTCTTTGAAATAATAGAATTTTTCCGCTACTTTTAGCGGTGGAGGCAAGTCATTCCAACATTTTGTTGCAGCGTATTTGAAACTGCCTTCAAACGCTGCCCCTCTATGCCTAGGAATAAGCAATAAGAAGCCCCTGGCCCTCGTACCATAGTTGTGAACACTTTCAGACCATTCCAATCTTTCAAACAAGTATTTGGGTTTTTTATTTTGGACCACTTTATACATCTGACAAGAAAGGTGTAGTTTCCGTCGGTTTGCCACGTTTAACATTCCATTTTCAACCAAATATGGTGAGACATGTGCCCTGCGAGGAATTGAGAAGCAAAATCTGGCGCAAGCGTTTTGGACTCTTTGGACTATCCGTTGATGTTTGGTCAACAAACATGGTCCATACACTGTATCACAGTAATCAAGAATTGGCAGAACAATGGATTCAATCAACAATTTTCTCAGATTCACATCAAGGTATTTGCGAATTCTATATAAAATTTTTAGTCTGAAATAGCAATGTTTGGCCTTCGAACGAATATGATCTTCAAAACGAAGGTTTGCATCAAAAATTAGACCGAGGTTCTTGACATTCATTTGTCTTTCCAATACAGTGCCATTGATAAGAAGTTTGAAGGATCTTTCATTAAAATTATTAACCATCTGCTTAGTGCCAAATATCGAGTACTGTGACTTTGCAGCGTTTAATACTAAAGAATGATTTTTTGACCATTTGTATATGTTTTCTAAGTCATAATTTACTTTTTGGGCAGCGTCAGCAGCATCATTTGGAGGAAATGAAATATATAACTGCGTGTCATCGGCATATAAATGAAAATTACAGAATTTGATTGAAGTGGATATGTCCGCGGTGTAGATAATGAATAACAGAGGTCCTAAAATGGATCCTTGCGGAACACCACGATATACATTTTTTGTGTCAGATTCTATTTTAGAGCCGTCCATTTGGGTACAGTTAGTTCTCTGTGAACGATTAGCAAGGTAGTCACTAAACCATTTGCAATCCTTGCGGAACACCACGATATACATTTTTTGTGTCAGATTCTATTTTAGAGCCGTCCATTTGGGTACAGTTAGTTCTCTGTGAACGATTAGCAAGGTAGTCACTAAACCATTTACTAGCACAAAAAAGGTATTGATTTCTTCAATATTAACACTACATACATATCTATATTATAAATTTGAATGTTTGTGTCTATGTATGTATCTATGTATGTATGTGTTGAATGCGCTCCTAAAGCGTTCATCCGATTGCAATGAAACTTTGGTGAATTGTCGAGAGTATACCAGGGATGGTTGGTGGATTAAAAAAAATTTCTTCTTCTTCTTCTTCATCGGGTATTAGGTCATTTAACCTATGAAGGTGGACTATCCTGGAAACCGTTTTTACGATTGCAATGAAACTTTGATGAATTGTCGAGCGTATGCCCAGGATGGTTTCTAGATTAAATTTTTTTTCTTCTTCTTCTTCATCGAGTATTAGGTCATTTTACCAATGAAGGTGGACTATCCTGGGAACCGTTCATCCGATTGCAATGAAACTTTGGTGAATTGTCAAGCGTATGACCGGGATGGTTTCTGGATTAAAAAATTTATCTTCTTCTTCTTCATCGGGTATTAGGTCATTTAACCTATGAAGGTAAAATGACCTAATGATCTCGGAGAAGAAGCTCCAACTGTCCTTCCATCTCTTCGCAGGTCTTCCAGGACAGTTTCTGGATTTCAACTTTTTTCTTCTTCTTCTTCTTCTTCATCGTGTATTTGGTCATTTTACCTATGAAGGTGGAGTATCTTGGGAGAATAAAATCCAACTGTCCTTCCATCTCTTCGCAGGTTATCCAGGACGGTTTCTGGATTCAAACTTTTTTCTTCTTCATCTTCTTTATCGTGTATTTGTTCATTTTACCTATGAAGCTGGAGAATCCTGGAAAAAGAAGGTCCAACTGTCCTTTCATCTCTTCGTAGGTCTTCCTTGTATTGTGTCGGAAATTAAACTTTTTCTTAACCTACTGAAGAGACGGGAGGTACTGAAGGGACGGGAGGTACTGAAGGGACGGGAGGTACTGAAGGGACGGGAGGTACTGAAGGGACGGGAGGTACTGAAGGGACGGGAGGTACTGAAGGGACGGGAGGTACTGAAGGGACGGGAGGTACTGAAGGGACGGGAGGTACTGAAGGGACGGGAGGTACTGAAGGGACGGGAGGTACTGAAGGGACGGGAGGTACTGAAGGGACGGGAGGTACTGAAGGGACGGGAGGTACTGAAGGGACGGGAGGTACTGAAGGGACGGGAGGCACTGAAGGGACGGGAGGTAATGAAGGGACGGGAGGTACTGAAGGGACGGGAGGTACTGAAGGGACGGGAGGTACTGAAGGGACGGGAGGTACTGAAGGGACGGGAGGTACTGAAGTGACGGGAGGTGCTGAAGGGACGGGAGGTACTGAAGGGACGGGAGGTACTGAAGGGACGGGAGGTACTGAAGGGACGGGAGGTACTGAAGGGACGGGAGGTACTGAAGGGACGGGAGGTACTGAAGGGACGGGAGGTACTGAAGGGACGGGAGGTACTGAAGGGACGGGAGGTACTGAAGGGACGGGAGGTACTGAAGGGTCTGGAAGACCATTTTTAATTATACAGGCAATACGAAGTTTGCCGGGGGTTCACTAGTATTAAATATAAAAGTGTGCGCAGTAAAACCATTTAATATAGGTCAAAACGAGTGTGTTGTGGCCAACACTAAACTATCCACTACATAATATTAAGTGTTCATTTTTTCTTCTTGAAAAGTTGACAATCCCTAAATTCATTCTTATGAAGTATGTAGGTATAAACATTTTTAATTCCTAAACAAATATTAGTTTCCATAATACATACAAAAACACTGTCACGAAACTCATACTGGTTAGTTAGAAGAAATTGCCATACCGCAAATAAACTCGCCACTTGCGCAGGGTGCAAGGAAATGTTAAAAAAACGCACTTTCTACATTGAGAGATTGTAACCAGTTGAGGAATTGATGAAAAAATTCAATAATCCACAAGAAAACTCAACTCGGCACGTATCCATCGAAACCAAATCGAAACGCACAATCATTAAATTTTAAAATTCAAATTTTACGAAATGGAAATGTATAAATTCACACACTCTTGCCGTTTTACGATAGTTGACTTGTCTGCGTTGTATCAAGATGGCGGTTTGAATATTAAATTTGAAATTGAGTGGCGTGGCAGCAGTCAAACCTCACCTTGCCGGCCGTCAAACTTTCCTCATGTTAGACCGAGGGATGTGGAAAGTTAGACTGGAGATTGAGAACTTACTTAGCCCTGCTTTCACCTATTTTATGCTATTCTGAACCCCTCCCCACACCACCCGCCCCATGAGAGACAACGTTTCAAACTAAACCGAACGATTATTTCAACGACTCGCTCGATTCGAAACGAGCTAAACTTTAAACTAAAGTGAATCATAACATTATATTAAACCCATTGAATAGGTGTAACTTCACATTCTAGAATACGTAAGTAATGGAATGTTTTTCTATGTGTTAGGTTGTTGCACAGTAGTTAGATATAACTACATTATGAATAGGTAGATAAATATATTTTGTTAGATAAATAATGTAAGTCAATAAATTTGCATGATAATAAGCTTCACTCTACCTGTTTCTCGTCACACTTCGAAGATGGTCACATTGATCACCGAGTAACAATAACTTAGTGTCATAAAAGTGGAACTAAAAACTTCCTTGTTTTATTTGACTAAAACATTTTTTTACTTATTTTAATATATGTAATAACTTTTGCCAAGTTTAATGTTGTCACTTCTGAGTATGATGGTTTAACCGTCGAAAGCACTGAGGCTCTTATTTTGAGCTTATTACATAGACTGTAACAATACTTGTTTTAATAATAATATACATGTTTTTTAGTTATTTTTTTATCTAGTATAGATTTATGTATCTACATATACGTGGTACATCTTGCAACTATTTGTCTAGCAAAATTCAATTCTCTAATAGTTTGTTGTTCTGTATGTAGCTTAATTTTTGATTAGATTCTTTATATTATATTATATTATCACTACAGAATTTACTACCACTATTTTTTTACAACCAGACACAATTTATGTGGGTAATAGAAACAACCGCTTTGATTACCTTGAGATTGCTGTGCATTTTTAGCGAAAATTTTCGTCGTAAATCCAAAATCACACTGAAAAATATTGTAACCAACGTATTAAAAATAAAACAAATACAGAAAAATAATCATACGGTTCCTTAAAAACACCTCTTTGCAATATATTTACATCTTTATTAATTGTCATCCTGTCCCTTACCATTTCTTCCTATGAAATTTTATCATAATGTATTTTGAATTTCTTGTAGCCAGTTAGGTGGTCACATTTTTTTTTCAGTGCAGTCTTTTTGCTGTTGCATATATACCTAAGTACCTACCTGTTCTTTTTTATCTTGCTTTGTAATCTGGCTGGTTGAAATAAATTGCCAAATAGCGTTAAACCCGCCATTGTACGTTACTTTTAATGTCTAGCGACCGTCCATTCAAATGGATGCGTACTCCTTCTAACGTTCAATCAGCGAGTCTCGATCTTTCTGGAATTTGGCGCTAAGTGTCAACACTTCAGTGTCAATCTCTCCTCTTTCTTTTCAATTTCGTATGTTTATTATTTATTATTTAGTGAATTTGCATTGTATGTCTGAAAAGTTGTGACGATAATATAGTATTTAATATCGTGAGTAAACTTTTATTCTCTATACTCTTCATTATTATATAACGAACCTGGTACATTTCATTTAAAGTATCTGAATGTAGTATGTACATACATTTATTTTATTTATTTATTTTAATTCAAATCCTTACAGAGATAGGTACATAGCATATAAATATAACTTAAATATTTTAAAATATATGTAAGGATCCCACTAAGGCTAAGCCTGTATGTGGGAGTTATATTCGAATAGGATACAGTAAAATCTATATAATATATAGGTATATATACATTTTTTTCATTATTATATACGCAGTTGCGTCAGCCACCAAGACTCAGATTCACCGTGGCATTCGATAGGGGTAAAAAATGAGAATTGTGTTTTCGAAACATGAAAAATCATGAGCCATTCCCAAAAGATCCACAACATTTAACATACATAGCTACAATAAGTATAGGTACGTAATAGTTTCCTCTATAACAGCAGATCAGATATATTCGGAAAGTTCTCACCTTGCAGCCATTTTTTCATCTCTTTCCTAAAGGTATAAGGTTTGCTTTCTATATTTAGATTCGTTGGTAGAGTATTAAATGTTCTTAGTGCTACGAATGAACCATGTCTCTGTGCAATTCTATGTCTCCGCATGGGTACTATAAAATATCCTCTCGTTCTTGCTATCCTTGCTCTCCTACTAATAGAAGTGTTTGCTTCAAAGTAGTCTGGGTGTTTGTGAATAAATCTTAGGCATTGTTCAATAAATAATTTCTTTATCGGTAATAGCTTGCTTTCAGAAAACAACAATTGTGTAGGAAATCTTCTTGGCTTTCTGTCCATAATCTTTATCACAAGTCTCTGTAACGTTTCAAGTGATTGCAAGTGCACATCATATGCTCCCCCCCAACCAATGAGTCCGTATGTCAATATGGACTGTACCAATGCAAAATAAACCATCCTACACACGGACCCGTTTTGTAGACTGTTTAGTCTTTTAAAAACATAAAGAAGTTGCCTCACCCTAATTTTGATATGTTCTATGACATAACTTGATCAATTCAATATCTCCCCTAATATCTGTGAGTGTCAATATATGAAGATTCAATTAGGTTCCGACATCATCAAATCTTCATATCATACGGGATCGATAACCCGAGTGAACTGTAATAATAATAGATACTTGTTAAATCTATTTACTATTTTTATTCAACTTTTCAATTTTGTTCATTAACTTTTTGACGGTCATATTTTACACAAGATTTCAATACCGTGAAAGTTTTTCCAATATAAAATGTACCGATATCGAAAAAATCAGGAATTCCTTAAGGTAGGTACTTATACCAGCCATAAAATTTACAACATATGCTGGGGTTAACCCATATCGATCTCTTTACCCCTTCAAACTTTCCCAAAACTCTGTATAATTTCAATTGCTAAATAAATTTCCAATGTCATTCTTTCGTCCCGGCCATGTCCCGCCATATTTGATTCAGCCATTTGTCACGTGGCAACGTGGTGCAAAATAATTATTGTTAAGTGATAATTTATACGTTTAATTATTTTGCGTTTAGATTAAATTTATCGCCCGGCCGATATGTTTCTGTTTAATGAAACGCCAACACTCGGCATCGTTTTGATCAATAGACCGACAATTACGCGGTTTTGTGGAATTCTCATTATGGCACCGGGACGATATTTACGCGCTGCAAAAATTGCCGTTTCGCGACATATTCGACAATTATAGGTCAGAACTAAAGGCAACAAAACGCACGTTTCCTTGCTGACTGAATTTACTATTTACTGGAATTTACTTAGATTCAACCCGACAAATACCCATTGGCCTTTTTAATTTTCCATTACTTTCTTGTTGGGCATGTCTATTGACTCAAAGCTAGAATATTTCAAACATGTGGCTAGGAGAGAAACGGTTAGTCTGGAAAAATCTTAATGGTCGTGAACACTCCTGGAGGAAAAGCCAGGAAAAAGGCGGCAATGAGATAGACCCACCGGACCAGACTTACATATATCCCCAATACTGTATAGTATCCACCATCAACTATCCACCTGGCTGCAGATGGGAATGAGTGTAGAAGAGAGTGTACTGAATGATGAACGCGACTATTTAAATTGATCAAATTGAAAGAAGTGACTTTCTCGAGTGGAAATTTTACTATTTTAACACCCTTTTCGCGTGTCTGTTAGGGAATTTTAAAATCAACCTTCCCGACCTGTTTGAGCTCTTAAACTTTCATCATTTTTGTATTACTGATGGCTGATTTCATTTGTTGTTTTGATAAAATTTGACAATTTATTATTTCATATAAATGTATTTGTGTAAAACGCCTTAATATCTGCAAACTGTATATCAATTGCCATTTCAACGCGAAGATTTTTTTTTTTAGGTACTCAATAAGCCATTTATATTTAAATTTTCGTTGTTGATGAAATTAGAGTGGATTTTATGAATATCGTCATGTTTTTGTAAAGAATATGACATACCTACTGAGTATTAAAGTTTGTGTCCTCTGTAATGCGCAAACATTAAGTTCAATCGACTTCAAATTCATATAATCTGTGTAAAGTTCACTCACTCCTACAACGGTCATTTTCTGCTCTGTGATTTCATATGTCAAAACGCTTGTCAAATTGTGGACAGTCGTTTTTATTATTTTTTTGTTTGAACAATGTATACAAAGGAAATGGACCACTTAATAAATTCAAGGATTTTGATCGGGCATTTGAAGAATATGAATGCGTTCGCTGACCTCTATATTGAGTTGAATTCTTCCCATTCGTTTATATTTAGTTTCAATGTACATTGATTGCATTTTCTCTTTGTGGATAATTTTACTAATAGTCAACAACCCGTTAATTGTTTTTTCTTAGGTTTACCTTCAGTAGGTGAAATAAGCCGCTAAAAGCTTTCTAGAATTGAATCTTCTCAATCTGTCTCTTTCTCTTCATTTCTTCACACGTCAGCAACTTTGGGTAAATAGGAAATGTTCTCGGCTCCAGAATGTTCTGTCAGTGAACACCAAACACCTTCAAAACTTACCTCCACACATTATAAAACAAGTTTAGTCAGTTGTATAAAACAAACTTTTACATTAAACATACGTACTGACGAATTATTCCAAGTCTCATATAGATCCTTCTGTTAACAAATTATCTAATTCCACTCAAATACGTACATAACACATTCCATTACATACTGTGATATATTGATGTTGCGCCTTGTATCAGGCAATATGTATAGCGGGTTAACGATTATGTACGAATAAAGTATTCGGCAATCTTCGGGGTTTTATATAAGGGAATGTCGGTGGTTTGTTCGGGGCTTTTTGTTTCTGATCAACGATAGTGCTCTCACGTTGTGGTTCATATATAACTAATTATTTTTACTTCTCTCTTTTATATTTGATTTACTGTATTTTATTTAATTCTATCTGTTATTTTAAAAGTAACAAGATATTTAACTGGCGACGAGGATTCCATCATAATCATACATCAATAGAAGAGTAATTTATTCTTGTCCCTAATAAACTTGTCTATTGCTATGAAATCGCAATATGGACAATCCTAAAATACATTTCTATATTAAGTTTAGTTTGTCGATCGAAAATTCTTGATAGAACTCAATTGTATGTAGTGTAGCGTTATCAATTTAAATAATGAATACGCTACTTCTTAATTTAATACGTTCAATTCTTAATTCAAAGCGTTCGTATTGCCCGCTAAATCCTTCAATTCATTTTATGTCATATTATTTCCTTCGATCGCTAAGAGATGGCAGTACCTACCTCTCTGCGGTGGCCGTCGGCCCTTTTTGGTATTATTTTTTCCCCGCGCGCTAGAAGCTTCTAGAACAATCTGTCCGCCATCTTGCATCTTGTAAAATTTCTCTACAACGGCTTGTCCGTTGCTCCGCAAAGTAAACATGTTAATATCCGAATATATTGGCCTACGGCCACGGAGTGATTTGTTATTTATACAATAGTGACTAATCCTTGTAATAAGTGATACGTATGCCTTCTTCAGTGAGTTTTACGTGTGTAATTGAGAAATGTAACCTCTGTGCATATCCCGCCTAACGGTTTCTAACCGACAATATATTTGTGAGATAATAAAAACGAACAATAACATCGTAATTACACAATGAGTGAAATTCCTGGACAGACCTTCAAATGTATTTATTGAAGACGTCACTCTCTATTTCCAATCCAAGTGCATTTCTACCTAACCGCAGGTTAGTCGTCAATCTGGTCATGCTACGTATCAGAATCCCGTTCAACATGTCTGTCATACTCTTAAATGTACACGTGTGTCTACAGTCTGTGTATTAACATTCAACAAGCGATTCCTAGTCGAATATACCAGACCAATGATGTATATTTCTAGTTGCCAACCTAGGCTCCGAACTTTATTTACCTTCAGTTTGAATATAATGAAGACCCTTCAAGGTACCGACCCTACCCATTGGAATAGTGCGCCCACATTTTCGTTTCACTATATCCACGCAACCACTGCTCGCTGGAAGCTGTTCTTTCTGGATTACCTTCACCTGTACGAGGTCTAAGCGGATGTTTGTGAGACAACCTCCACCGGCATCGTTTCTCCGACTCTTCGAGATCCCCCAACCAATCATGATAGCTGAATTTCTTCTACCCCCGATGTCCGCTACTCTACAACGAATGTCCCCTTCGCCGACAGCCGTCACCCCCTCTGTAATACATGGAAATAGGAAGTTTCCCTCCGTCCACATACGCTTCGAAAATGGTCAGATCTTTATTTTTTAACTGTTATTTTCTTCGTGAGCTAATTATACCAAAGGTCAACTCTCGTAGTAATTTGAATTTTCTTTTATAAAGTCCGCCTGTGTAAATTCATTGTATTTTGAATCATAAGTTGAATAATTTAAATGTCTAAATGTCATTCATTCCTTCAGGCCTACTAACTGTCTATGTCAATTATAATTGTACAAAGATTCACTAGCATCATGTGTTGTATTACCTACTTTGAATTTAATATTTGGTAAGATTTCTATGTTCCTGTCAAAATCTAATTTCTGCTCATTCATTCATGTCTACTATGTAGGTGTGCCCATGTCTATGGACACAGCCAAGGATGTACTTGGACAAATCATAATATTATCAATGTAATGTATCTAACATTTGCAATGACTCTGTCTAGATTTAACTTGTTGAGTTCATTCATTCATGCATACCACTTTGGTACGCCGTTCAATTTACAATTAAAGGTTTAGACCATTTGTCACACCTCTGATATTAATTTGATCATTTGATAAATTGCTTACCTTTGAACATATTCATTCATTCATACCTACTTACAGCGAGCTACCAATTACAATTTAGAACTTGCAATAATTTACAAATTGTGGCTGACCAATTCAGATACTTATAATGTGAACTGTGATCTGTTTCTTGGCTTGATTATTTTACAGATTGTCCTGTCATATTACCTTAAATGTTTTATGTAACTTTGAGTATTCATAACTGTATATTATGTTTTATCTTTCAATATATGCAATTCAAATGACACTGGTGACTTCTGATTGATCCCGATATTTGTTTACCCACATATTACAAACCTTGATGATGAGAGCAACTGTTCAAACCTGAGCTACCGGACTTCCTAGTCTCTTTGGATTAGATTAAGTTAACATCTAAATTAAATTCTTAATAACATAGGAGAGGGACCCTTCACGTTACAGTAGATATACTCATTTCTTATTCTGTCATACATCGTTTTAACACAAATTCGTCTTAGTGACCTCAGTTCAACAGCGTTAATTCTACCGCATTAATGTCCATATCTCAATAGCATGTATTCGAATCGGTACTACGATGCCATTGTGTACTGCGAGATTACTTGCCTCGAAATAATTAGATTAGCCATTTGTTTTATTTTCTGTTAAAAAATTCTTCAAATTTCTATCACGTCGTCGTTATTTCAATGATACATCGTCATATTACACAATCTTCTGGACTGTACAAATATGAAGTAACGCACGTTATAAATTCGTATGGACACAAATCAAAATAAAACAAAAATATAAAATGTGTTGAATGAAAAATGAGCAGGAAATCAAGAGGAAATGAGAACAAGATCATGTTATCAGATAAGTTATACATTTATTTGATTTAGTATTTTTTTTCAATATTTAAACCAAGTTTTTTAATTGATGTATCTTTCATTGAACAGATCGCAATTGGAATGTTCAAATAGATCGGTGACAAAGCGGCGAACAAGCTAGATTATTTATCCAGAAGACACGATTTCGAATCCTACCTTGACGGATTTCATTCATCTATACATATTATGTCACTTCTATATACGCTCTTTCATCCTAATTCACCGCAGTAACTTAAAACCAAATTCACATATTTATCTAATCACGGCCTATCGCTTCGATCTGCTGAACGTACTACATTAACTATCCCCATTCACAACACTGAATTTTTCAGCTCTTCCTTTGAAGTGCGTTCAGCAAGACTCTGATAATTTGAGTCCTGATATAACTTCGTCAAACTCGCTTTCCATTTTCAAGAAAAGACTAAAGCGGGGTTATCTCTCCGAAAATACCTGATCCCTCTCTTTTTCCTTCCTTCCCTTTGCTACGTAGTATTCATCCCTAAACACCTGATCTCGATTTCCTCTTCTTGTTCCATCCCAATCCCTTTTTTTTGCTATGATGTTTTTTTTTATTATTTATCTTGGTGTTATGTATATTTTCATTATTCTTTTATAGCTTTTATTTTTTGTTGGTGTAAATGTATAATTCTGTCACTCTGTAATCTGGTTGGTTGGAAGAAATCGCCTAATGATAATAAGCCTGCCAGTGTGCATTATATTTGTTTATATTATGTAAAAAAAGTTAAATAAATAAATATTTTCAGTTTAGGCAATTGGTGAAATAATATTGAAAGCGTTGAACTCCGTCTAACATATCTAGTTGATAATCAATTCTGTCTGAGGCGTTCGTTTTACATTTTTTCAACCCTTTAGTTGTAAATTGAAAAATAAATACAAGTCATCAATATTTAATACGGTTTTCATGGCTATTAATTTCAATATATATAAATTTTGGTCCTTCGAGCCGGATATGTTTTGAGTTACTGCACCCATGACGGATTTTCCGTATATTTTGTTAAACCAAACACCATCAAAGTGGAAGTAAGCTGATATTATGTGAATGCTGGTTAGTTTAGTTTCCTCACAACACTCCAGAGTATATCAAGATCAAAACTATACTTACGAAACTGCGGAACTCTCATCCCAAGGCTACGTGACTTATTCTAACCTCAATCACATCTACCTTACATAAACCAGTTTCAATATTACAAACTAAAGTTTGATTTTAATTTACTCTAAATAGTTTTGAACGGGTGGTCAAGTGAAAAAAATGAGTGTCATAAACTATTCACTACACATATAAGCTAGTATAAGTTCAAATAAAAAAAAATAAAAAAATGGCTTAGTGGTCATTTGGTCAAAATAGTTTAATAAATCAATGTTTAATAGCAATAATTCAATATTTTAATAGTGTAACGAAAACTTTTCCAACTGTCGATTCGTTCATGAGAATTCAATTCTCTTAATGAATCGACATTATTAAGCCAAGATGCGTGTACGAAGGAAAATTTTGTATGGTTTAGTGGACTTTTTGCAAGCTAATAACACCAACTAGAGGCCTCGCAGCATATATGTTCCCATACATGGATTTACTCAGAATTAGGAGTAGAACATTTTATGTGAGTTTTGTGTGTGTGTGTCTGTCTGTCTGTGTGTGTGTGTGTGTGTGTGTGTGTGTGTGTGTGTGTGTGTGTGTCTCTGTCTGTCCCCCTTACAAAACTTTTATACTCAGAATTGTGAATTTTTGTTTCAGTCAGGGGTTATCAACTTTTGAAATTTTGGTTAATTTTTCCATATATCTCAGAAACCATAAAAGCTAGAACGCTGAAACTTAGTATAAACATAGACAAATACAAAATCTCAAATACATTTTCTCAAAAAAATTCCAGGGTTTCTCAAACATTTTTTATTAAAAAAAAAAAATTATGATAAATTTATGAGTTTAACTGCCTATATTTCCAAATTTTTTCAAAATTTCGAAAAAAGCCGAAAGACCCCAACTAGATAATTTAATTTTCTATAAAAAATATTTATATTGTATCAGCAAATCTCAATTTTTATAAAAATTGAATTTAGTGACGACATTGCTTCATACAATTTGTATGGCAGTCGCTTATACACAATATGTAAGAAGACTTAATAGTTTGATATGTACCTACTTAATATCCAAACATACATACAGAACCATCATGCTGTTTTCATATTCCGGGTAGGAAAAGAGGACTGACCTCCATACTGTCCTATCTTGACATACATACCAACATATGTTAAAATTTTCAATAATTTGTATTTATGGGTTTATAGTTTGATTCTTATTCTTCAACTATACATAGGTACTATCGCTATCGACAGTTGGATCTCATGTGTTACATGAAACTAGTTTTATATAAATCCGTGAGATTTTTTGATTACTTATTGACTATTTTCCATTCCCATTTTTCCAAATAATAAATATGGTTGACTGGTAGAAATCGCCTAAGGGTTTTATTATTATTATGTCTTTGCAACAAGCACCTATACATCCTCATACATTTCCTAAATTAAGCATGAATGCTTGCGCTATAGATGAATGCAATTGATCGAGGCGAGATTCGAAACCGCCTCCTCTGGTTTACCAGCGCGTTAGCTGCTGTGCCACCGACCCATCTAACCATCCTATAAGTTCGCACTTCTTCTGTCTTATACATATATATTTGAAAGGGTTTTATACCATAATATGAAAAAAAACACGCCGTTATTGAATTATGGACAAATCATCCTTTCATTATATTTGTAAGTAAATATTCATTTTATAAAAAGTATAAACCTAAGTGAAATAGGTTGAATATATAGTTTGCAGGGGCGGATTTACTTAAGGGCTTTTTTGGCTCCGTAGATACAAAAGGCCCCCAGCCGTCATTGAAAACAATAGACAATATTGTGAAGAAAAAAATTAAAGCTGGCAACCCTGCGGTCTATCAATTATATTATACATTTATTTATTTAAGCATGAGCTGCATAAATTGTATTATATAAATTTTAATTCATATCAATCTCCATATCAATATTATATCTAATAATATATAGTCCTATACCGTACACCTACATCACTATAAAAAAAGTTATTTGACAAAATAGCAATTACATAGTTGAGTAATTAGAAATTATTAATTTAGGTGAAATTAGAGAAATGTAAATTTTGTTTAATTCGTTATGATCAGTGTGCGCATATTGGACAGGTTTTGCTGTTTGGACGTGGGAGTTTTTGCTTTGTGTACTAGCGCAAAAAAAAGGTAGGCCCCTAAGCAGTATTAGCCCAGGGCCCCACAAATTCACGATCCGCCCCTGATAGTTTGTGCTATGTATACAACATATTTTTTTACTTAAAATTTTGACCATCTCTGAGTGCATTCTTTGGAACCAATTTATATTTTATACTTTCGTTCTTTCATTCAAAAGGTGTGAATTAATTTGAACATTCAGCTTTATTGTTTTTTTACAACAATGCATACTATTGAACGAGTCTTGGTCAACATTCAGTATATGGTCCGTCGAAAGTTATCATTCGAGCAGTATAACGAAATTCGTCCTTCGAGCCGCTTCACGAAACTGGTCCTTCGAGCCGTATAACGAAAGTGTTCCTTCGTATCATATGCAAAATAACTTATCAATATGTAGCCAAATTTCTCCTTTCCGCAAGACTGGAGCGGTGTCAGTGGTGTTTGTGTGTGTCGGTGCTACGTGAAAGCTGGTCGGTTACCCACAACTCCCTGGCGTATATCGGGATCGAACTCCTGGTAAACCTGCGGATCCCTGGGCCGCGTGGCTTTCTTCAAGCCGCAACCTACAATGCCTCCACTTCATCCCTTGCCTACCTTCACCCTCACTATACAACCACCAACTAACCTACTTTGCCTGGTTGGGAGAATATGACTACATCTCATTTTATATTCACATTATTATAATGCCGCGAGTATACACGAGGTACTTAATTAAAATTAGTCAAACATTGAAATTATAAATTTAATTATGATCTGCTGTGCGACACCGGCTTAGAATAGTGCTTCCACTCTTCTTATACCATTGTTTTTTGGATCTCCCGTAAGAGCCGGGTAATCGAAAATACAACCAGCAAAATAACATCTCACATAGTTCAGCGATGAGGTTCAGCACTCATTCAGAATATTACCTTTTTAGAAGAGACGAGACTATTTACTGTTTATTTATTTGAATCTTCTTGTACATATAATTAGTACACTGGCGGGCTTATTGCTTAATGGCAATTTCTTCCAACCAACCAGAGTAAACGCTAAATATACAAAACAATGTGTACTATGGCAATAAGTTAATCACATTACAAAATAAATAAAGATAACAGAAGAAAAGTAAAAAAAAAACAATGAAGATAGCATATAAGAACAATTCATAAAAATGATAGGAAAACTAAAGGATAAGGAAAGGAAGAGGAGAGGAAGATGTAATCAGGTGTTGTCAGATAAATATTTTTGCTTTAATTAGCCTTTTCTTGAAGATGTTTAGTGAGATAGACGACGTAATATCAGGACTCAGGCCATTCCATAGTCTAGCTGAATGTACTTCAAATGAAGAGTTAAAAAATTCAGAACTATGAATAGGGATAGATAGTAAAGCACGTTCAGCAGACCGAAGTGGACGCCCATGGTAATATATAATATGCAAAAGAAAAAGTAGTTCAATTATTATTGTGTAAATATTAATTTCAACTTACTGAATCAACCTACTCAAATTAGCTACTTGATTTCTATTTTTTTTTTTAACACTGAGAGCATTTTATTATATAATATGCGCAATGCAATATATGAAAAAAAAATCTTTGCCCAAATTTGGTATTGATTTTCTTACCCGGTAGCTAACCGATAGTTTTCTGCTTGAGTCCCTTGTGTTTACTTTCACGAATTTTTAATAAAATTAATATTTTATTGATCTTGTGTAGGTACAGTTGTCCTATATCCAGAATTTTGAAAGATTTAAATAGGTCTTCAGAGCTATATCTGAATGGCTTCCTATTGATATTTGTTTCTTTCAAAACTATAAAAGGAAGCATATTATACATTATACATACATACATTATACGCATATGGATCCTTCCAAAATGCAATGGCGGGAAGTTCTCCGCTGAACATCCTTCTCAATATGTGAAAGGGAAAACTTTATGGCGGTTAAATATTAACGACTCTAAGCACGATGCCTAGAGCAATTACCACTCATTAGAGCCATGTTTGCTACATTTAATTAAAATACACTCCACCCAATATTTACTCAGCACTGAACATCCTCCCTTCTCTTTATATTATAGCTACAGCCCAGAGGCTGATTTACCGATTTCGTCTACTAAATCTACCTTCACACACACACTCTCTCAATTACCGACCGACTATTACGTATCTGACAAAGCCATGTTAAACGTATGTATGTACGTTGTTTGTTCTCATCAATTCAGATTCGATAGCCATTTTTTACGCAGCGTCTGTAGTAATAATACATTATATAATTTCCAATTTTTCTCTTTTTTGTGGATGGTTCAGTTTAAAATTGAACGAAACTTATGGGTGTTGGGTATGAGAAAACATTCCTTAGGGCCAGTTTCATAACGAAACAAAAACATATATGTAAATCAAAACAGATTTATAGAAACATAGTTTTTGAAGACAGCAATTTATTAAACTTTAAAGGTGTATATTTACTAATTGCTGTTACCTGCTGTGATATCCTTTAACAAAAAAAAATCAGCCATTATACTTTGACGTAAGTATAAGTATAAATTTTGTATTAGCCAGTATTCAAACTGCCGTAAATCTGGCAGACGCAGACTCGTTCAGTCTTACTAATAAAAATCTACTGCACACCCGTTGACCAGTGTTTTAGTTACACACTGTGCAAAGCCCGTGCAGCGATTATTAAATTTGAAAGTCTTACTAATAAACGTTGTATAACGACTGTGTAGACGCAACAAGCGTAGGTACAACAAAAAAATAATTCGACAACGTTGTAATTTCGCACTTGCGCATGCTCAGAGCCGCCATCCGCCAATAATTTTGACGTTTGTCGTAGTTAATATTTTCATATTATTTTCACATTGCAAAATAGGAATATGGGAAATATAACGAATAATTTCATCATACAAATACCCAAGCGAACACCATTGTAGATATTATAAAAGAGCAATTTTTTGACAACTTTTCGCTCCTGAAATGCACAACTATCGAGAGTATAATAATTTGTAGAGGTTTCGTCATATTATTCCAAGATATAACAATATTAACACGCATATCAAAATGAAATTTGATTTGTAATAGATGAAACACCGTTTAACTACCTAGAACAGGCGTGCAAGCGATGTGTAAAATTTGTATGAGAGATACACAATCGTTGACCAACTGATCTGCTACACAGCGTTTATTGGTAACGTTTTTGCCTACACGGGTGATAAACGGTCGTGTAACTTTTACAACACGTGGCACTATTAGTTCAACAATGATGTTCACCACCCATTCTGAATGTATTGCCTTTTAAGATGATCACACATGTCTCTGATTACAATGTATGATAATCCCGTGATGGTATTGTGTTTAGAAAATATATATATTTAACCAAATACTGTCGCAAATTTCGAGGGCATGTCTGCAGGCCAAGTCCGTAAGAAAGTCGAGATCCGACAACGTATAGCCGCTCTTCTCGCCATGTTTACGCCCGTGACGACAATTCGTAGTCACTAAGCGCTGTCGAGTTCGCAAATGCACTTATTAGTATTTGTCGCCGTTAGGCTGGCTTGCGGTACATTTTTGAATTATCATTTATGGCAATACACAATATTTTCCCCATGATTTGAATAAATGTCAAATTTGTAAGCAAATTTGTTTACATTAATTTATTAAATAAATATAATATGGTCATATTTTTAAGCACGAAAGCAAGTTATAATACGATTAAATTAACTTATTTTGTGTTTATTGAATGTTTTGAGAGTAATTATAAAAATTATTTTTACTTAATTATATTTCGATCAATTTATCAAGTGTGATGACAGCAGCGTGTTATTTTTTTACTATAAACTACGCCGAATTTTCTTTTGTTAAAATACATATGTGATAAAATAGCTTACAAGAATACTTTCTCAAAATCAAAAATTATTTCAAATCTATACCTACGGAAAACATTTACGGACGCATAGAATTATAATGTTATAATCTAAGTACGGACGCATATTTCCAATAAATATATAACCATATAAAACTTTTGTTACGCGGTAATTAGAATAAATGAATCGGAATATTTAAAGGGTTTGAAGAATCTCTTAAACGGCGTCGTTTAACCCGTTTATATAATTATTCTCTAAATAAATATGAAATTCGGCATTGTTCGCGTAAAAAATGACATTTAATTCAACATGGCGGCGTTAGATGTCTCTCGCCTCGATGTCGACCATGTCGACCCAATCTCGCCGTCAAATAAGTGGGCGAGAACGATTCGACGCGTTATCTGCTTAGTGACTACCAAAACTGTCAAAATATCGACTAGTCGATAGTTAATCTCGACATTTATCGGTCGAGATCTACTTACAGACTTAGCCTGCTGGTCCACCGGCGAATTCAAAACCCTCATGATTACCCATATCATGAATATAATTATTGAATGGAGTTTTTTAATGCCTTATGATGTTATAGAACTCCATATGATAATTATAGTCATATAGGTAATCACGAGGGTTTTGATTTCGCCGAATGACCAGGGAGGCAAGTCTGGTCAACCGGCGGAAACAAAACTATCCATGTTTACCCATGTCATATGGAGTTCTATAATATCTTAAGATGTTTTAGAACTCCATATGATAATTACATCCACGATATGGATAAACATGGATGTTTTTGATTCCGCCTGTTGATCCGACTTGCCCCCATATTATTTCAAGTTTTGTAGGTACTCGTATATTAATTTTACAGGAAGGTACAGAAATATATGGAGCATTCAATAGTAGAAATGTTTCGCATTTAATCATAATATTCTTTTGTCGAATATTCAATATTTTATCTGTGAAATTAAAGTTCTGTTTTTGTTTGGTCTTCCTTTTCGTAATGAATCAATGTAAGTACATTATTTTACGATAGTGGATTGTTGTAAACCTCTCGATCTGTTTACATTTTTAATACCGAATTTTTCACAGCGATGTTTTTGCGTGCGAACGTAAAAGATCGTCCATCTTTAGTGTTGCGAGGGTAGATATAATTAATCGCCGATATATTTCAACCCCAGTCCACGGGAATATCCTAAAATTTTCCAATAGGTAAGCCAAATTTACGTGAAATATTGCCGAAGTATACGTGTATAAAATTCGCCATATTGTACGTCACGATTTAGACGGCCGAGTAATGTGAGACCATTTTATAATTATTTAGAACAAAGTGAGACTATATTTTAAAAGCGTTACATACACACCATCACGCACTGTCTCTTCTGGGGTCAATAACGTGGGCCTATAATTTTTTTTTATTTTATTTTATTTTCATTTGGAAAACATACAGCAGTGAACATAATTTATATAAATCAAAAAGCTGAGACCGGTACATAGGTAGGTACCTACATATTAAAAAAGAAAATAATATTAAATCACATACAAAGCAAAACATATTGGGTTATAAAAAGTGGGAATAGGAAATAGGGAGAGGGAGAGGACGGACAGGGAGAGCAAATCTCATATACCTACATAATATATGTATAAATCAATATAATAATGTTCCCATTGGAGCGAGGTAGGGAACTGCGAAAATCATCTTAATTTATCTTCTGGGCAGGCATAAAACCGAGCGCCAGACATATCTATTATTGTGAAAATCATGGCTTTGTTTATGATTCTAAATAAAACATTTATTGTATTGCGTCGATCTGTATTTCTTCCAACAAGGACATTATCAAGACTATAATAATACTAGTTTGGAATATGGTATAAAAATATAATTCTATAATTGACCAATCAAAATCAAACGCTCCAGGTCTGTAAATGGACCATGTTGTATACCTGAACTACTATCTTCTTCGGTTTGAACCTTAGAGATAGATTGGTTGGCAGCAAAGCAAAGCGATCTTTTCAACTCTCTATATATATGTAGGAAGAAAACTTCATGTCCTCGCACATCTGTTCTAGATACTCCGAGCTAGGACGCCCTCTGCCAATTGTGCCCTCAAACATACCCTCCAATATGGTGTACAGGAGATCTTCGTGTCGGAACACATGCAGCCTATCCAATTTACACGCTTTTTCGATATTCCGTTAAACAAGTGATTGATTTTTTCGATTCTGGTAAAAATGTCATCATTTGCAATATTTTCCCTACAAGATATACCCAGAATTTGTCGGTAGATCCACATCTCGAAGGCGCCTAATTATTAAAGGTCACTCTCAACCTTGTCTCACAACCATTAATTAACACACTCCATGTCTTCACAGTCTTAATAATATCTTGATAATTTCGTCGTTACCGCTAAAGTATGGATAATTTCCTCTGTACCGCTATAGCATTGATTGTTTCCTCAATACCGCCACATTATTGATAATTTTCTGGATACCGCTCTTTTATTGATAATATTCTCGATACCGCTATAGTATGTATAATTTCCTCTGTACCGCTATAGCATTGATCGTTTCCTCGATTCCGTCACATTATTAATAAATTTTCTCGATACCGCTCTATTATTGATAATATTCTCGATACCGCTTTAGTATTGATAATTCCCTCGATACCGTTATAGCATTGATAATTTCCTCTATACCGCTTTAGTGTTGATAATTTCCTCGATACCGCTTTAGTATTGATAATTTCCTCATGTGACGAAATAAGCAATCAACAACTTCTGATAAATAAGTTGAATCAAAAAATATTGATTCATTCCTTTTTATTTATGATTATAAGTTTTTTCTTTGCTATAAAATTACCGATATCGACAAAGGCAAATTTAAACCGTGCTCCTGAGTCAAATCGAAAACGCTGTTCGTTATCACCAAACGCTATGGGATTTGACGTTTGTTGTTTGTTATTGTAGTAAAAATTTCTACAACAAACGTCAAATCCCATACAAAAATAATAGCGCTTGGCGATAACGAACAGCGTTTTCAATTTGACTCAGGGCCCTGATGTGACAACAGGTCGAGTGCCATGCAAATAGCTGTGCACAAACATGTGCAAAGCCAGAACGACAATCTTACGAGATCTACTTTATTTATATGCAGATGAAATTCTACCAAATAAAAAACAATGTAATAACTAATTAATACTCTGTTATTATCAATTTTGGTTCTGTTTTTTTCCAAGATATCGAAACGACCTAATAAAAAACCTTAATACTTAAATTTTCGTCTTCTTTATTTGTGTTATGTGATAGTAAAAAAAAAACGATAAAAATATTGTTTACGACTTTAATTAACCCTTGAATATAATTAGTGGACAAAACTGACCGAGTCCATAACTTTAATGGAGACCTTTTTAATAATCACGACAAAAAAATAACGCTTTGTTTGATAGCGTATACTTTACAACTCTTTACTAAAATATAAAAATGTTCATAAAGCAGTGTTGGCTTTGCAATAAACCATCATCGTTCCAGTTACATTCTCCACAATTACATTTTCCATCAGTCTGCGACACTCAAAGCGGTTTTTTTTTATATCTTCATTCAAAATGGCGAAAGCAATAAAGATGATTCTTTATTTTAGGTAATAAATGGGAGATAATGTCTCTTTTATATGGAATTATATTATTTTAACTGGCTAGTATTATTATACGGTGCTTGGAGGGCCTCTGAAACGACATGCTAATTTCTTATAATTTGATTCCGGAAAGAATGAAAACGAATTAGAGCCGAGATCTCTGACATTTTTCACTGGATTCTTCTGGGTGTTATTCTTCCTTTTACTGGCTTTCACATTACATAGTGGGATAGGAGGCAGCCGAGTATTTTCTAGAAGTGTCGTAAATTACAGCACCATATAAATTCAAACCTGCACGAGCCGATCTTGGTAGCATCTATGAATCCAGCATCACTGCCCAGAGAAAATTTCTCACATTTTTTTTATATCATTTCCATATATGTACCTACTGATATTCAACAAAAAATTAAATATGTACCGTATTTTCTTTTGTTTTTTTTTTCAAATGATTTGAATATCGTTCAATGCTTGTGCTAAGAAAGGGAGTACTTATTGTATCGATAAAATATTATACAATCATAAGAATTCTTCCAAACAATATGAAAACTTGTACAATAAAACATTTACATTCATAAATCATATTGATTACATAGAAACATACATGCATAATGTACCTTTATTATAATTAAACATACCTACATACATGTGCAATGTACACACATGCATTATGTACCTATTAAATAGGAACATACGTGTACACTGTACACGCATGCATAATGTTCCTATTCTATAGAAACATATATGTAGACAGATGCATAATGAATATATATTACAATTAAAAATACATGTACATACATGCATAATATACCTATTACAAAGAAACATACAAGTACACACATGCATAATGTACCTTTATTACAATTAAACATGCATGTACAAACATGCATTATGTACCTATTAAATAGGAACATACGTGTACACTGTACACGCATGCATAATGTTCCTATTCTATAGAAACATATATGTACACAGATGCATAATGAATATATATTACAATTAAAAATACATGTACATACATGCATAATATACCTATTACAAAGAAACATACAAGTACACACATGCATAATGTACCTTTATTACAATTAAACATGCATGTACACACATGCATAATGTACCTTTATTACAATTAAACATGCATGTACACACATGCATAATGTACCTTTATTACAATTAAACATGCATGTACACACATGCATAATGTACCTTTATTACAATTAAATTTATTAGATATGTGTATGAAAGATATTATTTTTTTATTTGTTGTATTTTATTCAATAAGTGAATCGAATAGTATCGTTGTATCATAGATACACATAAAACACAAGTAAACATAAAAACTCAAGTAGAACATAAAACAGTAAACTTCCCAATGCAGATTTAAAGAAAACAATTATACATACAGCTTTATTTTAATCTTCATCTTCTTATCCATCTCTCCACTGCTGGATATTGGCCTCTTTCAACTTTTTCCTCCCTTCTCTATCCTGGGCGTCTCTGTACCGCTTTTTTCCTGCGACTGTAACTATATCATCAGCCCATCTTTATTGGGGTCGGCCTTCTCCTCTTTTGTCTTCCCAAGGTCTCCATTTTAGAATTCGTGGTGCCCATCTCTCAACATTCTGTCTTGCCACATGACCTGCCAACTGCCATTTGAGACTGGCAATATGGTCTTTAATCTCAAGATCCATGATACGGTAATAAAGAAGTTAAAGAAGTACCATGCTTCTTTATTATAATGCTTTACAATATTTATTTATGAAGTTTGCCTTTGAGAAGTTCTGTAGGAGTTATGATGCCTTAATATTGATTGGTTCCCATTTAGTTATTTTTTTTACGGAGATATTGGTCACACCTCTGATGCTTTTGATTTTAAAAGATCTGGGGGGCAAGTCATGTCAAAGAATGAAATCAAAACCCTTTTGATTACCCATATCATGGATATTATTATCATATAGAGTTCTATAATACCGCCGTGGCACAGTTGGTAAGCAGTTTGGTTTCTGTGTGAGCGTCCTGGGTTCGATTCCCAGCAGAGAGAAGAAATTTATTTAAATTAATTTCTCACGCTAATATTTTTTTCTGGGCTGGAAACACTGGTTATTTGGAAGAAATTGCAATATGGCAATAAACTCGCCACTTGCGCAGGGTGCAAGGAAGTTTTTATTATTATTATATCGTAAGATAGAACTATATAGAACTCCATATAACAATCATATCCATGATATGGCTAATCATGAGGGTTTTGACTTGCCCCCTTCAATCTTCTTTTCACACTAGTCGATTGTTCTTTTTGCACTATGGTGTCGAGATTACCAATATAGAGGGCTCCATTAGGTACTTTTCGTTCTTTGCATTTTTTTTCTTGTCACTTAGCTTTCTGTGAAAGGGCCGTTTACAGTCCCCATACGCAGAGCGGGTGGTGATGAAAAATATTTAGTTATGGACATCTTATTTCCAAATGGCAATTTCTTCCATCTAACCAGGGTTTCCAGTCCAGAGACAAGACACGACTGCATGAATATGAATGAAGCATCGCCAGAAAGATTCAATGAATTTCGTTTCACCCCTAATGGTCGATGGCAGATCTGTCGAGTGGTGGTCCATGACACCGCATAATGTAGGGAAATTTTTAATCTCGATAATTTACTCAGGAGCTGTGTGCTAACCAAATTTATATAATATTTTTGCTTTCTTCCCTAATAGGAACTCTAAATTGATGTCAAACCATACTCTCCTAGCCACGGGCGGAACAATTTTTTTTTAACAAACTAATTTGTATTATGAATATTGTTCTTCTCAGAAACAGAAAGTTCATCGCTTCTGGGTATTTAGACATTAATTAGACTCCAACCTTGAAATTTGTTTTTTTTTTTTTTTTTTTTTTTAATTTAAAACATCCATAAACATAATATAAAAATTCTGGCTAAGAACGTCACCGGGTGACGAAAGCCATTAAAAAAAAAAAAAAATATATAAAAATTGTTATTAAAGAATGAAACCACCTTTTTTACCCTCCTTTATTATGGAATGATGGAGATTATAATTTTTGAAATATTCAAGTATATTTGTTCATTTCTTAAAAGGTATCATCTAGAGAATGCACACAATGAATTTCATTGTTATGTTTTTGTGTGTATGACGTATGGCGTACTATGAAAATTTATGTTTTCTATACAGTCCAAAATATATCTTAATATGTAGATCTATTACAAATATAAAAAAATACTTGTTATTTGTTCTATTGAAGTTTATTTGATTATTGACGCGTTTCGTGCAAGGCACATTGTCAGAATAATACTCAACAAGACTAAGAATAGTGTCTATATACAAAATTTACATGTCAGGTGTACAAAAATGTTGGTTTTTGAACGGTTATAATACCGATTATTTTTTTATATTTGTAACATATCAACATACAATGGAGTTCTATCAAGAATTGTCGATCGACAAACTTAACTTAGATATCTTTTTTTGATAGACTTCATATTCATATCATATTATATGTTAAGTGGTTAGTTTTCCATAAACATATGTTCATTTCTTCTCAAAATATTCAAAATGTTCTCACTTTCTGGAAAGAAAAGTTTCTAGAATATACTCAATAAACATGCATTCAAAGATTCTCAAGAAGAAGACTAAAATAGTACATAAACTATATAGTTGATAGTCAAGTATTGGTTACAAACAACTCTTTTTTTGTAAACGCTTTAATTGAACTAAAACTCCGAGAGATAGCAACGTTTTCGATGAATCATATTTTACTTTCTGTTTTTTTTTTCTTTTTGAGATATGAAATAGGTTAGTCTGCCACCCGGGAGAGGTAGAATGTATCCTCTTTATTGGTGAAAATTGCAGATTTTAACATTATTTCAATTTTTTTTTAATTAATATATCCATGTTAAACAAGTATATATACATCATCCTACGTTCCCTAAAATAAGCCAATAAATGCTTGTGCTATAGGTGAACGAAATCGGTCGAGGCAGGATTCGAACTTGCGACCACTGGATTACTAGTTTCATTGTAATCAGATGAATGGTATAAGAGCACAAAAAGGACTTACACAGATACATATGATACTAAAATCTGCAATTTTCACATATAGAAAGGGGATGCGCATTGGTAAACGCAACCACTCCCAGGTGCCAGACTTACCTTTTTCATACCTATATTCAATAATAATAAAAAAACAGGCATTAAAAAATGAATTGATTGTTGACGTTGCTTTCTCTTAGACCATTATAAATAAATCATTTACCTCTACCAACAAAATAAAGACCTCACATTTTTTACTTATTTTTGAGACCCATGTCTCGAGAATCAGATGTCTCACCGATTGAGTCACAAATAATTATATATAATGTTCCACATTTCCTGCAATTTTTTTTTCTTCGATGACGGTTTTTAAATAATATAAAAGTGTAGCAAAGAAGTGACGCCAATGTTCACCCTTCATCAACTTCCTAAGAAAGAAGTAGACATATATAAGTATACAGAAACAGTCCACAGACAAAACGGAGAATAATAATTATTTTAATCAAGATTTAAGAGGAAGAAGAAATGGAGAGTGTTACCAGATGACAAATTAACGACTGGAGACAAACTCGAGAGGGGAAATTGTCATTTTTTTTAGACAGACGCCTCTCGACTTGGCATCGCGATATTTTTTTTATTCCTCTGTGAAATTCAAGAATGTTATCCTTTTTAAAAGCAATTATTTCCAAGTTTATATTTTAATGTGACTTCTGAACTTGAAATTGACTACAAATTGGAGATGCAAGGAATCTCCTTCCTGTCTTCATTTTCGGCCATTTTTTTAAACTTAAACTTGTTTATTTTTTAATATCAAAAGTCTGACTGAAACGTTTATTCGAATCGCTTTTCAATTGTTTTTTTTTCGTTTGTTTCCTCGTCATCTAAACGTTATCTTTGTCGCAATTATTTTTTTAAATAAATAAAATAAAATAAATAAATGAAAATGCAAATAGAGCATATTTGTATACATAAAGATGCACATATTTGTACCTATATTATATTAAGGTGCAAAGTGAGTATATTTATACAAATATTATTTTTATGTGCAAAGTGAGCATATTTGTACCCATATTATATTACGGTGCAAAGTGAGCATATTTATACCAATGTTATATTAAGGTGCAAAGTGAGCATTTCTATACCTATATTATATTAAGGTGCAAAGTGAGCATATTTGTACCTATATTATATTAAGGTGCAAAGTGAGCATGTTTGTTCCTATATAATATAAAGGTGCAAAGTGAGCATATTTGTCCTTATATTATACGAAGGTGCAAAGTGAGTATATTTATACAAATATTATTTTTATGTGCAAAGTGAGCATATTTGTACCCATATTATATTACGGTGCAAAGTGAGCATATTTATACCAATGTTATATTAAGGTGCAAAGTGAGCATATTTATACCAATGTTATATTAAGGTGCAAAGTGAGCATTTCTATACCTATATTATATTAAGGTGCAAAGTGAGCATATCTGTACCTTTATTATATGAAGGTGCAAAGTGAGCATATCTGTACCTATATTATACATATGAAGGTGCAAAGTGAGCATATCTGTACCTATATTATACATATGAAGGTGCAAAGTGAGCATATCTGTACCTATATTATATGAAGGTGCAAAGTGAGCATATTTATACCAATGTTATATTAAGGTGCAAAGTGAGCATATTTATACCAATGTTATATTAAGGTGCAAAGTGAGCATTTCTATACCTATATTATATTAAGGTGCAAAGTGAGCATATCTGTACCTATATTATACATATGAAGGTGCAAAGTGAGCATATCTGTACCTATATTATACATATGAAGGTGCAAAGTGAGCATATCTGTACCTATATTATATGAAGGTGCAAAGTGAGCATATTTATACCAATGTTATATTAAGGTGCAAAGTGAGCATATTTATACCAATGTTATATTAAGGTGCAAAGTGAGCATTTCTATACCTATATTATATTAAGGTGCAAAGTGAGCATATCTGAACTTTTATTATATGAAGGTGCAAAGTGAGCATATATGTACCTATATTATACATATGAAGGTGCAAAGTGAGCATATCTGTACCTATATTATATGAAGGTGCAAAGTGAGCATATCTGTACCTATATTATATGAAGGTGCAAAGTGAGCATATCTGTACCTATATTATATGAAGGTGCAAAGTGAGCATATCTGTACCTATATTATATGAAGGTGCAAAGTGAGCATATCTGTACCTATATTATATGAAGGTGCAAAGTGAGCATATCTGTACCTATATTATACATATGAAGGTGCAAAGTGAGCATATCTGTACATATATTATATGAAGGTGCAAAGTGAGCATATCTGTACCTATATTATATGAAGGTGCAAAGTGAGCATATCTGTACCTATATTATATGAAGGTGCAAAGTGAGCATATCTGTACCTATATTATATGAAGGTGCAAAGTGAGCATATCTGTACCTATATTATACATATGAAGGTGCAAAGTGAGCATATCTGTACCTATATTATATGAAGGTGCAAAGTGAGCATATCTGTACCTATATTATATGAAGGTGCAAAGTGAGCATATCTGTACCTATATTATATGAAGGTGCAAAGTGAGCATATCTGTACTGCTTTGTGTGTATCGATGTGTTATAAATAAATTTTGTATATTTAATCTCCTGGTTTACATAAATTGCAGTACTAAAACTTATTATTCAGTTTTACTTAAACCTTTTATATTGTGGTATATGTCGTTAACAGTTTGTGCCTCATAACAAGGAAAAGAAATTTCGTTTACCTTGTTATGGGGCACCTGTTATTTGGGTATTTTAGATAACTTGGTTATTCAACTAATAAATAATGTCGGAAATAACACCTCATTTGGTATTCAAAGTGATATCGGGAATCAGAGACGGGAATATCTACAATTTACCAAATTTATGGAAATACTTACAATGAATAACGGCAACACTTTTCCGGTCATACAACAAATTTTCACCTCAAATATCTTTCCACTTCCAACTTACATATTCTATCATAACCCCTTTATACATTTGCAAACTTAGCCTGTTCAAAATTAACTTATAAATCACGTGATTCAATAAGGTGTATTCATTTTTTGGTAAAAGAAAAATTATTTCAAATACAGAACAATCAATTACATTCATTTTGAAATAATTTGTTAAAATATAAGGGAATTATGTATGAGGAAGAGACAGAGTGTCGGAGTGTGTATATAGCCGAGCGAGACAAAGTGTTGGTGTGTGTATATAGGCAAGCGAGACAGAGTGTCGGTGTGTGTATATATTAGGCAAGCGAGACAGAGTGTCGGTGTGTGTATATAGGCGATCGAGACAGAGTGTCGGTGTGTGTATATAGGCGAGCGAGACAGAGTGTCGGTGTGTGTATATAGGCGAGCGAGACAGAGTGTCGGTGTGTGTATATAGGCGAGCGAGACAGAGTGTCGGTGTGTGTATATAGGCGATCGAGACAGAGTGTCGGTGTGTGTATATAGGCGAGCGAGACAGAGTGTCGGTGTGTGTATATAGGCGAGCGAGACAGAGTGTCAAGTATAATATATATTCTTGGACACTTTCTATGTTGCTGCCCTCAACCCTAATTTGGAAGTCTTTTGTGCCCATTCCTCCTCCAAACTCTCCTGGCACACTCAGAAGCTGGGACGCGTCCCTCACAATATCGTCTTCTCATCGCAGTCTCGGTCTCCCGACCTTTCTTTTGCCACCTGGCTGCCCCTCTAAAACTCATTTTGGTACCAGTGCTAATGGCATTCTATGAATTCATTCTCTTTTTTCCAATATAACATGTTGTAAATAAAGGGAAACGAGTTAACGAATTCATCCTCTTGCACCCTAGTAAAGGATTCTACAATGAAAAAAATCAAGACTTTTTTCATATACAATTATTTTATTCCTGTTCGTGAAGACCTTTTCAAAAGTTGAAAAGACCTTTACCAGGCGAAGCGGTCGTTCTCTTCTTCTTCGTTTCCTAAATGCTGAGGGTCGTGATCTATAGGGCCGCCAATGGACAGAACGAGTCGCCTCCAGTCCTCTCTACCCTCCGCAGCTTGCACCGCCGAATAAAGGTCGTTCCAGGTCATCTCCTTAATTTGGTCACACCATCGTGCAGGAGATCTGCCTCTAAGCGATCATCATGGATTAGTATAAAATAATTATAGATGAAAAAAAACTTTGTTTAATTTTTTATGGAATTCTTCATAGTCAACGTTGCCAGTGTGAAAAAAGTCCAGATTCTACATTTATTTATTTATAGAAAACGCAAAGTTTTAATTTTGCATCAAAAAGACTTACGTACAGATGGTTTTCGCAGTCTCCTAACCCACTCCAATGGCAACGTAATAGGACTTTAGGTCCTGTTCGTCACCGGAGCGAGTGCTCGTCGGACAACACAAGGACTACCATCAAGCATATTTTAAACCACTACCCCTAGGAGGTGAACCTCAAACGTGGGGGCAAGCCGCTGACAAGGGGTTCCCCACACCTGTCATGTATACATCAATAATTTTACCTGCATAAAACAACTTAATTAAACCAACAAATAACATGTCATTTTCAATGTCGGCCTTCGTGGCTTTGATGTATGACTACTGAGTCGAATGTCCCGAGTTACAGTCGAATGTCCCGAGTCACAGTGTAGATTCCAGTACCCTTATTCCCAATCACCTGTAATATTTTGCTATAAGTTCCGCTAATCTTTATGTATCGCAGAATGTAAGGTTTTTTTTTAACATGTCTACGTAGGGGACGCCAGCTATTAGGATTTGGGTCCATTTTACTCTTCCGAAGAAGCGCACTACGTAGCGTTGGGAGGGGTTTGCAATCTAGAAACGAGTTTATTAATTCGGATTTTAAAAAGACCCGGGTTGTACGAAGATGGAAACACAGAATTCGGAAGATCGTTCCACAGTCGGGCTGCTGTATTAATAAAGGAGTTCGAGAAGCGACTTGTTCGTATATGTTGAAGGTCCACTGTGAATGGGTGCTGAGATAGAGTGAAGCGAATGACTCTGTTGCGAGTGGGTGGAGGAGGGACCAAATATGCAAATTCTTCTGAGCAATTCCCGTGGTAGTATCTATAGAATAAACTTAAAATACCGACTCTGCGTCTGTGTTCTAGAGATTGCAATCCATCAGTCAGTGATGGATCATCAATCAGACGTATAGCACGCCTTTGGACAGCGTCGAGGGTATTCAGTAGGTATTGGGGGGCGCCACTCCAGAGGTGACTGCCATATTCAATAATTGGACGTATTTGCGCTTTGTAGAGTATACAGATCTGGGTCTTAGTAAAATATCTACGCGCTCTATATAGTACGCTCAATTTTTTGGAGGCGAGTTTCACCTTAGCAAGGTGGAAGTTACGTATCGCAGAATGTAATGTGGAAGTTACGTATCAGGTGCTGTCATTCATCACTATATTATGTGAAACGAACGAATGTGTGTACGCATCGCTTTTTGTCTTTACACAAAAATTAACACCATCTCAATATGCCCCATAAAACATTGCGAATAAATTCACCTGTCGAATGTCATACTCCAATCAGAATACCGCGTTACGAACGGCAAACAGAAGTTATCTCGACGTAATGCGCGGAAATTTACGCGAGGTAGTGTCCGCGGGAAAACAGAATAACGATCTGCTATAAAAAACGCATGTAGCGTAAAAACTTGTGTATATTGACGCGATAAAAGAACCGGAATAAGAACAACCGGTGGAGGCACGGTTTTTCACTGAGTTTTCAGCCTGGATTTGTGAGACAATTAATATCATTCCCTAAACTCCACCTTCTCCGAGACTATAATAAGCCTTTTTACACAACTCTAAAACGAATAAATAAATGTGGATTTATAGTGATTAGCAATCCCGATATCATTTTATAAACTCGATATCATTTTACAAAAATAATAATCAACCAGTCTGAATAGAAGAAGATTCACGCTTGTGGACTGTCATCGAATTCAGATATTTTCATAATAATACATTTCATAAGTTGCTAAAGTCTATCTTCTTCTTCTTCAGCCTGTTTTTATCCATTCTCGGACATAGGCCTCCCCCTTGATCCTCCTCAAATCCCTGTCTTGGGCACACTGCATCCATCTCCCTCCGGCACATTTCTTGATATCATCAGACCACCTTGCCTTGGGTCTGCCGACACCTCTTCGGCTAGTTCTCGGTCACCATTCTACGATCTTTTTGGTTGATCGTGAATCCTGACTTCTGATAATATGTCCAGCCCAGCTCCACTTAAGACCAGCGACCCTTTCCGCTACATCGGCTACTTTGGTTATTTCTCTTATCATGACATTCTGAATTCTGTCCCTTGTTGAAATACCCAGCAACTTTCTCTCCATAGCTCTCTGTGTCACTAATAGCTTTTTCATTATTCGTTTTGTTAGGACCGATGTTTCCATTCCATAAATAAACACTGGGAGAATACATGCATCAAATAGCATCTTTTTAAAATAATGGGAGTATTTGCGGGAATTCAGAATGTATGATAATTTCCCAAAAGCTGCCCAGGCAAGGTAAAGTCTATAGAAACGATAAATTCAATGAGATTCATATGATCTTTGACAGAAACATTTTTATTGTTCTAGAGAAAAATAAAGATTGAAATAATGTTTGGTGTTTCTTGTTTCTTCGTTATTTTTCCATTCTATGCTATTTGCAAATCTTTTTATCACTAGCCACTTGATTTATCATTTTAATTTTCAGGTCTTTATTCCCGGGGTATGCATCACAACATCAGCTACCCCGCTACCAGAAATAATGGCGCTACGTGTTACAATTTCTTTACTTGGCCAATGTTGCTTGATACACCCGCTGCTTTCTAAATGCCAATTGCCATGCACAAAGCAAACGTTTCCAATCAAAGTTTGTCCGCAAAAATGGCCCCTACTTAGAGCGTCCATAGAGCCGTTATTGCCGTGGAAACTTAACCAATTTGGTCTCTCTTTGTTCGGTATACATTCAAATTTGCTTAGTACAAGAACGATCCGTGGAATGAAACAAAATGGAATCCTTTGTATTTTAAATTCAAATTTTAGGAGCGCGGGAAATTATAGTGCAGTACTTTCAAGACGACGTGTGGGTCGGTTAGAAGTTTCGCAATCATTTTATTTCCAAAGTGTTTTTATATGAATAATATTTTAACCGAATGAAATTTTTTCTACTATGCCTACATGCATTCTATTCATTTGTAGTCTAAGAGAAAGCAACATTCAAAAACAATTCATTTTTTATTTTTTTTTATGAATTGTTTTTTATTATATTTCCTTCCACATTGAATATAGTTATAAAAATGTAAGTCTGGTACCTGGGAGTGGTTGCGTTTATCAGTGCGCATCCCCTTCCTATATATGAAATTGCAGATTTTAGTATAATTTTACCTTTGTAAGTCCTTTTCGTACTCTTATATCATCCATTTGATTACAATAAAACTTGATAATTTGTTCAGCGCACAACTGGGAAGATTTTATGAAAAATATAGATCAGTGAAAGAAGAATTTTTTTCTTATTTATTTATTTATGTATTTTATAATTTATGAACATATGTAGAAAGGAAGGTTTATTGCCATAAGGCAATTTCTTCCAACCAACCCGAGTAAAGTCTCTAAGTTAAATTGGTACAATACTTATTTAGTGAGAAATAAATTGATAAAAAAAATAAAATAAAGGAGTAAGAGAAAAAAAATGAAAAGAGAGTTAAAAAAAAGAATAGTAAAAATAACACTAATCATAGCAATGAGGAAAAGGAGGTTTCTTCTTCCTTTTTTATTTTTTTTTACATATTGCAGTAGCAGTAAATACATATTTCACATACGGATGGATTTTATAGGTAGGTACAACAATTAACATACAATTACAAATTATATTGAAATAATGTTAAAGTATGCAATTTTCTGGAAGTGGTTGCGCACTGGTAAACGCAACCACTTCCAGGTGCCAGACTTACCTTTTTCATACCTTTATTCAATTAGAAAAAATATCAAAAAACCCGCATTAAAAAAATATTGGAAACGTTGCTATCTCTCAGACTATATGGTCACTTTGAAATCTTTCGTATAAATAGCTCATTCGTGGTTTAAATAGAGTGAATAATAATAAGTATAATAATTTACTCTGTAGTTACCTTCACCTTAAAATAATCAACCGGTTTTACTCGTGGCCCGCTCTTAATGTACCTACGCATTGCATGCACATTCCATTATGTACCCCGCACATGTACGAAGAATTTAGAGGATCTGTCCCCGTACAAAACAAGCCGCACGATGGCAATATAAATCTGTTAACATGTCCGGCGGAATTAATCCTGTGTTCAAATTTCAATGGGACCATTGCTTTTGTTATTTGCCATCGTTTGTACGTGAACTCTGTACTCTATAGATGAGGTCTCTAACCACTATCCCACGGTGTCGTATTGTTCCGGTATTGTGCGGAAAACACATTGCATTAGAGAAAACACAATATTAGTGGCTTCATTACATGGACATTATGCAAATACATGAACGTTATTTGATGTTTATTGAGGTTTAAGTGCGTGAATAGAATTTTCACAACGAATTAATATAGGTATAGTAATCATCCATACCATTACGGCATATCACAAAATTCATTGCATTGCACAAAAAGCTATTTTAAGAGTAATTAACAAAAAAACATATTTATACCCTTCCGAATTGCTATTTAGAGAATTTGAGGTCCTTGACATCCGACAATTTTACATTAAAAGTGTTACACAAAACTATAAAAACTAGCAGCCCCGTTCCCCCAAACTATACTACACATGAAACTAGACAAACTGTACAAAATCATGAAGCAGTACCTAGAATGAAAACCACACTAGGACAATAAAACTATACATACCTAGCACCTAAACTTCATAATATGTTAAAACAAGACATACCAGAAATTTCAACTATCTCATCAACTAATGCAAAAAAATAATATTTAAATGGTTATTTAACAAAGGCAGAGAAGAGAGCGAAAGACTATTGCATATAGTGAAATGAACAAATAAACATTGTACAATTATACTACCTTTCAGTAGGTACCAATAGATTAACATTGTACTAAATAAAAATATATGTAATGGCACTCCGACACAGGCATTGGCCTAGTGGAGTGTCTTATCCAGAAATCATCTACAAAATATAACTCTATAATGAGTAAGTGATTAAAATAAAAATCATAAACTTTAATTTTAAGTTCATTATAGTACTATATATTTTAAGTTATATTGTGCATACATAATATGTTATTGTATTTGTAAGAAAGGATTTATAATAAATAAATATATACCTAAATAAATATCCCACAATTTGGGGTAACCAGCGACATGTGTGCGATATAAATAAAATAACCTGACATATTATATTATAATATTATTATGACAATTAATAGGATATTCTGCCCCCCTCTCATCTATATTATACATTAATAATATAAGACTCCATTAGTGGACCAATTAATTTTACAGAAATAAACAATTTTGTGTTAATTGTAAAATCTGTTATAATATAGGGGAAAGAATGGAAAGGATATTAGGAATTGGACGGAAAGAGAAAGAGGAGAGCTTGCGAAAACACTACTCACCAGAAGCCAAAATTTGACGTATTACAGAGGTGTATATTCTTAAAGGACACATTGAAATTGTTACATGTTCTGTGAATAAATGTATTTAAACCAACATTTGACTAATTTGCATATTATTGTCTGTTATTTCCAGGGTGAGGAGATGCACCACAACATAACAGCTGGAGTGATCCTGAGCGACCACAGTCTTGTGCTGCAGACTGTCACTAGGAAGACAGCCGGAGACTACACATGTCTGGCTGCCAACTCTGAAGGCAAGGGGACCAGCAATCCAGTCCCACTCATCATCAGATGTCAGTATAATTGCTATATTACTATTTTAGATGGGTCGATGGCAGAGCGGTTAGCGCGCTGGGCTAGTAATCCAGTGGTCGCGAGTTCGAATCCTGCCTCGACCGATCTCGTTCACCTATAGCACAAGCATTTATTTGCTTATTTTAGGGAACGTAGGAAGATGTTTATGTACTTGTTTAACAAGGACATATTCATTTATTTAAAAAAAATAAAAATAAAAAATTACTAGAGTCACATTAAAGTTTTATTTTCATAAAAGTAGAGCCATGATATATTCAAGGTACCCAAAGTAGATGATATTTATAAAAAAATTGTCAATTTTGCAAATTTTCAAAGATAATGTTTTACAAAAAATTGAAAAAAATAAGTCTTTACGATTCCAAAACGATTTCAAAATACCCAAATTTAATACAAGACAAATACAAAAAAGTACATTTATTTGGGAATAAAATGTTTCAATTGCCTCACATATGAATTAAAGCAGATAAAGGAATATAAAAAGTTTTAACAAAAATTAAAATTGCATCTAACATTCCAAATTGGTTGTTTGATATATTTCAATTGCCTGTATTTCCTTTTTTTTAATTGAATATGTGTTATTTATATGTTTCAATTGTCTGTATTCCTCATTTTTCATTTATTCTTAAACTTTTTTTAATGTTTGCTTAATTTTTTTGTTCATGTATGATTTTGATTCAATTACTTTATGTATGACTTTGATTTAATTGCTTTGTATTTGATTATTTTTATTTGTTAGTGTAAGTGATTCCCTCATCAAGCACAAGATTACAAAAATGTTTTAACTTCTTCTTCTTCTGAGTCACTTTCCTCATCACTGAGGGTCGTGATCCTCTCTTCTCTTCGCCATCATCACCTGGTGGACAGCACTCCTCCATCTCTCCCGACACTCCGCAGTTCGCAATGCACCTACTACTGTTAGGCCAGTAACTGCTTTGATCCAATATCCAATATTAGATATGCTGATGATACTACACTCATAGCCAAATCTGAGCAGAAAATGGCAGAGATACTACGTCGAGTGGAAGCAGAAAGCAACATCTTGGGCCTTGAGATAAATAAATCGAAAACAAAAATAATGATCATAACAAAAAATAATGATTTAACAAGTTTACAAAAATTGAATATTTAGTGACTAAACATGCATCATGCTGTTTTCATATTCTAGGTCGAAAAAACAGACTGACCTCCATACTATCCTATCCTGACATACATACTAACAGAAAATTATATAGTTTTATACAGAAAACAAAATGTCTTAAAATATTTATTAATTTGTGTTTAAGTGTTTATAGTTTGGTACATATTCTTCAATAGGCATGATGACTAATTTTGAAAAACTATCTCACGATTTTTTTACGCATTCACTGTTTTCAAATATATATACATTTCTACATAAAATAAAGGTTCAGTAGCAAAAATCGCCATTTTAAAATCAAATTTGACATTTACGCCAAAAAACGCTTGTAGTATCATGGCGGCTGCCGACCCTGACGGTGACGTCACGATATCGTAAACTGCATATCACTACTATATGTACTATATGTATTCTAAGATAATTTGTGTATTTATAATCAATTCAAAAGTGCAAAAGTCCATTTCCGTATTACAGTGCAATATGACATATCAGTTACTAAATCTTCAATTATAGACATATTTCACTTTTTCTGTGGTTATTATCTGTCAAATTTTAAATAACCTCAAATAATACGAAATACAAAACGGTACGCTACGACTTTAAATACCGTTGTTTTAATATCCAACATGGTAAATTTAATTTTTTTTTACCAAAATAATCAGAAGAATTGACGCGACCATACCATGATGTCGTGCGCTCTGATTGGTTTTTCTCATAAAATGGCGGACTAACACATTTTGTATTTTTATATTTATAATATTATTATTATTATTTAAAATGAAAATAAGTACATTTTTTAAATCTTTATAACCTATTTTATTTTATAAAATCATAATTTCAATGATTTTTTCTTATTGTCATCACGCCTATTATACGTACTATCGCCATCGACAGTTGGATCTCATGTGTTACATGCAACTAGTCCTATACAAACAATGTTTAAGAACATCTTTATCTGATTTGATAATGTTGTAAAGTGTTGAAAACAAATAGTTTGATCTAATGTGACGCTGGGGGCAATTAAGAGTTATTCTTTCAAGTATATATGTAAGTTTGTCTCTCATTTCATTATTACGAGCCCGCGTCATATTATTTCTCAAAATGTCGCAATTGTGCCGAGTGGGTGGGTAGGGTGAAAAATGAAGTCACTTGATATGGACTCAATGAGGGCGTTTGTCAAGCCGGTGGACCGTGTTGGGTATAGGGTATGTTGATTTGGACCAGGGTAAGGAAGGGTGGAGGTGGTTCTGAAGGACTGGTCCGGATGGGACCACGTGACACCCACCCTCAAGCTGCACCTGACGCTTGAAAAACTCATAAAAACACTATTTGCCAAAATGCTAACACCTCGTGTGACCAAACCCGATACACAAAACACAGTTGACTTAAGACAATTCAATTTATTTGATAACACAAATTTACAAATTTGATTAGATATAAAAAAAACTATAACGGCGTTTCCTTATTTAGGGTACGTAGAGAAAACCAAACGCCACACTTTTGTATCATGGTATACATTATTCTGCCTCTGTTGGATACAGAGAGAAGAGAATATTGCACCTACCTGGTGGCGAATTTCTTTCTTCGTCTGGGAGGTCTTCACGGAAGGCACTCACTATAACACAACACAGAATATTGATGAAAGACACCACTTCCAAACACGGTTTGGGTACATTAAAGAGGCGCACGGCGCGTAGTTTTTAGTTGATCAACACGAAAGGACACGAAATATGTATATTTAGAGCGTATCGAAACTATTTTACTACATCAACTGTCAGTGAAGTACACAACGAAGAGTTGTAGACGATTGTATATACAGCTGACTACTCATGTAGGTAGCAATCTATTTTTGGGAGAGAAAAAGGTTGGGTGTGTTGCCATATTTACATCCATTAGTGCTAATCTCTCATTCTGACTCCATACATACTCCATACATCAGACTGGTAATAACAATGAGGAAAAAATGACTTAAAGGAACGACAATCCTACTGTTTCCTTATAATTATCTCTCTCTAGCACTTTGAAGTGCAGTGCCTGCAAGGTTTCAAAGTTCTTTCAGAGTTTTTCAAGGGAACGTTTTTAATTCAAATAAGCAGAACAAATGGTTACGGGGTAGGAACAGATAGACATTACATAGTCATTTAGGCTTTTCCATAGTCTTTATTCGTACGATAAATGTATAGATATCGTTAGAGTTCCACGAGTCCACTATGATTTTGTTCTGTCCCTAGGCAGATTTTGATTTATATTTCAAATTTGTCATTCCGTCCGGTTCGGTCCGAGTCCTTCTCCCTCGCGCGACCCATAACCGCATATTCCGCCCGATCAGGTCGCGCCATGCACCATGTAAAAAAAATCAACTCACCGCCTTGCGCCGACGAGTATCACCTTGGAATTAGTCAACTTCTTTCTTCGCAACGCCTCCCTGCCGTCCCGCGTTTTGGCACACTTCGAACCGTCACTTCCTGCCCTACGCACGGCACATAATATTATTATTGAGGTATTTTCGCGCCATTTCTACCACGCGTTTGCCGCCATTTCGGGTTTCCGGTCGGGCGGATTTGAATTCGGAATGTTTTCGGGAAATGGAATCCGAATCACCCCAAATAAACATGTCGATTACACATTTGGCCTCATACACCAACACGTACATATTGGTGGAGACCATTTCAATCCATAGTTCACTCCTGACTTTTAACTAAAAATATGTACCTACGTTTATTAAGAAGTAACAGTAGCATAATCTTGAACTCTATCGGTCTTATTTATTACATTTGGTGAAATGCTTACTAAACGCGCAACTATATGTATAGTCACAACTAAATAGCTATGATCGGAATTAAAAAATCTTACTAATGAACTTATACAACGATGTGAATAACTAGTTTACCGTATTCCTTATGTGCACACTCATTTATTTATTTCATATGTTCGCATTGGCTTCACATCTATGTCAAAACGAGTGGGTTGTAGCCAACACTAAACTCTCCACATCATAGTAATTGTTCATTTTTCTTCTTGAAAGGTTGACAATCTCTAAATGCATTTTTATGAAGTACATTTCTATTAGATTCTAAATCAAATATAAGATTCCCAGAGCACAAAAGTTTTCACAATACACCATACACACAAAAACATTGTCACGGAAATCATAGTATGTATTTTCTACGTGATACCTTTTGAGAAATTTTAAGTAAAATTGCATTACCTAGCAAGATGAGCATGTATGAGACAGTGTATCAATGTTGATGAGGCGATGTATGTGTCAAGATAGAAGAATGCGGCGTTCGGTTCTAACTGCCTACCCCTTGAGGAATATAGAAGTGGAGGGTAAAAAATACACTTGTCTATAGAGACACATACAATATCAATATGAAGTTGATCACTCAATTTTCCCTTACAGAAGCTTTTTACTTCTGTTATATACGTTTTTCATACAAATATGAAATTTATTTCACGTTGGTATGGCAAACCATCAAATGTGCTTGGGATTATACTAAAAATCAGCTGGTGAAAACTTGTCCTCCTGCACCATAGTTGTGCCACTTGTTATCTCAATATTTTTTTAATAAAATCTTTTTGTAGTGTTGCAACATTCGCGTTGTTTTGATAGCTTTGGAAATATTTCCTGGTGGAAATTACATCGCCTTTTTAACTTTTAGATTAATAATTCAAATATCACGAGCGATATATGAATAATTCACCATAAAATGGAGATCAAACAATAAAATACCCATTTACACAAATATTCTACAACTGCATCGCATTGTCCTGTCAGCCATATTTCATTCCTTTAACCACAAATACTAGGAATAAATTGCTTATTTACATCACATAATAATATGTACTTTTTATATTCGGTATTACATACATACTTAATACCTACGAATTATGTGAAAAGCTCAAAATAATTTGTGTTCAATATTGTAATAAAATATTTTTTTCGCTGTGTCCTCTCTACACACCGATAATATATAATAATATAATTTAATATTCTACACATACAAAGAAACTATATACAACACAGACTATTGCATATCTACATTTTACATATGTATATACATACATACATAGCAGAGAGAACTGAACGCCAGACTCTTCTATCTTGACATAAATGCTTTACCTCATTTACATCCATGCATCGCGTCATACATGCTCTCCTATTATTCGTATGTTCCTATCTTTCAAAATCTTATTTGCATGATCATACCAACTCTTTCTCGACCCCCCCTACTTCTCATTCCAGTCTTTTTAGCCTTGAATACTTTCTTTATCGGGCGTTCGTCGTTCATGCTCTCTACATGTCCGTATCATCACAAACCATCATTAGATATGTAACTTATATATAATGTAATTTCATTTTAAATATAAAATACATAAACAACACAAATTCACAGTAAACAAACAAATAAAAAATCTTTACTATAACTTCTAAATTTCTTTACTAATGCAATTAAAAATTGAGTAATCATCTATGAAAAATGTTGTTAAAAATGTGAGATTTCAAGTCTTATTAAACCAAGTATCAAAATACATATATTTATAGCAATTAAATGATTTATGGAACTTGATTTTTTCTGACTACTCCCTGACACTATTTTATGGAAAAACAGGGGGGCGAGTCCAGTCAAACGGTGGAAACAAAACTCATGATAACCCATATCATGGATATAACTATCTTATGGAATTCTAAAATATCTTGGTATTATAGAAATCCATATTGTAATCCATATTGTTCGGCAACATAGAAAGAATGAGTGATGACCGTCTGACAAAAAAAGTATACAAGGCTGATAAAAGAGGAAAGAAAAGTAGAGGTCGGCCAAGAAAGAGTTGGTACGATCACATAAATGGGATTTTGAAAGATAGAGATGTTAGAAGTAAGAATAATAGGAGAGCGTGTATGAGATGATGTATGGACGTGTATGAAGCGAGGAATGTATGTCAAGAGAGAGGATTCTGGCATTCGGTTCTCTCTGCCTACCCCAAATAGGGAAATGGCTTGATGGTATGGTATGGTATATTGTATATCGCCTGAATTTTCGCAATGTGTATAGCTTTCGAGAAGCATTTAGCTGCCGATGATACCATCATACGTACAGTACATCTAACTTATACAATTTTATTCATGAACGTTTTGTACTGTGCTCAAAACACAATTCAAAACCATGTCTCCGCCAGGAATCAAACCCGTAACCTTAGACTTAAGACTCAGATATTTAAGTAATTGAACCACAGAGATCGAACTAACAAAAATATCTTAGGTACATACTATAACGCCATTAAAGGAGTAGGCAGAGAGATCCGAAAGTTATATATTTCTATCTTACCACGCATCACGTCTCATATACATATGTTCGTCTGTTATTCAAGCTCCTTAGATTGCCCTCTCTCGGAATATCATTCACATGATCAACCCATATTTTTCTTGGATGGCCTTGATCTCTTATTCCAATCCTGTCCGCTTTGTATATTTTCTTCGTCTGGCGTTCCTCATTCATTCTCCCCATGTGGCCGAATAAAATGAACTTATTTATTATAAGACAATTCTACAAATGTGTGTGTGTGTATCTTCGCTACGGTCCCCACAACTCGCATCCCGGGGCAATATTTCAGAATAATAATATATTCTGGTCACAAGTCCTGAGTCATTTATCAAAAACTAATCATTTCTCACACCGCATGTGTGACACACACACACATACACACACACTTCCGGAAAAGCAATTTGTCAAATAATTACACCTTCAATCGTAACATTTAGGTACACATAAATACACCCGAGCCACGTTGCCGACAAAACAGCATTTACATATATAAACATTATTTACTGCATCTATTATTTATGGAAATCCGTATTACATCAATTTAGTTTAACGTTTAACGAAAATAAATAGGTATTTCGACATTCGATAAAAATACACCACACGGTACTGAATTAACAAACTAAATATTATGTGTGTGTGTTTTTTTTGTTTCAAAGCAGTGTTTGAACTTTAATTGCTGTAATCTTTTTATTTATTACATTTCACGTCCAAATGACCACTTTTTCAATATTATGTACACAGGATAAAGGTTATACAGAGCTGACATAAGCTACTACTTTAGACATGAGGATTGGTACAATAAAGATCGTGGGGTATCCCAAACACATTCAATGTTTATGTAGATATGAATCGTAAATTAATGACACACTTATAAAGGTTGTCCCAGAAAGAACAGTCAAGCGGAAATCTAGAGGTAGACCACCCCTGGGGGTAACATAATACTCCTATTTTGTTTCGCGATTTTTTGTAGATTTAGAGCTATGATTTTTTTTCGAATTTTTTTGGCAAACTTTGTCTAAAAATATATTATTGGTCACATAGACATGAATTATCGAGATTGGTCACAGAGACATGAGTTATCGAGATTGGGCACAGAGACATGAATTATCGATATTGGTCACAGAGACATGAATTATCGAGATTGGTCACATAGACATGAATTATGGAGATTGGGCACAGAGACATGAATTATCAAGATTGGTCACAGAGACATGAATTATCAAGATTGGTCACATAGACATGAATTATCGAGCGGTGATAGCCCAGCGGTGAGGTCGTCGCCTCACATGCGTGAGGTCGACGGTTCGAATACGGGCGGGGCACGCACCTCTGGATTGTTAAAAAAAAATCTATGTGCGGATTTATATCACTAGCTATATGTGACCATGATCCAATTTGTCTGATTCCCCTTTCTAAGGGTTACGAAGGTCAGATGGCAGTCGCTTCAGTGTGATAATCAGACTCGCCAATTCCAGGATCATGGTCAAAGCGTACCCCGATAGAAACGGGATAAAAGCGCTAAGGGGAAAGAAAGGTCACAGAGACATGAATTATCAAGATTGGTCACAGAGACATGAATTATCGAGATTGGTCACAGAGATGTGAATTACCAATATTGGTCACAAAGAGATGAGTTATCGAGATTGGTCACAGAGGCATGAATTATCGAGATTGGTCATAGAGACATGAATTATCGAGATCGGTCACAGAGACATGAAAGTCTATGGAAAAAAAGCACATCAAAAGCATAATATAGCTGAATCTCCTATCTCGGTACATTGCTAGGTCTCCATTTTGCATGTTATTTTTACCCTCAAAAGATTAAAGAGTTTTTGTGATTTTCTTCCAGATGTTCCCGTCTGCAAGGACTCGAGCGAGCAGCTGTTTGGTGCCCTGAAACACGAGACCGTGGCCCTCAGGTGCGAGGTGGACGCCAACCCTCCTCTGGTCAGCTTCCACTGGACCTTCAACAACTCGGGGGAGCAGACGGAGGTGCCTCCGAGGCTGTACAGCGGAGAGGGCCTCATCTCCAGACTGAACTATACACCGGCTGGAGACATGGACTACGGGACACTGGCCTGCTGGGGTGTCAACGCTGTTGGACACCAGAGAGCGCCTTGTCTTTATCAACTGGTGGCAGCAGGTAACAGAAATATATTATTTAATTTTCTTAATTTGTGCAGTCAGAGTTAAATAACATAAAAATATAGATAATGGCCATCTATCGTATTATATGTAACTATCATCATTGATTAGATTCATTTAACATAAAATATATTCAATTAAAATAACATCACAGTTATCAATACCAACAATCTTTAAAATCTCTTCCTCAGACTTGATAAGACTATATTTATTAAATAAGATAAAATCATTTTTTCCTTTTTTCTTTTGTTTATCAGTTATTTGTTTTTTTATTGTTGGGATTATTATAGATGAATTGATAATATATAAAAACACTTTATAATCATCATGTAATATTTTTTAAAGAAAAAACAAAAAAAAAAATTATTTGGATTTACAGATGCCGATTGGGCTAATGATGTAGATGATAGAATATCATACAGTGGATTTTTATTTGTGTTAAGCGGAGCAGCCATTTCCTGGGAGTCCAGAAAACAAAGATCTCCTGCATTATCTGCTGCAGAAGCAGAGTACATTGCTTTGACGGAAGGTGCCAGAGAAGCAAAGGATTTAAAAGGACTCTTGCATTGGCTGTGGAGACCTCAGGGAACTGTAAAGTTATTTTGCGATAGTCAGAGTGCAGAGAGACTTTCAAGAAATTCTGGTTTTCATAAACGATCTAAACACATAGATCTTAAAAATCGTTATATAAACTATGCTGTGAAAACGAAAATAGTGCAAATTGAATATTTATCAACTGATCATATGGCAGCTGATAGTTTGACCAAAGGTTTAAATGGGACTAAAATTAAAGAGTTTTTGTCAGATTTTGGACTCGAAGAAGTTTAATTACAATTGTAAGGTTATGGGGGAGTGTTAGATATGGTTAGGTACCTATTAATAACTATACAATTGTATTTAACTCTATGGTTTGTTTATTGTTATCTATGTTAGTTGTACCTTTTTGTTTTTTCTTTAAAAAATATTACATGATGATTATAAAGTGTTTTTATATATTATCAATTCATCTATAATAATCCCAACATTTATATTATTTTGTTATTGTCACATTTTCTTTTATATATTTTTTTTTATTGTTGCTGGTTAGTTAAGTCTTAAGTAATGTTGTTCATCCCGCACCACCACCCGTTACTACGAAAGAACATAAGAAAAGTTCGGAGAACTCTAAAACTTGCAGACACTGCGCAAGTGCCAAAGAGAGCTTATTATGAGGAAACACCTGGCTCGCCGTTCTCTGAAAATATTTTTTTTTACAAATAGTCTTGAAAGCCCTCTTTGTTGCTCTTTGTGGCCATAAGGCCCGCATGTCCAATGGGTCAAAAGAAATTCCCTCGAACATCTTTGTAGAGCTGTCGTCAGAAAGTTGACACGGGGAAGATAGTGCATTCCCATAGGATATTATCAGGATTAATTTTTACAAAGCTTAATTTTATGTTAGAGAATCTTTTTTGCACTTAAAAAATTTGTTTTATTTTATGTTGGAAAATAGAAAGAAAAATATCATTAAAACACTATTTAATTTATCTTTGTGTACTGGCGTCCAAGTTCGATTATATGCAGAAGAGACTTTACTCATTATTTTTCGTTCATATATGTAGGTATTGATATAATTTATAAAGTTTACCTATATTTATTCAAGCAGCGGTGGAGATTTTTGCTAAGACCACAATGGCTTGCTGTTTTTTTTTTTTTGTTCATTTTCTTGTTTGTTTCCAGGGCGACCATTCCCCTTGTCAAACTGCACATTGGCCAATCAGAGTGCAGACGGACTACGTGTGGAGTGTCTCGAGGGATTCGACGGTGGACTGCCGCAAAGTTTTCTTATGGAATTATTAGAACTGCCTGGACTTAAGGTACCTAACAGTTTAATAATTACCTATACTATTAATATTTTATTCATCTGAATCAAAATAAACAAATATGTAGTTAAATTTTTAACTGCTGATATTTTCTAATAATTTTTTTATTATTAACGTTTTCGTATTTTGTTAGTTGTTTTCTTATTTATTTATTTTTTTTGTATTTACTAGTATGGTTAACTAGTAGAAATTGTCTACGGGCAATAAGTCCACCACATTATGTATTATTTCATTTTGCACATAGTAAAAGGCTTTTATTATTATAGATGATACATTTAATGATAGGTAAAATATGGAGGAAAAATGTATTATGAAATGACCAACAGCTGGAGGTACAGCTCTCTGGTACCATTTTATAAAAATAAGGGAGACTCTAAACAGTGCAAGAAATACAGAGCTATAAAATTGATAATAATAATGAACACTTCTTTGCACCCTGCGCAAGTGGCGATTTTATTGCCGTATGGCAATTTCTTCCAACTAACCAGTGTTTCCAACCCAGGGAAGCAACATAAGCTTGAGAAATGATTTTAAATAAATTTCTCATCTGATGGGAATCGAACGCAGAACGCCCGCACAGAAACCGAACAGCTTACCAACTGTGCCTTGGCGGTCGGTTAATTAATCTCACACACATTCAAAATATGAGAGAGAGAGAGAGAGAGAGAGAGAGAGAGATAGAGTAATGAACCGAAATTTGAGAGATTTGATTGAAATTACAGAAAGCCAGTGTGGTTTCGTATCTGGAAGATCCACACTGGACGCTATCCAAACGATAAGAATAACAATGGGAAAATATCGTGATAACAAAAAGGATTTGCACATGGTTTTCATTGACCTAGAAAAAGCTTTTGACAAAGTCCCTACAAAAATAATTTTGCAGGCTCTAAGATCTCAGGGCGTTCTTGAGCACTACATCACACTGCTCATTTACAAAAATTAGAGAACCAGCAGACATAAGCGAACCGTTTAACATAAGAGTCGGCGTCCATCAAGGTTCACCCCTGAGTCCATTGTTGTTCAACCTAGTGATGGACCACCTCACAGCAGGCATCCAGAGACAAGCACCCTGGAAGATATTAAATACTCACGATGTGGTTCTCATGAGCAAATCAATGGAAGACCTCCAGAATACCTTAGAGGACTGACGAGAAGCGCTTAAATTGAATCGCCTTAAAATAAGCCGGACAAAAACCGAGTACATGCCGTGTAACTCTGGACAACCACAAATGAGCCAAACACTATAACTCCAAGAATCACCTTTGCCAAAAACCGACAGCTTCAAATATTTGGGTTCATACTTGTTAAACCAAGAGATGTCAAGGATGACGTGGCCCATCGCATCTCTGTGGTCGTAGAATGCCCATCAAAATAAAAGGTCAGGTTTATAAAACTGTCATCACCAACATAGCTTCCACAAAGCTGAAATGAGAATGCTGAGATGGTCGGGGAGCGTGACTATGATGGACAGAATGTGGAATGACCATGTCCGAGGAAGCTTTGGCGTGGCCCTGATCACCGATAAGTTGCTCGATAGTAGATTGAGATGGTATGGACACGTCAAAAGGCAACCAGAGTACAATATGATACGGAGAGAGATGGATATCCAAGTGCAGGCCAGAAGACCAGTCAGACCGCTGACAATGTGGCACTCCACCGCCAGAAGAGATTTGCAGGAGGCTGACTAGCGCGAAGCAGACGCACATGAGCGAAAGACATGGCAATTGAGGACGAGGAGAACCGACCCCACATAATGGGAAGAAATGGCCAGGATGAAGAAGATTCATTTAGTGATATAAATGTAGACAATACGAACGCAGATAACCTTACCTTGATAGTATTTTTACATTTAAATATAAATATTGTACGGCGTAAACTATTTTTAATTATCTATGTTATAAAATTCTATGAATCAAAACTCGGCATCAATGAATTGGCTATAAATATTTCATATTCTACGCTTATTTCATGCAAACATGAATCAAAGCACTCAAAAATATAGCTTTATTTATTCATGTCAAATATAATTCAAGATTTTTACAGGCACATAATATTATACCAACATTATACTGCCTCATTGGCGCACGCCTTCGTTTCTGAGGTCCGTTTGAAGTGGCACAAGTTACACATCTTCTACATCAATCTTTTACATCTCCATTGTAATTGACCCAATAAAAACGTTGACGAATTTTTTCTGTGGTTTTTTTAACTCCCAAGTGTCCCCCAGACACATCATTGTGAAGCAGTTTAAGAACTTCAGGAATTCTCTTTAAATAGAAATAGTACTTAATTTCATAACACTATTATACAAGACTCAAGAGTGTCAAGTATGTATATATTTGTCAATAAAATAAATATACCTTCCATCGAAATAATCGTGGCGTATAAACTTTGTTTATATGAGTAGAAATAGGTGAAATCTATTTATGTATTAACTCCAGAATATTTACGACTGATTGATCCTTACCTTACATTAAATTTAATACCGAGAGAATATTACTATACAAATAATATTAATTGTACAAATGCATGAATAAAGCAATATAAGTTAGCATGAATCATATAAAACTAATCATTACAATATATTGGAAATTATATAAACTTATCATGACATATTATATGAATTTCGGAGTAGGTATTCCTTTATACTTTATATGGAGAAAATTATCAGAGTTAAATGATTAGTCGTCTTTCATATAAAAAAACGAGTGATACTAGTTGAGAATCAAGGCACTCAAGGCACCTACACGGTTTACGACCTCTCATCGGCTGGTTTATGTGATCACTTTATGCGCTTGCGCAACGTTCACCAATTATGCCTATTGAGTTCCCTTATATAGAAAACAAAATATCTTAAAATATTTATTAATTTGTGTTTAAGTTTTGTACGTATGTTTCAATTTATTATACATACTATCGCCATCGACAGTTGCATCAAGTGTGTTAGATGCAAATAGTAATAATATCTTTGTGCATAATAGGTAGGTATATCTTTTTGAGGGGAATTTTCGTAGAGATTTATATTTTTGACTTTGTTATTTTTCAGCTTCGCTATAATGTGAGCAGTACCAAAACACCGCCATCGTTTGAAATTGAGGGTCTGGAACCAGGAGCAAGCTACAGACTAAACATGTATGCTGTCAATGGAAAGGGAAGAAGTGACCCGGCAACTATAGAAACTGTTGTCTTCAAGGGACAAGCCAAGTTTGTTGGTAAGTTCATATTTATATCGCTGAAAAATGTTAGTAGCAATCAACACACACTATCATAGTTCATGTATTGTGTTATAGTTTTGGAATATTTATGGACCTAATTTACGACAGGTGTCTACTATGGGTATTAATGTGTTTGGATAGTGGACTATATAATAAACGATCTCACCGATGCTTCTCTTATTTCTGGTTCACTATGATTCTTTCTTTTCAGTGCACTGGTTGAAACATCCACACGCGGTGATCTTCAGACTTTTACTAATCTAGATACCTTCAACGTTTTTGGTGGTAAAGGTAGCCACATATTTTGTCCCTTGGGTAGTGACTAATCCAAAGCTCACCACGAGTCCTTAAGGGTCTCCGTTCATGCAAGTGAGATAAGAAGAGTAGATAACCATAATGTCTAGTGTCAATGTGCGATATCAATAATATATTTCATAAGGATTGAGCAGAATATGGCTTATTTAAAATATGACAAAACGCTAAAATGTTGTTTTAAATATAAATGGTAAGCTCCGTTTGGAAGAATAACGTAAAGAATATTCTACAAAGTGTCTAGGTAAACGTATCGCGGAGTTGAGAATACCTCTGTGAGAAAATATGTTCCTAATTTGATAATGACTGAACGCATCGTATTGTCGAGTAAATCAAGTAGTCTGTAGAGAGTACAGAGCCATTGTCATTTATCTGTTGTCAATTGTTGGGGGGCTGATCGAACACATCTGAAAAATTCCAGGCCACTATCAAGATACAAAAAGAGTGTCTTAAGATAGTGAACAGTGGAAATCGACGAGAGAGGCCTATTCCCAACAATGGACGAATGATGGCTGATGGTGATTGTAGAAGCATATTTACGGTGTATCCTTTCCTTGCCATTGTCCTCTCACCGATGTGTTTGAGAATTGTCACTTGGAAAGTTATTCGCATTAATTTTGGGTAACAATTAGTGACAATTGAAAAATAATGAGCACCTCAAAACATTAAAATGACTTTCTCTCTTCCGATTTTTAAGATCTTTCAGTAGTTTCATCAATTTCAGGTGGAGGAGGAAGCATCCCATTGAGCCCGGTGTTGGCTGGACTGATGGTGACTGCTGCACTGTTGGCTGCTGTGGTGTGTGTGGTTCTGGCTGCCCTCTACAGAAGACATGGATCTGCGGCGGCACCTCTGCCAGCTAAACATGCTCCACTCAGGTACCTATCAGCTTTTTATGTAGGACGTGGGCTTGTCCAACAAATGGACTTCAAATGAAAAAAATGTTTACAACAGTTAATTATTTTTTTGATATTTTGTTTTGAGCCATATTTAATTACCCGAGAAAATCTTTTCTTGTTCTACAACATTACTCTCTCTTTTATACCCTTTCATATCTGATTGTAGGCTTTGCTTTTGCATTACACTTAATTGAGTTTTTTTTTCTAATATTAAATCAAGTTTAATATCAAACGAAGAACTGTGTTGTGAATCAAAAAAAAAAAATTGCTATACGTTTCAAGGCTAAAACATAAGAAGTAGATTTTTTGAATGTGTCTACGTAAGGGACACCAACTATTAGGAATTGGGTACATTTTACTCTACCGAAAAAGTTAACTGCATAGCGTTGGGGAGGGTTTTCAATCTGCTAAAGAAAATATTAATCTTAAAAAGACCCGGGTTGTAAGAAGGTGGAAACACAGAAATCGGAAGATCATTCCACGGTCGGACTGCTCGAGTTCAAGAAGCGACTGGTTCGTGTATGTTGAAGGTTAATCTATTCCAAAATTATTAGTATGCTAGAATATTAATTTATTTATTTACGGCATCAATTGCCTTTTGCATGCGCAAATGATTAGATGGGTCGGTGGCAGAGCGGTTAGCGCGCTGGGCTAGTAATCCAGTGGTCGCGAGTTCGAATCCTGCCTCAACCGATTTCGTTCACCTATAGCACAAGCATTTATTTACTTATTTTAGGGAACGTAGGAAGATGTATTGCGAGGCAGTGGTTTTGGAGAGCCTGATCTATTACAGGATCCAACTCCACTGTCATCGTTCACCAGTAGCTCAGTGATAGAAAAGCAAAAGTCTCTGCTGTCATAACTAGTGCTTACAATGACTCTCAGGGGTTCTATCTCGTCATAAACTTGAATGAGACCAAATAAGAAAATAAAAGAATTTTATAAAAAAAAATATTATATTAATAATTAAGATCAAATTTAAAGAAATAGATTTGTTGCAAGGATTCTTGTGATAAAGACAAAGTTTTTAAGAACAAATTAACATTTATTTTTAATATTAAGTATTGTACAAGTTTACTAATTTCAATCCCATGAATGAATCTATTATAATTTAAATAAAAGATATGAAGACTAACTAAAATATTAAGGTTGTTAACTCTTAAATAATATAAGTAAAATTAAGAATGTAAATTACTTGAAAATATAAAACATCAAAAGATTTAAATCGTCAAAAGAGAATTCTCTTTATATTGGAATGTTAAATAAACCGAACTAATTATAAGTATGAGAATTGATATTAAGTTTATCACAAATTGATAATTCACCGATAGACAATCAAAAATAAAATCATTCTACCTACGCTCGTCTCAATCTAAATCCTACTAAATGTTATAATTTATTAATTCCAAATACAACAAATAAAGAAATCCAGCATGAGTCAAGGACGTCATCATCACTCATCATACGGTGAACTTTATACATCAAAATTCACCCCTTCAGAGATGAATGAAGTGTGAAAGAATTTTTAATATTCTGAAATCCATATTGTGGTAATCAATTAGTACAGAGTTTCTTCCTAGTGAATGGTATCATCATATGAGCAATCCAAACTTCAATATCACGTCGAAACTTCTAAATATTTCCTTTTTGGATAGATTAACATGAAATCAATCCTCTCAATGTCATCCCTCAAGTAAATCCTCAGTTAAAATCCAAATTTATAATTTTCTTTTCACAGTCATCTTTAATAGAACTTTTCATAAGTTTTACTTCCCATGGTCACATTCTCGTCGATAAAAATTGATATACAATCAATATGAGTCGTCTCATGATAAATTATAGATGTTCAAACAAGATGTCAAGTACCAATACAAAACATGAACGAAACAGGACGAAATAAACGTGGTACGTTAATCAAATTGACTTGAAACGACGTAGGACAGGACAAAAAAATATAAAACGGGTGGAATAATGGGAAATCTGACTTAAGACTTTCCTATGAAAAGAAGAATGATTTACGCTTACAAACTGTATCAATTCACGATCTACCACAAATATTGAATGTAATAAAATATCGAAAGGACTTACCCATTTTCCCGTTTCACTATTTTTAATTAAATAACGTCACCCGCCATCTTATAAATGGCTGTGACTCGTTAACACAACAATTTTATTAAGAAAAAGCGCCTTTTCGGAATGACAATCCTATTTAAGCGGTCAAATGATAAATGTTGCTAGTTTGCAAAATAACTCAGTGTGTCAGATTTAAAAAAAAAATTATAAATTATTTAATTTTATCTAATTCCTAGCCAGTATTTATAACGTAACGTGACAGTATATGTACTTGTTTAACAAGGAAAAAAAAATACAAAAACATAGAAAAATAAAATAATCATTCTTAGAAAAAACGAGTGGGTTGTGGCCAACGCTAAACTCCTCACTAACAAGTCACTCCATAAAGTATTCAAATTTTATATGGAAAATTTCAGCATTTTCATGAAATGAGTTTGTTCAATTATTTTTTTATTTTAATATTTTATAATGAAAACTTGATAATTCTTCAAAGCCATTTTATGAAACTGATGTGTCTTTTTACAAATTCGAAAATAAAAATTTTAAATTTTAAGCTTGGGGTTACTTTAAAATATTAGAAGTTTAAAAAATTGAGAAGCATTATTCAGATATCCTTCAAAATCTAATGGGGTCTAAGTGAGTATTAGATATACACATTTGCAAAATTTGAATAGAATCAAATGAGTACTTTAGTCTATAATCGATAAAGTAAAATAAACACACCGTACATAACACATAACACATCATAGCACATAGGACATAGCACACACACACACAGATACATTGTGACGAAACTTTCAGAATACAATCTCAGCATGATACTAGTTGATAATCTGCAATAAAAAATAGCCTTAAAAATTGCGAAAACATAACTCCCCATTATATCCCCTTGGGTTTGTGAGGAGTTAAAATTAATTGAAGTAATAAAAAGTAATCTAGTAATTCTGGGTTCGAATCTTTACATGACTGAATTCATTCACCTATATAACAATCATATCAGGGAATATAAAACTATTTATTTTATTCAAATGACATTTTCACCCTTGTAAAAAAATAAGTACAGTGAAAAGATTTCATAAAACAATTTTATTTTCAATTATAAAGTCGCCGTATTTTTTATTTTTTTTTTCCGTGAAAAAGAAAGATTTTTAAGTAAATTGATTATCTATTAATAATAAGAAAAATATTTTACAAATTATAATAAATAAACCCAAATTCCGTTAAAATTTCTTATTTTTAAATCAATATTTTTTATAGTTTAAGAATCAATGTTGGCAAATATATTTTAAAATGAATTTTCTTTTACGACTCTGTATGTTTTTCTCGGAACTAATATGTCCAAACCACTGGTCCATGTCGGAAATTCGGCTAGGTCTATTTTTGCTTCAGTTGCTTCCTCTTGTAATTGTATTTGCACACCACTAGATATTTCGCACATATTTCTGATAAATTCTATGAGAATCCCAATATTACAGTTGGGATTTGTCATAAAACAGACTTCATCGTTCTCTGTCAACGTTTCTTTAGAACATTTCGACGATATATCCATTTTTGATTTTGACTTTTTGAACTTTATGATTACGTACATTTTTATTTAAGATTTTTCTATAGTATCTTTAACTGTCATTTTATTATTTTGATATTTTATTAATTATTATTCACTTACATCACATAATAAAACTGAACATCTTACGATACCCACAATTATAGACAGAATTAATTTTACTGGGAATTCTGACGTTAATATATATTTATTACAATTGTGTCGTAAATAACCATGAATGACATGTCAATTGACCTTGTTGTTTCGATTAATTTGATTTTATTTTATCATAGATTAAAATTATTAGAACAATATTTTAAACAATTTTAATGTTCCTATTATTTGAATATTGAAACTGTTTCCTGATACAGGGTTGCCATGTAGAAATATCACATGAGAAAATTCATAAAAAAATGGTAAAAAAATACGAAAATTAGACATTATGTTTTATTTTACTCCTCACTAACCCCAGGGTATATAGTGGGCAGTTATGATTTCGAAATTTTCAAGGCGATTTTTTATTGCAGATTATCAACTAGTATCATGCTAAGATTGTATTCTGAAAGTTTCATCACAATGTTTCTGTGTGTGTTGTGTATTATGTCCTGTGTGCTATGTACGGCGTGTTTTTTTACTTTATCGATCATAGACTAAAGTACTCATTCGATTCCTTTCAAATTTTGCAAATTTGTATATCTAATACTCGCTTAGACCCCATTGGATTTTTAAGGATATCTGAATAGTGCTTCTCATTTTTTTTAACTGTCAAATATTTTTATGTAACCCCAAGCTCAAGAAACTTTAAATTTGAAATTGTTATTTTCAAATTGGTAAAAAGGCACATCACTTTCATAAAATGCCATTAAAAAATTATCAAGTTTTCATAATAAAATATTTAGATAAAAAATAAGTCATTTCATGAATTTCCTGAAAATTTTCCATAAAAAATTTGAATAATAATAATAATGAAAATTTCCTTGCACACTGCGCAAGTTGCGAGTTTATTGCCGTATGGCAATTTCTTCCAACTAACCAGTGTTTCCAGCCCACAGAAGCAATATTTGCGTGAGAAATAAATTTAAATAAATTTCTCCTCTGCTGGGAATCGAACCCAGGATGCCCGCACAGAAACCAAACGGCTTTATGAAGTGATTTGTTAGTGAGGAGTTTTTCGTTGGCCACAACTCACTCGTGTTAATTAAGTTTTATATTTTATTTCGAATGCATTGATTTTTTGTTTTACATTTCTCCAGTGATGTAGATTTAGTATAATGTCTACTCGTTGAATACCCTTAATTATACATTGTCATTAAACTATTTTGCAGGCCAGTGGACGGCTCCCACAGGTCTGGTGAGAGCCTCTGCACGGAGAGCTTGGGTCCTCCCTCCCTGGGCGCTATGCCCCGCCCTCCCTCGCCCTTGGACTACCCCGCTTGTGTAGCCGCTGGGGCACTGCCCCTCCTGCACCCCACACAGCCACTCACACAAGACAACGAGGACACCGATCCAGACATCATTCCGAACCAATACGGTAAGATTATCATTTATTATTATAATCAAACAAGCAGCCAAGCTGATATTAACATTGTACATTGCACCAAGAACAACTGTCATGATCAGCAGATTGTCCATATATATCTATTTATGATAAATTTCATAGACTTGCCTTTGTAAATATGCTAAGTTAGTTTAGCTTAGCTCGCATAGCTGAGGTCATTTTTCATATAAATGTGCAGACGGCAAACTATGTGAGCTAGTATGAAAAATGACCTCAGCTATGCGAGCTAAGTTAAACTAACTTATTTTTTTTTTAAGAATGAATATGTCCTTGAAGCAAGTACATAAACATCATCATCATCGTTAGCGCCACAGCCCTGTGTGGGCCCTGGCCTCCTCCAGAATCCTTCTCCAGCCGTCCCTGTCCTCCACCGCTCTCCTCCAGTTTGCTATTCCAATCGCCCTTATGTCATCTTCTGTATCGTCCAGCCATCTTAGCTTGGGCCTGCCTCTACTTCTTCTGCCCTCTGGATTGGTATTAAGAATAACCTTTTTGGGGACACGATCATCATTCATCCAGCTGACATGTCCCAACATCCTCATACATTCCCTAAATTAAGTATAAATGCTTGTGCTATAGACGAACGAAATCGGTCGTGGCAGGATTCGACCTCGCGACCACTGGATTACAAACCCAGCGCGCTAACCACTTTGCCACCATCCATCTAACTTAGCTTAGCGTTTGGTCTGCAACCGGCTTTTGTGTCTTCACGAAGAGTATGTAATAGAATGATATATGATAGAATAAAAAATGAGTACATAAGGAGGGAATGCAAGATGAAGAAGAGTATTATAAATAAAATGAAAGTGAATTCCTTGAGGTGGTTTGGACATATTGAAAGAATGAATGATGAACGACTGACCAAAAAAATATACATGGGTGTAAGAGATGGAGTGAATAGTAGGGGGCGCCCCAGAAAGGGATGGCATGACCATTTGAATGATATTTTGAAAGAAGGAAATATAAGAAGCTTGAATAATCGACGAGCATGTATGAGACAATGCATGGATGTAAAGGAAGCTAGGAATGTATGCAAAAATAGAGGAGTATGGCGCTCGGTTCTCTCTGCTTACCCCGTAAGGGTTATGGCGTGATGGTATGTATGTATGTACATTGCCTCAATATCTCATGCGCACGTGCACACATCTTCACTGCGCTTACACACATCTCATTGATAGTCATAGTTTCTATTAATTGATAGTGAAATTTTGTATTTCACGTTTTGTCAATGTTAATGGTATTAATATTGCACAGCTCCCCAAGTTAGGTATACAAGATCATGATTATATTTAATTAAATCCACAATTTTTTATTATTGTTCCGTAGTTTGACTGATGATAATATGACTCATGATATACTTTATATTATCTCCTTGTTGATTCAAAATATATCTGACTGTTGTAGAGAGAAGACCTGTAACAAAAGGGTACATGAGCCTTCAAAGGACTCCGTCCCAACGACTCATCAGCAAGGCAAGCAGTGAAGAGGAGAGGTCAGACCCTGATGGAGGGGTCTATCAATTCAAACCAAAGGATCTTAAAATTACACCAACCAACGTAATATTACTTTTTTATCTTTTATTTTTTTACTGACAAAAACCAGGGAAAAAATCCAATGTTTGCGTATATGCAATTTAAAAAAATATATTCGATTTATATTTTTTTACAGTGTTTAATGCTTTGCTTTGAACAAAACTGAACTTTCAGCGACTTTGGAATGATCTTGAATCATTAAACGGCGCTATAAATACCAATTATTATTTAATATTTATATATTTAACTATTTTTTCTTTATACATGTTTTAATCAGCATTTTTTAATCTGTCAATTGACATGGTTTCCAAACTCAGATATATATTACACAGTGAATTTATTTGACTTCCGATGACCGTTTCGGCTTACAAGGCCATAATGAACCAGTTGATTATGGCCTTGTAAGCTGAAACGGTCGTCGGAAGTTGAATAAATTCTTTGTAGAGTATATGTGTTCATATTTTTCATAATGTAAAAAAATATAAGTAATAATGAAAATCAAATTTATCACCAAAAAATGTTGAGTTACTTACTAATTTTTATGCGTTATTTAAAATGGTAGACTCACCATCAATCTAAAGTTTATAAATTTTTGTTATAAATGTTTTTTTATTTTCATGGATATATTTTTACTTTGCAGTCGTATCACAGCCTTGGAAGGGCCAACAAGGGTGTAAACGCTTGCAGCCCCCTATCTTCCGGTGTCAACGTTACCTCAACATTAACGATGCACCGACTTAGACCAGAAATAGTCACAACGTCGAATCGAATACAAGAAAGTTGTATTTAAAACTAAACATCTAGTAATCACCAAAAATGGACATTTTAAATAAATTATTGAAATGTAAAATTATACGATATACCTACTAGTGTTTCAGAATATGCTTCGTAGACTATGGGTACTTAATATTTTAAATTATAAGAAATGGACAATGATGAAACAAACAGTGTTAAATGAATAATCAAATATTATATTGTGAATACAAGCGTGGCTTGGATTTCAATTATTTGTGTATATATTTGAGTGTAATGTGAATACATGTAAAACAAAATTGTTTTTAGATTTTTTTCATGGAAAAATATAATAATCGAAATTAATGGAAACATTATTAATTATCTTAAATCATTCTTGTAAGCAGGGCATTTGTCATCCAAGATGGTGATACTATAGATTTTTACTATAATATACCTAGATGTAGTACTCTGTGCAAAAAGTGAGTCATGGAATATCGCGCGTTTGACGTTTTGGTTGGCAACATATTTCAGTTTTCCATACATTTCAATTCTAGATAAATGTTCTCTAAATTATTAATAATTAAAATGTTTTTTAGACAAATAAATCCGAAAACAATTCACATTAGTCGTTATTTTCTATAGAAAAACGATGTGAACCAAAACGTAAAAAATCCCCCCTGAAAAATGACTCAAATTCTTCTTCTTCTTCTTCTTCAGCCTGTTTTCATCCATTCTTGGACATAGGCCTCCCCCTTGATCCTCCACAACTCCCTGTCTTGGGCACACTGCATCCATCTCCCTCCGGCACATTTCTTGATGTCATCAGACCACCTTGCCTGGGGTCTGCCGACACCTCTTCGGCTTGTTCTCGGTCGCCATTCTACGATCTTTTTGGTCCATCGTGAATCCTGGAATCTGGCAATATGCCCAGCCCAGCTCCGCTTAAGGCCAGCGACCCTTTCCGCTTCATCGGCTACTTTGGTTCTTTGTCTTATCATAACATTCCGAATTCTGTCCCATATCTAGTATATTATATGAAAACCTATGGATGTAACAGTGTTCCATGACATTTTTAATGTTTCAAAAGCGATTAGACTATGCACTTTTGACATGTGGATAATTGATAAATTATTAAAAGTCATTTATTGAAATAAAATCAGCAATGTATGTATGCAATACGAGTGATATCTGAGATTGAAATATAATAAATTGAATTGTGGCTTAGAAAAGCTGTTATAAATTTCATTAAAATAATATCAAAATACAATATTTGAATATTTACTGAACTGATTTTTTTTTATTTTATTCTGAAAAATTGCTTTCAGGGCATACTTTAATTTTCTTTAGAATGTTCTGTAAATTTGTAAATAAAAAACAAAGAAGCTATTGACTATTAAGGTAATGATAAAATAGTATTTATAAAATGTATACGTATGCATTTTGTTATGGACTGCAAATACGAAAATATAATCTTAATTATACGTACCTACATAATAATGATATTATTTTATAAGTTAATATTTTTATAAGAAAAAGCTCTTCGATATGTGAATTTTCTTTGTAAATAAGAGATAACTGTTTTTATTTACCACTAATTTTTTTTTTTGGTTGTTTTTGCTAATTTTCAAAAGGCAAATCAAGTCTTTACTGCACATTCAACATACTGATTGAATTTTTTTTGTTTTAAACTGGCCTAATATGAGATAGTAAATTAATGACTCAAATAAAAATTACTTGTACGCAAACTAATTAAATTACATAATCAGAGTTAATGATATATTATTACTAAATAATATCTAATATAAATTATTATTTATATAAATTATTATTTATATAAATTTAAACATTGATATTTTATATGTAAAATAATGTCATACTTATTTAATTATGTGTTTGGTTTTGAATTATTTAATGCTAATTTTGCCAACATTATTTGCATTTATTTTTCTTTAGAGACATTAATTCTAAAATATAAATAATGCCGTGATGTGATGTGCTCTGACGTGATGGCTAGCATTTATATGTCATATTCTGACGCCTTCTGATGATATTTTTAATTTAGTCCTAGCTCTCTCTCTCTAGCATACATTTTCAATGTTTTATCATCATTCCAATCATCCAATTCTAATTCAGAATATGAAGAAGATATTGAATATGTGATGCTATTTATGATTGTTAAACTATGAAATCCTTAATATGACTATAAAATAAAAATAAATAAAACAGGAAATAAAAGATGATATTGAGTTCAACCAATATTAAATATAGAAGATATAATAATACCTCTATTTTATTAGAAAATATTGGGTTGTTCAATTTTTTTTCCAATCTCCTCCCAAACAGTTGCTCTAATGAATGATCTTTAATCGAATATTCTTGAATCGAATATAAGAATTGTAGCTTTCATTATTTACAAAAAACCAATTCTCTCAATAGATGGCGTTCCAACAAAATAAATAAAAATAATAAGATTGTTGTTCATAATTTCACCCATAGATGGCTGTAGTAAAAATTCCTTATTTTCAAGCGAAAAGAATTTCAGTATTACAATATATAGAACTTTCAAAATTGAATTGATAGGGATCTCATTAAAAGGCATAATTGGTGAACGTTGCGCAAGCGCATAAAGTGATCACGTAAACCAGCCGATGACAGGTCGTAAGCCCTGTAGGTGCCTTGATTTCCCGGTTCTCCTACAATAAATATTCCAACTTCGTCTCTATTGAGATAATTAAAAATCTGTTAAAAAAATGAATGATCTTTACATTTTGTATCATAAATCACTGTATATTGACGTACTTTATGTGTGGATTTAAATCGGTCAAAAATGTATGTCAAGACAGATGAGTCTGGTGTTCGTTTCTCTTTGCCTACCCCAAATAGGAAAATGCCGTGATGGTATGTATGTTTTATTGCAATGAGGTCAACCATACTTTCTATTATATTTTATACTAACAAAAACATATTGGAGTCACAACACATCCCTGATGCTTGTACACTTGTATGTGTTTTGGTCGACACCGCCGCCGACCTCCACCACTCTGTTGCAGATCGAGATCACTTCTAATGTGAGACGTCAGAAGCCATCACAACACAGAAATATACTAAATGTATGATAACAATATCGCTTTGACGTACCACATCACATCAGACAAATATAAATCCGGCATAACTCTAATTGCAATAATGCAGAATCCTTTCATGCAAAGACAAATTGAATATTAAATGTACATTCCATAAAACACAACCCATAATTGGCCAGGAATCAACCAATATCTCAGATTCATGTCATATCAATATCCCTTATGATTTATGACTTTCCATATTTCCTCACGTTTGGCCTGTTTAATATATTTCACTCTTAAATACTTCTATGAAATTTATTTATCATAATAAACTTAAATGTGACGCTTTAATTTAAATAATGACAAAACTATGTAAAAATTACGATTATTTTACAAAGACATAAATGTTTTATTTCATGTTAAATTGCTCATATTATATTCAAAGTATGTACTTATTTGAAATTTTGTAAATATACTTTTCGTGTAGATTTTTTACTTTTATAATAAAATACGGCTTACCAAAACAAAAAAATAGTCTTCTTCTAAATTGAATTGAATGTCTGTCGAAATTGTTTGTATTGAGTTGATGAAAACTATAAAAAAATAATAATGTAGGTAGATCAATATGTCTTTTGATCAATAAATGAATTCAAAAAGTAAAATACGAAATGACTTTTTCAAATTTGAATAAAATACATTGTAATCGAGCATTAAATGTATAAATACTTGTGTGCAATATGATTTTTTATATTTATAATATTTTCGTGAGTGCATCACAATAGTATAAATCTTTCTTTTAACATGCCAAAAAGATTATACCTACTCATTAATTTAAGTGTATGATATATGTTTTCAATATCATATTTAAAATTATTGTTTAAGATTTCACTAATTTGTTTTGATTACAAAAATCAAATAATGTCCAGTAGAATCTTACCCGACTTAAAAAAACACAATATATTTAAAAAAATATAATGTGTAAAAAAATAAACTATTACGTTCTTTTGTTTCAAATTGCAGAATCTTGATAGTTAACAAATACTATACTTTTAAGAATTAAGATTGGTGTTAACTTGTATCAGTAAATGGCGCTATATTATTTTTATTTTTAATTTATAAAATATTAATAATCCATTACTTGTTATTTTATGTCATGTATGAAATATTGATCAATAACTTGAGAATTTGAGAGAGAGGGACTGTTTGCACAGATACCAACCAAGCAAATATCCAAATTTGCGCTCTGTGCAACGCATGGGATTTCTCGAGTTATTTGCCAACAACTTTACCTCTAATGTAGTACTCAAAAAAGCTTTAAATTTGTGTTATGTACACATATTTTTAAGTAACAATTATCTTTAATTATTTCATTAATTTATTTCATACCCACCTAATAACAACTTATTATAATACAGGTTATTGGCAAAATGTAATGAAAAAATATTTTTCAGCCAGTTAATTTATAAATAAAATAACTTAAAACAAGAATTAATTTATTAGTTAAAATGAGCCACAAAATAATAGCTACAAAGTATCAAGATAAGAATTAACACTTTTATCAAGTCACGCATAATGTTTTCAAAATATATTAATTTAAATTTGCTGTCTACCTACTCTATTTATATTTACACAAATTTTATTTATTGTATGTTTAATTATTTATTTGTTCAATGATAAACTGCATTATTTCCTTTCCTTTTGCATTTAACTAATTTTGATTATCATAATAAAACCATACCTAACCTAAGTAAAATGAATGTTGAACTAACAAAATCTCAAATACAAAACTTCAGTGTATTTCAATGTGTATATAGTCTGTAAATATCAAAATACATTAATATCATTCAATGAATATAACATAAATAAATTAATCTCTTGTGTTAAATTTTGTAAAAAATATTAATTTGTTAATAAATGTTTTAGAAAATACATAATATTTATAGGTAGTTAAGAGAAAACCAGATTAGTTCCAAGGTATATTTAAGTATTGATTAGTTTGAGATATTTATAAACCTTGTAAATACCTATACAATTTAGTTTTTAATTTTAACTGTGATGATGTATTCATATTTCTGTTATTTAAATAAATTTAATAAATGTATTATATACAAAATGAAAATCATTAAGAAAAAACTGGGTTTTAATTATTTTTCTAAATTACCTATGCCGTTCCAATTCCAATCAATTAGCACAAATTGATTCCAAAGTAGAATTACACTCAAAACTAAATCGTTTATCACCATGGACTCAAAAACGTATTTTTAATTCTGTACAATATTGTTTTACTTGACTCGTTTTAGTTAAAAAATGATAGGTAATAGATAACCATTTAAATATCGTACGATAAACAAAGTGCTGCGATTATTTCAATAATATAAATTTAATTCACACCGTGAGTGAAAAACTGGAGTATGTGCAAATACAATAGTTTGGAGATATGGGAGTTAAAGGGTTTCATATTTCTTGGAAAAATAGATTTATCAAAACTCTTTGGTTATCAAAACACTCACCGGTAATTGCTTCTCCTTGATGCAATCCAATATTTCAGAAGCTGCCTTCTCTTACTTTCTGATAATGCTTGAATTACTCCCATATCTTCAAATATAATATTTGCAAATACTTCAGTTTTACTCTCACGGTGCAATATGTATATGTATTTCGACGCTGAATTTATTTGGGATAAGTTACATACTCTATTCTGAAATAAAATAATACCCTGGCAAATAAAATTACCAACTATTTGACCATGAAGATTGTTGCACTGCTACATGACAACCCTACCAGTCCAGGCAGGCATGACTCTATATGGACAGAGTAGGGGTAAAGCATCTGCCACAACCCATATACGCTTAATTCTTTTTTGACTACCAAATTGTTTTGGTATTTTGTCTTTTCACAACATTTTGTTCGTCTCCGTTATTATTTTAAAAGATTTTCAACGTTTACAAATAAACTTGAAATATTATAGCTTCATGGCAACAACATTCATTCCAGTTTATCCTTGACTTTTGTATCTTCATGTAGTCAGCAGCTATTTGAGCAGTAACTCTTATTTGATCAATAACTCTTATTCGATTAATCCTTAAAATAAAATAAAATAAAATAATTAATAAGTACTTCTGATGACTTAAAATTAACCCCTCTTTATGCTGACATTACAATTGCAACACTTGTATAAATCATTATAGAATGATACATTATAATGTCTCAAATGAAATAGTTGAAACCATTGAGCAACCATTATTCTGTTCATATATTTTCAAATATATTCTACAGGGTTTTATTACCTTTGATTATGGGCAATTTATTGGAATATAACCCTACTACCTTACATTATAATTCTATGCCTACTATCTAACTGTTCCGCTAATGCAACGTCCATCTTTATATTTGTGTCACAAATTTCTCTCGGTTCGTTTTAATGGTGCATTTTGGTGTTATTATATTACATTAGTTTTCCTCCCCCGTACTATTTTTGTAGCTTCTCAGCAAATAGAAGATTAATCTTAGATTATACAGGGTGTCCCATAAGTCAACGTATTCCTTTTAAGGACTGTTATACCAACTCATGACTCTCCAGAATATGCAAATATGACCTTGGTAAAAGTGCCTTAGTTTTCGAGATATTGCTACTTTTACAAAGTGCCCGGAAATCTCCGCCTTAGATTGGTTTTTCCAGTGCCATATTTACAAATTTCAATATTTTGGAATTTTAATTTATGTTTTACAATCTTGAATAAGTCAGCTGTTGATCACAATCCAAAATAATAAAAAAACTTTTTTAATTGGCGCGAAAAAATATTTATGTCTCGGGTTATGAATTTAAAAAAAAATATTACCCAAATTTGATTGTTCACATTGAAAAAAAAAATGTATGACGCCAACCTGGCAAATTATTGCAAAAGTTGGCGCAATTATTGTTTTTTCCAAAATAGTATAACAATTACTATGTTTTATAGTAAAAAAAATAGATATTGCTATTTTACTTCAAAATGAGCTGATTGTGAAATTATTTAATTTAATAGGATTTCCGGCGTAAACACTTGCTTTTATTTATTAAAGTGACAAGGATTTATTTTGATTAAATAAAACATTCAAATAATCTAAAGGCAAGTGTTCACACTGAAATTTTGCTTCTTCTTTAGTAAATAAGTGAACTCTTTTTTTATTATTTTATAATTATAAAAATTAAAACCAATACTACAAATTGATAAAACTAACAAGTAAAACAACATTAAAAATAACAAAATCAAGACAAAAAGTAATGAAACAAATAGAACACAGCTAAAATTTAGAACTAGAATTAAAAATCTACATTAAAAACTATAGTTAAAAATCATACAAATCTATAGAATTACAAATCTTAAAAATTAAGTAACTAGAGTAAAAACTGACAAGCAAAAATTTTGCTTGGAATCCCGACAGGGAAAAAAATCCAATGTTTGCGCATATGCAATAATAAAAATATTCGATTACTTACACATTGGTACAAGTAGGTAAATAAGACAAAAATGACCTTATAAGTCTGGCGCAATTCAGGGGTGACTTCTATGCGAAAAATGCATTGTCACCTCAGATATAAGAATTGTAGCTTTCATTATTTACAAAAAACCAATTCTCTCAATAGATGGCGTTCCAACAAAATAAATAAAAATAATAAGATTGTTGTTCATAATTTCACCCATAGATGGCTGTATTAAAAATTCCTTATTTTCAAGCGAAAAGAATTTCAGTATTACAATAGGTATATAGAACTTTCAAAATTGAATTGATAGGGATCTCATTAAAAGGCATAATTGGTGAACGTTGCGCAAGCGCATAAAGTGATCACGTAAACCAGCCGATGACAGGTCGTAAGCCCTGTAGGTGCCTTGATTTCCCGGTTCTCCTACAGTAAATATTCCAACTTCGTCTCTATTGAGATAATTAAAAATCTGTTAAAAAATATCTTTGACTCCCGACAGGGAAAAAAATCCAATGTTTGCGCATATGCAATAATAAAAATATTCGATTTAATTTGATGTTCATTTGTGTTTTGTGTGGTTTAAATCATGTATTTTCTTTTGTTTTGTCAGTTTTTTCGCTGTAGTAATTTTTATTCTTGCTTTTACTATTTTTAAGGATACATTATGCATGTTAATTTTATCCATTTGCAGTTGGCTTGTGGTTTGTACTACTTAAATTAACATTCTACATAATTTTTTGCTTGGCCAGTTTTTACTCTAGTTATTTAATTTTAAAGATCATCATTTAAAGACATCAAATTAAATGTTCAAATTGCATGCCACCAGTTTCAATACAAATTCGGCATCTTTTTAAATAAGAAGTTTTAATCCATCTTCCAATTTTTTGCTTGCCAGTTTTTACTCTAGTTACTTAATTTTCAAGATTTGTAATTCTATAGATTTGTATGATTTTTAACTATACTTTTTAATGTAGATTTTTAATTCTAGTTCTAAATTTTAGCTGTGTTCTATTTGTTTCATTACTTATTGTCTTGATTTTGTTATTTTTAATGTTGTTTTACTTGTTAGTTTTATCAATTTGCAGTATTGGTTTTAATTGGTTATAATTATAAAATAATAAAAAAAGAGTTCACTTATTTACTAAAGAAGAAGCAAAATTTCAGTGTGAACACTTGCCTTTAGATTATTTGAATGTTTTATTTAATCAAAATAAATCCTTGTCACTTTAATAAATAAAAGCAAGTGTTTACGCCGGAAATCCTATTAAATTAAATAATTTCACAATCAGCTCATTTTGAAGTAAAATAGCAATATCTATTTTTTTTACTGTAAAACATAGTAATTGTTATACTATTTTGGAAATAGCAATAATTGCGCCAACTTTTGCAACAATTTGCCAGGTTAGCGTGATACATTTTTTTTCAGTGTGAACAATCAAAGTTGGGTAATATTTTTTTTTAAATTCATAACCCGGGACATAAATATTTTTCTCGCGCCAAATAAAAAAGTTTTATTATTATTTTGGATTGTGATCAACAGCTGAGTTATTCAAGTTTGTAAAACATAAAATAAAATTCCAAAATATAGAAATTTGTAAATATGGCACTGGAAAAACCAATCTAAGGCGGAGATTTCCGGGCACTTTGTAAAAGTAGCAATATCTCGAAAACTAAGGCACTTTTACCAAGGTCATATTTGCATATTCTGGCGAGTCATGAGTTGGTATAACAGTCCTTAAAAGGAATACGTTGACTGGACACCCTGCATATGATACAGATACCTAGTCAGCGCAATGAATGTATGCTAACTAAAACTACGCTGAAACAGACGAATTTCACTCACCCGGCCGTATACGTACACCTACCGATACGCACACCTACATAATACGTAGACCAACCGATCTACCGCCTCACACACACATGTAAAAAAAACTTGACATACATTTGAATTCGAAATTTGTACTACACGCGGCTTTTGTACCTTATGATTCTATGAGATTAATATTTGTTATGCCCGAAAAAAATATTGCCGAAAAACAATGATTTTTATTATTTTTTTTCCACGGCAACATTTCTGAAAGCAGCTAGCGCTCGTTGCGGGCAAGCAACGAAACTTTCAGCTAGCAGCTAGCACGCGCTATGGCACGCGCTCTCTTGGCATTCGACGCTGGTGAAGGACGGACGGTTTGGTGTGACGCCGTCATCGGTTGACACGTGCTCCCGATGGCGGCCATATTTTCGACAGCGCAGGAGGTCTGCTTGACAGGACCTGTCACGCGCATGGACGCTGATGGTGCCCCAGAACCAAGATGAGGGCATCAACAGGACAGGAGGTTGGAGGCAGAGCGCAGTGTGGCGAGATGCGCCGTCATAGCGTGCCGTGGGGCACAGAGCCAGCCATGGGTGACGGTCTGGAGGAGGAGAAGAAGAAACCACGCCGGACACGAGGAAGACCTGCTAGCCTGACGCAGAGGCTAGGCCCCGCCGATCTACAGTCACCACGTGGAAGACAGTGACATGCCTGGAGGAAGGATGTCGCTGTACCCTGGGGCGGTATATTCTGGTCGGCGTCTTTTCGTGTGTTCGCGTGTGTTTGACAGTTCGTTTCGGTAGATGCCACGTGTTTCTGTTTTATTTGTTGTCTGTTGTTTTTTATTTAATTATTTTTTTTGCCATGGACCATTTGTGAATATTATAAATAAAAAAGCGCCGTACTAAAACAATTTTTAAGTGTCGCCCTCATTTTTCTCTCATTTTCTTCCCCACACCTTGGCTTGATGTTTCCTCGTGGTAGACGAGAGGTCTCATCATATTAAAAAAAACTTGATATTGGTAAACATTTTCAAGTTTGAGATATATCACGATAAAAAGTGTACATAAAATACCATAACCATAGAAATTGTCTAAAATTTTCTATGGAAAGCCGCTTCGTTCGATTTGAGGTTATACGTCAAAATTCAAATTTAGTTTGTGCATGTTGTTTTAACGATAACAAATAAGACAATTAATTTAAAACAATGGATATAAGTATCGGCAGTCCAGGCGGACTTAATAGCCCGTTTTCACCAAAGTCAAGACATTCTGTAACATCAAAACGTACATCTCTTTTATCAAATTTTCGCACCCAAAGGTATTCGCACTCTGACACTAACCTTACATTGTGAATAAATTGTAAACAGCTTATTATAATTTGTATTTCATTGTTTTCTTTCAGCAAATTGAAAGTATCCGGTCGTTTAAATCAAAATACTCAAACTATCTTGAAGACGACATCAAATACAGTAGAAACTTACGGTCTTCCGTTACCGGTTTTAGTGACAGAAACTTTAACATTTGCGGATGGTAAGCTATACAAAATATACGTATGTTTGTTTTTTCTTTATAAGATTTTCAATTTTACAATTATTATTTTAACGTCATAATCACAATGGGTCAGTAGCAGAACAGCTAACGCGATAAACAAGTAATCCAGTAAATGTTGAGTTCAAATCCTGACTTGACTTGTTTCATTCACTCACCATTGCACAAGCATTTGCTTTATTAAGAGAATATATTTGGATGTATTATGTTCTTGTTAAAAAAACATTATCCATTCTTTAAAAAAAATAGCACTTGAAGTATATTTCCACATTAAGTAACATAGGAATAAATATGTCATTTAAAAAGAACACAGAATTCAAAATCATTATCTATATCAATAATGCAATTGACATGACTGACTGAGTCAGTCATACGGAAGTAAATTTTAGAAAACAAATTGGGTTTATAACAAAACTTTCCACCGAAGAAGGATTTTTTGAAATTCCGACCCTAAGGGGAAAAATAGGGTTGACAGTTTTTTTTTTAGAATATACAAATATTTCGGAAACTAGACATGATATGAACTTGAGATTTGGCATATCAATATTCCCATTGAAAGTAAAGAAACAAAGTATAACAGTGATGATGATGATTGAAACTAATTATTTGGATGTTTAGCCATTTTTCTGTATATTTTTATATAGGGATGATTTTTAAGTGTATTAATAAGCCAAAAAATAATTTTATCGAAATTTCCCAAAAATATTTTCTAAGAAGGATCATAATGTGTTATTCTGTGCTAAACATCCATTCATTTGTTCTAAGAAGGATCATAATGTGTTATTCTGTGCTAAACATCCATTCATTTGTTCTAAGAAGGATCATAATGTGTTATTCTGTGCTAAACATCCATTCATTTGTTCAGATATCCTAACACTTTTTATATTCCTAATTGTAATAACAACTACACTCAGAATGTTTTTGTGTACTATGCTTGCACGGTGTACAATGCTTTCTTTAATACACTCTACATCTCTGCGAGCTCTCACATTGCATTTTGGACACCTGTCTCCTCCTATCTTTCCTAGTACTTTGATTTAATCTTATTTTTTTTTATGTACTAATAAATTAATTATGTAATATTTTTGTAATTAATATTAATTATCCTATTGAATAATGCATGGAGTATTTACTGGTCTACTAATAACTACTCTACTAGGTCTACTAGGTGACAATAACATCTGTCAAAGTGCGCGCTGTTAATCTTTTCACGCATTATTTTTATTAAAATTACCATCATTATTATATCTAAACAAGCTAAATACGAATGTTAATCTATTGTAATAATTAAATAGTTGTATATTTTGATTTTCTTTTTGTGATGAGAGACATTCCAATCTGGATGTAACGAAAACAAAATACAAGAGTTATAGTTCATTTATATAAACGAAAACTTAAAAGTTATATATCGTTTGATGTGCAATTGAAGTGAGAAAATTCTTAGTGTCCAATATCTGTACGATTGTTCTTCAAAATGAGCGATGACAAGGTGAGAAAGAATTGCCCGTGTGGGTCTTGTGGAAACGTTGTTAGCCCTACCAAGAAACTTAAATGTGGTAGGTGCTATAATAGTTATCACTTCCGCTGTGTCAAGATGACCAAGACTAACTATACTAAGATGTCATGCTTAACACGCTCTACATGGAGATGCGACCAGTGCGCATTGCATGACCCGCGCGGAAGCCCGTTGCAATCCGTGATGGGTCCCCTGGACGTTCCTGTAACCCCGCCAGCTAGGTCGGACTCAGAGGGCGCTCCCCTTCAGGATTGGGTGGTGGAGATGGAGGCTAGGATCATGGCTCGGGTGGAATCTGAAATGGGCGAATTAAGGAAAACTATAGAGACTCTTGTTAGGTCTAACGAGGAGAAGGACGAGATCATCAAGGGGCTAAGGTCTGGTGTAGATATGGCTGCCAATTTGGAGAAAATGGAGAAACAACTGGTGACCTTGGAGAACAAGTGCGAAAGACAGGAAAAAGCGGCACTAGGGTCATCCCTAGTTTTAAGAGGTGTTCCTGTGGTACCAGGTGAAGGCATCACGGAACTGAAGGGACTGGTGCACAACCTATGCACCGTCATAGGTTCGGATACAGGACTGAAAGATGTCAAAGATATCAAGAGACACACTAGTAAAGGAGAATCACCGGGTGTGGTGCAAGTCACTTTCTTTGGTGGAATGGCCAGGGAGGAGTTATTAACAAGTATTAAAAAATATAATCGTTCTCAGGCTCCTGAAAAGAAAATTAACTCATCATTACTGGGAATGTCTGGACCTGTCCGACCCATCTTTGTTTCGGAGTGCCTGACTCCTAAATCTAGATACCTATTTAACCTCGCAAGAGCAAAGAAGAGAGAATTAAGCTACAAATATCTATGGACAAAAAATGGAACAATATTTATTAAGAAGACAGATGAAGATAAGCCTATATTGCTGAACAGTATTTCTGTGATAGAGGGGCTAAAGTGATTTATCTCAATGTGAATTTAGTGTGGGTGTTATAAGGAATATATTATGTATATGAGATCACCCTATTAAGAAAATTAGAGGTAAATTATGTTTCATTTATACTTTTTTGTTTTTATTTGTAAGACTTTTCACTCGCAAACTGTGTTTATTATTATAATTATTATTTATATATTATACACATGTATTTAACTTTCCTAATCTCATATTTTAAAGGTTTTTCATTGGCAATTTATTTTAATAATATTTCATATATACCATTCATACATATATAAGACTCTTTTTCCACTTATACTTTTTATCCCTAGGATTTTTCTCTCACAAACTAGTGATTAATTATGGATTATATGTTTTTTTGTTCAATTTGCCTTATCTCATTTTATAAGAGTTTTAATTGTATGTATTATATGCTTTTATACCTATTATTATTGGAAAGTTTTCATTAATAATTTATCTTTTATTAATACATGTAACATTCAACATGTAATTTACTCTTATTTAACTAAATATATTTTTTATCTTTTATTAATGTATTATGTAACATTTAACATGTGTAACGCACGGATTTGCAATCCTAATGCGTATCTCCTCGCACAGTACACCATATGATCCTTGTCACACCATATCTACTCCCACTACACACCACTAGCGCCGTGTCACTCCAAGGGACTAAAAACGGGGCTATTTAAGGAGCTGGAGCACCTAAGAGAAGTCAGAAATCAGTGCGCTTTCAATTAGGTACTTCCAATTGGTTGGAATACCTACTACGAAAGGTTGATTACTCGCATACCTAATACTTCATCTTTGGGTGAATATTGGAATTATACCTACTGATACTTCATCGTTGGGTGAATATTGGTAGTATACCTAACAACCAATACTTCCACTTGGGTGGGATATTGAATACGTACGGGTAGAATATAGAAAAAACCTTCTCGCCGGGAATACCTCTGTTTGTTTTAACCATATATAATATCACTCCGATAACACTTGGGAGAACCCAATATTGACATTTTGTACCAAATTCATCTTGTTCATAATATAATAAAGTATCTGTGATTTGACAAGTTGTGTATTTGAATTAACTGTTCCCAAATATATATACAAATAAATACCAGAACGTTAAAAGTGACGCCGCAACGTGGACCCAAGTTAACTATCGCGAGTGTTTCAAGTAATGAACTTACATCTATGTTGAACTATATTATACCTGTGTTAAAATTGTGTTGAACCAAACGTGTTAAAATTGTGTCAAACTATAAACGTGTTAAAATTGTGTCGAACTATAACTGTGTTAAATTTAGAACTGTTATAAAAACTATACCTGTGTTGAAATGGTGTTGGCTAGTATTGTGTTTGGTCTCAGTGTACCCACATATATTAAATTTATATCATAATGGCCAAGAACGTCTCTTTCACGCCCGAACAGTGGGCGGAGTTCATTGAGGCATTACAGTCCTCAAAGAAGGAGAGTTTTATTAAGTGCACCGCCCGTTATGATGGTGTATGCGATAAAACGAAGCTAGATGGATTTATCGCTGCAGTGAAAGTATTCAAATCATCACAGAATACGGATGATCCAGAAGCGCTTACCAGTATGCCACTCACTATGCACTCGGAGCTGTTTTAGTCCAGGGGGAGAGTCGAGTTATCCTCGCGCTACCGACGACAGCACTTCCAATTGGTTGGGATACTGTTAATCGGAAAGCCTACTGATACTCCATCGTCGGGTGGATATTGGTGTTAAAGGTATCATTCTAATACTTCCACGGGAGGTGGGATATTGAATACCTACGGGCGCTATAGGATAAGAATATCTCACAACACTTCGATAGCCCTTGGCTCCTGCAAACATACCCGCTATACTGGAGGACACCACTCCAAAGTTGTCAGACGCACTTGACACGCTGCAAACATACCCGCTATACTGGAGGACACCACTCCAAAGTTGTCAGACGCACTTGACACGCTGCAAACATACCCGCTATACTGGAGGACGCCACTCCAAAGTTGTCAGACGCACTTGACACGCTGCAAACATACCCGCTATACTGGAGGACACCACTCCAAAGTTGTCAGACGCACTTGACACGCTGCAAACATACCCGCTATACTGGAGGACGCCACTCCAAAGTTGTCAGACGCACTTGACACGCTGCAAACATACCCGCTATACTGGAGGACACCACTCCAAAGTTGTCAGACGCACTTGACACGCTGCAAACATACCCGCTATACTGGAGGACACCACTCCAAAGTTGTCAGACGCACTTGACACGCTGCAAACCAAACAAAATGTACTCAAGAAGGGGATTCAGCAGCTGAACTTAATTTTCTGGATCTTCAGCGAGGCCGTCCCCGAGGCAGGAAGTCCCAGTGCTAGATCTTCAGCGAGGACGTTCTTCGATCTAGAGGGGGAGATTGTAAAGCACGGATTTGCAATCCTAATGCGTATCTCCTCGCACAGTACACCATATGATCCTTGTCACACCATATCTACTCCCACTACACACCACTAGCGCCGTGTCACTCCAAGGGACTAAAAACGGGGCTATTTAAGGAGCTGGAGCACCTAAGAGAAGTCAGAAATCAGTGCGCTTTCAATTAGGTACTTCCAATTGGTTGGAATACCTACTACGAAAGGTTGATTACTCGCATACCTAATACTTCATCTTTGGGTGAATATTGGAATTATACCTACTGATACTTCATCGTTGGGTGAATATTGGTAGTATACCTAACAACCAATACTTCCACTTGGGTGGGATATTGAATACGTACGGGTAGAATATAGAAAAAACCTTCTTGCCGGGAATACATCTGTTTGTTTTAACCATATATAATATCACTCCGATAACACTTGGGAGAACCCAATATTGACATTTTGTACCAAATTCATCTTGTTCATAATATAATAAAGTATCTGTGATTTGACAAGTTGTGTATTTGAATTAACTGTTCCCAAATATATATACAAATAAATACCAGAACGTTAAACATGTAATTTACTCTTATTTCACTTATATTTTTTATCTTTATAAGAATTTTCTTTCACACACTCATAATTATAATAAATGTATTTTTTTAATTATGTATCATCACATCTTATAAAAGTTTTCATGAATGCCTCATATATCGCTCGTTTGGGGGAACAATGACATATTTCAGAAAAAGTGATTTTGAGATAAACGCGTTTGAAGATTTAAAATATGATTAATACAAACTTAGTGAATTTGTCGGTGTTGACTTATAAATAAGTTGTATTGATATTATATTATTTTATTAAGCGTGTATTCATTTTATTTGAAATGGTATTATTTAAAATGCCGGCGGAAACAATCAAAGTACCTAGTACATGTGATGTTTTTGTTGAGGAATAAGACTTCTAGTGACTGTTTTGAGATATGTCATTGTTTATGAATCTGGTTTTGGATAATGTAATTAACTATATATCTTGTTTGTTTTATTTATACATCTTCTTGTACATAATATAAACAAATGTAATTGTACACTGGCGGGCTTATTGCCATTAGGTAATAAGCCCGCAATTATCCACATCTCATCTAAAAGTTTTCATTGATATCTCATATAATGTAACATTTAACTTAGTAATTGATATTTTTTTATATTTTACTCATACTCTTTTCTCTCTCCTTGTTTATTAATAATTATTTTTGTTTTTTTTAATGTTTTTAAGACTTCTCTCTCACAAACTGAAAATCATGTTCAATTAAAAAATTATGTTTTTTAATTTACTCAACTTCTTCTTTTTCTTTTTTTTTACTATTTTCTGTTTTTCTTTTATGAATATCTGGTACTGTACTTGCTTTTCTTATTTATATTGTTTTCGTGTACCTTCGGCATTATTTATTATTTGGTTGCTGTATATTTTTGTTGTTGGTTGCGTTGCGGTGCTTCACTCCATTGACTTTGTGCGTATTGTGCTGTTTATGTGTATGTATTTGAACGTAATTCTCGTGTTGAGCGATTTTAGTAGTGAAATATTTTCATTGATAATAATTATTCAGAATGAGTCTATTCAGGAATAAAAAAAGGAGCTTAACCATAGGCTTACTAAATGCTCAATCTCTAGGCACGGGGTTCGATGATCTGTGTGTTTATATGGATGAACATGAAATTGATGTGCTTGCCCTGAACGAGACGTGGATTGATGAGGTCAGAGGTGCAACGGATAGGGCCATACCAGGTTACACTTTATATTTGGCACCACGACCAAGTCGAGGTGGAGGTGTAGGTTTTTATGTTCGTCGCGGACTTTCCTGTACGATTTTATCATATGAAAATAAATATTTAGAACAAATGTGGATAAAAATCAAGGCTCCAAACATCAGTATGATATTGGGTACATTATATAGACCGCATAGTAAGGGCGTAGGTGAATCAATTGAATGTATTAGTGATAATATATCTAACTTCATTTTTCATTGTGATAATATTTTTGTGCTAGGTGATCTTAATATTAATATTACGGACACCAAAGAAACTAATGCAAGAAAACTTTTGGAATCATTTAATATTTTTAATATGACTTCAGTTATGCATGAATCTACGAGAGTAACAAATACTTCATCAAAGATCATAGATTTGGTATTCACTAATGCACCTGAGAGAGTTACAAATCTCAGAGTGCATCATTGCAAGGATATGAGTGATCATGGTTTAATTGTTTGCGACTTAAAATTTCCTAAACCTAGAAAAGTAACAAAAACAATATCATTTAGAAATATCAAAGATATTGATGTAAATAATCTCAGTGCCGAAATAAATAATGGTCCGTTAGAATACATAAGATCAATAAATAATGTAGATGATATGGTTAAAATTTTCAATTCATATGTTATAGATTTATTTGACACCTTTGCACCAATACATACGAAAATAATAAGGGACAGACACAAACCTTGGATAACTGATACGATAAAATATATGATGCGGGTTAGAGACCGCGCCTATAGCCGATATCTAAAAACCAAAGCAGATATGCATTACACGTATTATAAGCAATTACGAAATTTGGTAACCTCCTCTATAAAAAGAGAAAATTCAGCTTTTTTCGCATATAACGTCAATTGTAATATTCACGATTCAAAAAAACTTTGGAAATCTCTGTCAAGCAGCCTTGAATTAAAGGAAAAACAACCCAGTATATCAACTGAATTAAATGATCCAGACAAAATTAATAACCATTTTATAAACCTAAATCAAAATATATCACACAACGTAGACTTACTTAATTACTATAATGTGAACAAGTATATAACCTCACAGTCTTTTAAGCTCCAAACTGTAGACGAAGCTGCAATTAGTAAACACATACAAACTATTAAATCTAATGCTATCGGGTGTGATGGTATTAGTATAAATATGATAAATCTCATTCTACCTTATACGCTTAGTACTATTACAACTATAATTAATAAATCATTGACATCTAGTACGGTACCAGAGATCTGGAAAAATGCACTTGTAAAACCACTGCCCAAAAAGACACCGATTTCAAGCTTAAATGATCTTAGACCAATTAGTATATTGCCCACTCTATCTAAATTACTTGAGAAAATCGTGTTTGATCAAACAGTAAAATATGCGGAAAAATGTAAAATTATACCCCCTCATCAGTCCGGCTTTCGTAAGGGTTACAGCACCACTTCAGCATTACAATGCATTACCGATGATTTACACACTTCATGTGACAAGGGAAAAGTATCAATATTGGTACTTCTCGATTTCTCCAAAGCTTTTGACATGATAAGTATTCCATTGCTCATATCGAAATTGCAGTTCTATGGATTTGACGATGGAACTATCAGATGGTTCCAAAGTTATTTCAGAGGAAGAACTCAGCGTCTGGTCTGCAGTGAACTCGGTGGGTCTTTGAAATACTCTACTGCTGTTAAGCTGACTCGTGGCGTTCCACAAGGGTCCATACTTGGACCATTGTTATTTGCTATATACACAGCTGATATGATGAATGTTCTAAATTATTGCAAATCACATATGTACGCAGATGACTCGCAAGTTTATTTGTCTTTTGAGCAACACAACGTGCAATCGGCCGTGGACATGATAAATACTGATTTGACTAAAATTCATGCATGGGCACAAGCCCATGCACTACTTCTCAACCCCCAAAAGACTGTAGCACTGGTTGTGGGCCCAAAACAAAAAATTACTGCTGTGGAGAGCAGCGGCTTTAGGGTTGTCATTGATTCCACTGACATTCCATTTGTAAGCGTTGCACGTAATCTCGGTATAGTAATGGACCAACGGTTGAAATATGAAGAACATATAAAAAAAAAGGTGCAATGGGGCTATTCAAGGCTACGCCTTTTATATAAAATTCGAGAATATGTTTCGGTCAATGTTCGCAAACTGCTGACAGATAGTCTTGTTTTATCCATATTAGACTATGGGGATGCGGTGTATGGTCCTTCTTTGATAAAGAATACACAAAAGCAAGTGCAACGTATCCAAAATGCGTGTGCACGTTTTTGTTACAAAATATCTAGGCGAGCACATGTTTCTCCATACCTTAAGCAGCACGGGATACTGAATATGTTTAACAGAAGGAAGTTTCATCGTCTGTGTCAAATTTTCAGAATCATTAAAAGTAAGACACCTTCCTATCTGTATGACAGATTACAGTGGTCCCGTGATATTCACATGTATGCTACGAGACAAAGAGACCATCTACTTATTCTCCCCAGACATCGAACTACTGCCTTTGAAGGGAGTTATTCATACACATCAACCAAATATTGGAATGAATTGCCGCAGCACATTCGTACAGCAGCGTCACTGCGGAGCTTTAAAAAGCATTGCAGTGAATGGCTATTAAGTACACAAAATTAACCTATAATACAAGTAATAGTGCATTCTTTGTAAATTTATTTATTTTTATTTATTTTTTCTCATGTTTTTTTTTACTTAATTCTTTTCTTTTTATTTTTCCTGTTTAAATATTTTCGTATATAATTATATTTTTATTTTTTTTTTTTCTTTTCTTCTTTTGTATTATTACCTATATATTTTGTGATTGTTCAAGGCATTGCTGAAAACCAGCTGCACTGTGGGTCTCCACGGGTGTACAGCTGAGCAATAGCCTATTTGTTGCAAAATAATGCAAAACATGTATAATTGTTTGTTTTTTCTTTTCTCATTTATATGCAACAAATAAATTATTATTTATTTATTTTATTTATTTATTTAATAAAGCAATGCATATTTACTCTTTTTTTGTGTAGACTGTATAACTCTCCATCAACGAATAAATAAAAAATAATAAAATAAAGTCAATTATAAGGTGTAAAGGAGTGGGGGGGTAGTTATTATTGTAGCATCATATCTCGCAAACTAATCATGTTGAAAATCATGATGTATTTTTAATGTATCTTATTATTAGTGTCCGACCGAAACAGGATTTTCTACCGAACCCGAATCTTCGGTATCTCTTTCAGTTTCGGCCGAAACCGAAACTTTTCTAGACAGTTAAAATATATTGTTTACTGAAATTTGGCTTATTGACATTTAACACGTGTTCAATGAAATAAAAAACAATACTTGAAGTTAGTATGTGGAAAAATATTTTTTATTTCTGCTAATAAAAAAATCGAAATATCATTAATAAATTAAATTATTAGTAATTAAAAAGCCTAATATTGTACGCTAAAAAAAGCAGTTTTTCTACATTTTTTTTTCTACGACTGGCCGGCGAACTCAACTGATGAACTGATTGATGATGGCGGGTCACACTCGAGTCACGAACTTACCCGAAGTCAGCCTAACGACGCGCGATAATTCACGAACACAGAGTTTCGGTGCGGCCGAAGGTTCGGCAGATTTTCTGCCGAAACCGAAACTGATGCCGAAACTAGATTTTATTGTCGAAACTTGCCGATACCGAAACTGAACCTTCGGTCGGTCACTACTTATTATATTACTTCTGTAATAAATTATAATATCTTAGGCGACTTCCTACATAGGTGATTCAAAGCGAATGCGAAGCGGCGCGGCGCGAAAATAACAAACAGTCGGTAACTATGGAAGTGTCCTACATTACATACCGCGAGTAGGTTTTGATGCGGCGCGATGCGAAGCGAACGCGATCAGTTGGTTTGATATTTTCGCGCGAATTGATAGCGGTGCCATTGTTTTTTTGACATCTCAGAAACAGAAATTTTAATTTCTGTCCATGAACGTCCCATATTATGGAACAAAAGAATTATTATCGAACCGCAAATTTTAGGATTTGGCAAAAATAAATGGGACTACAAGTAAACACATTTATTTATTATTGCTATTTTACACTAGGATGTTGTTCAAAACACACAAAGTTTTCTCTCGCTTGCACGAATGTCAAATTTTGATATGTTTCCCGGAAAGATGTAAATTCAGTCTCATTTATAAATTCAAGATCACGTAATTCTTCATACAAATTGTGATATCCCCCATAAATATGCCTCTCTAAGTACACAATATTAGTTTCACTTCTCTGCCGTACATACTTCTTGAGTATTTTATATACTTACGTATCCATGACAGTAGCTGGCGGCAGAGGGAACGATTCGCGCACACGTAGGACAGAGCCGCCGCGTCGCACCGCATCGCATTGAATTCGCTTGTATCCGCATCGCTTCTCAATCGCGTTCGCTTTGAATTGCCTACGTAGGACGTAGCGTTATACTGTGTTATTATTAAATTGTATGTATTTTGAATACACATTAATTATTTGTGTATTGTATTTATAATACAAAACACCACATTTACTGAATGATTAATTTACTGAATTTCTTTAATTGAATTTGTCTGTCTGTAGCTACCGCCCAAATATCCGCCCGCCTATCTCCCGGTGGTTGGGGCTGGGTGGTCTGCGGGCGTCGACTGCTGGTGTGGCCGTATCGCGAGCCCCGTCCCTCCCGCGGTCCCCCCACAGCACCGGGAACCCCCTCACAGTCTCCCTCGGTCACCTGCTACGAGCTGACCCTGCCCCAGACTGACTTGGACCACAAGGCTGATCTCGTCTGCGTCTACACCACCGAAGGGAATCAGGTAACCTATGAAATCAATGAACATAAAAGAATTCTTAGTATCATTTTGTTTTTTATTTCATGTACTTTATAATTCGTCGTTCATTTTAATGTAATTAATAAATGCACGATTTTATGTATGTATGCATATTTTATTTAGATGTAATAAATAAATGCATTTTCTTCATCTAGTATAACCAATAAGCATATTAAGAAGTTGAAAAAATAAAAGTTTTCACGGTATGAAATATATAAAAACAACAAAAAACAGTAACATATTCAAATTTACACAAAAATACAAAGGAAGCACACAATATATTAAAATAACTTTTCCTTTATGTATTCAACATTTAGGCGACGAAAAGCGGCAAGACCAGATGCTTCCTTCACACATTCTAGCAAATCATTAAACAGTTGATGTACTTTGTAATACACATTATTTTGTGTACCTGCCAGGTTAGTCTGAGGCAGTCTAAAGTCCCGCCGACTTCTCGTCGGGTAGGAGTGTGCGTCGAAATTATACAGAACATTTTTTTGCAAATATCGCGGTGATAGTATATGTTTTAATTTATGCATAAAAATTAGTACCTACATTTAAAATTATTTTATGTTTTATTGACAACAACTTCAACATATCAAGCATATATTTGATTCGGGTAAATCTGCTGCATTTTAAATAAAAATAAATTATAACAAAATTGACTCTGGCCAATGTTCCTCCATTTGAGGTTACAAGAACCATTAAAGTAATAAATAAATAAAATCATATTTTCAAATGTTTGAATGTTAACTTTGTGGTTCATATTTAACAAATTAAATTTAAAGATATAATGATAATTTTTCGGAATTCGCAGAACACTTAGTACTTAATGATCATCAATTTAATATGCAATCGGGAACAAAAATTTTACACGTCAATAAAGTAGGTCTCCGTCTTGATAATTTAGAGTCGCTAGAAATTAAAAAGTGTATTAATTCAAAACAGAACATAATAAACAATCAGTTAAATTTATCTTTCAGTCCATTATTAAATATGTTTCCTTTTACTTCTAATCCTTCAGCCAATCATACCCACCCTGCACAAGACCTAACCCTAAGTACCCCCACCCTACCTCTACCTCCGCCCCCATAGATTTCTTGTAAGCACGTCGTCACATTCTGTTTCAGTTGAAAGTTAGCCTGATGAGGGAACGGTTAGTTCCGAAACCGGTCGCATCGTTTCAACCAAAAAACGTGGTTAATACAAAGTTATATCTTTAAATTTAAATAAAATCATATTTAAAATCAGCCAACCTACTCTCAAAACTAATAATACAAATCTAATTTCATATTATGCTTAGAGCTTGCCTACCAGTCGCCTGCGTACTTTCTAATTATCAACTATTACAATTATAACATACCTACCTACTGACTTATTTATTACTACCTACTGACTTATTTATTATTATAAAGGTAAGTTCTTTGGATAAATTTGAAATTGCGATTGGATTTTAATGTCCGTATTTGGCTTCATATATATTGAAATTTATGCATTCGGGGACAAGAAAAAAACTAAAGGATTTTTTTTTTCAAACCGTTGATTCACACATTAGTTTTGTGCAATAATGTTAAATATATTTTCTAGGAATCTATAAAGTCAACAAATCTGGAAAACTTATAATAAACACTTTTTTTGCGGGCACCAGTTCTTAAGGAGAACACACTTAGGCCAATTGGCCCTTTGTGATACCACCTCCTCCCCCTTACTTATCCACCCTGAACCAGCCTAAGTGGCTAATGAATGTCATAACGTCTCCGATATCGGCTGACGCTATGTCCATTAGATCATCATAGAAGAAACTCCCCAAGGAGCTTCTCCTAATTCTAGAAAGAACAGTATAGTGACAGAGGAAGTGGACCTCGGTCTTTTCTTCTTCTTCGTCTTGGCATTCTCTGCAGTAATGGTATCTCTCCTCCCGCCCTAGCCTTCTGGCATGCTTTTCTATGATCCAGTGTCTCATTAATACCAACATGACTCTGGCAAGTGAGTCTCTTCTGAACGAGAGTATTTCTCTGGTTCTTCTGAGATCATATTTTGGCCATGTTTGTTTGCCAATGGAGCATGTACTTTCCTCAGACCACGATTTTTTTTGTTTAATTTTATTCATACATTTGTTTTATGCAATATTGTGAAATATATTTTCTAAGAATGTATTTAGCCAACAAATCTGGAAAACTTATAATAAACACTTCTTTACACGCTGTGAAAATACAATATTATGAATCCATAAACAGTGACAACTGCTCTGTTTAGGGCTATGGTGGATAAATCAATACAAATAATAGTTTTGTAGAATTCATCTTTCTTCTTCTTTGGTTTCATTCTTAGGGATTGACTGGCAGCAGAGTGATGCATCTCTTCCTCATACGTAGTAGGAGATACACTTCATGTAGTGGCACATCTGTTCTAGATTTTCCCCATGGGAACGACCTCTGCCGGTTGTTCCCTCTACCATTACTTCCAAGATGATGTATAAGACATCTTCGTGTCTATTTATATTTGTTTTTTTTAGGTACCATCATGTATCGGTGTGTCTCCGGAGGGCACAATCAGATACTGGGCATCAGTCGGCCACGAAGGAAGCTACTGGGACGAGGAGGTAGATCTTCACGGTCAGGAATGTGACACCCTCAGGGAGGCCAGACCAACGTCGGGTTGTGTACTGGCCACAACTACATGCACCGTCGTCTACATACAACCAACCATCTCTGGTAAAACAACAATTTAACCATATTACCTACAATACACAAGTACATTATTATACAGTAACAAGCAATCATTGTGTCATGGCAGAGTGGGCATTGTACTGAAATAGCATTCCAGTGATGGCGAGTTTGAACCAGCATTTATGATTAATAATTTAAAGTTATTTGTATAGCGACATTTTATGATTCGAGATCATACCAAGGGCGCTGATAGTTTAATGTTGTGTAAACAAAGCTGTTTTTAGTCCTTTAGTGAAAGTGCTGTTGCTTTGAGCACTGCGGACATCTAGAGACAGTGAATTCCACTTAATAGGACCACTCACACTAAAGCATCAGTCATAGTAAGCTGCTTTGTTGACTCTGTCCAACTCCTTTAAGGAATTGTTACTCTGTGATCCATAAGACCTGAGTGTGAGATGCCTCCCAGAGAGATCTCTTCTCTGACACAGCTCTTGTATATATTTTGGTGCCGGGTTGTTCAAAGCATTATATACTGTCACAAATTTTGTAATCAATTCACTCTGGACACTTAATTTAGGGAATGTAGAAGATGTAGATGTCTAACAAGGAATATTATTTTTTGTAACGCCATCTATTGAGAAATTGTTTTTGTAAACAATGAAAGCAACAGTCCTTATACATGAAGTGACAATGCTTTTGCACAGATGTCACCCCTGAATCGTGTCAAAATTATAAATAAGTGCATTTTTGGCTTGTTTAATTTAGTGTACCAATGTGTAAGTAAATAAAATATTTTTACATTGGGTGCTGTAGGTGCCTTGAGTTAGTTCCTGGTTCTCCTATAATATTACAACTTCGTCTCTATTGAGATGTTAAAAATTTGTCATTAAATATCATTGAATACCGACAGGAAACATGAAATTCGATGTTTGCGTATGTAACTAAATATATTTGGTTAATAAGATGAGGTAGGTAATTATTTGTATGAGAGCTATGTATGAATTTGTTTAATGAATGTTTGTGTTGTTGCAGGTGGTTTCCATGCCGTCACTGCTAAGACTCTAACTGGATCAGGAGGTTGGTTGGGAGGAATTGGAAGGAAAGTTTCTTCTCTCTTCTTTTCAGCGATGCCCTCTTCACATTCTTCTGAAACTGTTAGATTTATTTTTATTTTATTACACACATTTATTTATTTATCTAAATTAAAAAAACAGAAAATATTTATATATACAGTGGACCCCCGTAATCCAGCCCTTATCCAAAACCCCCTCCCTGTAATCCATCATGACTTAACATGTACATGTACATATATTTATTACAGGAAATCTTTGTTACTACCATTTGTATATGTTATTTGTTGGATTACAAGGTACTCTTTTTCAAAATGTTCCGGACTGTGGGGGTCTATGGCAATACTCTATAATTCAACATCGCCTTGCAAAACGTTTATCGGATTACTAAGGCTCGACTGTATATACTATATATATATATATATATATATATATATATATATATATATATATATATATATATATATATATATATATATATATATATATATATATATATATATATATATATATATATATATATATATATATATATATATATATATATATATATATATATATATATATATATATATATATATGTATATTAAATTACGATTATTGAAATAAGTTAAAATTCTACTGAACGGTTCAAGCAATTAAAGTTGATATTAGACTATAGTAGATTTCTTCATAATATTCGACTGGCTATGTTGACAGTCTTGATCTGCACGTGCTACAGGTATATTCAGCAAATGTCAACCCGTAGTGCAAGCCGTCACAAATGATTCTGTTTATGATATTGTTATTGAAAATTATTAATAAGTAATATTCAGAAATTGTTTCAATTGCCTGATTTCTTTTTTTAGTTTTTAAATATTTGTTTGACTTGTTGGTTGGTGTTTTGTTTTTGTATGACTTTTTTCTTACTTTCTCTTAATGTTTGTATTATTATCACATGAATCCCTCATCAAGTGCAAGATTCTAATATTTTTGATGAAATATCATCAAGCACAAGATTCTAATCTTTTTGATGAGGTATCATCAAGCACAAGATTCTAATATTTTTGATGAAGTAACATCAAGCACAAGATTCTAATATTTTTGATGAAGTAACATCAAGCACAAGATTCTAATATTTTTGATGAAGTAACATCAAGCACAAGATTCTAATAAATTTAATGAGGTATTGCAAAAATTTGTTTTAAGTAAATGTCCCATTTCCTGTAAATGTATGTTATGTTGCAATATTGTTTCAATCATTAAATAAATGTTATCTTCCAGCAATTGGTTGGTTTAGCCTCCCTGGGAGGGTCATCATACGAGGACTTGTCTCAGTGCACGTCCCCCGGTGGCAGCCCTAGTCCCCCCGGATGTGTGTGTGTTGTGGCTGGACTGAGGGTGCAGCTGTGGAGGGTGGGAGGGGGTGGTGGTGGTGGTGGGGGAGGGAGCGGTGGTGGAGGCAGTGAGGGGCTGGTAGCAGAAGCAGACCTACAGAGGACGCTGCAAGATGCCTTCCTTCATTCACATATATTTCCACAAAGTAAGATTTATATAGAGCAAGAGCTCGTAACCGCCAAACTTACATCATAGTATAGACTGAATTTTATAATTGCGTTAAGATACCACAGCAGGTAACGACGATTTGCTACTATGAACCCTGAATAGTGGTAGCTTTGGCTGATAACAGCTAGTAAAGTATGGAAAATTGCTATTTTAACGTGTCAATTAGGTATTGTACAGGCTGTCTCAAAAGAAAGTTTATATATAGTGGATCAATTAAAAACGAGTGGGTTGTGGCCAACACTAAACTCCTCACTAACAAGTCATTCTATAAAGTATTCAAATTTTGTATGGAAAATTTCCAACATTTTCATGAAATGAGTTTGTTAAATTATTTTTTATTTAAATATTTTATTATGAAAACTTGATAACTCTTCAATGCCATTTTATGAAAGTGATGTGCCTTTTTACGAATTTGAAAATGAAAATTTCAAATTTTAAGTTTCCTGAGGTTGGGGTCACTTTGAAATATTTGACAGTTAAAAAAATTGAGAAGCACTATTCATATATCGTTCATAATCTAATGGGATCTAATCAAGTATTAGATATACATATTTGCAAAATTTGAATAGAATCGAATGAGTATTTTAGTCTATAATCGATAAAGTAAATGAACACGCCGTACATAGCACATAGAACACACACACAGATACATTGTGATGAAACTTTCAGAAAACAATCTCAGCATGATACTAGTTGATAATCTGCAAAAAAAAAATACCCTTAAAAATTGCGAAAACATAACTCCCCACTATATCCCTTTGGGTTAGTGAGGGGTAAAAAGTAAGCCGTGTATTGAAAAAATGTTTATTAATTATTAAAGTACACTATTTGGGAATTTATTTCTTAAAAATAATATCTTCCAAATGTAGACCCTCGCGTTCTCAGCACTCATTTAATCAAACAGTAAAATTACTTATGACGGCTCGGCAGGTGGACTCAGTGATAGCTACCATTTCGTGAGGGATATTTTGTTTCAAATGCACCAGGGAATTCAGTTTATTGGCGTAAACTTTAGATTTAAGATAACCCCATGGGGTTAACAAATCAGGACTGCGTGGAGGCCAATTTATGTCACCTCTCCTGGAGATCAATTTGCCTGGAAAAATTTTACGAACTCGTGGCAGAGATGTATTGGACATGTGTGACGTTGCTCCGTCCTGCTGGAACCATGTTCTTTGGTTATAGCCAGGAAAGTTTTGCAGTTCAGGCACCAAGAAGTCGTCTAACATCTCCACATACAAATATAAACTTTCTTTTGATACACCTTGTATAAAGCTTTATGGTATAAAGTGTGATTTTTTTTACATTTGCTACGGAAGACTATTAGAAATCACTTACTCCTTTTACAGACACACTGGTTGGTGGAAATCCTCTAACAGACACCTTTAAAGTTCATTGACCAAGTCCAAGTGACAGTAATTTTGACTATGCCTGTCAATGCAATGTATGTACCACACAACATAAGGACAATTATAATTTATTTAACTTTGAAGGTGTCTGTCGGGTTTCCACCAACCAGTGTTTCTAAATGGAAGACGCCATTTCAATAATCTTTCGTAGAAAATAAAAAAGATCACACTTTATTCTAATGTAACTTTATTCTAGACCTTTGCAAAATATTACCCGCCAAAGCCACAACTACTCAGAGTTCATAGTAGCCAATTGTTGTTACCTGCTGAGGTGTACTTACAGTCGCGAGCTCTTGCTATAATACATTGTTATATTATTTATCTGTCAGTTCCTTATGCTCTCTAGGTAATAATTAGGGATGTTACGGAGCTTCGACTCCGACTCCGAAAGGTCGGAACTTCCGATTGATTTTACACCTCCGACTCCGACTTCGGTTCCGATAATTTTGAATCGGAGGTTATAACGAAGATCGAAACGTAGCGAGCAACAGCCATCCTGTTGATAAATTTGATGCATGGAAGAGCTTACTTAATGAGTACAACAAAGAAAAACGGATTCCTATCTGTGATTCCTATCCTTACTATGGTTAGGTATATAAATTCAAAATATCACACATTATACTCGATTGTTCGTCAATATTTATCGTGTCCACCAGGTTCAGTGGCAAGTGAGCAACTTTTTAGTGGTGCTGGTCTAATATATAAGCCGCTGAGAAATAGACTGGATGGAGATAAAGCTGCCAACCTTTTGTTTATTAAGTACAATTTGCTACTTCTAGAGTCACTTAAATTGATTTAAAATTTTAAATTATGTAGGTATATTTTTCTATTGTTGCATGTTATCTACGTATGAGTATTATCATTTATAGGTACTTGACCTGATTAAAATGGCTGATGACTGAATTATGTTTCTATTATTTCATTAGGCCTGCCCTTATATTAACTTAAAATCTGTGTCTTCTACTTCACCTCCGCCTTCGACTCCGGCTCCGACTCCAATATATATGATTTGAAACCTCCAGCTCCGACTCCGGTTCCGGTATACTCACCTCCGTAACATCCCTAGTAATAATACCTTATAATAATTTGATAAATAATAAAACATCCCTAGAAAAGGATGGCACGACCATGTGAACGATATTTTGAAAGATGGAATTGTAAGAAGCGTGAACAACATGTATGAGATGATGTATGAATATTGACGAAATGATGATTGTGTGTAAAGATAGAAAAATGTGGCATTCGGCTCTCTCTGCTACCCCGTGAGGTTCATGGCATAATGGTTAGTATGTATGAAACATATCAAAGTACTGTGTAGCAAGTATTTACATCTCCAGGAGTGCGTTCAGATAGAACACTGGACGTCGAGTGTCGGATGTACCTGAAGTTGCAGATATTGGTGTTTTTCACACCAATCTCACTGATTTATGAATTGCCGTTGAATTTTCAGCTCTGGGGGATCATTAGTATTTATTAATGTGATAAAATTACAAAACTATTTTATTACAGGTGTGTTGATACCTGTTCTCCTATTCTATCCTCGTCCCTATTGAGATTATAATAATAATAATAAAATACTTTTATTGCTTTATACAACGTGGCGGACTTATTGCCCGCAGGCAATCTCTACCAGTCAAGATTAAAGTTTGTGGAAAAAAAAACAATATTATATTAGTTGCATGAATGTAAAGGAATCTATCATATTTATTCTTTTTATAACAGAAACAATTTTATTCTTCACATAACAAAATATATTTAAAAAAATCTTTTTATATCAAAGTTAACAGAAGCTTACCATATTTTTCTTAAAATAAAATTGAATGCCCATATTCAAAATTATAATAAACTAAAATTGGAACACACAATATTCTTATGTAGATACAACTACGCCCCCAAGTCAAATTGAAAACGCTGTTCGTTTTCGCCAAGCGCTAATTTTTTTTGTATGGGATTTGACGTTTGTTGTTTGTTATTGTAGAAAAAATTTCTACAACAAACGTCAAATCCCATACAAAAAAAATTAGCGCTTGGCGAAAACGAACAGCGTTTTCAATTTGACTTGGGGGCTACATATAATTAAATTATGTTTTAGGTACCTACCACTAAATTCATACATTACAGAATCATGAATCGTTGCAAGAAGTTAGGTATGTACATTTTATATTTTCAGGTGATCCTGGACTGCTCAATGTGACAATTTTGGATATTCAGCCGTGGAACGAAGGTTTACTGCTTTTGGTATCGGCATTCAACACCATGAGAATGCCTCAAATAAAATATGCTCTCGGTAAGTCATGTGATGTAAATTATTCAAAGTTTAGATAAATTTTTGACTTTTTTTTTTATAATACAATCAATTTATGAATGTTCTCAAAAGAAACAAAGTTATATTTCAATTACAAACGTACATAGTACACACACAGATACATTGTGATGAAACTTTCAGAATACAATCTGGGCTTGATTCTAGTTGATAATCTGAAATAAAAAAACAGCCTTAAAAATTGTGAATTCATAACTCCCCACTTGCCCCTTGGGGTAGTGAGGAATCAAAAAGTGTTAGTTCCATAAAAGTATTTTGTTGGAATTATGCTTACAAAATTAAATGTCAAATGCAATTATTGAGAATATTTCGTACAAAAATAATTCTGGTTCTCCTATATTATATTATTATATTCCAACTTCATCCCGATTGAGATATCATCATCATCATCATAAGCTCGACAGCCCTGGGTGAGTCTTGGCTGAATCCAGGAGTCTCCTCTATTCCCGTCTATCTGCTGATGACACAGACCATCCATCAGGTCCTTGGTCTTCTTAGTGGCTTCAACCTTGTGGCACAGAGAGTGTGGGTGTTTTGCGGAATTGTCTTCGTACATTCAGATTATGTGACCAGTCCATCTCAAGTGTCCTATCTTGATGTAACTGATCACATCGGGCTCTCCATAGATCTCATATAGCTCCCTGTTGTATCGACGACGCCAACCATTATTCTCTCTTATTGGCCTATAGATTGTTCGAAGGATTCTTCTCTCAAAAGTCGCTATGGATCTTTCAATTTGCTTAGTCATCACCCAGGTTTCGGAAGCATACGTAAGGACCATCTTGATGAGTGTATGCTAAAAATAAAACTAATAAGTTGTTGATTTTTTTTTATATATAAGTTGTTTATTAAAATGTCTTTTGTTATTTCCAGTCCACATGTGTGTAGAGGAGCAAGGTGGATTGGGTCAGCTACTGGGAGTGGTGGCTTTGACAGTCGGCGGACAAAATAGTATTGGGGATGGTCCACTCGGTCTGCTGTCTACACCAACACATGCCTTCCTATATCAGCGCAACAAGATCGTTGTTGTATCTAGTTAGTCACTTCTTATTTCCTATTATCAACTCAGCTGGTTTGATATCTGATTCCTGAGCGAAAGGTCCCAGGTTTGATTCCCAGTGAAATCAAAGTTTTTAATTGTGTTTTTAGTATGTACCTGTGAGACGATAAATATCATAAGTCATAAATAAATATTATAAATAAATAAATTATTTATTGTCTATTAAATATATTTTACTCAAGTATACTCGGTAATTTATAAGGAGTGATTCTATGCTGTACTCTATCAGTGGAAAAGGCGCCCTTACCAGGAGATACAGAAGATAGTGGTAAGTTGTTTGACTTCTGTACAGGTGTCATTGATTTAAATCGCATTAAGGAAAAAATTGTCTTCTCTGGGTTAAAAACACTGGTGCTTCTTGTTCAATGGCGCTACAGATCACATATTTTGCACTTGTAATATTTGGGAAACTTCCCTTTCAACTTCGCATCACAGGAAACACTGGTTAGTTGGAAGAAATTGCCATTTGACAATAGAAATTTACTCAGCACTTACAGCTTGCAAGAATAATATAACATGTTATAATTTATCAGGGAATATACATATATCATGATTCTGCAGATTATTACTAAGTTATTTTTAACTCTTTGTTAGTTACCAATTTTTATTTAATTTGTTTTGTTTCAGGTATAACACCAAATGATAAACCCGATGTATTGGAATTCAACACCAACGGAGATCAGATACTCGGTGCAGGATTGTGTTATGGAGTTCCTTTGTTCTTTTCCAAATCTCATGGAGTCTTATCCATAGCACCAAATGACAGCCCACTCAATGACACGTAATTTTTTTTTCATAATTAGTCCTAATTAACCTTTGTTTTGAATACTTTTTCGAATGCAATAGGACCACGTCCTGTGAATATATTTAATCGATCTCTTCCCGTTCCTTCTTAATGTCTCTTATATGACCATCACAAATGATACTTTTCATTCAACCATACCTATCCGAGCACCTGGAATGCGATTGCAGCTTCCTGTTCCGTTAAAAAGAATCAAATGCATCCAAGATGGAAATGGATACCACTGAAACTGACATTTAAAATTGTTTGGATGGACAATGATATTGTTATATCATGGGAGATTTCTCTGATTCTCACCATCAGCTGATTGCAAGTTATGAAATATCAGGAGGCATCTACCGATTCAACTTTTGATTCATGAAATAAAATAGGGCTAAATTTCTTGCATTACGGATACATTTTATGCCTGGTTTACGTTTTTTTTTAGTTTAAAAAATCATCCTTCAGCAAAATTTTAAATAGTTGTCAATAATATAAGCTGATATGTCTCAATACATAATCTATCAGATTCTATCTGAAGCATATTTTTAAAATATGTAAAAATAATTAAATTTAAAGATATAACTTTGTATTAACCACGTTTTTTGGTTGAAACGATGCGACCGGTTTCGGAACTAACCGTTCCCTCATCAGGCTAACTTTCAACTGAAACAGGTTTCAGTTGAAAGTTGAAACAGGTTTCTGTTTCAGTTGAAAGTTAGCCTGATGAGGGAACGGTTAGTTCCGAAACCGGTCGCATCGTTTCAACCAAAAAACGTGGTTAATACAAAGTTATATCTTTAAATTTAATTTGTTAAATATGAACCACAAAGTTAACATTCAAACATTTGAAAATATTAAAAATAATTACTTTATCGCAGGTCACTTTTGGACAGTCCGATGGCTTCTCCGCGTCCCTCAGAAGCGTTTGATGGTCATCTGTCATTGTATGAACTGGACCCTAGAGCTGTTGGATCATCAGGAGCCCCAGCTTCTGAACAACTCAAGGCGGCTTTCCTGCATCATGTCAGAAAGGAACACGCTGCTTCCAGGTATTACACACTCCGTTACATAATGATTCATTTTTCTGACAAACAACTTTATATTTCAATAGAGACGAAGTTTCATTATATTTATAGGAGAACTGGGATATCAAGCACCTACCCGCTTAGGACTAGTTTGCTAGACTTTTAAGATATATCAAGATAAGAGTTTTTTTTTAACAGATTTTTAATTATCTCAATAGAGACGAAGTTGGAATATTTACTGTAGGAGAACCGGGAAATCAAGGCACCTACAGGGCTTACGACCTGTCATCGGCTGGTTTACGTCATCGGCTGGTTTACGTGATCACATTATGACAGGTCGTAAGCCCTGTAGGTGCCTTGATTTCCCGGTTCTCCTACAATAAATATTCCAACTTCGTCTCTATTGAGATAATTAAAAATCTGTTAAAAAATATCTTTGACTCCCGACAGGGAAAAAAATCCAATGTTTGCGCATATGCAATAATAAAAATATTCGAAGATAAGAGTTGTTCAGAAAAGACTCACTTGCCAGAATCACGTCGGTATTAGCGGGACACTGGCTCATAGGAAAGCATGCCAGAAGGCTAGTGCTGAAGGCATATGATTACTGCAGAGTAGTGATGTAACGAATATTCGTATTCGCATTCGCGAATATTCGCTGATTTCAAAGTATTCGCATTCGTATTCGCAGAAAATATGCGAATGTTTTACGAATATTATTTTAGTAAAAGTTGATCTCTTTAGAGGAAAAAAATACATAAAATCTTTTAAAAACTAGACAATTCAATAATTTTCTTTTATTAAGTTGGCCAACCTTAATTTACAATGTATTAACAATTACAGAACTTTGTAGCAAAATAACATACAAAAATAATATCTTCTTTTTTCTTCTCTTTGGTTAAAATTAATTGCCAGTGAATCTTTTAAAGATATGCACTTTCTTACATTTGCCGTACTTGTAGATGGTTGAGGTTCTTCGTTATGTACCTACTGTTTTACGTTTACCGAGAGACTCCTGAACTGAATTCATGTAGAACTCCCTTTCTTTGAACATATCAAGAATATTTTTTATAACATGATCTTTAACGTAAGTGTGATTTGAAAAAAAAAGTTTTATATCATGGATCCAATAAAGTTGCTGTTGTGAATCATTTTCCAAATAAGAAAATCTATGTATGTATGTTAATCTATGTATCTATGTATGTATGTTACCAGTTCATGTTTTAAAACACATAAATTTTTGACAATTCTCGATCTGTTTCCTCTAGACTGTCAATTATTTTTTTCAAAGAAGATATTAATGGAATCACAGACGAAATCTAAACATTAGCACTACTGAGCTCCCTTGTCATTTCCTCGAATGGCTTTAATAAATTAATCAGTTTTTGTAGAACAACCCAATCATGAGATTATAAATAAATTAGGTATGGTAAAATAAAACTCTTGAATATATTTTATCACACGAAAATGTTGTAAAATATTGAAGAGTTTAGAGGTTACACGCAGGACAAAGATGTATCAATCTACCAAATCCTAGTCACGACCCCCGTGTCGCCCGCGTGTCCCACGAATCTTACGCGCAGGCCAACCGGCTACAGCCAGCACCGACAGGCTTATGCATCATGCATGTCAATATTCGCATTCGTATTCGCATTCGCGAATGTCGGAAACAAATATTCATATTCGCATTCGCGAATATCCAAAATCGCACATTCGTTACATCACTACTGCAGAGCATTCTTCCTCTGTCACTCTCCTGCTCTCTCTAGAAATAGGAGAAGCTCCTTGGAAAGTTTCTTCTATAATGATCTGATGGACATAGCGTCAACTGATATTGGGGACGTTTTGGCATTCATTAGTCAGGGTGGATAAGTAAGCCAGGGTGGATAAGTAAGCCAGGGTGGATGAGTAAGCCAGGGTGGATAAGTAAGCCAGGGTGGATGAGTAAGAAGAAGGACAGTCCCATTTGTGGTATCACAAGGGGCCAATTGACCAAAATGTGTTCTTAAGAATTGCCACCCCCAAAAAAAATTATGAGTTTATTTATAAATAATATTTTGCTGAAGACGTGTCAAATTATTTTACTACCTCTAAAAGTTGAGAACAAAATAGCTTATAGTATAAATATTTCAATGGTATGATTATGACAGGTTTAAATAGAAATAATGTCTTACAGATTGATTGTTGATATAGGCGAACATCAAATAAACTTATTGATGCATTTAATCTTAAATATTTTATGTCAAGGCAAAATTTACGATGAGCCTATTGAAGATGCGGAGCTTTCCGTGTAGAATGTGTCCTCGGGAATCGGCGAGATCAAGGCGAATGAATTTGGTTACCTTAATGTGGTATTGCTAGACGATGGTGTTGGCCGCGCATATGTGGATTCCTCAGAAGTGTAGGTTAGCACTTATAGAAGTATAGGGTGGCCACAAAGGCTTACGTCCTCTTATAGGCTGGTTTACTCAATCACTAAGTGCATGCGCAACATTCGCCAATTATGTCTTTTATTAAGTTTGCTTGAAACTTGCATATAATATGTTATGCGATATTTTTACATGGCTTGAAAATAAATTGAAAACATTATTGCCATCTGGGAAATTGATTACAAAACTTTTCCTAATGCCATCTATTGAGAAAACGATTTATAAGCTATCGTACTTTCAAACCTATCGTACTTTCATATACAACAATACTCTGTCAAACTAGTAGTAATTTGTTAAAAAGCTCCTATGAATAAAATACTAAATAGTGATAAATCTTAGTGTATTTACTGTGAAATAGTTAAAATAATCATTTATATAGTGTGAACTAGTGTGTAAAAAAAGAAATTAGGTCCTATTCAACTTTTATGTGGACTTTGAAATACAATTTTAAAACCTTCTAACAAACATTAACAGTGGGTTGGCATTTTACCAGTTCTCTTGAAAGATAAACTATATCATTAAGAGTGACAACATGCCACAGAAACAGGGCACTCGACCTGTCATAAAAGAGGACGTTACCCCACCCTCGCCAAATGATAAAATAATGGAGACAATATTTAATTATGTTGACAAAAAGATGGGTGAATTGAAGAAGGATATATTTAGGAAATATGAAGAGGAATCTAGGGAAATAAAGCGCAGTGCGGAGTTCATAAGTGAAAAATTTGATGAAATGAGAGTAAAATTTGATGAAACCTTGGCTCTTCAAAATGAAGTTAAAGTTATGAGGGAAGAAAATGAAAAGAAGGATAAAAGAATGAAATACTTAGAGTTAGAGAATTAGAACAACATCAAATTAGTATTAACTGTATCGAAATAGCAGGACTGGATGAAATTATAGGAGAACCTCCTGTTGAAACAGCAATCAGAGTTGGTAAAGAGTTGGGTATAAATATTCAACCTGATGACATTAATTTAGCCCGTAGGGTACCTAACCGAAGCAATATGAAGGTAAAAACTTCAAATAGACTTTACATTAAATTTCACAGTGATCGCACTCGTCTACGATTTTTAGAAAATAGAGCAAAGGCTAAAGAAATGGCAAACATCTATATTGGAGAAGTTATTTCTCCATATTATAAGGAACTACTCTGGAAGACGAAGCAAGTAGCGAAAGAAAAGGGTATAAAATTTGTCTGGTTCAAAGAAGGTAAAATAATGGTGAGATGAGAATCAGGAGCAAAAATAAATTTCATAAAACAGGTGGAAGATCTAATGTTGTTAATTTAGATATGCTGTTAATTACCTGTACACCTTTTACATCCTGAATATGGAACTATCTGAAACTGATTTAGACTTTGAATTTAATAAAAGTCAATATATGACACAAAATATGACTGTATGTAAGGAATTTTTGATGAACACCCACTTTTCTTTTTTTTGTATGAACATCCGTAGTATTGGTAAGAATCTAGAAGAAACACTGGTGTTATTAAAAGCAATGAACCATAGATTTGATGTCATAGTGTTTACTGAAGCTTGGATTGGTAACAATTTCGTATCTAAACCTATTGAAGGATACACAACATATAATACATCAAAAAATATTCTCCAGAGTGATGGTGTGGTGGTGTATATTGGAGACTCAATAGCCCCTACAGTTAAGGAGATCGAGATTACTGGTTCAGGTTTTCTGCAGATCGATATGCATGATTCAACAACATTAATTGCACTATACAGATCACCTTCACAACATTCAATCGAACCATTTTTGGAAGCATTAGAAAATGTGTTAAATAAAAATGTGCAGGTGAAAAACTTAATATTGACAGGTGATTTCAACATTGATATATTAGACAAGTATAGCCCAAGTGTAATGAAATATTCATCACTCATAGCATCTCATGGACTTAGACCCATGATAAATGGAGTAACAAGAGAATCACAAAATTCTGAATCTTGTATTGATCACATTATGACACGATCCAAAATGAAATTTTCTTCCATGATATTTCAAACTGCAATTACTGACCACTACGCTATTATCCTGAAGAGTGATTCGTTGAAGGGTGAGGTTTCTAGAGTAAGTACGATACAAAAAAAAATCATTAACTTCATAGACTTGGATGATAATCTGAGTAAGGAAACATGGTCGGAGGTATTTTCTTGTAACGATGTAAACGAAGCCACTGCTAATTTTATTGTGAGTTTACAAAGACATTGCAGATTGCTTAATGGTGAAGCGACTCCACAAAAAAAAATGCTTAAAACCATGGATAACTGATTCCCTAATAAAATGTATAATAAAATGAGATCGAATGCATTTTCAGTGCAAGAGAAATCCAAACAATGATACATTACATGCATACTACAAGAGATATAGAAACTGGTGTACCACTACTCTTAAAACAACAAGGCAAAACTACTATAAATCCAAACTAAATGATATAAAGGAGGATCAAAAACAAAGGTGGAAAATTATTAAGGAAGCAGCTGGAATGCAATCAGGCCCAACTCCACTGCAAGTACTAAATATTAACAACTTGGATGTGAATATTAATGAACATCCCTCCTTGATAACGAACCACATAAATGATTTTTTCACAAATGTTGGTAAGAATTATGTTCATAAATTAATGACAAAGCAAAATACAAGGGAAGAAGATTGCATACATACATTTAAATCTGAAAATAAGACTACATCTGACTTCACCTTTACTCCAACAACAACATCTGAGATAATGAAAATTATTAAGTCTTTAAATACAAGCTTTTCTACGGGTATTGATGATATAAGCACCACAGTTTTTAAACATTGTATAAAAAATGTCACTACTCCCATTGTACACATAATAAACACAAGTTTTAGAACGGGCACCTTTCCGGATCATTGCAAGGTAGCCAAAGTCATTCCTATTTTTAAAAAAGGTAGTGAAAAGGATGTTAACAACTATAGACCAATCTCATTATTGAATAATCTCTCCAAAATAATCGAAAAAGTTTCCAAAATTCGACTAATCAACTATCTCGAGAATAAAAAGATTCTGTCAACAAATCAATTTGGATTTAGAGAAAAGATGGGAACCACTGATGCTCTACTTAGACTTGTGAACGGAGTGACGGCAGCACTGGATTCAGGAGATAAATGCCTGGCGGTGTTTATGGACTTGGCAAAGGCGTTTGACACCGTATCACATAGCCTTTTGTGTAAAAAACTTAGTGCTTTGGGTGTGATGGGAACATCTTTGAAGTGGTTTCAGAGTTATCTACACAATAGATCTCAAATAGTGATGCTTGATAAATTCAAAAGTGACAGTAATCACATCAATTATGGTGTTCCACAGGGAAGTGTCTTGGGACCAGTTCTTTTCTTGGTTTATGTAAATGATCTGTGTAATATATGTATTCCAGGTAGTGTTGTTGCTTTTGCAGATGATACAGTGTTGATTTTCCGATCTCCATCATGGGAAGAGGTTTTCTCTCAATCTGCCACAGGGCTTAAATTAGTGAAGCGATGGCTTGATCTTAATATGCTCACTTTGAACATTGACAAATCAAAATATGTCACTTTTAGTATAACTAGATCTGGTCAATCAGACAAATTACATAATCTTGTAATACATGAATGTGTAAATGTACAGAAGTGCTCATGTGAAAAGCTAGAAAATGTTAACAGCATTAAGTATCTGGGTATTAATATTGATCGATACCTGAGGTGGGATGTGCACATATGTGATTTAGCCAGTAGGATTCGCAAATTTATATACATATTTAGAGAATTAAGGAATATTTTGGATATTAATACGCTTAGGGATGTGTATCATGCTCTAGTACAGTCAAGCTTATCGTATGGTATTTTGTGCTGGGGAGCATGCTCTAAGTCTGTACTGGAAATATTAAATGTGTCACAGAGAATACTACTGAAGGTTATGTTCAAAAAGAATTATAGATTTTCTACTGCCTTGCTTTTCACCCAGACAAGAATGTTGACTGTTGACCAATTATTTAAAAAAACAGCTCTTTACAAATTCCATATGAATAAACTGGATGCATTGCGAACTCAGCAATCAAGGGTCACTCGCACATCCACCTCCCAAAATTTTCAGCCACCACACACCAACACCATTTTTGCTAGGAAGACATATAATTATTTGGCACCTATATTGTACAGTGGAATGCCAGAGAAGACGAAATCAGTAAAAAACCCTGCAAAATTTAAGCAACACTGCATGTACTTTTTATGTGGTCACCCTACATAGCAATAGGTCTGTTTCTGCTGTGTTGGGTTAGTTAATGGGTTGTTTGCCACCAGCCTGTGTGTGATGATTTGTTTTATATATGTATGTTTTGTTGTATGTTTTTGTTTTGTGATTTTATGTTTGTATAATTTAAATATGTAAGTTTGCTTCTCCCGACACAGGACATTCCTAGTGGGAGAGGCCAACGTTAATATGAAATGTTTTTTGTTTTTTTTTATAATGATGTTATTATTGCTTTCTTTCTATTATGTTAAAAAAAAAAAAAACGTTATTAAGTATGATCCCGTAGGAATAGGAAAATGAAATTTACCGGGTAGATAATAGATGAAATAAGAAAGTTTTTGAAAAATGTTTGGAAATATTTTTTATGTGACCTTATATTTTTAAATCGCCCTCAAACATTTTTGTCAATTTTCTGATTTGACTATTTTTGAGATACAATTTTTTTTTTAAGCTGTGGTATCAAATTGGTTAAAACAAATTATTACATCTAAAACGTACACTATTCAACAATTTTGAAAAAAATAATGAAGGGTGTATCTCAATAAATAGCGTCTCTGCGACCAATTATGTCGTGACAGTCGGAGTTTTTCGAAAAAAATTGAAAAAAAATTATAACTCGAAAACGGCAAAAAATTGTAGAACATACATAGCCCTAGGTGTCCTCTATCCCTGGTTTACAGATTATCCATACTTTTTGGGACACCCTGTATATATACTATTAAATTATATTTATAGACTAGAGCCATGTGAGAGTTTGATTCTCTCTCCACTGTACTAGCCAGTGAATTTTGAAAAGACGGGGACTCTAAACTCCACCGGAAAGAATTCACAACACAATTGACTTGAGGTGAAAATTCTGTCGCATAGATGTCTCCCCTGAATCACGCATCAGAATGATTAGTTCATTTTCAGCTTGTTAACATACTTGTACCAATGTGTATCTAATGTTTGCGTATATACTTGTATGCAATCACAAAACATACAATACATTATCTGACACTGTATAAGCTATCCTTGTTTTTCATATATTTTTTTATTACAGATCAATTCTGGTTAGCCTGTTTCCCATGAAACATCAAGATGGTGATGAGACACCGGATGTGGACTCCCTGTTGGACAGAACACTTCTCATTATCGCCACAGATTTAGTTAATGATATACCAGCCAGTGATCCTAGGTATGTATATATATTTACATTCACTGCAATAAAAACATTTCAGGTACACACAGGAGCCAAGAATGACTGAATTTCTATCTATAATCAGTATGTGTTTAATGTCTTATTTGGACTACAACACGAACATTTATTTTCCAAACTCTCCATAAAAAATAACTAACAACTTTATGTCTTGGAAGAAAGAATAAGATGGAGACGCCCATAATCAAAGATTTCCGTGTGAAGTTAGTTCCAAAGAGAACATATAACGCTAAATCTAGTGACTGAAAACATGATATATAAAAACTACCTAATACACTATGAAGTACATGTTAGTAAGGGTAACTATTGCATGCATTAAAAAGGGTTTTTAAGTTATTTGAATTATCGGAAACCCAAAATTTGTTGTATTTTGCATTATATTTTGCATAAGTACAAACTTTATTTGAAATGAAAAAACTTTATTGGTCATTTCACTCTTTAAGCACATAATTCATTTATTTTATATACAACATAGTTCTGGGGGGCAAGTCTGGTTCAATCGGCGAAATCAAAACCCTCGCGATTACCCATATCATGGATATAATTATTATATGGAGTTCTACAATATCTTTAGATGTCATAGGCCCGGTATTACAGTCTCAGTTTAAGAGCTAAACTCAAGTTTTACAAAAATATAGCGTATTACAGTGTCCGTTTAGGCCTAATCTTCCCTCAAATACATCACTAAAACAACAAATATTTAACTCAACGTTTCTGGCTGATTAAGTACTTAACGGTGAGTCAACTGTCATTTCCTAGGCAACGCGTGTAGTTTCAGTCACTAGAGGCGTTATTTGTATCGACGGTGGCGCCACACAACAAACAAACTGACAGCCATATTGAAACGAACATGGGCATTTAAAAGCATTATTTTGGTGAAAAAAATTAAATATACCATGTTGGATAATAAAACAATAGTATTTCAAGTCTTAGCGTCCCGTTTTGTAGTTCGTATTATTTGTTGAGGTTATTTAAAATTTGACAAATAATAACCACAGAAAAAGTAAAATATGTCTATAATTGCAGATTTAGTAACTGAGATGTCATATTGCACTGTAATATGGAAATGGATTCATTCTCCCCTTAACATTAATCTTGAGTTTAACAAACTCAATGAGTTGAGGGCCGACTGTAATACCGGGCCATAGAACTCCATACAATAATATTACATCCATGATATGGGTAATCACTAGGGTTTTGATTTCGCCGGTCGAACTAGATGCCCCCCTGGAATAATTTTTTAAAAATGCTATTAAACTGATATTTTAATATTCTTTTTATGGCATTTTATGCTAAATTTTAAAATTGTGTGATAAACATTCACTAGAGGAATGTTGAAAATACTTTTTAGAAACACACTGTTTAACATATTTGATTTCAAATTATGGTGTTTACGTAGGCCCTCTTAAGTTGTTAAAATATAAATGATACAACACTTGTAAAATATTTTATTTTGGTAAGTAGATGATTCTTCTAAAGCTAATTTTGTTAGATAATCTTTATAATTAGGTATTTATATTTTGTATACCTAGAGCTATATTTAGCCAAGGACAAACCCTTGCTTACATATTTATTATTTTTATGTTCACAACACTCATTTTTTGTGTGGCGCCGGCTTAGAATAGTACTTCCACTATTTTCTGTTATCATTGTTTTCAGGTGTCCCGTAAAAACCGGGTTCATCTAAATAATTTAGAGAATTCAGGTGACAATTTTACACAGCATAGTTGCAAATGTATGGTGGCAAAGTTTAGGGCAAAAGTGACACATAATATGCTGCACAATATTGAATGTCAACTGATTTTATTGGCTGTATCAGTATATCCCTAGCTGTAGAGTATATCCTTGTAGCAGGTTAAGAAGAAGTCACCCACATTCTTTCGCTTGGCGAGCTCTAATTGAAAATACAAGAGGCAAAATAACATCCCACGGTGAGATTTACCACCCATTCTGAATGTTGCCTGTTTATGTGAGACGAGGCTGGTATGTGGGCATACACACATGTGTCATGCTTTCTTTTATAATTAAATGCACACCGGCACAATTGTCACTGGTTACCCTACATACTGTTATGGTATGAATGAAAAACAATGCTAATTTCAAGATTACAGATTACTCCTACACTTAAATTCTTCACAACAATTCAATGTCATATTATATTCTGAATGTTACGTTTGATAAAAAATGTTATTCTTTTACCTCAGGTGGAACCAAGCCGGTGCGGGTGGCGGTGCTGCCCTCGGCAGTTCAGGTTCCCTTCAGATCGCACCTCAACTGCAGGACAAGCGTCGTGCTCTCTCTCTGCTTTTGGACTTCTGTCGGGTGGCGGGACTGTGGGCCAGACTGGGGGGCGCCACTCCCCCTCAACACACGGGACCACCGGCCCCCACTGTGCTCCTCCTCAGAGAGCTGGCGGAGAAGATAACGGCAGCCGTGGCACTGAGGACACTTCAACAGCAACCGCAGCATCAACACGTCGTGGATACTGTCATACAACAGGTACAAATAATAATTACCATCATTAATCAAGTAATAAACTAATGTCAACCTTCGTGGCCCAATTAGCCAGATATCCCAGTTTCAATTGCCAGTGAAATGCGAAATGAGGAAAGTTGGTATTTTACTACTGCGGCCCGCCGTTCATTTTGAATTTCTGAATCTGGCCCTTTGTCACAAAAGTTTGCTCACCCCTGATCTTATAAATCGTTCTTGAACAATATATTCCCCCTGCTTTCCTCTTGGCTCTGATAAGTCTGTTTATTATATTGTATTTTCTATCATATCTCACTATTATCACAATGGACTACTATTGAGTCGACGTGAGAAGGTCTCTAGATGGGTTTTATAAAAAAAAAAAAATCATATCTCGCTGACTTTTACATATCTTTCATCGCAAACGAGCGACAATGAACATTTGGTTAGCCACCACATCAATGATGTAGTCAACCAAAATTAATTCCAAAACTTTTAGTGATTGTGCTTTTGCTGTGGCCGGCCCAACAAACCATCCTTTTCGGGGGATGAAAATAACTACAAGTTCTAAAACTTTCCCTATGGAGTGGGGGTAGGAGACTGCGAAATCCCCTTAATGTGGCCGGCCCAACCTTATGGAAAAAAATACCACCTGAACTTAGGGGGATCGATAACTTAGTTGTATTCAGGAAACTCCTAAAAACTCACCTTCTGCAAGTCTTACAAATACCCTAACTAGGAATTCATTCCAGATTTGTCGGCCTTCATGGCTCAGTTGTTTAGGTATCTGACTGCTGATCCGAAGGTCCCGGGTTTGATTCCCGGTGGAGACACAGTTGTTAATTGTGTTATCAGTCTGGATCTGTGAGACGATTAATATCATAAGTCTCCAGAATGTGGCAACTTGTTATTGGGTGCGTGAATTAATATTTGACATAGTAGGTACCTGTTAGTTGTCTGAGAAGCAATATAAAAATAAAAAACAATACAGGATATGCCAATATACCTAAAAAAATTTTTGTTAAGGTGATGTCAAGCAGCAGTTTAGAAGAAGAAGAGAATGTGATGTGTGGCAGTGCCCTGTCCCCATCTGATCTGTTCTACAAGCGTGTTACGGGAGTGGGGCGCGCTCTTGTCGCTGCGTGCAACTGGTGCCGTGACCAGGATCAAGCGGGATGTGCCACTCCTACACTATCACAGCTCATCATCAAGGTCAATAGAGTCATTCTGGTAAGATCTTTTTTACACATACAACACTCAATGAGCCTTCTCATAATTCTGTATTCCTCTATTATCAACTCTGTTCTTCTATTTCATTTTTTTCCAATCGATATCTGCTTTTTATATTAATTTTTTTTATCTTTGTATTTAAATGCACATTCAATTAAATTATTTGGTTAATTTGTAATCAAGAAAATTTAAATTGACAATTACTTGGTCATAATTTATTTTATCAAAATCTAAATATCAAAGAATTTCTAAGTAAATAAAAAATTGCTATTGTCTTGTTAATTATTCATTCATTTCAAAAAACCATTTCTCCATTATCGAGAAACATGTTACATGTTACGAGAACAAAGTTCCCTTCCTCAGGAGGATACAAAGTATACTAAAATAAAAACAATATATAGACTTATGGTTAACATAATGGGTGGAGTGTGGGCTGGGTTAAATTATTTTTTAGGGTGGGGGATGCAATGGAGTTATTGGTTAATTAATTTTTGTATTGGGAAAATATTTAATATAGGGTTATTAGGGAATTGTGTTTGATTATTAATTATATTATTTCTCATGTTTACGTTTTTTCTGATTTCCAAGATTTCCAGGATATCTAATTGTCTATCACTTAAATTACTATGGATTATTTTTACGCCTATATTATTAGTAAAAGTATGGTTATTTTCGATTAAATGGTATGAGAATTATGAGTAATTATTGCTGTTACGACATCTTAAATGCTCCTGAGGAAGAATACAAAGTATTAAGGGTTTAGTATACTTTGTATCCTCCTGAGGAAGGGAACTTTGTTCTCATAACATGTAGAGGAATTTTTATTCATTTGAATAAAAGTTATAATTGTAGTGGTGTACACAAGGTTGTGTTTTATTTCATTTAATTCATTTCCCCTTTTTTTGGCAGATAGTGGACATTACAAAATATGCACTATCGTTCATGTTATGAACAGATACCTTTTATTTAATGTGATTTAGTAAAAGTGTTATATTCATCAATAATGTGTATAATGTTTTTTCTTCTTGTAATAAGGTATATATAAATTCTGAATATATTATATCGTTTCTTCAGGCTGTGATACAAGAAGTGTTCAAGTATCGCTACCAGCAGACAGACTATTATTCTGTGTCCCCCAGCGCTCAATCTCTGCGTCTCGAGCACACCACTTGGACTTCATCCCCTCGTGTCGGTGGTCTGCTGGATGCTCTGCGTGCCCAGTACACCCTCAGTGTGACCAGGGCACGTCGGGCCGCACCAGAACTCAAGGGAGAACTGAGGGCACAGAGTGCAGCGCTAGGAGGGGTTATCCTTCAAGCAGCTGGGGAAAGAGCGCAAGCTTTCCCCAGTAACACTAAGAGGAAGCAACTTGCAATGAAAGATTATACGCAGATGAGATCAGAAATTATACAACCTTTTGGTGAGTAAAAAATTATATCTTTTCTGTGTTTGGTAGAATTATATGATAATGGCAAAAATGAAAATTTAAAAAATCATGTGATGATAAAATTAAAACATGGAAAATTTGGCATTCACGTCAAGTACAAATCTTATCATTTTTAGGGAACTCGCACACTACAGACTTTTTAATCGGTCGATAGTTTGGTCAGGTTGTATGTTATTGTATGTTAGATCTATCGACACCAAATTGTTATATGCGCACTTGCATACATCTTTATACTGATTAAGAGCCCGACCAAGCTATCAGCCGATTAAAAAGTCTAGTCTGCGAGTGCCCTTAGTGTCAGCCCCTGACATTGTTTAAAATTGTTTAGTAGTAATTTAGAAATTCATCAATAAAGTTGCTTTTTTTTCTACATCTTCATTGCTAAATATTTTTCAATTTATGCATCTACCTGGTAATTCTTTTGAAGAGATGTATGTTGTGACTTGAAAATGGAAAATTGAGGCTTTAAGGAAAAAATGGAAGAGATTGCCGGATTCAGCCAAGGCCCACCCAGGACTATCGAAATTATGATGATGATAATTTGAATGCTATGTAAAAATATTCTTTAATTGGTACTAATACTAATATAGCCATGTCAGCACAAAAAAACAAATACTGTTAACTGACTATTCTCAACTTGTATTGTTTCCAGTTGATGATGAAGAATATGAGCATGGTACAAGTTTAGCAGAGAAATATCATGATTTTGATATGTTGGTACTTATTTGTGAGAAATCTAACAACAGAGAAAAACTGTTTCACTACATGGACAAATATGAAAGCCTTGTAAGTTATATTATCTTTTACCTTAGTATAGTATTTTTGATTGGGGTGTAATGTCTGATTTTTTTTAAAGTGCCAATTCTATACATAAACAAAAAAAATGCATAGTATTTACGCATGTAAATGTATTAGTAGACTCGTGGTTGCTGATTGGTTTACACCATTTGCTGTCCTTAACAACAAAAATCAACAAACCCGACAGTACGTATCTATCTCTCGAAGTGAGCGCACGTTTGATTTTTTATGGTGACCATGTGTTCTAAATTAAGAATTTAATTTTTTTTTTCTAACTTATGTATTTTATTTTTTGTTTAATATCGATATATAATTATTATTATAAACATGTGTTATCACCGTCTTAGTATAGAATAAGTGTCCATTATTTATTTGTATTAGTTACATAGATATATTATTTATGTAGGTATGTGTATTTGCCTCAATGAACTATTATGTAAATATTTTGTATAACATAATTTATTATTTTGTAAAATAATATGTAACTGTTTATTATTATAAGGATTAATTACTTCATAATGTATTCTTTTATTTTCCTAATAAAAAGTATCAAATAAATATTTTGTTTAAATATTACTTTCCCAGAAGATGCCCATTAACATTTGCAGAAAAAACCTAATAATATAGACTCATTAAAGCCGCATGGTACCGGGAGTAAGAATAGGTATGAAAAGATTTGAAAGTTTTGAAGATATATGCATGTGAAAGTTACAACCGTTTTATATCATGAAATGATAAAAAAAATCCCATAATATTTTTTTTCTTTTACACCATGGTCACCCTATGAGCTTTGGCACTCTTAAAAAAATCAGACTTTAGTACAGATGATGATTAACTCGGTAGTTTCTCATAAATACATATATTCACAATATTTATTAATATACATCACATCTGATATGACAGCTTTATACAATAGTACAATATAGGTGAACTCACTCGCACTCACACTTTCACATATCTCACAGTAAGTTATATGGTTAATCATTATACAATTTGATGCTCATGGAGGTTTCTCAAACAACATGGAAAAAATTACTTTGACTTGAGACGTTCGCAGTGTCTTTTGTTTATTTGAAAAGTGTCTGAAGGTTGGATATTGCTATACGATTTAAACAATGCGGATACATGCCACAGACAATTTAAAAATTTGCCTCTCGTCAAAAATAATTGCAATTTTTCCATTTAAATGGCATATTTAATTTTTTCGTAATTGCAATTATAGGGGTCACAAATAATACTTGTGTTAAGCGATGTTTGGAGTAACATATATTTTGGATGCTGTTTTAAGCGTTGAAAACCTCGTCCGTCTAAAGTCTCTCTCTCTTCCTTAACTTGCATCCCACATGGTGGTGGGGTCCGCTCTCCTCACTGCGCTCCTTCACTTCGCCCTATCCTGTGCATCGTCCTCAGAGACATCACATTCCTGCATGTCCTCAGCCACCAGGCCTTTCCATCGTTTTTTGGGACGCCCTCTGGATCTTTTGCCAGACACTCGATGGTCCAGTGCAGTGTTTCCTATATATTCTGGCGGTTTTCTAAGGATATGCCCGAACCACCTCAGCCTATTCTCCATCAGCTTATCGGATACATCGCGTACACCCAGGCTACCTCTTATATATTCATTTCGTATTTTATCTCTTCTCGTGACGCCACACATCCACCTAAGCATCTTCATCTCGGCTGTTTGCACTGACTGAACTTGTCTTCGCGTGACGGTCCAGGTCTCGCTACCATATGTCAACACTGGTCTGATCATTGTCTTGTGTACATGGCCTTTCATCTTCACTGGCATTCGCTTGTCACAGATTACTCCAGTCACTTCTCTCCATTTAAGCCAGGCTGCGGCAATACGGTGCTGAATGTTAGTTTCCAAGCTTCCTGACTCATGTATCATGTTCCCGAGATACTTGTATTTATCACATATTGTGACTTGCTGCCCATCAATTGTAATCGGGTCAGTGTCTGTTTGGGGAACATTGCAAGCCATAAACTGTGTTTTGCTCACACTCAGCACCAGGTAACTGGTGTTTCCACGCCAGAAGGGCTTGCTGTAGGGAGTCCTTGTCTTCGGTGCAGATTGCTATGTCGTCAGCGTATATAAAAGTCCATTGTGACTGCATTTGCGCATCCTCCATTAGCGCGTCCAGCACCAGACAGATTAGGAATGGGCAGAGTATGGATACTCGTCCGTCTAAAGTACAATAACAAAATAATATTTACTTGCAGTTCAGTGAGACTCTAAATTTCTATTTTATTAAATTGAAGTATTGACAATCTTGTTATATTATGTACAGGGATTCCAAGAAGTTGCTTTCCAGTGGTTCATGTCTAAAGGTCGAGGAGGCCAAGCTGCGTTGCTTCGTGCCTTCCCCCATCACTCTGGTCCCCTGTCACGCTGGCTGGCCAGTCAGTCTGTATCTGCTTCCATGGCCTCGGGGCCCGCCCTCTCTGAGGACGAGGATGAAGAGGACCAGGGAGGGGGGGGAGAGGGTATAGAGGGAGCTATAGAAGGAAGTCAGATACTCTGGATACATGAACTTAGGAACGGAAGATGGATGAAGGGTGCCACCACACTGTTGCAGTTGGCGCAGATGGAACAGGAGTCTGTTCACAGGATGAATGTTTGTACAATTTTGGTCTTTTCTTCATTATAAAATATATATACAAATGTGTAATAGATGAAGTGAATAATAGGTATCGCCCTAGATAGGAATGGCATGGTATTATGAATGTGAATAATTTATAAGAAAGAAACATAAGAAGCTTGAACAATTTACAAGCACGTATGAGACGGTACATGGGTGTAAAGTAACCCATGAATGTGTACAAAAATACAGGTGTATGGCACTCAGTTCTCTTTACCTACCTCGTAAGAGACATGGCGTGATGGTATTTGTTTCAGTCAGGGGTTATCAACTTTTAAATTTTTGCTTTATTTTTCCATATATCTCAGAAACCATAAAAGCTAGAACGCTGAAAATTGGTATGAACATAGACAAATACAAAATCTCAAATTTATTTTTTCAAAAAAATTCCATAGTTTCTCAAACATTTTTTATTAAGAGAATTTTTCTATCATTAATTTATGTGTATAACTGCCTATATTTCCAATTTTTTTAAAAATATCGAAAAAACGCCGAAACACCCCAACTAGATAATTTAATTTTTTATAAAAAATATTAACATTATAGTAGTACATCTTAAATTTTTTTTAACAATTTTTAAAAAAATTGAATTTGGAGACTACATCGGTTCATACAATTTGTATGGCAGTCGCCTATACACAATATCTAAGAAGACTTAATAGTTTGATATTTCATCTCCAAACATACATACATACCATCATGCTGTTTTCATATTCTGGGTAGGAAAAAAGGACTGACCTCCATATTATCCTATCTTGACATACCTACATATGTTGTATAGAAAACAAAATATCTTAAAATATTAAATAATTTGGATTTATGGGTTTATAGTTTGGTACTTATTCTTCAACTATACATACAATCGTTATCGACAGTTGGATCTCATGTGTTACATGCAACTAGTCGTATTTATAATTATCTGTTTTTTTTTCTATTTTTGATGAAGCAGAATCACAAATATTCACATCAAAACGTCAAGAATTATTGACATGTAATGCAACCATTGGCAACATTGGATAATTATCAGTAATGTTGGGTCCCTATACTCTTCATATATTGTTGTTAAAACTACTGGGAATCAGTAATGTTGGGTCCCTATACTCTTCTTATATTGTTGTTATAACTACTGGGAATCAGTAATGTTGGGTCCCTATACTCTTCTTATATTGTTGTTAAAACTACTGGGAATCAGTAATGTTGGGTCCCTATACTCTTCTTATATTGTTGTTAAAACTACTGGGAATCAGTAATGTTGGGTCCCTATACTCTTCTTATATTGTTGTTAAAACTACTGGGAATCAGTAATGTTGGGTCCCTATACTCTTCTTATATTGTTGTTAAAACTACTGGGAATCAGTAATGTTGGGTCCCTATACTCTTCTTATATTGTTGTTAAAACTACTGGGAATCAGTAATGTTGGGTCCCTATACTCTTCTTATATTGTTGTTAAAACTACTGGGAATCAGTAATGTTGGGTCCCTATACTCTTCTTATATTGTTGTTAAAACTACTGGGAATCAGTAATGTTGGGTCCCTATACTCTTCTTATATTGTTGTTAAAACTACTGGGAATCAGTAATGTTGGGTCCCTATACTCTTCTTATATTGTTGTTAAAACTACTGGGAATCAGTAATGTTGGGTCCCTATACTCTTCTTATATTGTTGTTAAAACTACTGGGAATCAGTAATGTTGGGTCCCTATACTCTTCTTATATTGTTGTTAAAACTACTGGGAATCAGTAATGTTGGGTCCCTATACTCTTCTTATATTGTTGTTAAAACTACTGGGAATCAGTAATGTTGGGTCCCTATACTCTTCTTATATTGTTGTTAAAACTACTGGGAATCAGTAATGTTGGGTCCCTATACTCTTCTTATATTGTTGTTAAAACTACTGGGAATCAGTAATGTTGGGTCCCTATACTCTTCTTATATTGTTGTTAAAACTACTGGGAATCAGTAATGTTGGGTCCCTATACTCTTCTTATATTGTTGTTAAAACTACTGGGAATCAGTAATGTTGGGTCCCTATAATCTTCTTATATTGTTGTTAAAACTACTGGGAATCAGTAATGTTGGGTCCCTATACTCTTCTTATATTGTTGTTAAAACTACTGGGAATCAGTAATGTTGGGTCCCTATACTCTTCTTATATTGTTGTTAAAACTACTGGGAATCAGTAATGTTGGGTCCCTATACTCTTCTTATATTGTTGTTAAAACTACTGGGAATCAGTAATGTTGGGTCCCTATACTCTTCTTATATTGTTGTTAAAACTACTGGGAATCAGTAATGTTGGGTCCCTATACTCTTCTTATATTGTTGTTAAAACTACTGGGAATCAGTAATGTTGGGTCCCTATACTCTTCTTATATTGTTGTTAAAACTACTGGGAATCGTGTTTATCTTATAAAGGCATAATGTAGCCGTTATATAGCATTATTTCCATATACATGTTTTTATGAATTGTGATTTTTGAAAGGAGGACGTGCCTTTGAAATTTAATGCGTCAAGCCAGCCTTATAAATAAAGAGAAAAAAAAAAACAATTTAGCAAGTGTCTTATTTTTAAATTAGGTATATTGTTAATTATCATATATATGTTCTTAGATACAAGCATCACTGGCGAAGCTGAGTGCTCTGGCTGCTGAGAGTGTAACGGGTGGTGAAGGTGTTGTGACAGCAGCTGAACAACGTCTTCTATTGAAGGACTATCACAATCTGCCTCCTGCTATACTTGCACACCATGGACTCACTGAAGACACTCTCAGGGTCATGGAACCTAGAGATATTGTCGATGTAAGACAACAAACATCTATTTTAATACCTCATGAAATAAATTTGCATCATTGCTATCCCGAATTCAAGTATCATTGAAATTGTTTGATGAATTTCCTTTTTAATCTACTTCTTTTTGTGCCGCTCCTATCGAAGGGAAGGTTGGCGGCCATCACACCAAACTCATCACGATTCTTCAACTTAAAATCATAACATTTATTTATTTGTAAATTTCTGTGCACTGGCAGTCTTATTGCCTGGTGGTAATTTATAACCAACCAGAGTTTATACAATACAGTGTGTTAAAGAAGAAAAGATATACAATAAAAACACAAAAGATTGAATATAAAAACAGTTCATAGCAATGATAGGAAAACGAATAGATGAGGAGAGGAAGAAGAAATCAGGTATTATCAGATATAGTTATCGGAAAACAATTTGAGCTCATCACGTGGATGCGCAAAGTGCAAATTTGTGTCTTTTTGCTTGATTGGTATACATATGTGCAAACTGATAAAAAGGCTCAAGACGTTTTGGCGGATCATATGCTTCTATGATTCATTATATCTACCAACTTTCAGGTACTAGCTTTGTTCCGACTTCAACTTTGACTTCTCTGAACTGGAAACAACGGTTAGTTAAAAGAAATTTGACAGTAAACTCATCACTTACACGGGGTACAAGGAATTTTCATAATAATAACATGCTCACACAATCCTTTGATCATCATGATGGGTGAATTATTCTTATTTGTTATGTTATGATTAATTTCATTTTGATAACATAATTGTTTCAAAATAATTTGCATTGTATGCATTACCCTGGTTATTTATTCCTAACAAGTTTTATGTGATATTTCAGTATGTATTGGTGAAAGATATTTCTTCATTATTGTATTTTTTATTTTCAGATGTACATAACATATCCTGGTAGCAGTCTGACAGAATACGACTATGTAAAGGCCTTGGAGCTCTGTTCCCTGATACCAGGTGATGTTCCTGACATTCAGACGGCTCGGTGCGAAGTGGCGGAATTAAGGAGAAGGGTCTGGTGTGCCATTCTATTGACAGACAACTGGAAAGATCAGGACGTTGATTCGCCACTCAACACTGTACAAAATAAAACATTCTTCAGAGTTGTGGATGCTGTTCATCTCTTTGGTAAGTTTACACACTTTATTATTATACAATGTCCCATTTTCATTTTTTTTATTTTTATAGCCTACTTTTACTGTTTTAATTACTGAGTTATTATTTATTTGATGAATTTACATTAATTTTATTTTATATTCTTTGAATCTGAAACATATTGTTTTTATATTAAAATAATTTATAATGGAATTCTACCAAGTAAAAAATTCTACATGTTATATCTATAGAAAATGTAAAATATTTGACACATGTCTAATAGGATATACATATTTAATTTACAGAAAATGAAAATTTGTCTGAAATTGAATATTTAACAGATAAGCTATAAACAATATTCACAGAAGATGTAGAATATGTCTAAAATTGAAGATAACTGATATTCCATTCTGCTCTGAAATACACAAAACAATTTCAATATTCCCCATAATTTTATCAAAGATTTTCAACTCAAACTTAAACCCTTGTGTAAAAATAATCCTCAAAATGTCTTGTTACAGATTGCAATCTGGATGATTACCTCATACCGTTGGATGATCTGTTGGCTTCTCAAGAATTATCGGAACTAGTTGAAGACAAAGTCTTTCAATATATTATGAAGTTTGGTTATGAACATGTCTACAGATCACAGAATGAGAATATGGTTGTTGGAGACTAAACTTTTTTCATTTATTTATTTAAGTGTATCTACTTTTTAATAAAATTATTTTTATTTATTTGTCTGTCTTTATTCTATTTCATATAAGGAGAGAATGGAAAATAAAGAATGATATTATAAGGGTATAAAGTGAATGCCCTGAGGTAGTTTGGGCATAATGTTAGAATGAACAACGAAAGGATGACTAAAAAATGCATAAAGGTGTAAGAGATGGGAGTGAATAGCAATGGTTGCCCTAGACCATGTGAATGATGTTTGGAAAGAAGGGAACTTAAAAAATGTAAATAATCAACGAGCATGTAATAAATTATGCATGAATGTAAAAGAAGCCATGAATTTTTGCTAAGATAGATGTTTATGACTCTTCGTTCTCTCTGCCAACCCATTTAATGATGGTATACATGTATATTTAAATTGTGAATAGAATTGTAGCCAAATATCTTAAACTTTTAGCCGAGAACGGGGCGATTTGCACGTAAACCAACGAAGCAAAAAGACACAAATTTGCGTTCTGCGCAACCGGAAGCTCATTCAAGATGTTTGGCTAAAATTATACCAGCATGAAAGAGCTATGTATGATAACATCTCCACGACAAAAATTTTAGAAAATAGTACCAATAGCAGTATTAAAATTAATTATAAATTTCATTAGTTGACAACTTCATAATATCTTATGACAAAGAATAATATTTAACTTAACTGAAAATGCAAAGTATTTAAACAGAAAACTACGTATATTAGATCAAAATAATACGAACTTCATGCGTTGAACTTGCAAGTTCAAAAGGATTGGTAGTCCTTGGGGGAATTTTGTATTCCTCCAGCACTGGGATGGAAACAGATAATACATGGATGGTCATCTGAGATGCTGAAGTTCTATCTAAACTCAATACAGGGTACACTCCCAGACCCGAGTAACTTGAAAAGATGGAATATAGACAGAAATGACAGTTGCCGCCTCTGTGGGACATCTGCATGCATATCTTGGCCGGCTGCAGGGTAGCTCTACAGGAGGGAAGGTTCTCATACAGACACGATAAGGTGCTTGAAATTGTGAGAGAGGCTTCCAGCCTTGTAGTGGTGCAAAGTTCGATATTTTTTTTAGATCCTGTCTTTTAAAATCGATTCATGAAATTTATGCGGATCATAAATTCGCTCTTCGATTCAATATGATTCAAATATGGCTATCCTTATCTATCGTACATAACATGTACGTAATATGACAGAGAAAACAAAACCGATTCAAAATATGATATGCAAATGTAGGCGTTAAAATGTTTGCATTTCAATGTACTTAATGGTCAATATTGCTTAAATATTTTATGAACCATAATGAATTAGTCGTGAATCGAAGATTGCCATCAGTCTTTATCTCAAAAGAATTATGAGATAACAGATCGCCTTCAAAATAGTATATACAATTATAGACGTTACGTATTTGTTTTTCAAAGTGTGTTGCGGTCAAAATTGCTTAACAAATTCAAGAACCGCAATGAATTAGATTTCATGAACCATAATGAATTAGTTGTGAATCGAAGATTGCCATGAGTCGGTCTGTGTATCGCATTCTAACTATATACTTTACGTGGATTAGAGCAAGAGAACACATGATCCGGAATCGATGAGTCGGTCTGTGTATCGCATTCTAACGATATATTTTATATGAGATAGAAAGTGTGAGAGTGATGTCTGGTTCATGAACGGAACATTGTGGCAACGTGAACCGTGAGTCACCGATTCAATTTAATGATCCGGTCAAATAATACGGATCACTCATCTTTCCCCGTTGCTACAGCCTTGCGGTGGCAAGAGCAATCAAAGGTTTAACCACATGGAAACAGTCGATTGTAACATTTGTGAAACCGGGACAAAAAGTTAGACCTACAACAAAAAAATTAATATCAATAATTGGGAAGTCCGATGACTGGAATATCCTAATGGATACGAGAACAGAGAGATATAACCTTCCAAAGGAGATCTGCATCTCGTCTCTTAGGCCTGACTTGACAATTTACTCTCTTTCATTTAAAAGAATTATTTATGTGGAACTGACTGTTACATGGGACACAAATATTCCAAAAGACCACCAATACAAACTAAACAAGTACAAGGAACTGGTAGATAGAACAGTTCAAAATGGCTTTAGCACAAGTATATATATGCTGTAGAGGTGGGGGCGAGAGACCTGCCCGCAAAATCTTTATATTCCTACTTTAAAGACCTGGGTCTCCTAAGAGGTAAAATAAAAGAACTTTTGCATAGGGTGGTAAAAGCAGCATTATCCGCATCCTATTGGATTTGGTTGCGCAGGAGAGTGGAGTATCAGTCTGAGATTGGTGGGTGAGTGGAGACCGTGACTTGAGTCATAAAGGGGCCACTTAATCCCGCATACATGGTCGCAAGCCCATGTGGCTCACCTGTTCTGGCTGGTACTCTGGTCGCCTGTGCTCGTGAGCCTGGATTCATGAATCCAGTGAAACCACGATTGCCTTTCTCTTTTGTATCTACAGTCAATATGGCTTTCGTGAGGGAAAAAATACTTGTGATCTGGCTGTGTTCTTGGATCTAGCCAAAGCTTTAAACCAACACTGTGTCACACGGTTTGCTTCTTAAGAGACTTGAAGCTTTGGGAATCAAAAGAGAACCATTTTTATGGTTTGGGAGTTATTTAAAATATGTAGTAACACTTTTCAATAGATAAATTATGACGTTCCTCAAGGAAGTGTGCTAGGTCCTGTATTATTCCTGGTATACATCAATGATTTTCGTGATCTTAATTTATATAATAAATAAATATAAATTAAGATCTGTGAGACAGTAAACATTATGATGGCAACTTGTTATTGAGTGTGTGCTAATTAAATATGAGAATACTTTCCTGTTAGTTGTACAGTACAGGTACTATGTCAAATATTAATATAACACGCACCCTATAACAAATTTCCAAATTCTGGAGACTTACGATATTAACTGTCTCACAGATCCAGACTGAAAACAATTAAATACTGTATCTCTACCGGAATTGAACTCGAAACTTAATCACGAAGGCCGACATAGATATATACATAATCTTTATATATAAAAATTGATGTTAGTATATTTGTTTGTAAGTGACCGATGAACTCCTATAACGTCCATCCAATTGCAATGAAACTTTGGGGATTTGTTCAGTGCACGCTGAAGAAGGTTTTTGCGTTATAATTTATTTATTCAATATCTCACACAAGAATTTTCCAATATTTTGGATTTGCAATGAATCATTGGGGACTTATTCAGCGCACACCAGAAAAGGTTTTCAAATTTTAATATATTTATTTATTTCTTTGAGATCTGACACAAGAATTTACTAAAAATAATATATTTGGGATTATGGATAAACTTTGGAGATTTGTTCAGCACACACCCGAGAAGAGTTTTGAGATTTGTTCAGCACACACCCGAGAAGAGTTTTGAGATTTGTTCAGCACACACCCGAGAAGAGTTTTGAGATTTGTTCAGCACACACCCGAGAAGAGTTTTGAGATTTGTTCAGCACACACCCGAGAAGAGTTTTGAGATTTGTTCAGCACACACCCGAGAAGAGTTTTGAGATTTGTTCAGCACACACCCGAGAAGAGTTTTGAGATTTGTTCAGCACACACCCGAGAAGAGTTTTGAATTTGACTTTATTTATTTTTTTGACATCTCTCAAAAGAATTGTTAAAAAAAGGTTTGAAGGGACAGGAAAGGGACGAAATTATATTTATTAGAAATTTGGAAGCTTTTGAGATGTGGTTGCATCGCAGAATGCTCAAAACCCCTTGGACAGAAATGGTTACAAACTCGGAAATCTTAGGTCGAGCCAGAACAACCAGGCAACTCCTTTCTACAATTAAGGTCTGGAAGATCGCATATCTAGATGACATAATGAGGGGAAAAAATACCACTTACTTCAATTAATACTGGAGAGATAGATAATTAATAGAGATAGATAGATAGTTAATACTAGAAAGATAGAAGGACTAGAAGCAGCCAGATGTCCTGGCTGTGTAATATCAGGGAATGGACGGGCTTCAGAACTGTGAAGCAAATATTCCGGGCAGCACAGGACAGAGAGGGATTTGCCAAAGTGATGGCCAACATCGGGAGTTTCTGACAGGATACCCAGAAGAGGAAAAATAATAGATTCTAGATTATATAAAGATTAACCACCCAGAGATAAATAATATTATACACATGCAGGACAATATCTGTCAGGTTTCACTTGTACAAAACAAAATAAAATATTACCTCATATATTACCTTAGAATCATATTATTCCAATATTTTTAGAAAATATAATATAAACAAATCATCATATAGGTAGACCAAAAACTTTATAATGTATCTTATTTCTTAAAACTACATATACATGTACATCTAGCAATCATCCAATACAGGTTGCAGTGAAATGTTTACATATGCATCTAGCAATCACCCAGTACAGGTTGCAGTGAAATGTTTACATATGCATCTAGCAATCACCCAGTACAGGTTGCAGTGAAATATTTACATATGCATCTAGCAATCACCCAGTACAGGTTGCAGTGAAATGTTTACAATGTTATAATAATAATAGAATACTTTTATTATGCAAAAAAATCACATGTGGCGGACTTATTGCCCGTAAGCAATCACTACCAGTCAACAACACTAGTAAATACATTAGTATAAGCAAGTAGAAAAATACATAATATAACAAGTAAAAAATTGAACGGTTTACATTACAATGAGAATACAAAATTTTAGATAAAAAACATAATTTAAAATAATATTGATAATGTCCAAAAATAGGAAAAGGATGGGTTGTGAAGGGATGAAGAATAAAAGAATTTTAGGTATGAGGATAAGAAGTGTGACATCAAAAGCTTCTTGAAAATCATTAAGCTAGGAGCTTCTGTTATACCATTGGGTAATGTTACATATTATTCATTTTGTAAAAAAAACCATTGAAATTTTTTTAAGTCAAAATAAATGACGTTATTACCATTTCTAGATAATTACGGCCAATCTGAAAAGAAAATCATTTGAAGGGAAAATTTTAGAAGCCTTAATAATTTCACAAAGACCTTTCAGAACTTCTTCAAATTATTAGAAAATGAAAATTCAAAGAGAAAAATATCAGTTTCTCACAATACCGAGCAAAAAGATCAAACAAGTCGAATAGTATAAAATAATATACCTAGTTTTTCAAAACTGCAAAATATAGTTGCATTTTCAACTCCGAAAAAACTTAAAGTGAAACAAATTTACCGCTTCGCGCGTGCGCAATTACGATCTTAATTTATCAGCTGGATTGTACAAAAAAATAAATAATTACAGCTGATCGCACACGGGTCGGGGGACGCATTGAAACGTCAGTTTTTTCTTGTCGTGGGTCCGCCATGGCAAAAATATCGCCAGCGAATCCTCTTCCCTACGTAATACAACGACAAAAGGGCGATTTATTCGACATAAGAACTAAATTGTTTGATGAACGTTTGCGAGTTGCGAAAAATTTATTCAAAAAGGATCTTTTTTGCCACTATGGGTGTGTGAATGCAATTGAATTTTCGGATAATGGTGAACTCCTAGTATCAGGTAAAATATTTATTATTTCACCTCACAAATGTCAAATATATTTTAATAATTCTGAAAATTTACTGGCGCGTAATAGCAGTGGAAAAGTGCAAATATAAACAAACGCTAATTATGTCCGGAAGCATGAGGATCATCAAGTGTCATCCAATATTTTAAAACTTCAATTTCTATATAAACAACATCAAATCACAATAACGTAGAAACCATTTTGTTAATCTTAAAATAAATTGTTTTACGCTACAAATATAATTGCCGAAACAATTATATTTTTAATCTGTTGTCAGATCTTATGTCAACTACTAGTTTTTAGATCCAAATATTAATAATTGAGATAACATACGTAACACCTACGCAGTTTATCATTATCAATTAAATTTCTCATGCTTCTTTGGTTTTCATTTTATATCCTCATTAAAAATAATGAAAACGCAGTAGGTTTATTTATTTAGAAATATTATTGTACCTATTTAATGTATTTAATCAAGTATTTAATTGATTTGATGTTATTGTTTATTTCCGTGTTATAATCATAGATTTTTATTATACTAGTTGCATGTAACACATGAGATCCAACTGTCGAAAGCGATGGTATGTATAGTTGAAGAATATGTACCAAACTATAAACCCATAAATACAAATTATTGAATATTTTCAGATATTTTGTTTTCTATACAACATATGTAGGTATGTATGTCAAGATAGGATAGTATGGAGGAAGATCCTTTTTTCCTACCCAGAATATGAATATAGCATGATGGTATGTATGTATGTTTGGAGATGAAGTATCAAACTATTAAGTCTTCTTACATATTGTGTATAGGCGACTGCCATACAAAATGTATGAAGTGATGTTTTTAATCAAGTTTTTTTGTGCCTTAGATGTTAAGAATTCACGTAGCTGAAATTTATGCTTACTTATTGCCTAGTATTACCTCAGAACAGGCTTTGCCTAGTGAGGTAATAAATTCCATTTATATATTTCATGAACAATATTTTATATTTTATTTTATATTGTATTATGGAAATTAATAAATAAAAAAAAAATAAAAAAAAAAAAAATGTCGTCACTAAATTCAATTTTTAAAAAAAGGTTAAAAAAAAATTAAGATCTACTACAATTTAAATATTTTTTATAGAAAATTAAATTATCTAGTTGGGGTGTTTCGGCTTTTTTCAATAATTGTAAAAGTTTTGGAAATATAGGCAGTTAAACTCATAAATTTATAATAAAAAAAATATTTTTCTTAATAAAAAATGTTTGAGAAACCCTGGAATTTTTTTGAATAAACTAATTTGAGATTTTGTATTTTTCTATATTTGTACAAATTTTCAGCGTTCTAGCTTTTATGGTTTCTGAGATATATGGAAAAATAAAGTAAAAATTCAAAAGTTGATAACCCCTGATTAAAACAAAAATTCGAAATTCCGAGTATAAAAGTTTTGTAAGTCTATAACTGTTTATATATTCTGAAATTTTGGGCTCTGTAAATTGAGCGGATCAAAAGTTATAAGGGGGGGGGGGGGACACACACAGACACACACACACACACAGGCACACGAAATGTTCTACTCCGAATTCTGAGTAAATCCGTGTATGGAACATATATGCTGCGAAGCCTCTAAGTTGGTGTTTTTTGACTTCAAAGTTGGAAAAGCCGTGAAAAAAGTAGACCTCTGCATACAATTCTCGCGTATCCTGGCTTGATACATTGTCGATATGTTAAGAGAACAAAGTTCTCCTGAACAAATCAACAGTTGGAATATACTAGATGTCGTAGTTAGCAAATTTTGTATGAATCGAAGTGAGTCATTTTTCCGGGGGATTTTTGACGTTTTGGTTCCAGACCACATCGTTTTTCTATAGAGAATAACGACTAATGTGAATTGTTTTCGGATTTATTTGTCGAAAAAAACTGTTTATTTAGAGCAGTGATTCCCAAAGTGGTCCAGGTGGACCCCCCAGGGGTCTGCGTTGGCATGAAATAAAAATGGGGGTTCACAAGTTGTAAGTGGGGGGTCTATGAAAATTTATCTGGTTTCTATTGTAAAGAATACAAATGTTGGCTTGGCTTTACATCTATCATTGTAGGCAGATAATACACTACTCAAAAAAATTAATGGGACCAAAAAAAATTTCGGTGATTTTTGATACTTAAGCTGTATTTCAGTGAAAAATGGTCATGTTGAGACTTTTAAAAAAACATTTTGAAGCTTGAGGTTCTTATTTTCAGATTTTTTGGCTATATTTTTCAAGAAGCACGAAAAAATATAGCAAGATTGCCTGTTTATTTAGCATTAATTTCCTTTTTTAAAAGCCTCGCTTAATTTTCTTTTTATTTTTACTACTGCTCTGAATTTAGGGTTAGAACTCAGCCGCAACGCAAATTTCCATCGTTAGATCTAATCTTCATATTTTTTGATGAGTTAAGGGAATTTGGTAGAAATGTAGCATCAGGGGGTCCATCGAAACCAGTAAAATTTTAAAGTGATCTATGTGAAAAAAAAAGTTTGGGTACCTCTGATTTAGAGATTATTTAGATTTAGAGAACACTTTGTATATTGAGATCTAGGAACTGTTGAAATGTAAGGAAAACTGAAATATGTTGCCAACCAAAATGTGAAACGCGCGATATTCCATGACTCACTTTATGCACGGAGTACTACATCTAGTAGGTATATTATAATAAAAATCTATGGTTATAATAGAAAAACTGTACCTATAATTTTTGACAAACATCTTGAACGAGCGTCCGGTTGCGCAGATCGCAAATTTGTGTCTTTTTGCTTCGTTGGTTTACATTTAAATCGCCCCCCTTCTCGGCTAAAAGTTAAAGTTTTTTGGCGACAACAATACTTGTGATTAAGTTCACTAATTTAAAAAACGAAAAATATTTACTTGTTGTGCACCTACTCAATTACTTTTTTTCGTGTTTTCGTTCTTATTTCGTTTAATAAGCTTTTTTTAATTCAACATATTAAATTTCTATTAATTTTACAATATAAACATTCAAATGTACTTCATAAATATGAATAACTTTGCAAAATTATCCAACTGTCGATTCGTTCAAGAGAATGAAATTCTATTGAAGGAAGAGGCAGTATAAATTCAAGATGCGTGTACGAAGGAACATTTTGTATGGCGTAGTGGACTTTTTGCATGCTAATAACACCAACTAGAGGCCTCGCAGCATACATGTTCCCATACATCGATTTACTCAGAATTCGGAGTAGAACATTTTATGTGAGTTTTGTGTGTCTGTGTGTGTGTCCCTTATAACTTTTGATCCGCTCAATTTACAGAGCCCAAATTTTCAGAATATATAAATAGTTATAGGCCTACAAAACTTTTATACTCAGAATTGTGAATTTTTGTTTCAGTCAGGGGTAATCAACTTTTGAAATTCTGGTTTATTTTTCCATATATCTCAGAAACCATAAAAGCTAGAACGCTTAAAATTGGTATAAACATAGACAAATACAAAATCTCAAATTAGTTTTTTCAAAAAAATTCCAGGCTTTCTCAAACATTTTTTATTAAGAAAAATATTTTTTTTTGTGATAAATTTATGAGTTTAACTGCCTATATTTCCATTTTTTTTTAAAATATCGAAAAAAGCCGAAACACCCCAACTAGATAATTTAATTTTCTATAAAAAATATTAACATTGTATTAGCACATCTCAATTTTTTTTTTCACAATTTTTATAAAAATTGAATATAGTGACGACATTGCTTCATACAATTTGTATGGTAGTAGCTTACACACAATATCTAAGAAGACTTGATACTAATCTCCAAATATAGGTACATACATACCATCATGCTGTTTTCATATTCTGGGTAGGATCAAAGGACTGACCTCCATACTTTCCTATCTTGACATACATACCTAGGTACATGTGTTGTATAGAAAACCAAATATCTTAAAATATAAAATAATTTGTATTTATGGGTTTATAGTTTGGTACTTATTCTTCAACTATACGTACTATCGCTATCGACAGTTGGATCTCATGTGTTACATGCAACTAGTTTTATATGTCTAGTCCCATTCCTTCTCTATCAGCTTAATAAAATAATCAGCTTAATAAAATAGCGTTGGAGAGGATTTGCAATCTGCTTAGTAAAATATTTATTCAAATCTTTAAAAGACCCGGGTTGTAAGAAGATGGAAACACAGAAATCGGAAGGTCCTTCCACAGTCGGGCTGCTTCTATTGCGGATGTGTAGAAGAGGGACCAAAGATGCAAAATCTTCTGAGCATTTCCCGTGGTAGTATCTATCTATAATGGATCAAAATTGGGATTTATTGTCTATGAAGATTTTCTTGGTGGTCCCTTTCCTTGTACCTATAAATTGATTGTTGTATATGTATTTTGCAGGTGGAGATGACAGAAGAGTTATCCTGTGGAAGTTTGGTGAGTCCCTCATGGACCACGGTCAGCCGGAACAGATGTGCTCCCAACATCTCTCCAACATATTCTGTCTTGCCCTCACACCAGACAACACCAGGATATACTCGGGAGGTAACGACGATCAGGTCATTGTACACGATACGCACACGTAAGTCTTCATCATTATATACCAGCTTGTCTTTGTATTAATAATACACTGTTAGTTATATCTAGTGTCCAAAAAAAGCAAAATCTTACAAAAAATATAGAAAAACCAATAATTAAATATGAATGGGTGTTATTTCAGAAAACGTATCGTGGAACTGTTGCCCCACCAGAAGGCTGTGTGTGGTATATCCATAGATCCATTCAACTCTAGAATATTGGCTACAGCTGGAAATGACGGAAGACTTCTTGTTTTTGACACGAGGCAATCTGTTGATGGTTCGTTTATTATTTCTCTTTTCATAAAAAATAAAATTATGTCCATTTCTATAACTTTTTAAAAACATTCCGGCTAACCAGTGGCGAATCTAGAACCTTCGGACTAGGCAAACCCTGAAAGAAAATTGGGAAATATAGAAAAACATTATGTTTTTTAGCAACATTGTGCATTCCAGTGGCCATGAAAAATATTTTTAAAAAACACATGCCAAAATTACATTTACATTTGTGGCCCTGTATAGCATCATATCTACATACGGTTCAATATTTTATCATGTAGTATAGTTGCAATAAAATAAATAATTAAATATTAGTTCTTGAATTTCTTAACATAATATTCATAGGCAAGCCAAGATTTTCGGCTTCTATGAGTAATTTCGCTACTGGGCTAACCTATTTACGTCATCGTATAAAGGCTATTTTTTTCTTAAAAAGGATACCACAGCAGGTAACAAATGTAATACAAGACAAATACAAAACAAGTACATTTATTTGGAAATAAAATGTTTCAATTGCCTCCCAAATGAATTAAAGCAGATAAAGGAATTTAAAAAGTTTAAACAAAAATTAAAATTGCATCTAACATTCAAAATTGGTTGTTTGATATGTTTCAATTGCCTGTATTTCCTTTTTTTATTTGAATGTGTGTTTTGATATGTTTCAATTGTCTGTATTTCCTTTTTTTATTTGAATGTGTGTTTTGATGTGTTTCAATTGCCTGTATTTCCTTTTTTTATTTGAATGTGTGTTTTGATATGTTTCAATTGTCTGTGTTTCCTTTTTTTATTTGAATGTGTGTTTTGATATGTTTCAATTGTCTGTATTTCCTTTTTTTATTTGAATGTGTTTTTTGATATGTTTCAATTGTCTGTATTCCTCATTCTTCATTTATTTTTTATCTTTTTTTAATGTTTGTTTGATTTTTTGTTCATGTATGATTTTGATTCTATTTCTTTGTATTTGATATTTTTTTATTTGTCAGTGTAAGTGATTCCCTCATCAAGCACAAGATTGCAATATTTTTGATGAGGCATTGCAAAGAAAACTATTTGTAAAAATTACTATACTAGTGAATTATATCTTTATGTGTATTATGAATATTATATGTTAAATAAATAAATAAAAATAAATATGATCCCTAGGCTTTCGGAAATAAATTGTTGAAAATTGCTAAATTAACATGTCAGTTATTTTTTATGTATAATGGTTATTAAAAAAACCGTTTGGCTCATAACAATAATTTACATTTAACATTGTAATATGTTACTTGTTCATGTACAACAACACTTTACTTCAGTTTTTGATAGTATGATTTTTTTTTATATTTACTACAGAAGACTATTAGAAATAACGTCATGACAGACACTTTGGTTGGTGGATACCCCCCAGCAGACACCTTTAATAGAGACAACAGTTTATCATCCGTCAACTATCAACTTTCATCCATCATCCATCCTGGTGAAAAAGCAGTTGGTTTGAAACCAGTCATAGCTCATTTGTGGTTGAAAAAAATAAGATTGTTTACTATGAAATAAAAAGTAAGGCCTTCAGGATTTTTTTAAACTAAAATAGGGGACAATTGTTAAAACAAAAGGGCTGTGTTCAGATACAACGCTCGACATCGGGCGTTGGATGTACATGAAGTTGCAGATTATGGCATATTTCCTACCAAACGCTCTCTCTGAACGCTTTCGAGTGGCGTTTCATTATGAACGCAGCATCGGGCGTTTTAAATGTCAAATGTCATTTATCATACATGTGTATTTGTAGGTTATATTTTCATCGAAAGACAACAATGGGGCAGTGGAGTAAATAATGATCTCAAATAATTATTGGAGTAAATAATGGAAATTGTTAATGATATTTTTATAAATTAACCTCTTTGTGAATGTATATTGTCATTATAAATAATGTCAACTAACATAATAGATACCACAGAAACATATAGAAGTCATTCCACAGATAAAATAGAAGTCAACGGATACTATAACTGTCTCAGCGTTTTTTACCAGACAAATTTACCGAGCGTTTGGTGCGTACACTCGACGTTCAATCAAAACACCACAGAATGTCTTTCGAGTGTTTCCGGTCATTATAAACGGCTTAGAGGTCACTAAGTGCACTCGGCGTTCATTGTGAACGTAGCCCTGACTATCACAAAGTCTGTTTATGCATTTTACCATAACATGAGATGATATAAAATGAACAACAATCATCTTACTGTTATTCATAACCTTAAAAAATTTCAATTAACAGATTTCTTTGAATCAATTCTTCCATCATGGCATAGTGGTAAGTCATTTGACAACATTGCTCTGGGTTTGATTCCCAGCAGAGAAGAGGTTTGTGAAAAATGAAATGATGATGCCTTCAACAAATAAACTTGCATCTAATTGTACGTCATAATTGAGTTTCACTAAAAATTGTTTGACCACAGACTATGTAAATAAAAAAAATTCATTCCATTCTTGCATCTCTGATTTTGAAACACTGATTTGCATCTGTGATATAGAAGCTTCTGATATTGATCACTTTCTGAGTGCAAATAAGGCTTTAGAGTACTCTAAGTCCTGATATTACTTTATTTTATTTTTAAATTGCTTCTCAGGCAACTAACAGCTGTACTATGTTGAATATTTATTTAACACGCACCCAATAATAAGTGGCCACATTCTGGAGACTTATGATATTTATCATCTCATAGATCTAGACTGATAACATAATTAACAACTGTGTCTCCTCTGGGAATCAAACCCAGGACCTTCCGCTCAAGAGTCAGATCTACGAAGGCCAGAAAAACGTTGGCTATCGGCTATTACGTCAGCTATCTTATTAAATATATTAAAAAAACGCTTAAGCAACAATATCTATCTGATTTCTTCTTCCTTTTCGTATCTTTTTGTTTTCCTATCATTGCTATCAACTGTTAATATACACTATTTTTATCATGTCATAACCTTATTGCCGATACACATCAAATTTTATATTATCATCAACTGGGTTGGTTGGAGAAAATTACCGTTTGGAGTGTACTATTTATTTATTTTATTTATTTGTTATTGCTTCTCGGGCAACTAACAGGCACTATGTCAAATATTTTTTTTTTAACACGCACCCAATAACAAGTTGCCACATTCTGGAGACTTACGATATTAATCGTCTCACAGATCCAGACTGAAAACATAATTAAAAACTGTGTCTCCAACGGGAATCGAACCCGGGACATTTGGATCCGCAGTCAGATACCCAACGAACTCAGTCACGAAGGCCGATTTATGTGTACAAGAAGATAAATAAATAATACCTCGGAACAAACAAAAAATATTATCCAATTATATATTATAATTTTCTGTGTTTTTTACATAATATTATGTTGTGGTTCCAGAATCCCAAGTGGTTACACGAAGTAGAAAGGCTTTTCATGGTGTGGTGTTTCATCCTCTACAGTCTGGTCTGATGGCTGCAGCCAATGCTCTCGATGGTACAACCATGTGGGACCTCAGGAAATCAAAACAGTTAAATCATTTTTCATATTATTAATAATTTATTTTTTTAATATTATTATATCTTTGAATTACGAAAGAATTATTAATTGATTACAAAATATGCATTTGTTTTTGCAAATAAGTGTTACCAGAAAATAAATAAAAATAAAGTGGTAACTTGATGAATAGGATGGATGAATGAAGGTATTCACTTGTTCAGTCTGTCAATTATATTTTTAACACATTAATATTTTGTGCTACAACCAGATGTAAGATCATATTTTACCTCTTGTATCACCTGACACTTACAGGACACCCAAAAGTATTGTTTGATTGAGTAGAAGTACTATTTTAACCCTTTGAACGCGTAAATCGACTAAAGACGCCCGAATTTTTTCCCCTTTCGACACGTAAATCGACTATAGTCCATGGCTTGTAAAAAACGTTACCTTTGGATACGAAAAAAATATAAAAAAAATAATTTTAATTTAAGTTTTTGAGCCCCCCATAATATAACGTCGTTTTTTGGTGTATTACAACTATTTTTTGGTGTATTAAATCAAGATATTGATTAAAAGGAATTTTATAGAATACTTTATTTTTTATTGAAAATTTGCATTTTTCAGATCAAATTTTATTTTTTGCTTAACGCGTTCAAAGGGTTAACTTTTTATAATTTGAATTAATTGGTTGTGTTTCAGTCCTGTGATGAGATACGGTGGAGCCGATGGTGTGACCCAAAACTGTATGAGCGTCAGATTTGACACCCTCGGGTCCCGACTGTTGGCCCTGCGTCGTCGTCTGCCCCCTGTCCTATACTCGGCCCATCACACGGAGCCCCTGGCACACTTCTACCACCCCGACTACTACAACTCGTGCACAATGAAGAGCTGCTGTTTCGCTGGAGATAGGGATCAGTTTGTCCTGTCTGGATCTGATGACTTTAATCTTTATATGTGGCGGGTACCACCTGACGGAGAAGGTTATTTCATACATTAATATAATAATAGAAACATATACATTTTCGATTCATAAAAGGAAAGACTTGGAAAGAATCAAAATTACTTATTTTGTATACACTTGTGTTATTGCCAAAGCGGTGATATCCCAGCTGTAAGGTCGTCTGCCTCCCATTCGTGAGGTCGACGGTTCGAATCCGGGACGGGCACGCACCTCTGGATTTTCAAAAAATCTTTGTGCGGATTTATTTCACTTGCCATGTGTAGCCATGATCCAATTTGTCTGGTTCCCCTTTCTAAGGGTTACGAAGGTCAGATGGCAGTCGCTTCAATGTAATTACCAGACTCGCCAATTCCAGGATCATGGACAAAGCGTACCCCGATAGAAACAGGACAAAGGCGTCAAGGGAAGGGAAGGTTTTATGTTATTGCCAAACATCTAGAAAAATCTTGTGGGTGCGTAAACCCCCCTTAACTATTATAATTATTATTTATTTATTTGTTTCTATCTAAAACATAGAGTAGATATAAGATACAAAATAATTGTAGGTAATATAGGGCCGGTATTACAGTCTCAGTTTAAGAGCTAAACTCAAGTTTTACAAAAATATAACGTATTACAGTGTCCGTTTAGGCCTAATCTTCCCTCAAATACGTCACTAAAATGACAAATATTTAACTCAACGTTTCTAGCTGATTAAGTATTCAACGGTGAGTCAACTGTCATTTGCTAGGCAACGCGTGTAGTTTCAGTTTCTATCACTTGAGGCGTTAGGCAACGAGTGTAGTTTCAGTGTTCTATCACTAGAGGCGTTAGTTGTATCGACGGTGGCGCCACACAACAAATCAATCTGACAGCCATATTGAAACGAACATGGGCATTTGAAAGCATTATTTTGGTGAAAAAAATTAAATTTACCATGTTGGATAATAAAGAATAGTATTTCAAGTCGTAGCGTCCCGTTTTGTAGTTGGTATTATTTGAGGTTATTTAAAATTTGACAGATAATAACCACAGAAAAAGTAAAATATGTCTATAATTGAAGATTTAGTAACTGACATGTCATATTGCACTGTAATACGGAAATGGATTCAATCTCCCCTTAACATTAATCTTGAGTTTAACAAACTCAATGAGTTGAGGGCCGACTGTAATACCGGGCCATAATCATATACATAGTTAAGCCTGTAGGGGCATTCATTTAGCCTGTCGCTATATTGAAGTTAGTAATTAAAGCTTATTGAAATAGATAATTTAAACTTTAATTAAGATAAGCAGTGTAGGATATTACAGAGAGAGAGATATAGAAAGGCTTGGTTATTTACATATATGTATTTTTACAATTCACAATTAATAAATCTGATTCAAAATCGAACAACTTCGAAATGTAAGTTTTCACGGTAGATGTTAGTAAATACGATGAAATGTCGAGTGCTACCTGTCCATAATGTTCTGTAATTCAAAATGTATCTTATTTCAGTTTATAGCAAGCCTTTTTTATGATTTGATGTAGTACATGAAATTGTAAGGCTTTGGAAAAACTCATTTTTGAATCTAAATAAAACTTCACTTCATTCGTTCAGACGGATGGCGACCGAGCAGTTAGCGCGCTAGATTAGTAAACCAGTGGTCGCGAGTTCGAATCCTGCCACGACCAATTTCGTTCAAGCATTTATGCTTAATTTAGTGAATGTATGAGGCTGTATATATTCTTGTTTCAAGGACATATTCATTTTTTATAAACAAAAATTCAAGTATTTTTTCAGCAGAATGAATGTTCCATCAAGAAAGGAATAATTCAAATTTAAGTATTTTAAGTGTAATGAATAACCTGCTCTAGCACTCCCAGAAGATAGGAATGAAAAAGGTTGTCCACTATCCATGTGGTGGGGTAGCATGAGTAAGCTCATGGATTTATCCATGAGCTTAAGTACCAGCCCCGACAGTCAGACAAGACAAAGAAAGAAAAGAAGTGTAATAAATACAAAAAAAAACCTCTAGATATATATGGAACTCAGAGTCTTTCAGTACATTACCTTTTCTCAGTAATGTGGTTATAAAAATAATTACAAATTCTCATTTGGCATTACAATTACTTTATTTTTGAGACTCTGAAGTTGGTCAGCATAAACAAATAAATATATATTTTCAGGTGTGTGGGTTGACCAGACGCACATGGTACTATATGGTCACCGCTCAATAGTGAACCAAGTCCGTTACAATCCTAAATATTGTATTGTCGCATCATCGGGAGTTGAGAAAATCATTAAGGTATTTTTTTCAATCTTTGAAACTGTCACTTCATGATAGAACTACATAGTCACATAGAATTATGGAAAAAAAAAATATTTACATACTATTTAATTAAGTTCACGAATGCGACACCCATTCACTGGCAGTGGCGGCTCTTCCTAAAGGGCTCTCGGACTCAGCCCTCCCAAACACTGTTCAAAAGATTCCAAAAAATGTATGTAATCTTGGGAACACATTATTGTCCTAATTAATGTTTGCCGTCTTACGCCTGTAGTATCTTTAGCGAACGTATTTAAACCTACCTGCTTTGTAAAGCAAGCAAGATTCTATGAAATGTTTCATTCCTCGGGCACAGTCGACTTGTGCCCGGAGAACCCATATAATACACGCGACCGTCCGCTGCTGCTGTAGCTCCACTGTTCACTCAATGCGGAGCATTGTCAGAATGGTGCTCAGCATTGACCTCAACCGATGAATGGGAGTCACATTTGCAAACTTAATTAAAAAGAACATAAAATTTTGTGTAATCTTTTTTCGAAATTATATGTGATTAAGGTATTTATTTGTTTAAAAGATTCCATTTGTTTTAGTTTATTATAAGAGATTGTGTTATGACAATAAACCTGCTTTCTAACACTCATCAAAATTTAAATAAATGTATCCAAATTATTGCAATTGAATTTTAGACCTGGTCGCCTATTGAAGTTCCTGGCGCAAGAGGTGCTCTGCTGGAAGAGCAAGCCGGTAATGATAATCCTAGAACCGTCTACTCTCACGAGGAATATGTATCACTTGTATACAACAGTGGACAGGTAAATGATTTTTACTAAACGTTGTTTAGCACTGTTCATCCTTTATTCATTGGTTATGCACCTACATAACTGATATGTTAAAAAATTATCTTTTGCATGTCAGTTAAAATGTAATACCATATTTTAGCAATATGAGAGTCGCAATAATGACATACTAACCTAACCTAACCAATTTTTATATATTACTTAAGTTTCTTTTGGTAGTTATTCCTCTGTTTTTTTTCATTCATAAACAAAGAAAGTAAAATAAATAAAAATTCAGAAACTTTCCCAGGTGTGCGTAAAAGTAAATTAGAATAATCTGTTGCGTAAACAAACAAACAAACAACCCAAGTTTCATCACAATCAGATGAATTGGAGTGCATTGAAGACAAACAACAAACATTCCTTTTTATACATATTGATTTATATTTGACATTTTCCAGTACATATCGCACAATTACACGGACCAGTCAACGACAGAAGACCCTCGCATGATGGCCTTCTTTGACTCCCTGGTTCAGCGTGAGATAGAGGGATGGTCAGCGGAGGAGACAGACTCTCAGAGCGGAGGGGAGGGTGGCGCAGGTGCGGGTGTAGGGGCAGGAGTGGGAGTGGGAGTGGGTGTCACAACCAGGAGGCAGGCAGCAGCGCTACAGCACACCAGAAGGGGAGTCAGACGGAAAGAAGAAGAAGACTCATCCGACAGCGATCAACTTTTGGTCGACTTTCTACCTCTTCCGCCAAAAAGAGGTACACTATTCAAATTATTGCCAATATATTAATAATAATAACAAATCAAAACCCAATAGAGACAAAATATAGCTACAATAATATCACTTATCATATTATATCATCTTGTATCAATAAATATGAAGGAGAATATTGAAAAACTTCATCTTCCCAATTTTTTAATCACACATATTCAAAATAATTAATATCAGTTGTAAGTTATAAAATATATTCATGTCTGATTTATCTTTTACTCATCAGTTGTTTTCACTGTCATTTTTATTTTTCGTGCATCCACCACACACCTTCCATCTTAATTCTCTCCTTGATATGGACCACATCTTCTTTTCTTGTCTCAATGTTATTGGTGAATGAAATCAGTCGATGATTGGAATCTGGGAGAAATTTATATTGAAAAATTTAGAAAATATATTGCTTATCCAACACCCCAGCCATTATTTCACCAATCCATTTTAAATAAATACCATAAAATGCACACTTCAAAACCTTATATTGTTTTCAAGAAATAATAAAAAGAAAATGTTGTGAATAAGTATTATTTGTTTTTAGCAAATAATACTCTGAGAAACCAGCGATGTCACAGAATGGCAACGCGACAGACCAAATTGACTCGATTGGCGCAGAAGCGTACTGGATCCAGGTGAGGCTTATTTCATTTTATTATTGCATCACCATGACACCTCAACACAATATTTATATACATATTTTTCTCTCGTATATGGGTAATTTTTGACCACCAAGGCTCGTTTTTTATATTGACATATTATATTGAATTTATGAATTTGTTTAACACATTATTAGATATATTGTACTACGAATTCGATGTTTTGTTTCCTACCTACCTCAGTGTATATTTTGTAAACAAGTGAAGGACAATCGAACTGTCTCAATTTAGTACCTACTACCTTGCATGATTTTTAATTTATTTTGTAATTTTTGTACTTTGTACAGTAATGTAATTATTTTTTAAAATGCAGAATAATTATTGGTTTAATCCTGTTTGTTTTACCAAAATAAATAAATAAATGAATTACTTAAAAAAAAGTAACAACACAAATTTTTAACTTTATTCCACTAATTTAAAATGTTGACCACTGACGCGTTTCGCTCAAAGAGCATCTACTGAATGGATTTAAAATTCGAGGAATGAAGTTAAAAATTTTGTTGTTACTTATTTTTTTTAAGTAATTTTATAATATTGATAATGGAATTCCATCACGTAATAGCAGTCGAAAAATTAGAAATAACTTAATTAGATTACTTAGTAATTCACAATAATTATGTTGCTGTGATCTGTTTTATATTTAATCTTTATAGCACAAGAACAATAGTTTTATACAAAAACCGTTACTGACGGTTGCTGTTGCTGTTGCTAACACAACAACACTACTATATGTATGTATATCATCTATATTTTATCACTTGGTGTTACCAAACTTCAAAGTTATTTACTGCATTTCATGCCACTTGGAAACTCCAGAAATGTGTTATATGTATAATAAATCTATATATATTGAAATTATGAATAGTCTTAGCTGTTTTTAAATGTTTCCTTAAGGAGTCAACTGAAAGTTCAGCATCCAAGCGTCAGTGCCGGCAGTCGAGGCAGATGTTCTCGGGCGTTGAGTAGGAGGGTGGGTGTGGGACGCAGGGGGGGAGGGGGCACGACACTCTCACCTCCGTCATCAACACACACCACCAGCGAGGGAGCAGACTCAGACTCACCACCTTCCAACCACAGACCGCTCAACAGACACATTAGCAAGGTCAATATTATAGTATAAAAAATTTGTTTAATAATAATGAACACTACGGCCATCTGGAGGCAATCTATTTCACTTTATAGGACCACTGAGACAATAACAATATGACAAGGGAATATCCTGATCTTGTTGGTTTAAGAAGATCTCGGTACTATTTATATACGCTATTTGACTGTAATCGGTTTGATATTGTCTTTCTCTTATGTAACTTTTTTTTACTACTTTACTTATGTACCTAATTTTTTTTTTTACTTCAACTTATGTAACTTGTATAATTTTTTTTTTGCTTAACTTGTGTAACTAATTTTTTTTTACTTAAATTTTGTAACTTAATTTTCTCTCATTTATGTAACTTTTACTTTTGTAATTTACGTGTGTGATTAAATATGAGCTCATGTAATTTTGTACCTACCACTATTATTCACCATTATCGTTTTAAGTGTCTCTAAGTTTAATTGTATAGTCGACGCTTAGCTTTAATTTATTAATTTGTATAGAATGATCTCAATTTAAATTTGTGAATCTGTTTGTATACCTAATACCTATAATTTTGCCTCACCTATTTTACTGCGGGTTTTTCGAAAAGTGGACCACTGGTATATAGACCAAAACTAACCCACAGTAAAAAAGTCCGATCTTCACCCTTTCGGTAAAGACTTTATATTATTTTTAAACAGCTGTACTGTAGGTTTTTTCATTACTTAAACACCTGCATCGACGTAATTCCCAACATAAACTATAATACAACTATTATCAAATATCGTATTTTTAACTTTGTGGTACATTTTAACAAAAATTAACTAAATTTTTAACTTTGTTAATGGATACGACAGTAAATTAATAGATTCCATTTTGAATAAAAAAGTCAAAAATAGTAACGTGAATAAATACTTATATAATAACGAAAATATTAAAAAAGATGATCAAAAATGGAGACGCATATTGTTTGTCAATAATATATCACAAATAGTTTCAAATTACTTACCCAATGATGTAAAGCCAGCATTTTATACTGACAACAACCTTGGAAAACAATTAATAAACAGTAAAGACAAAAGTAAAAAAATGGATTACTCCGGGGTATATGAATTGACTTGTGAGGACTGTTTTATTATTATTATTATTATTAAATGTTATCAGACAGGCAGCTATGCTGATATGTCTGATCTCACAACAGTTTTCACTTGTTCAGTCTGTCAAGTCTATTTTTGAACACATTAACACTTTGTGCAACAACAAGTTCCGGTGGCAAACTGTTCCACGCATCCACAACTCTATTGGTCAAGAAATGTTTCCAGGGGTTCTGCCTGAAACTGTGTTTATCTAGCTTCAAACTATGACCTCTTAAATTAGTATTTTGGTTGAGGCAGAACATCAGCTTCAATTCAGGGCAGTCATAGTGTTCGTTTAGTATTTTGTAGGTTTCTATGAGATCCCCTCTCTTTCTCCGTTCCTCAAGAGTAGTGAGGCCCAACACATTCAGACGTTCTTCATATGTTAAGCATCTGAGGCCATTTCCTCTGCACCCTTTCCAGCATGCTTATATCTTTCTCAAAGTAAGGATTCCAAACTTGGTAACCATATTCCAAAACTGGTCTCACATAAGTTTTATATATTGTAATTAACAAATCATGTGGCAAGTGGCTGAAGGTTTTTCTAATTAAGTATGTTAAGCTATTGGCCTTTTTTACAATTGATATCAAATGCTTCTCCCATTTCAGATCGCAAGAGATAGTGATGCCTAAGTCTTTTTGTTCATTTACCGACTTTAAATATGTTCCATCAAGACTGTATGTGATCCTCAGGTTTTTGGTGCCGATGTGTAAAACATTGCACTTATCTTTGTTCAGCTTGAGCATCCATTTCTGTGTCCAAGTAAATATGCTATTTAGGTCCTCTTGCAGTTGTACATGATCTCTTAGTGGATTGCCAAACAACTTTGTGTCGTCTGCAAACAGTTTTACAGGAGAATTAAGAGTCAGTGGCAAGTCTAGAATATACAATATGAAGAGGATGGGTCCGAGAACCGATCCTTGCGGGACAGAACTCAATACTGGCTTAGTGTCCGATAGGTCATTCCCAACTCTCACCTGAAAACATTCCCAACTCTCACTGTTCCGCGATATATATCGAAAAAATGGGCCGTAAATTCGAGACGAATAAAAGAGCATATCAGATGTTTAAAAAATGATAACTTCTCGGAATTCGCGGAACATTTAATACTAAATGACCACCAATTTAATATTCAATCAGGTACAAAATTTTTACACATTAATAAAGTAGGTTTACGCTTAGATAATTTAGAGTCACTTGAAATAAAAAAAGCAATTAATTCAAACAGAAATATAATAAATAATCAAGTAAATTTAACTTACAGCCCGCTTTTAAACATGTTTCTCCTTTCCATCAATCGTACCAATCAAAGCCATTCTACACAAGACCCGCCCCTAATGACCTCCCACCAATATCCAAATACATAGTTTTCTTTTAAGCACACAGTCACATTCTGCGTTTAGTTGAAATTCTGCCTGAGGAGGGAACGGTTAGTTCCGAAACCGGTCGCTAATTCAATTCTCACGTGGTGTAAACAAAGTTAAAAATTTAGTTATTTTTTATAATACAACTGTTTTGAACAATTCATAATTGCACAAATGTACCGAATTTTAGTATATAAGAAAAAGCAGAGTTTCTATGTTTACCAGTTGATAAGGGCCTAATAAGCTGAAACGGTCGTCCTGGATTCAGGAAAATATATATATGTAGACCAAATCATTTGTTTGATTTAACATACCCATTAATATTATTTTCTTTTTATGAAAATTGTAAGCTGGATGTCTGTCGATGTCATCATCATCATAGGCCCTACAGCCCATTGTGGGTCTTGGCCTCCTTCAGAATCCGTCGCCTTTCCTCCCTGCACTCTGCGGCTCTCTTCCAGTTTGTTGTCTGTCGATGTACCTTTATATAAATAAATAGCATTGATCACAGTTCGGGACTTTTCAATATATTGTGGTGCCAGGTTGTTCAAAGCATTGAACATTGTCGAATGCATTTTGTAGTTCACTCACTCTAAATAGTCGACTCTAGCAGCCAACCTAGGTGATAAGCTGGAACAAGATATTTTTATTCAAAAACCGAATAGTTTATGACCAACACTATAATAAAACTACATAATTAGTGTACACTTTTACTTCAACTTCAACTTCAAATATTGACAATTATTGAATCCATTTTTATGAAGTACATTTAAATACGATATTTTCAATCATTTCCTTTCAGATGTCTCGATCCAATCGTAGAAGAATGACAGTGACCAGAGCTTTTGATAGAAAAAATAAATCTTTAATATTCAGAGGTAAAGGAAAAGGCACCACAAGAAAAGGTAGTTTTTTTTTATATTTCACTATACTCTCACAAATATTTTTTAATATAAACAATTAAATATTAAAATTATGTAATTATTATATTAACAATAGACATAATTTGCAAGTGCATAAACTGATATTCATGTTTTCCAATGTGTTATATTTAGTCCGCTTTACAATTTAATCAATTAATAATAATGACTGTGTTGTTTTAAATGTACAAAAAAAAATTAACTATGTTTATAATTTCAGGTAATGGTAGCTTTAGTAACGGATTAAATAGCAATCTTTTAGATGACTCTACATACAGTGAAGATAATTTGGCTGTTCCTAGTACTAGTACAGGTATTTACATTATTCTACTATTATACCTAATGCTCTACAATTATTAATAGTTCATTAAATGAACCAGCACTTTCATTTCATTTGATGTTGGATAAAGATTAAAAACATTGAAGTATTACTACAATTGAAAATACAATAAAAAGGTTTAAATTGTGCTTTCAGTCCGGATCTGTAACCCTGAACAAAATATAGCCTCCAGAATGTGGCAACTTGTTATTGGGTGTGAGTTAAATTAATATTTGTCTTAGTACCTGTGATAACTGTCTCCCAGTTTGGTAAATACACAGATATTGTTGAATAAATACACGCGTTTAACTTATACACAATTTATTGATAATTACAGTAATTAGATATTAATAGAGTGAAGTACAAATAATAGCATAATAAATGAACCACAATGTGAGAGCACTATAACATTGATCAATACCCGATCAATCCACCCCTTGCCTTACCCCAGACATTCCTTTATATCAAATCCCCTACTCCCGAATATTGCCAATCTCATATCATTCAATCTCGTAAACTGCTATACAGATTGCCTGTTGAAAGGCACAACATCAATATATTACAGTACCTTTAAGTTGCCTAATAAGCAATAAAAAAAACATAAACATTGAGTTATCATTGAAAAAATCTTATTCTATAATTACAGGTATTCGAGGCAATCACAGCGCCCCATTGTTCAGAATCGCCGAACTGGATTCGGACGATGATCAATCCGGAGGCAGTCGATCCACTCAGCCACCTGTTGATCCCTTGGAACTGCCCCTGGTCACCATCCTCCCCACGCCTATCAACGGTACGCACCAAGACTCCAAACTGAACACACAGAGAAGAAACCAACAATCCGAGAGGTTTAACTTTGAAACAGATGTCATCAGATTCGGGGACGAAAACGACAGCCAACAGTCGAACCTTCCTGACTGGGGGAGAAACGACAGACTGGCCACGTCCACATTAGCGAGACTCAGGAACGAGACCAATGAAAGTGAGATGGAGAGCAGCTGCAGCACAGCCAGCACGGCCGAGGAACTCTCATCCCCTGTCAAGAAGAGAATAACACACGTGGAGGCGGCAACGCCCGACAGCGGGATTCACACGGGACCAAGCAGCAGTTCCGGCAGAAGGGGTACGGGAAGAGGAGGTACAAGAGACAATCAGGACTGTTCAGATGAACCAGACTGGGTTGTCACAAAGCACAGACAAAGGGTCAAAAGAGCGAGAAGAAATTACAGAACACATATAGGTGATTCAGATTCCACATAAATTTAATAATTTTATATAGATCCTTCGATGAACAATATTGTACATATTGTGTAAGTTTATATACGTTCGTCCATACATTTATATATTTATTGTTGATAATGATTTTTCATTTCAATATCAATGAAAAAATCTTGTGAACTTAAGAATTCCTAAGGATTTATTTAGGATATTTTGTTTGTAACGAATTTGATATAAAAATGATATTAATAATAAATAAGTGTGCCATGATATGACATGGCTAAAATAGTGTTCACTGCAGATACATAAGAGTTGTGTAATTTTTGTGTATCGATGACTGATTAATGCATTGGACTAGTGATCCGGTGGATCCGGGTTAAAATCTAGCCTCGACCTTGTACTTTCACTAATGTTTATTGCAAAATATTTGCTTTCAATTGACAAAATACAACGGTTTGTGCAATTCATTTCACTAATTAAATCACTATTAATGTATCAAAAATCAATACCAGGTATTGAATTATTTTTATTTAACTTGAAATGTCGAATTTCATGGCTCAATTGAGAAGACATCTCACGCCTAAGCCTGTTGTAGACCGCAAACTATGTGAAGCTAAGGTAGTTGTGTATGCTTACCCGAGCTATGCGGGGAGCCAAGTAATACCCATCTGAGCCTAGTCATCTGACACATCTCCGCACCTTTGTTGTCTAGTTCAGTGTGACGAACTGTTGTCGATCTGTTCGGCAGTCTTTTGAATATCATGATATTCAAATAAAAAAGAATTATTATGGAAAAAGGTAACAGAGGAAATAAATAACTCACAAATTTAATTTTGTTTCTGTTCTAGCAATTTTTTTTTAATATAATAGATATATTTTTTGCTATATTTCTTAAACAAACCGCCAATCTCTCAATAATTGGTATTAATATTTCTATCTTAGCTGTAGCTGGCTTAGCTCGCATAGCTAAGCTTCGGCGTAATTTAGTTTTTGGTCTGCAACGGTCTTTAGTTTCTGGTTTCAATTTCCATTAAAAATTTCTTGATTTGTAAGAAAAACAACATTTATGCGCGTTAAAACTTTTTTTGTGTGTTAAATTAATATTTGACATCACACCTGTTTGTTACCCATAAAGTTTCATAAATTGTAAATATATAGGTATATAAAATCTTTCTAAATGTGATGAAAAAAGACAAAATATTGTATTCATTAAAAATTTTCTTTGTTAATATCATGGAGTTTGACCAAAAATCATCCATCTACTAATTAAATTGTAATTAAAAAATATTCTTGTTTATTTTAAGTTGCTATATTTATATAATTTTTCTTCGCAGATAAGTAAATTCAAAAAAATCTGTATTTCTTGAAGCACCATTATCTCCAAATGTGAAAGAAATTTATGGCTTGTCATTTTATTTTTATTTTACTGACAATGAAGCTCTCGAAAACTTTTGATTTTATATTTTTTCTTAACTTTTATTCACAGAATTACTTTATATCTACATGTACTAGTATTCATTTTCAGGGGAAAGATTTATATTGTAATATTAAATTATTGTACATACTCATATTTTGTATAAAAATAATATATTGAAAATCTTGGAGGAATTTGAAAATGGACAAATAAATTACCTGCTTTTTTATACTGTATTTTTGAGTCGATACATATACCATACATATAAAAAGATATTTTGTTTTTCAAAACAATATTAAGGGGGGGACTGCTGCCAACGTACCTATTTTTCAATTTGATATACCATCATTATTTCTTATCAAATCGTTTTGAAAAAAATAATTTAGATAGTTTGGATATTAATAAACAAAAATATACCTTAACTTTTTGATAATGTTCTGTATAAATTCTTGTAGAAAAATAATGGCATACCCCGATTTTCAACGTTTATCATATATTTTTAATAAACTATAAGGCGTAGAGTAATATATTTTTTTTTTAATTAAAGAAGACAAAAATATCTAGAAAAATATGTGACGTTGCATTAATGCTTCAGGTTTAGTAAATAAACCTAAAAAACATTTATTTTCCATTCAGCGCCATTGCGTAATAAAAGTTTTTTTGGTTTATTTACTTAACCTGATGCGTTAATGCAACGTCATATCATATTTTTCCAGGTATTTTGTTCTTCTTTAATTTATAAAAAAAAAATATTGCTCTATACCTTATATTTTTTTAGAAATTTAAGATAAATGTCTAAAATTGGGGTATGCTTATTATTTTTCTACAAGAATATATACAGAACATAATCAAAAAGTTAAGGTATGCTTCTCTTTATTAATATCCAAACTAACTAGGTTATTTTTTTCAAAATGATTCGTTTAGTAATAATGAAGGTATATCAAATTGAAAAAATAGGTACGTTGGCAGCAGTCACCCTCTTAAGAAAAGTTCTTAATTTCATAACTGCATTATATTTATTTTTATGAAGAGCATAATTTTCTTGTGTTGTGATTCTTTGGTTTTTTACAAAATTAATTATTTTTTGCCTAATGTTTCAGTTCTAATTTATAAAAAAATCTCTGAAAAAAGCTTTTTTATTATAATATTCTATTTTCATAATGATGTATAAAAGTGAATATTGAATTAAATAAAAGGGGTACATAATTGAATTTATAATTGTTTTATTTTTACAATGTATTATATAAAAAAAATATACAAAAATATAAATTCATACATAATGAAATAAAACTGTGAGCCATTACTTATGTTGTATATAAAATGCATTTTTATCAAAAAGAGAAAAAGTCAATTCACTAAACTTTGCCATGCCACTGATTTCATTTAGTCATGTGATTTCCACTCAAATTTTGTGGGATGTGTTTTGATAACTTTTTTGAGATCTTGAATTATTTAAAAATGACATTCCAACAGTGTATAAAGTATTTTCATTCAAATTGATAAAGAATAAATTTAGGACTTTGATTTTTATTCATACACATAAAAAACATAAATTTGTGGTTTGAGTATAGATAATAATTATGTACATAGTAAAGATTTCAGTTTTTTCATAAATTAGTGTCTATTACTTAGTCAATGGGTGGAATTTCAAAGGTGAAGGCATGTAGCAGGTGTTTGATCCAAAAATAGTAGTGAAAATATATCATTGTAAAATTCTGGATAGTATTGACACGCTCTATTACAATCTGGCATCCAATTGACTTCCAACAACTTTGGCTGCACAACTCTATCACCTTGAGAATCTGTCTCCCACGCCAACATTATATCTGCTGCGTACAATGCTCTAGACTGAGGATTGTGAGCTATACCACACGGAGGCTGCTTTTCTGTCGCACACTCGAATAACTCTTTGATCATTTCAAAGATACTTTGTTCTACTTTGGACCATGGATAGTCGGGATATTGCTTGGACCATTCCACAATATAATCTGCACATAGCATTCTAAATAGGTTTGTTGGATTGTTGTAGTTCATCACGGTAAAGTGCTGCTCGTATTCATCAAAGTTGTTCAGAGCAAACGGCTTATTGGCGAATCGCAAGAAAAAGTTTCTGTAAACAAAAACGTCGAGTGGATTGACACTCTTCAATAATATCACATATCTCACATCAAACTTTACTTTCCCCTCCAACTCGGGTCGTTCAAACAAAACTGGATCTTCAATATATTTCTGAATTATTTTGGGACCTGTCGAAGGGAGACGAACAATAAAATCAAGGTTCTTAGTAATATGCGTATCCAATCCTCGGGCTAAATTAAACGGTTTACAAATCCAATGGTTGTCTAATCCCTTCATTTCCCTCTGGTGAAAGTACGCCACAAACTTAACCAACTCAGTTTTTAAATTGTAAGTTGTGGGAAGCCATTTGGGATACGTCTGTAGAGTTTTATCATTAACCTGATTTTTCACCTTTCTTCTGGCGACAGCGCTCAGCAGATCTTTGATTGTTAAAATATTTTCAAAGGGAAACTGGTTGACATATTTATGAGGAGTCAACTCACTCAATTCTTTATATGCCTTGAAATGATTGACGAACCACAGCACGTCGGCTAACTGCTCTAATTGGACTATTTCAAATTGAGGATGAGTCAGATTTTCGTTAATCCTGGCGTACTGCGAGAAAACTTTTAATTTCCTGGAAGGATCATTTGACTGAACTATGGCATCTAATGTAGGTAATGTTTCTTGTATTCGACCGCTTAAAAAATATTCAAGACTCGGCTCCTCTTGACTGAAATCCTCTTCGTAATGATCATATTTCTGCCAAGGAATTAACATTGCATCTCTATATTTTTCTTGATAATCACCTTCGATATAATCTCTATAGACTACCTCATTCTCTTCCACAAGTTTTATAGGAAACAGAAGGGTATAAGTAACCTGTTCAGGTAAATGAATAAATGGAACCATTCTAAAGTTAGGATTATCAGAATGTTGTATTCCAGACCCCAACTCGTCCATTATATACCAAATAGGAACTCTTTCTTCAGCGGTCATCTCCTGAGAATTCAAAGAGTACGATTGTGCATATTTCCAAATATTATCGAAAATTTTTTCAACAATATTGACGTTGTCGCTTTCCCCCTCACTATTCATACCCATTAAATTACATAGTCTATCTAACAATCCCGGGACTTCATTCAGTTGCCTTTTCGCTTGATCTATTCTAAATGTCCAAGCGTGATCGATCAAATAAATATGTGATCCGTCCAAATAGTTGACCCCGTCTTCTCTAGTAACTTGAACAGTCCACGTAGATTCAAACGGTTGCTTTTCTCGGTCCTCATAATCGATTAAAAACAACGAAAATGTTTCGCCGGCGTCGAATATTTGATCCGTCAATTTTTTACACAGAACCGGCCAAAAATGCCGCGGAACTGCCGACAATTCCAACTGCGGTTGATGAACAGACAGAAATTTATGCAAATTAGAAATTCCATCCATGATTAATCAATTGTCGACTTAATTGAAATTATATATATTAACATAACCTAAATTCAGAGAACAACAACAATGTCAAAATTCTGACAGCAAACGTGCTTTACGTTGTCTATGACTTGTCAAAAGTAATTTTTATTTTTAAAGCAAGCGATTGATAAAAATATCTAGCCGAATAAATATTTTATTAATGGAGAGAGAAAAACGGTGTACAAGTTTCCTTTACAGCGATATGGCGAATGCCACGGGGCGCATGAAATTCACGTGAATAGGCATGTATGGCTAAGCTGACAGATATTGGCATGGCAATCGGGCAGATCGATAAAGGTTTCCTGTTGCAGGGAGATCCAAAGGTGTACCACATAATACAAACTAGGGACTTTTTATAGGCAGATTAAAAGTGGTGTATTTCTCAAGTACAAGGAGCAGCTTCCACATAAAGACAGGTACCCCAGAGAAGGCATAGTAGTGGTGGCTATTGAACGACAAAGGCCAGCTATAGCAAGTTACTAAATTACATTTATTTTATCAAGACATCCACAAGATGAAACCAGAGGCAGTAAACTGACTCTGAGCACTGAAACCGAGACTTTAAAATCTGATATAAAACCATAATATGAATAGTAAAGTAGGTAATTTATTTTGTAGTAGTTCATTGTTTATTTTGAAATAAATAAAATATAATGAAATATTTGTACACAAAAAATATAATTTTTTTTTTTATAATTAAATAAAAATATAAGAGTTACCAGCTTCGAATAGTGCTTCTACTCTTTTTAACACACTTCCAATAACAAAGGAGGTAATCATGACATGATTTTTTCAATGTATGTTCGGCGATAATAATATATATGTACAGTTATGTATATTAACAATTAAGGAATATTGTGTACTCACTTTTCAAAATAAATAAAAAAAAAATAATACAATTCAACAATGAGATATACCACCCATTCTGAATGTTACCATTTTATGTGAGACTAAACTGGAGCATGGAGATGCATGCATGATCATACTTCCTGTTATAAGGTAATGTACACCCACACACCTGTCGCTGGTTACCTCACATTGTGGTATATGATGTGATGGTATGAATGAATGAATATTGATAGTAAATATTTTAGGTATAAGAAAAAGAAGTGACGTAAGGGGACCAAAAATAATAAATGTCACAAATATTTCCAGAATATTCCTTCTACATCATTCCTTACCCTTTCCTCATTGCTATGTAAGGTGTTATTCCTTTTTTATTTGTATTTTTTCTTTAAATTAACCAAATTAACTTTAGAGACCACTTTGCTCGTGTTGGTCGTAAAAAATTGCCTTATGGCAATAAACCGACTTTTGTGCATTTGATGTACATAAAAAGGATAAATAAAATACATTCTTAGTAAATATAAAATTACTTGAATACTATAAAAAATATCATAAAATTATATGTATAAACACTAAACATAGTAAAATAAAATATATTTATGACAATTTTATTTTTTTATTTAACGGATCTTCTTCTTCCTCATCTGAATCTTCACCAACTGAAAATAAAATTGAATAATTTTGATTATAGTAACTTCTAAATGTTTTCAATTATTAATATTTTTGCAAATTAATGACTTCATTTGAACCATATTCAATTTAGAGTCAATTCTTAGGTAATTAATTCTTCAAATATTTATTTATAATTTGAAATGTGGAGGTCCATGTACATTGATTTCTGTATAAGAGCCCTTAGGGATGAAAGTGAGAATCTGAAACTGAGTAATGTAACAGTATGTGATCTAATGTACGCAGACGACAAAGTACTGTTAACAGAAAGTATGGAAGAGTTACAGTATCTTGTAAGTATGGTATATGAAGGATGCATAGAAAACAGACTGAGGATGAATGCCAGAAAATCAAGGGTTATGGTCTTTGAAAACAGTGAAAGCTGAACAGCATGTCAGATAAAAGTAGAGAATAAATGGCTTGAGCAAGTCGACGAGTATATATATATATCTGGGAAGCATTTTCTAATGAAATGGACAGCCTGATAAGGATATTGAAAGAAGAGTTATGACAGGAAATAAAGTGAATGGAGCATTTCCTTAATTTACTATCCAATTTTTTCTCGTTCTTACAAACTTTTCCGGACAGTATATTTTTATCATATCTAGCTGTAATCAAATTTTCAAATTAAAATTCGGAGTTGTCACTTTTATGCATTTTTACCTAAGACTGTAAGATATTTAAACGAAATTATTAAAAATACCATTGTCTCCGGCACCTGTGTCTACAACTCCATTACTGGATTTATCGATGATTTCCGTTAGTGCCTTGTTTGTTTTTTCTTTCACGTCTTTAATAGCTTCATATATTTTGGATTTTGAAGATATTTCAAAAACATTTGTTGAATTTTTAAGCAATGTGATTTTGACACCTTCCATTGTTTACTATTAGAAGAACTGTCAAACACAGATAATATAGAAGTAACTGTCAAAATAGAAGTTATTTCAAAGATATTGGAAATCACACCATGCACATTTTGAACTGTGGTCGTATTCAATATAGAAAGTACATCTTTCAATATTTTAAACTAAAGAACACAAGTTTTGTTCCATAGATATCAGTTTTGGTTTTGTCATCAAATGTCAAACTGTTTTGACACTTGTCGTTGTTGTGTTTAAGGATGAACCGGCTTAGTTCTTACCTAAGATAGTGTTATGATTGCAGTTTCGTTTCAAAGCTATTAACATTGTTATTAACAGTCGACGTGTACCTTTTTAGGTTTAAACATTTTCGCCTTAATGTTACATTAACCAGTTTTAAAATGAAACATGAGAAAAGTTTAACCAGGAGATATGTTGAAATATTTGCAGTAGTTTCTTTATACTGGTATGTAAATAGTATTTTTTTTTACACGTATTCAAATTTATGTTTATTGTTATATTATAGTTTTCGTGATTTCTAACTATTTATTTTAATTTCAGGATTGTCTCAATATTGACTGTTTTTATAAATAAAACGTTACTGAGCAGTTCATCAGTTGGGCTCAACGCTCCACTCTTCATAACATGGTTTCAGTGTTTAGTGGCTTTTGTAATATGCTTTGTCTTCAGTCGGACAAAGGGTATTCCTGGAATGTTCAAATTTCCAGAAGGAACACCGTGGAATATGGATACTGTTAAAAAGGTTTGTTTTTATTCAATGTTTACATCTGAAGTTTTTATATGATATTTAATTTTGATCCATAGCAAAATGAGAACATTAGGAAGAATGTATGAATACTAATTTATATAGCTCTGATTTATAATAACAAGATCATTCCAAGGGTTCTCTTGCTCAATTGTTGGGTCACATAAACAAAATAGTCTTAAGTAATCTATGCTACAACATGAAGTGTACATAGAGCTGAAGAGAGTCGCTGAAGATCGAGCCGAGTGGAGGAAGAGATGCACAGCTTTGTTGCCAATACAACCCTCAAGATAGAAACCAAAGAAGAAGAATCTATTGAAAACTTTGAGACTTTGCGCTCAACGTAAAATAATAAAAATAAAGGAGTAAGGTGCTCGGTTCTCTCTGCTTACCCCGTAAGGGATATGGCGTGATGGTATGTATGTATGTAACGTATATCAGAGGGTATTTCATTTAAACTAAAATTGGTACTCTGTTGTCTAGATGATCTAGACAACAGAGATGATAGACGTCTTTATGATGGCATATTTTATTAGCCTCATCTGATAAACCTCGCATCTGAATTAAACACCAGTTGCAAAATATTAAGCTAATTTGATAAATAAATATAGTGCCTATCCTTATTCTACCATAAACTCTTCAGTGTACAACAAGTTACATTTTTTTATTTTATTAAATTTATAATACATGTATAATAAAAGATGGGTCGATGGCAGAGCGGTTTGCGCACTGGACTAGCAATCCAGTGGTCGCGAGTTCGAATCCTGCCTCCGAACGATTTCGTTCACCTATAGCACAAGCATTTATGCTTATTTTAGGGAACGTAGGAAGATGTATATGTACTTGTTTAACAAGGACATATTCATTTAAAAAAAAAAAATAAATAAAAAATACAATCAAATAATATCAAAAAAGATGCACAGTAAGAAAAAACATATTTCCCTTTACCAGAGTGCAAGCACGAGTATGTAAAGGAGACATTTAAAAACAAAAGACATTAAATATTATATATACATAATTATTATGTATATTAAAAGAATAAGAAAATTATAAGACTTTATTATTATAATGAAATTTCCGTCCACGAATGTTCCAGAAACAAACACGGCTACAAAAACCCCCTCCTTTGATTTGCAAAACTATTATTCCACACAGAACTGTACGTGTCGCTCGTTTGACCTACCACAGTGATAAGTTTAAAATATCAATTTATTTAATATTGTAACTGTTTATAACCTAAAATTTGAATTTAATTAAATGTGTCGTCTTATCGTAAGTTACTTCTTTCATTCCATCAACATAAACACTCCCTTTTTGCATTGAAATAAGATATAAATTATTTCATGCAACTCCCACTGCTGTATATCAATAACCAATGCATTCCTTATACCAGGGTTGTAAAAGATCTTGGAATCTTCATCGATGATGACCTTTCGTGGCATGAACAGGTATCGCATGTTAGTAAAGCTATTTTCTTTGCCCTACATTCACTTAATAAACTTAAAAATTTCCTTCCATTCCGTTGTAAAATAACTCTAGCTCAATCACTTCTTCTTCCATTGCTTGATTATGCCGATGTATGCTATTTGGATGCAAATGAAGTACATCTCAATAAACTTGAACGTCTTCAGAATATATGTATCAGATTCATCTTTGGGTTGAAAAAATTTGATCGCATATCATCTTACCGCAATCTTCTTTGTTGGCCCAGGATACGCCAGCGGCGCAATATACACATTTTGTCACTATTGTAGAATATTCTCTCGAACCCAAACCTGCCACAGTACCTCAAAAGCAAATTCACTTATTTATCCAACCATGGACTTCCACTCCGATCTGCTGATCATACAACACTATCCATTCCTATCCATAATACAGAATTTCTCAGCTCTTCGTTCCAAGTACAATCAGCAAGATTATGGAATAGCCTTAATCCGGATATTGCGTCGTCTAACTCACTTAGTTATTTCAAGAAAAAACTAAAGAAGGTATATTTATCCTTGAACACCTGATCCCGATTTCCTCTTCTGTCCTTACCATATCCTTTTTTCTTGCTATGAATTATATTTTTTTTTGTTTTAATAGTATTTAAGTGTTATATGCATTTTCTTTGAATTCTTTTACTCTTATTTATTTGCTGCTGTACATACACAATGTTGTAATACTTTGTAATCTGGTTGGTTGGAAGAAATTGCCTAATGGCAATAAGCCCGCCAGTGTACAACTATATTTGTTTATATTATGTACAAGAAGATATATAAATAAATAAATAAAAGTAAAATATTTAGAGAACATTTATTTGCTAAAACATATATTAACTTTGTACACGCATAAAAAACCTTCTGATTTCATATGTAAGAGATTAAAGCAAGTAAATACCATCTAAAAAAATATTGTGCAGTTAAACTAACTTTATGCTTTCGCACACAATTAAACATAACAGGTCAATGTTAAAATTTGGTGTTATCTTTAGTATATATTGTCGACCTTTGTGGCTCACTTGGTTGGATATCTGCCTGATGAGCTAAAAGTCCCGGGTTCGATTTCCGGTGAAGACACAGTTTTTAATTGTGTTTTAAGTTATGTTTGTGAGACGATAAATATCATAAGTCTCAAGTATATGGCAATTGGTTATTGGGTGCGTGTTAAATAAATATTTGACTTATTACGTCTGTTAGTTGCCCCAGAAACAGTACAAAATAAAATATATTACTAAATTTTAAAACAATACCTTAATAAACATTATTTTTTGAACACAAGTGTGTTTTCATATCTGATGTTAGTTTCACCAAGAAATGTCCGTCAACAAACTCAATATCTAAGTTTACTTTTAGATGCTACGGTGAATATCTCCCGAGGAAGGAAACATCATTCCTATAATATATATTGTTAATAAGATGTGTTATAGGAGGTATTGTTTTACCATAAAAATTATCAAACTGGATGAAAAAATATTAAATATTGGTTTCGACATCTTTAAAGGGTTTTTATATTTTATCACATCCTTAATTCATAACTCAATAGATTTACAATACCCTCTATTCAGTAACAGTATTGTAAATAAAATAGGAACATACTATAACTGCAGATTTTAGATTTACGGTCTTATTTCAGCGTTATAAAATATCAACTTGGACTAAATGGAATAGGAACATAGGTACCTATATTGGCCGGAACGTTCTTAAAAAGTTACTGAATCAGACGTATTATGAATAATTATGAAATTTTCATCATTTTCATAATTATTCAAAATATGTCTAATTCAGTAAATTTTTAAGAACATTCCGGCTAATATAGGTATGTTTCTATTCCATTTAGTCCAAGTTGATATTTTATAACGCTGAAATGAGACCGTAAATCTAAAATCTACAATTTTGGTACGTTCCTATTTTAGTTACGATAGTTACTGAATAGGGGGTAATGTTCATATTTATTTTTTAATATCAACTTTTTTCAAGTGATTACGATTTATTGATATTTTATGAACTGTCACGGCCTGCAATTTAAATTTTACGATTGCAGAAAAACCATTAAAAACTGCATTGTGAACTTGAAGAACTAACATATATTATAATATACTGATAAAAACTTGCTTTGATGTATCTGTACTATAAAAAATATGTAAAATTTATCTTTAATAATTTATTTTAACTTCCTACATTATGTCCTATTCGGATTCGTTTCAGAGTACGAAAACATCTGTAACTAACGGGCGACCGTGGATAAAAGGATTTTATACGCGCGGTGTGACGTAATGAGTCCCGTATAAATGCAGTCAACTTTTTGACATTTCTCATATACTAAAATTTAGACGAATCACAATAGTACATATTCCCATCCTGAATCTGGGCGACTGCGCCAACATTACGATAATTGACACACATCTTTCATAACACATCTGTCAGCTATACTGACTTATTTATCAGACATTCATTATTCATTCTATCTCTGTCTACATGACTGTATAATTTTAAGAAACTAGTTTTAATTTATTTTTATCATATAACATATAGTTTGGCCACATATAAAGAACGAGTGATGGCCGTCTGACAAAAAAAGTATATAAGGCTGATAAAAGATGAACAAAAAGTATAGGTCGGCCAAGGAAAAGTTGGCACGATCACATAAATTGAATTTTGAAAGATGGAGAAGTTAGAAGTATGACAGTGCATGGACGTGAATGACGTGAAGTGTATATCAACAGTTTGGTTCTCTCTGCCTACCCCAAATAGGGAAATTTGCATGATTGTATGATATATTACATTATATTTAAAATCATTTAAATTTTTTTTTCAATAACACTGAAGAAAACAAACGAAGAACTGAATTATTCCTTGGCTTATAAAGGAGTATTCCGCCTGTTATATTATACTTGTATTTTACAGGTGCTACCACTTTCCATAATGTTTACTGGAATGATTGCCTCAAGTAACATCTGTCTCCAGTACGTGGGGGTAGCTTTCTATACTGTCAGCCGTTCCCTCACCACTGTCTTCAACGTCATCTTTGGTTACACATTGTTGGGACAGAAAACATCGGCCCAATGTCTGGCTTGCTGTGCGATTATCGTCTCTGGTTTTTGGCTGGGAATAGATCAAGAGAGTCTTGTTGGTACAGATATTTATATATTTTTTAAATTTAATGCTTTGATAATTTGAGTGCTTGGTCTAGAGCCAAGTAGATTACCGCCTTATATTCGCAGAGCTCAAAGCAAGAGCAACTCTTATAATAAATGGAAAACAACTAGCTTGATATTTTTTGACTTTTTACATCTCAATAGAGACGAAGATGGATCATTATAGGTGAACCAGGAACTCAAGGCACCCACAGGGCTTACGACCTGTAGGTGCCTTGATCGGCTGGCTTACGTGACCACTTTATGCGCTTGCGCAACGTTCACTAATTGTACCTTCCTATCGAGTTCCCTATCATTCCAAATTTTGAATGTCCCATATATTTTTATCATGAAAATTGGTTTGTTCGAAAATAAGCCGAAAAAACACCATTGCCATCTATGAAGTTACGAAGAAACCTTTTTGTAACGCCATCTATTGAGAAATTGGTTTGTAAACAATGAAAGTAACAGTCCTTATACGTGAGGTGACAATGCTTTCGCATAGATGTCACACCTGGGGGGCAAATCCCGTCAAACGGTGGAATCAAATCGCTCATGATAACCCATATCATGAATATAATTATCTTATGGAGTTCTATAATTTTTTTAGATATTATAGAACTCAATAAGATAATTATATCCATGATATAGGTTATCATGATGGTTTTGATTCCACTGTTTGACTTGCCCCCCAGAACTACACCAGAGTTATAAGTTAATTTTTGACTTTCTTGTAAACTTATTGTTTACTTGCTTGTATACTAGCATTTACTCAATTTTGGCCTCTGAAGATGCTCCCTGTATCTAGCGAAAGCAATTAAACTTTTAAAATGTTTAATAATAGGAATTTTTATAGTACCGATTCAAGATCATTCCAAGGCTGCTCATATTTCAGTCTTATGTTGCTCTCTATTTTCAATCTTAGAAAAACAGTACTCGCTGTGGAGTGAAACGTAGTTTTTTAATAAATATTTTTTTTTTAGAACTATACTTTTCTAACAAATAACAACACCCTTGTTTTGCCGCCATTTGCATAAAAATAAAATGATAATTTCGATAATTACAAAGACATTTCTTTGACGCTGTTGAAGTTCATAATTACATATTTAATTTATTAATAATAAACATGATGTTTACAAAATTATGAATTATTTTTAGGAACACTATCGTGGTATGGAACAATGTTTGGTGTAATTGGATCATTGACTCTCTCTCTGTACTCAATATACACCAAGCAAGTATTGCCACATGTCAATAACGAGATATGGCTCCTATCTTACTACAATAATGCCTACTCCCTCATTCTGTTTCTCCCCTTGATGTTGTTAAGCGGTGAAATTCACGAAATAATAAATTTCAATCATCTCACTGAATTCATTTTCTGGGCTCAGTTAATTGGCAGTGGTGTTATCGGCTTTGCAATTGGTTATGTGACATCACTACAAATAAAGGTAAAATCATGCATTCATTCTTACTTAATTCTATTTGACAAGAGTGTCTTACTTAAGGGGGCGCTTCCTACCAGCGTACCTATTTTTCAATTTGATATTCCAACATAACTACTAATCGATCATTTTAAAAAAATAACTTGGTGATGGAAGAAGACTACTACGCAAACAAATACACAAAATAAAAATAGGAAAAGTAGAAAACCCTGAACTAAGACTTAAGAAGAGAACACAAATTCACAACTACAACACACATACATTACTTTAACTGAGATTAATGTGGCTGTTGACATTCCAATGGGAATTTAAAAACAGACTTTATATCAAGAACTGAAGTAAAGTGTTGCTGTATATAAAAAAACTAGTATATTAAAATTTACATTCTTTTACTTCTTCTTTCCCGTTTCTATCGGGGTACGCTTTGACCATGTTCCTGGAATTGGCTAGTCTGGCTATTACATTGAAGCGACTGCCATCTGACCTTCGTAACACTTAGAAAGGGGAACCAGACAATTTGGATCATGGCTACATATAGCTAGTGATATAAATCCGCTCATAGATTTTTTGAAAATCCAGAGGTACGTGCCCTGCCCGGATTCGAACCGTCGACCTCACGCATGTGATGCGACTACCTTACCGCTGGGCTATCACCGCTCATATTAACATTGTTAACTATAAATTATTGTCATGAGCCAATCGGCTCTTTTAATTATTAATATAAATATAAAAAAAATACTTAGTTTGGATATTATTAAAAATGATATAATTGAATTTGTAGGTTACATCCCCACTGACTCACAACATATCAGGAACGGCCAAAGCTTGTTCCCAGACAGTGATAGCGACCTACTGGTACAACGAGATGAAACCGTTCCTGTGGTGGCTATCCAACTTCCTCGTACTAGCCGGCAGCGCCCTCTACGCGCGCTTCAAGCAACTGGAGATGGAGAGGGCCGCACACGCAGCTCGAGCCGCTCGGGAAGGCACCAGTGAAGAAAAGGAAGGATTAGTTTAATTCAAACAGTATTATTATTGTGTAAATATTTCAATAGATATCTACATAATTAGTTATTAAATAAAATATTTATTTTTATTTGAATTCTAATTTTACCGAGGGGCTTTAGTCTTCAAAGAAACCAATCTGCTGTTGAGACATCAACCAAATATATTTAGAGAAGTAAAATAGATCATCTGGATAACAGAGTACCAACTATTTAAAAAAATTGGACAGAGTCAATAAGGCGGCTTACTATGATCGCGGTTTCAGTGTGAACGGGCCCTTAAAATGGAATAAATTGCCCCTTGACATATGTGGAGCTCAGAGCATTGATACCTTCGGTAGACTTCTTAAGACTGTCTTGTTTCTGTGAGCCAACAAATAACCTACAGCGCCCTTGGAGTGATCTTGTATCACTAAACGGTACTTTAAATTCTACACAGAAAAAACAGTTTTCTTCAATCAAGAAAATTTGTTTCATATATAACGAAAATAATATTCTCTCAAATTAAGATTTTTTGTTTTATCTCAAAACAATATTTTCTTAATTCAAACAAATTTATTTGAATTAAGAAAATACTGTTTTGAGATAAAACAAAAAAATCTTAATTTGAGAGAATATTTTTTTCGTTATATATGAAAAAATATTCTTGACTGAAGAAATTTTTTGAAATTTTTTTTTCCGTGTATTTATCATTATTATCATATTTAAATATATTTTATTTAAATAGTCATTATTATATCAATACAGAAAAGAGCCAATGCTTATTTGATAACCAATTTGATATTCCTTGGTGAAATTGAGTGTAAATGTCTTGTCATAATTTTGTATTGATAATTTGCAACGTGATTCATGCCACAATTACACATTAGAAACAAAGTAATTTGTTGCAATATTCATTCAATTTAATATTTATGTAAATGAATCCGTTTATCTATGGTTGCAAATAACAGATATTAATAAATTTTATGTATGGCATACATACATATTTATAAGATTCACTGAATCATATTTATATATTTATTTTATACTTTATGTACAATAATGTGTACAATGGCAGGTTTATTGCCATGAGGCAATTTATTCCAACCAACCAAAGCTATGTGAAGCTATAAATAGTGTTGTGGTAGGTACATTACAATTTAATACAAAAAAAAAACAAAAAGATACAGATTAAATGAAGTTAGATTAAATGAAATTTAAAAATCACAGTAAAAAAGAAAAAAGGGAGGTGTTGATTGTGGGAAGAGAGAAAGGATTGAGGAGTGTCAATTAAGAGTTATTAGAGAGGTATAGCAACTTGAGTTTTTTTTTTAAGTTGAATTGATTGAGACTTCGTAACATCATCACTTATATCATACCATGGTCTTGCTAATTGTAAATTAAAAGAGGAACTGAGTAAATTCAGTAGAATGAATGGGAATAGCTAGTGTGGTACGATCAGTAGAGCGAAGAGACAGACCGTGATTTGATAAGAAAGTAACATATTTTTTAAGATATAGTGAAATTAAATGAATGTTACAACGTTGACGTTTCATAGGCCAGCGAAAAAGATTTCGGTAAGTGGAAACATGGTCGTATTTTCTAAGATTGTAAATAAAGTGTATATGTATATTTTGCAATCGTTCCAAGTTTATTAAGGAGTTCTTCATTAGCATCAAGATAACAGACTTCAGCATAATCAAGCAAAGGGAAAAGTAAGGATTGTGCAAGCTAAGTTTGTGAATGTGTTGGAAGAAAAATTTTTTAATCATAAATTTTATTTACCTAAAAACTAAACACACATTAGTTAATTATTTTTTGTGTTTAATTTTTTGACATATTCTCAACTCAAATGTTCCACTTGTGATAGCGCTGTCTCAAATTAATGTTTGTGGTGTGACATTTTGTGTCTTTAAAACATATTAATAGGAAATATTCTCACTCGCTGTGTTGCATACTTGTCTGTCTAATATCATATTAACTCCTCCAAGGTCTAATATAAACATATCTTCAAACTGAGGTATCATATATCTTCTTTTAATTTTAGTTAAATTTGTGGAAAAAAATATACTTATTATAATCAGTTCAAAATAGTTACATCATGTAATGTGTTGCATTTAAATTTTAAGACTGAAATATAACATAGGTACATACATACATGTCATATTTATTTAAACATAATTATATTATTGGTCTATATTTATGTATAAATTTAACATTTATTTCATTTTATGTATTGTAAGTAATGTAAAATATTGATTTTATTTTATAAATTACTGTTTTTATCGATTGATGTCAATAAGAAAGTAAATTTAAAATTATATAACTATATAATTTATTAAAATGCTCAAAGCTTGACCTAGTAATTATTTTCAATGAAATTTATATAATTAAATTTTGTCTAATCTATTCTTAAAGTGATCATGTAAACCAGCCGATGACAGGTCGTAAGCCCTGTAGGTGCCTGAGTTCGTGGTTCTTCTATAATATCCCAACTTTGTCTCTATTGAGATGTTATTGTCAATAAAAATATTATTCTTAAAACGTGGGTACAGATGCCGTCAAACTTCTCAAGTCTTTTTCGATGTTGAAGGGGTAAGTTCGCCCAGGCTACACTTGCCTACAAAATAAATGTACCATCTTGTAGGTCTGTTAATTTAAATATTATTTTATTAATTGAAAACAAATTTCATACGAAAAAATGTTTAACAAATATAAACATATTTTCTGAATAAAAATATAAACACAAAATCAATGGTCATTTTAAGTTAACAAATAAGTATGTAAAATAAGATGCTTGTATTATCTTTACAAAATATAAACATCTATTATTTATTATTGTATATTGCACAGTACTTTATAAAAAACTGTTGGTTAACATAAATAAACTTGCATTTCATATTTATGTATATGATTATACAAACTACATGTGAACAATATATATGTATATATACAAATGTTTATGTGAATAATGTTTCATTCTCTCTGCTGTACAATCGCAAACCTCGAAGCAGATACTTGTGAAGTTGGGGATAATAAATTTTATTAGTTGTAAAAATAATGTATTGAGATATGATTTTCACGGCTTTTCAACTTTGGAGTAAAAAAACACCAACTTAGAGACTTCACAGCGTATATGTTGTACATACAGATTTACTCTGAATTCGGAGTAGAACATGTCTGTGTGTCCCTCTATTAACTTTTGATCTGCTCAATTTACAGAGCCCAAAATTTCAGAATATATAAACAGTAATAGGCCTACAAGAATTTTATACTCAGAATTTTTAATTTTAGTCAGGGGTTATCAACTTTTGAATTTTTACTTTATTTTTCCATATATCTCAGAAACCATATAAACGTGATTATAGTTTGAAGCATATTCTTCAATTATGCATACTATCGCCATCGACAGTTGGATCTCATGTGTTACATGCAACTAGTTTTAATTGAATAAGCATGTACCTGCCTATTGTTTTTGCTAGGACGTATTTTAAAATTCTTTCGTTTTCGTATTTTCAAGAAATTCTTTCGTTTTTTCCTCATTGCTACGTTATAATATAATATTTAGGGGTGTATTTTGACAGTTGACAGTTGGGTCTCATGTGTTACATGCAACTAGTATATATAATAAATGTTATTTTATTTGTGCACAAGTGTAGATATAGTAGTTAGCTAGAACTATCAGTAATAGGATACGGTTCGGGAGGCAAGGGTCAAGAGAGACAACCAATTGCACGCTGCAATAGGCACACCCGCAAGCTCCCTCTTCCTCACTGTCCAAAGAATACCCAAAATGTGTTTCTGCGCATTCCACGTGAACGGGCTCAAGTAAATTAACGATAACTTTTTTAGCAACCAAATATCTAATTGAGATAAACCATTATCATTTATAAGATTGCCCAAAATACCGTATTTGGAATATAATATATTTTGATGCAATTTGACTGTATTATACGGAATAATTGAGACCATGGGATATGAGAAGGGAAATAGGCCGGCCTCAGAAGAAAAGGTTGATGGTATTGTCGCTGGAAGTGGATGGGTGAAAAAAGCCCAAAAAATAGTGGAAATATTTAGAAGAGGCCTATGTCCGGCAGTGGAGAGATGTACTATTTTTTTATCAGTTATTTAACGCCCTTCACATAAAAATAGAATATATAAAAAAAATAAAACAATATACCTAGTACTTAGTTTAATGGAGTTCATTTTGTAGCAGTATAAATGTTAGTATTGCTATTGTTAAATATAAAAATGTATTAATGGTACGGTTATAAGATGGATGTTTTTAGCACGAAGATTCTAGAATGTGAAAGGTTGAAACATTTACTCATGTAGAAACGTACTTTGATGTGTAAAAGCTTTACTCGTCACATGCCAGTTATTAAAATAAAGTGAATTAAATTCCGTTTTATTATATTTAAATTTGTTTATAATTTGTTTTATTTTATTAAATGTGTTGATTTTTTTTCGAGTTTTATTTTATAGCACTCCTCAGTCATCGAGTTTTATTTTATAGCACTCCTCAGTCATCGAGTTTTATTTTATAGCACTCCTCAGTCATCGAGTTTTATTTTATAGCACTCCTGTCATCGAGTTTTATTTTATAGCACACCTCAGTCATCGAGTTTTATTTTATAGCACTCCTCAGTCATCGAGTTTTATTTTATAGCACTCAGTTTTATTTTATAGCACAGATATCAAGGAAAGTTTATTCTAATATTTTTGGATTAATGATTATTATTTCACCCTGTGCAAGTGAAGAGTTTTTTCCAAAAGACAATTTCTTCCAACCAACTGTGATTCCAGTCCCATGAAGAAAGTATTATGTGAAAAATATTAATATTATATGATTGTTTGAATAATTTTAAGTATAAAAATGGATGAAGAGGAGTATGGCACTCAGTTCTCTCTGTCTATCTCATTAGGGCCATGGTGTATGTATGAGTAACAATTAGTATAAATCAAACCTGATTTCACTTTATAATATAATGCATAATAAAAATGTACTTTTAGGTCTTAAACTTACATAATCTTAAGCAATCCGTATAGTACTACTTCATACATTGAACTTATTACAACATACACAAAAACAAAACCAGTTTTTCAATCACTTTCCAAACTGTTGTGTATGATGACTGAATAAATTGTGTTCATTTGTATTGTAAATAAAATTTAGGGTGCCACAGAGATTTGTTTCGGAGGTCATTATTTTTCATCCAGAATGTATGGTTGACGGTTTTTAAGGCTCTGCATGATTTGGCTCCACACTACATTCAAGAACTGTGTCGAAAAATATGCCAACAGAAAGACATCTTACATTGAGATTGTCTGGATCACAGAGTACAAATAATTTAAAGGAATTGGATAGTCAATAAGGCAGCTTGCTATGATAGCAGTTTCATTGTAAATGGGCCTTTAAAGTGAAATAAATTGCCCCCTGACATGTGGATTCTTTTAGTAAATTACAAGGCACAATGTTTTGCCAAAAAATAAATTATAGCACCCTTGGAGTGATTTTGCGTCACTAAATGGAACTTATATTTTTCTTTTTTTTTACAAAAAAATGAATATGTCCTTGTTAAACAAGTACATATACATCTTCCTACGTTCCCTAAAATAAGCAAATAAATGCTTGTGTTATAGGTGAACGAGATCGGTCGAGACAGGATTCGAACTCGCGACCACTGGATTACTAACCCAGCACGCTAACCGCTCTGCCACCTCTGACTTAGGATCATTCCAAGGGCGCTGATATTTCGGTCTTATATTGCTCTACGAAACAAAACTGTTTTCAGTCCTTAAGAGAATATGCTCTTGCTTTGAGCACTGTGAATCATCATCATCATTTCCTGCCCCTCTATCCCAGTTCATCCAGGGTCGGGCCTCCTAATCATCAGACGCCATGATCTGCGACTCTGGGTCATCTCCTGTGGGACACCTTGTGCCGCCAGCTCCCTCTCGATACTCGTCCACCATGTCGCCGGCGGTCTGCCTCTTCCTCATGGTTTTGAGGGGATACTGAGCACAGTTTTAACGGAGTAGGTGTCCTCCCTTCGCATGACATGGCCATACCATCGCTGACTGCCCTCTTTCAGTTTCTCCTCTATTGAGGCTACCTTAAAAGATCCTCTGATGTAAATTTTTATTGATGTCTTTACCTAACTTATTCATTATTCATAAAAATATAATTACAAATTATTCACCACAAGTTGAGGAAACATTGGTTCATAGAATGTACATAATATATATATTTAGTAATAAACCTTTGGGACTTGACAATGATCAGTTATAGATTTGTAAATTATATTAGTTTGTATCCATCTGCTGACTGTAATCCTTCAGTGTCCATTTTCCAACATAAATCAATATGGTGAGCAGTTTTTATGAAGACAATTCAGAATACATAAATATGTATGCATTCTATTCGGCCATCCTTGTGGGGAAAATGCTTATTATGTCGCCCCTTACTTCTAGAGTGAGGCTTTCCAAAAAGGTACCTGCTTACTTTTTATTTGCTTTATCATAAAATACCTGTTTTTAATTATTTTATTTTTAGCTGTAGGTGCCGGCATAGTTCTCTATTGTATTATCATCATGTTCGGGTGTCTCGTTAGAGCTGGGTAATCAAAAATACAAGGGACAAGATAACACCTCACATAGTTTAGCAATGAGGCTCACCACCTATTCTGAATGTAGGTGAGATGAGACTGGTGTATGAGGATACATGCATGCATCATGCTTCCTTTAATAAGGTAATGCATACTCGCACACCTGTCGCTGGTTATCTCAATGCTATGAATTGATATTTTCTTTATTTTTTCATAAATTATTTGATTATAAACTTACTGATCACAGCAAGGAGAGAATTGAAGAATGCAAACAGAATATAATTTATTGTTTAAGAATAATTTTCAATGTGTAAGTAAGATATACCTAAACTTTCTTTTTTAAGATGAGATAATTTATTTTATGTATCGTACTGAGGAGAAATTTTTTTATTGAAAATAATATTGTATTCTAATTTATTTATTTAAAGATATTTGCCAACTCTGAAGATGCTGAATATTTTTCGAATCCCAAATCTGGTGCTCAGATCAAATTTAATGATGATGAAGTTGAAAGAGTCAGGAGGTAAAGTACCATTTTATTACTTTGATGAGACCTCTCGTCTACCACGAGGAAACATCAAGCCAAGGTGTGGGGAAGAAAAGGAGAGAAATGATGACGACACTTAAAATTTGTTTTAGTACGGCGCTTTTTTATTTATAAATGTTCACAAATGGTCCATGGCGATAAAAATAATGAAATAAAAACAAACAAACAAATACAACAACAAATAAAAACACGTGGCATCTACCGAAACGAACTGTCAAACACACGCAAACACACGAAAAGACGCCGACCAGAATATACCGCCCCAGGGTACAGCGACATCCTTACTCCAGGCATGTCACTGTCTTCCACGTGGTGACGGTAGATCGGTGGGGCCCAGCCTCTGCGTCAGGCTAGCAGGTCTTCCTCGTGTCCGGCGTGGTTTCTTCTTCTCCTCCAGACCGTCACCCATGGCTGGCTCTGTGCCCCACGGCACGCTATGACGGCGCATCTCGACAGAGGTGGCATACCAGTCGGGACCTCACCGGAAGGCCAACCGACGCCCCAGACGACACGGATTGCCCTTCGTGGTCCAATCTGCGAGCCGCCGCGTTCCCTACGCGGTGGCCCCACACTGCGCTCTGCCTCCAACCTCCTGTCCTCTTGATGCCCTCATCTTGGTTCTGGGGCACCATCAGCGTCCGTGCGCGTGACGGGTCCTGTCACACAGACTTCCTCGCCTTCGAAAATATGGCCGCCATCGGGAGCACGTGTCGACCGATGACGGCGTCACACCAAACCGTCCGTCCTTCACCAGCGTCGAATGCCAAGAGAGCGCGTGCCATAGCGCGTGCTAGCTGCAAGTTCCGTTTTTCGCCCACAACGAGCGCTAGCTGTTTTCCGAAATGTTGCCGTGGAACAAAATAAAAATCATTGTTTTTCGGCATTATTTTTTTCGGGCATAACAACTTGAAATAAGATATATAATTATTTATTATTGACTTTTCACTAATCATTAGTATTCTATAAGAAGTGAGTGGATTATGGCAAACGCTAAACTCCTCATTTACTTAAAACTTACAACATTGAAATTGTTATACCTGACTAAAAATGTTGCCGAAAAACAATGGTTTTTAATTTTTTCCACGGTAACATTCCTGGAAAACAGCTAGCGCTGAAGGTGTGCAAGCAACTAGGCTTGCAGCTGGCGCGATCTTTCTCAGCATTTGACGCTAGTGGTGGAAGGAACTCTCGGCATTCAACTCTGGTGGGAAACGAACGGTTTGTTGAGGCAGGGCGTAGTGTTGGGCCACCGCAGGGAACGCAGTGGTTCGTAGATTGGACCAAGAGGTTTTTGTGTTCTAGAGCATTGGTTCGCCTCCTAGCTGGCCTGCCATCTCTATCACTGAGATGAAAGATGCGCCGTCATAGCGTTGCCGTGTGGCATAAAACCAGCCATGGATGACGGTCTGGAGGAGGAGGACGATCATTCAGGATGAGTAGAGGAAACCACACCAGGCACGACAAGGACCTGCCAGACTGACGCAGAGGCTAAGCCCCGCCGAACTTACAGCCATCACGTGGAAGGCAACGACAACGACTTGCCTGGAGAAAGGATGTCGTTGTACCCTGGGGTTGAACCTTCTGGTGCTCGGGTGTGTTTGATAGTTCGTTCATCATATGCCATGTGTTTTTTTTGTACTGTGTTGTTTGTTGTGTTTTTATTTATTTATTTGCCATAGACTTTTGATAACAATAATGATATTCCGAATAAATGCGCCGTACTTAAACGATTTCTATATGTGACCTTAATTTATCTCCTTTTCTTCCTCACATTGGGTTTGATGTTTCCTCATGATCGGAAAGAGGTTTCATTAAACTGTTACTTAATTTTGAACTTATTTATATTCTCCTAAAACTACTCCTAACCTTCTTTTTTTATTTATATTTTAATTCAAGCCTTAGAGCACTCTTAATAGGATGAATTGCTATTGGTATGAAACAAAAAAAATTACACATTCTGAAGAAAAAAATACTAATAACATATTTTTCTTTTTCAGAGCACATCAAAATGACTTGGAAAGTATTCCACCCTTTCTCTTCATTTCAGCCTTATATCTTCTGACTAAACCTTTTCCAATATTTGCTATACTCCTCTTCAGAGCATTTACCCTGGCGAGGATAGGACATACCATTGTTTATGCTGTACATCCCATTCCGCAACCAGCTAGAGTTTTCTGCTGGGGAGTTGGCTATGCTATCACTTTCTACATGGTGGGACAAGTAGTGATGCATTTCTTTTAGTTGATGAAGGAAATTTAAGTCATGTATAGGTACTAAAGCATCTTTTATAAACCAACATGGAATATTACACTTTAATAACTATAACTCTTTTATAAAAAGGACCCTGTAAAGTAAGAAATGTCAAACATCAATAAAAAATATGAATATTGACATTGCTATTGAAATCTGTGAGTAACAAAATTCACAAGAGCATTTGGTGGTAAAAATAACTAAACTTTTGAATTATGTTTAGTTATTATGGAACCCATTTTTTAAGGAATGTTTGAATTTCCTGTAATTGTTTCGAAATCAACTAAGGAACAGAAATGTTTGATAACATGATAGTTCCCTGTCACTATTGGTCCACAGATTTTCGTAACATTGTTTAGAAGATCTTCTTTGAGGAATAAATAATGTAAATAATAGTTTACTTAATATTTCTTTTTTAAATATTGACAAATGTCAGTATGTTTATTGACTACGGATTGAATTGAGTAGCACCTATTTTTTTATATCCATGTTGCTTAATGTGTCTATTGAACAGTCAATGAAAGAAATTGACAAATAGATTCTACAGCTAATAGAAACATTGGCAAAAATTTCATTTTCAGTTTTTAATGGTTGTCTACCAAGGTTTCTTAAACTTGTAAGTTGAAAGAAAAGACAGTTGCAATAGGTACTTTCCTAGGATATTCACAGCACCAAGCTTAAAAGTTGTCAATTCTCCAAGAATTTTACAAACAGAAAGTCTAGTCACTTCTTTTTTCTGTATTGAATTTATCTGTATTGAAACTTTTACACATTATGAAAAATAAAAATATCATTTAAATACAAAATCTTTTACTTGTACATTATTTAAAACTTACTTCTGTTTGTTCATTAATAAATATTGAAGCGTCTTTTAATATGGTATGAGCTGTAGCTAACACTAAACTCACCACTGAATAATATAATATGTAGTTGATAAAAGCCCCCTGGATGTTGTTTTAATTTTATTATTTTTTACAATATCACATTAAAAAATCTTTAGATTACTCATGAGTTGCAGCAGATTATATTGAATGTAGTTTTATATGCTATTGTACTTATACATTTTCAAAACACAATTGCAGTCTCAAGTCTTTCAGGAAGCTCAGAACCCATAGACTGCAGTAAGTTGATCAATAAAGATATTTTATTTTATTATACATTACTTCTCGGACAACTAACAGGTACTATGTCAAATATTAATTTAACACGCACCCAATAACAGAGTTGCCACATTCTGGAGACTTACGATATTAATCATCTCACAGATCCAGACTGAAAACACAATTAAAACTATGTCTACACCGGGAATCGAACCCGGAATCTTTGGATCAGCAGTCAGATACCTAACCAACTGAGCCACGAAGGCCGACTAGGGAATAGGGGATTTAATACCTTTGGAGTTTGCCCAAAGTCCTCATTTTTACTTGTGTCACAGTATTGCACTCCACAAGGAGCTTCCTCTGCAAGTGCCGTCCTATTTCCAGAGATGTTCTCCAAGTCTAGAATGCTCTGTGAGAAACCATGTCAGAGTTTTTAGGGCCATTCTGCCAAGGCTCACACATGTTCTGAATCTTTTTCAGTTGTTGCTACTTAAGTTCACTTGATCTAAGTGGATCTCACTTTCTTGGTAATTTTCTTTAGTTCTGCCTGTAAATATGAGTTTCCTAGGTCTAGAATAACTCTGGTCCTATCAGGTGCCCTCTTGCGCCCTTTCTATCACATCTATCAGCTTGCTCATTTCCTCTGACTCCCATACCCCATACCGTTGGCATCCAGAACAAAGAGGCTTTGTAAAACACAAAAATTATCGATATGAAGTTGATAAGATTGAGCACAAAACTTAAGATTTATTAAGTTTTATGACTCTACAAAAAAATCAAATATAATCAGAAAATTTCAATCAAAAACAAGTTTAACAATAATTGCTAAATCAAACCTCTTGTGATGGACTCCACCCTAACCTGAACTAAATATCGTCCTAAACTATTTTCTGTGGATCCATAACCTCCTAAACTAGCTAGCTAAACTACCTATTAAAATCTAACGTCTATTTCCTTGTACTATAGCTAATTTCCCTAACTAGTTTATCCTCTACCTGTAAGGTAAATCTAGAATTTATTACATCTATTTGAATATTCATTATTGAATGATTCTATCATGAAAGAACATCGTATTCTTCTATCTTATTTCGCTAATTTTATATGTTTTTCAACGGATTTTGGCCAATGATCGTCTAGTAATTATTATTATTATTCACGTTAAAAAGGACCCTCTACGTTGTGTTTTATTTACGAGTTATAAACAGACGAATATTTATAATAAAATTTATATATATTATATTAATAATTAATAAATTAACAGACTCCACGACTGTTGAAAGATAGTTAATATTTACATACAAAATTATAACTACAGGATTATTAAATTCGTATAATGTAATGATAAAACTTCGATTCTCAACCCAAATTATGTAACTTAATTGTTACTCAATTTGATCGATATATGTATATTAATATACCTACAGACTTGGTAAATTTTACTTTATAATAAAATGAATCTTTAACAGATCTACTCTCTTATATTTATATATATAGAAGACAATGCATTCATGTACCTACAGACTTAATAGGATGACGAAAGTTTTCATAAAACAAGTTCATATGATTCTCATAAACAAAAACATAAATAAAACTCAATAGAAAATACGATATATGCTTCTTAACGCTTTTTCACACTCATGGAGGTTAGGAAATAACGAACTTAAGTTTTCCTACCTTTTCGTATATCCTGCTGTAATGAAAACATATTAAAACAATACCAAAATACATTATATAACAAAAGACAATATTTATATGCAATCGACGATCTTTCCATGAGTGTGACGTAAATAGTTTTATATCAAATTTTGTTAGATGTCCAATATATCTTTATAATGTTAGTTTTCAGGACACGAATTTTCCTTCTACAGTAACAGATTGAAACATGAATATTTTGATTACTTTAGATAAAATGGTTATTTCAAGACACATAGGGTGATACTTTGATTTCCATTAGCGATGTCTAAGTGACATTTTAAGGCTTCTACAAAATAGGCTAATAAAGTTTTGTGTTTTTCACTCGATTTTCATACTTCATCTGACATTTTAAGGTTAAGGAAATTCAGATTTTCAAGAAGATCATGCTAATTTTTCATGCTTCATGCAGTTTGAAACGAGCACCTATACCCGCTCGTTTCCATCCTGGTCAACCATTTCAAATTACTTCCAGGTATTAACAAGGATTAATTAGACTACCTGTGACATCATGCATTACTATATATTGATATAAATGTATATATCTCCAACATACTTCAGCTGCGATAGGGACATTTCGACCCTTTGAAATATCGATAACCCCACAACTCTAGTGTTCATTTATTCATTTATTTATCTATATGACAAATAAACAAATAAATAAACGATATATGAAGTAATTCGAAGAAAGGAACCAATGGTCAGTTGGTTATGTCTTTTGAGACATCAAAGGTAGAAGGACTTGGTAAATTAGATTAGTATTATATTAGATTAGTGAAGTATTTTACCACGATAGTCGATAAATAAAATACTGGTATTAAGGACAGGAAATAATACTTATTAATTTTCTACGAGATAGGATAACTTATCAATTTAACATGCATTTATAGGAAAGGAGTTATTGAGTTTTGTTAGTATTATAATGCTATTAGTAATTTAAATAAAGAAATAATTTATGAATCACTAAATTCTTCATGCAAACAATTTTTATGGAATTAGGATTATACAAGTTTACTTCATTTCACTCTGTCAGTTATAAAAACACAATACTTCAAATATAAAATTAATAAAATATAGAAAAATTTCAAATAGATTATAAGGTTTAAAATAAGATTATGTTTATTCAAATTGTACTTGAAAGAAAATTCAAAATAGTTTAAAAATGATTATATTTTCCAATTTATATTAAATTTTTCATGTATTCTCATCTTATTACGTCAAAAGAAAATAATTAAATTGTTAGTAAATAATAAAAAAAAAGACTCATGATCTCCTGCGCAGCTCTGGTAGTATAGTGCCTTCCAAAATATCACTATTTCGTTTAAATATTTATCGACCGAAATTTTGTAATTTTTAAGATATAGAAAAATAAATGAGAAAGAAATAAATATGATTTTAGAGTCCAATGATGATCATCCTCGTTCCACAAATAAACACTGATTATTAAATGAGAATTAATTTAATTTATTTTTAAACGAGCTAATTATTAATGAATACTATATTACTGGATTCAAAACAAAGACCAAAAAATGAATTCCAGGAGCTTCGCACGTACCCCCGTCATTCACCAAGATCTGCCAGTAAGTGTCCCCGCCCCCGGTGGTATACACAGATGGGTCGAAACTGGACGGAAGGGTGGGTGGAGGGGTATTTTCGGAGCAACCAAATATCAATATCTCATTCAGGTTGCCAGACCACTGCAGTGTTTTTCAGGCAGAGATCCTGGCGATTCAAGAAGCAATAGAATGGATACAAAGGGCCGCAATGCAAAGCAGCGAAGTCCGTATCCTCACAGACAGCCAAGCAGCGATCAAGGCTCTGCGAGGCGCATTAACGACCTCTAAAGTTGCCCTGAACTGCCGCACAGCATTAAACAAAGCAGCCGAGCGGTTTAACATACTTGTTATGTGGGTACCAGGTCACAATGATATAACAGGTAACTGTAAGGCAGATGAACTGGCCAGGGCAGGTACCCTGTTACCTTTAGAAACAATAAATCATCGACCCGGGGTTCCCATGGCAACATGTAAACTCCGGGTCGATGAGAAAACGAAAACTCGTGCCAATCAAAGATGGTCTGAAGAAAGCACGTGTGCCATTGCCAAACAAACATGGCCAAAATATGATCTCAAAAGAACAAGGGAGATGCTCTCGTTCAGAAGGGACTCACTAGCCAGAGTCACATCGGTATTAACAGGGTTCTGGCTCATAGGAAAACATGCCAGAAGGCTTGGTTTAGAGGCATTTGATTATTGCAGAGCATGCCAAGACGAAGAGGAAGAAGAGACGGTAGTCCACTTCCTCTGTCAATGCCCTGCTCTCTCCAGAAATAGGAGGAAATTCTTGGGAAGTTTCTTCTACGATGACCTGATGGACATAGCGTCTGCTGACATTAGCGACGTTCTGACATTTATTAACCACTCAGGCTGGTTCAATGTGGTTTAGTGAAGGGGAAGGACAACCCCACTGTGGTATCACAAAGGGCCAACCGGCCTAAGTGTGTTCTCCTTGGAGAGCTGCCACTCAAAAAAAAAAAAAAAAAGTGTCCCCGCCACCCACTAATCAACATACTTAAAGACAAATTTCTCTCCCCTCCGATTCCAGATAGGTACACTAATACAATCCCCACATGTACCTTGGACTTGCATCAACAAACTTAACGAATAGTTCAAAGCTACCAACAATGACACCAAAATATATTCCATATTAGTTTAGTAAGTAGATATTATAATATTCTTCACCGACTTCAACAAAGAACTCCCATAAAGTGTACAATTCCAATTTAATATTATCAAATACCTATATTTATCATACTTTAATAATAATAATATATATACACATATGTGCATATTAAAATTATAAAGTCATCACATTCCTCCCCTTGGAAGGCGATTTTCAAATCAAATAACTATCCCATTGTATTTTATAATCGTCTTACATAACGAAATAGAAATTTTAATCAGAAAAATGATGAAGAAGACGACTCGAATACCTCAAACAATAATAGACTATATGCACCATATAAGAAAACAAATAATTAATCGAATCAAATAGAGTCATCACACTCTTCACCATAACTTTACAGTTGTGGAGATTAAAAATAATGAGCCATGCATTTTTGTAATTAATTAAACTATTATATTTTAAGATTTGAGTATTCATTAGTTATCATAATAATTTATCACAAAACAATACATTATTATTAGTAAGAGAAAAAAAAATTAATTATTAAGTACAAAGTGTTGAATTAAATATTCTTTAAATAACAAATATAATAATTTTCTTTCTTATTGTTAACAATGGCTGCGACAATAACAATTGACAATCCTGCATTATCAATATTTGTATATTATTCTTCAGTTCTTTTGGTTAAAATGTTGCTTATGTCACCGTTAACAAGTTTCTTGAGATTTCATCGGAAGGTAAAATTTATTTTTCATTCTAAGGCTAATTTTAATCATAGTTTGTAATTTATTTTTAAAAGCCGATTAGCTCATGACAATAATTTATAGTTAACATTACCCCGTATTCAGTAACTATTATTACTAAAATAGGAACGTTCTAAAAATGTAGAGTTTAGATTTACAGTCTTATTTCAGCGTCATATTATATCAACTTGGACTAAATGGAATAGGAACGTGCCTATATTGGCCGGAACATTCTTAAAAAGTTCCTGAATTAGACGTATTTTCGATAATTATGAAAATTTCATAATTATTCAAAATACGTCTGATTCAGTAACTTTTTAAGAACGTTCTTGCCAGAATAGTCCAAGTTTATATTTTATAACGCTGAAATAAGACCGTAAATCTAAAATCTACAATTTTAGAACGTTCCTATTTTAGTTACAATAGTTACTGAATAGGGGGTATCATATATATATATATATATATATATATATATATATATATATATATATATATATATATATATATATATATATAGTAACACTTAACTTCAGTTCTTTTGGTTTTCAATTCCCGTTTGAATGCTTTTTCGTTCATAGTTTTTAGTTGTTCTGGCTTATTATTGTAGTCAAAGAGTCCTTACAGACAAACTTCATAATATATCTGAAAATTATATTTGTGGTTGTTATATAAGAGAAAAACCAATCCAGATAGTTATTGTCGGCCTTCGTAGCTCAGTTGGTTAGGTGTCTGCCTGCGGATCCAATGGTCCCGGGTTCAATTCCCGGTGGAGACAACAGTTTTTAATTGTGCTTTCAGTCTGGATCTGTGAGACGATAAATATTCAGAATGTGGCAACTTGTTATTGGGTGCGAGTTTAATTAATATTTGACATAGTACAGCTGTTAGTTGCCCGAGAAGTTTTCTTTCCCTTAGCGCTTTTGTCCCGTTTCTATCGGGGTACGCTTTGACCATGATCCTGAAATTGGCGAGTCTGGTTATTACATTGAAGCGACTGCCATCTGACCTTCGTAACCAGACAAATTGGATCATGGCTACACATAGCTAGTGATATAAATCCGCACATAGATTTTTAAAAATCCAGAGGTGCGTGCCCCGCCCGGATTCGAACCGTCGACCTCACGCATGTGACCTTACCGCTGGGCTATCACCGCTCACGTTAGTTGCCCGAGAAGTAATGTAAAATAAAAATTATTACATTTTTTATATGATTACAATTTTAGATTCAATTAAAATATTAATTCTGTGCCGTGATTATTTTGTTTTTCAGATTTTCGCTAATCCGGAAGATTTCTTTTTTGGTAACTTGATTAATAATTCGGCTAAAATTAAACCTATGGTCAAATTTGATGATGAAATAGTTGAGAGGATTCGAAGGTAAAATATTTAAAATTAATCTTTTCATGTACAAAAAAAGAAAAGAAAAAATAATATTGACATATTTTCCAGTATAAAAAATTATGTATCCTTAAAAAAAAATTGTGATTCTTTCTTTTATTTACACAGGGCACATCTGAATGATCTAGAAAACATTCTGCCATTTTTAATAGTTGGATTTCTATATTTACTTACAAATCCTTGCACTGGACTGGCCACTACCTTATTTAAAACTTTTACATTGTCAAGAATATTTCACACTTTGTTTTACGCTATATTTCCAATAAGACAGCCGGTAAGAGCCATATTTTGGACATTGGGATATGGAATAACTTTCTACATGTTGGCAGCAGTGGCAATTTATTTTTATAACTTATAATTAAAAGTTATACTAATCGACTTTGTAAGGAAATATGCAAGTATATTGTTTTCAAAATATTTAAATACCTTCATGCATATATCATATTTTATTTATTAAAACTGTTTTTCATATTTGTTTTTTTAATGGTTTAACTTTCCACTTATATGCAAGGCCGTAGCCAGGGGGGGGATCAAGGGGGATTGATCCCCCGAAATGAAAAAAAGAAGATATTTCTTTAGTAAGTAACAATGAGACTGCAGTTACATACGGTGCACCCATTTCCCTCTGTTATACAAAACATAATAGTTGAAATCACTACTCGCACGTGAATACACTCACGGGGCGACTTGTTTCTACTGTTCCACTAAGCTTAACCCCCCCCCCCCCCCGAAATTATTTTCTGGCTACGGCCATGCTTATATGTAATAATAAGGTCACCTATAATATGGACATGTACATATCTGATCATCTCAACAAACATGTCCTAAAATTAAGAAGAATAAAGATTATTTAGAGAGAATTTAATAATAATCTAAAAGCTCAAAACTGAGCAGAATGACTTACTTATAGAATGTAATTTCCTGATATTTAGATAATACCTATTTAATATTTCCTAATACTTACTAACTCTTAAAAGGTATATTTATTATAAATATGTGACAATGATGAAGTTGTATGTTTATTATTCTATGGTGTATCGTGTATGTATGACATATCAATTTTGTATCGCCTGTCAAAGGTCAATTAAACTTATATATTTACATTGAAAACATACAGCTGATAAATTTTCAATAGACATTAGTATATGTTTTCCCTGTGATTTCATCTATCAAATGTTTTTATTGTTCTCACATTCCGGAAAATTTACACAAACATGTAACGTGAATGTGTGGCACCAGGTCTCTCTGCCTACCCCACTATTATACATGACATGTTCATATCGTAAATATATAATTTTATAACAATCTACCTACCTTATTATACCTACCTTATCTTGATTTTTTTACTGATATTTTTTCATTGGGATTTAGGAGGAATTAAGATGACCCACTTTAGATAATATCTTACTAATATATTTTTATATTTATTTGAGTACATTCATATTAATCCCTTCATGGAGTACATAGTTTTAACTTTAGGTACACAAAAACGATTTTTGTCTTCTGCTTGAGGTTTACACATATTTTATTTTATATTACTTCTCAGGCAACTAACAGGTACTATGTCAAATATTAATTTGAAACGTACCCAATACTTACTTTACTTTTCGAATGGCTAGGCTCTTCTTCGCCCAGAAAAGGCTGCGTCTATGGAGCTCGTTAGAGCCTTAAATTAGAATTTCTATGAGTATTCCCTCGGAGAGGTTCGTTGTTTTGGTCCTGAGAAGGACCGTTTGAGCCCTGGCCAGGAGGTCTATTAGAGACGTCTGTCCGCCTAGGCGTGCTAGTTGGTTTCATGCCTTTCATACTTGTTTGATTTAGATTTAGATTTCTTTATCTTCGCTTTCAAATTTGTAGATCTCTTTCGTATTGTTTACGGCATTACTCACAGGAGGGACCAACGTGAAGGTCTAGCACTTCCCCCCCACGTACCCAATAATACCCAATAACGTACCCAATAATACCCAATACCCAATAACGTACCCAATAATACCCAATACCCAATAACGTACCCAATAATACCCAATACCCAATAACGTACCCAATAATAAGTTGCCACATTCTAGAGACTTACGATATCAATTGTCTCACAGATCCAGACTGAAAACACACCTTTGGATCAGCAGTCAGATACCCAACCAACTGAGCCACTAAGGAATAAAATCTCTTTTCTATGCACTAAGGCCATAGAAAAGAGATTTTATTACTAAGGCCGACAATGCCAATACCAATCAAGCCAAAAGACACAAATTTACAATCTGCGCACCCACATGACCGGTTCCTTCAAGTTGTTTTACGATAATTATATGTATGACAGGGTCAGAAATGAGGACATAAGGAAAGAATGTACGATAAAGAAAGATGTTATTAATAGAATGAAAGTGAACACATTGAGATGGTTTGGCCACATGGGGAGAATGAATGAGGAACGCCTGACGAAGAAAATATACATTGCGGACAGGAATGGAATGAGAGGTCGGGGCCCCCCAAGGAAGGGATGGCAGATGGCACGTCCATGTGAACGGTATTTTGAAAGACGGAAATCTTAGAAGCGTGAACAACAGACGAAAATATATAAGACGATGTATGAATGTTGTCGAGGCGATGAATGTATGTCAAGATAGAAGTAAGTGGCGTTCGGTTCTCTCTGCCTACCCCGTAAGGGACATGGCGTGATGGTATGTATGTATGGATTATTTTATTTTTGAGGTCAAAATATTTTATAAATACCTGAAATATTCATGTCTTCATGTGTAAAAAACTTTTTTGAAAATCGAACACATTACCTGAAAATATTGACCTTGAATTTTGTTGACATGACATTTGATTACACGATTTCACTTGATAATAATGTTGACATCCAAACTTGTTTTGAAATGGAAAATGTTTTCAGCCAATCAGAAAACAACGCGTCATCCGTGTTATTATACTACAATATTGTAGGGTTGTCAGATTTTTTTTTCGAGATCCTGAATGAAAATATTTATAAAAATATTGGTACCTATAAAAAACAATAATATTTTCAACAATATAAAATTTTTAAATCTTCCATTGCCGTAAATTTTTTTTTTTTTGTGAAATATATATCTTATCAGCTTTTTGCGTTACACAAACGTATACACATAGAATTATCATGGATGTAACCATAACCTTATATACATCCATGAGAATTATAAGGTACAGAAGCCGCGTGTAATATAAAAAATTTAGAATTCAAAATTCAAATGTATGACAAGTTTTATTTACATGTTGTGTGTGTGTGTGTGTGTGTGTGTGTGTGTGTGTGTGTGTGTGTGTGTGTGTGTGTGTGTGTGTGTGTGTGTGTGTGTGTGTGTGTGTGTGTGAGGCGATAGATCGGTAGGGTGTACATATACTGCATAGAAAAGATATTTTATGTATATTACATGTTCTATGACTGTATAGACGGCCGGGCGAGTGAAACTCAGAACTTTGTTCTTAGTTTTAGTTGTCATACTTTCATTGCGCTGACTAGGTGTCTGTATCATATACAATCTAAGCGTATACGGTAATCACTAGCAACCAAAAATTTTGAAAAAATAAGTATGTTGACAATCGTTAATTTCATAAAGTTTAGAGTTTCTTTTCCTTTTGAGACCGAAAAGTTGTTTTTCCTTTTGTTAATGTATAATATACAAGAGAAATCTTGTCAATTGTAATTTGTATGTATTTTTTACATATGTCTCGATGTTTCATATTAAAGTATTTCACTTTACAAAAATATATATATTTTTCAATTACACGAGCGGATGAACAAGTTTTTTGCCTTTTTCTTATTCTTATTATTGGTAGGTCTATTCCATAATTTAATTACGTTTAGTTGATAATTTAAATTGTTCATAATACGTAGTTGTATTAGAATACTTGATTCTTTCTATGGGGATGTTACCTATATAACAAAGGAGGGACGTGGAATAATGAGATTAATACCGGGTTGTAATTTTCTTTGAATTTTTTTTGTATTTTTTTTTTTGTAGTTTATTTAATTTTGTAAAATGTGCCAAAATTAAAATAAATAAATAAATACCGGGTAGCGTATTTAGCTTTCCGTGTTGATTAGGAGGCAAGTACTGCATTGAATTAGGCACTAGTTTGTTGCGCTAATATACTCAAAAACTTGTATTGAATTCAAGGCACGTGTCCTTCAAATGCACACAGTTTATTTATCAAACTTTTCCTGTAAATATGTGTTCAATTCAATACCTATATATGTTTTGTATACAAAACATACCTATAGGTATGTATAGTCTGATAGTATGATAGTCTGAAAAGAGCATGATGGTATATATGTATGTTTGGAGATTGTATCAAACTATTGAAAGTTCCCCTAGATGTTGTGTAGTGTATACTGCCATACAAATTCTATGAAATGACGCCGTCACTTAATTCAATTTTCCAACTGTCGATTCGTTCATGAGAATTCAATTCTCTTAATGAATCGACATTATTAAGCCAAGATGCGTGTACGAAGGAAAATTTTGTATGGTGTAGTGGACTTTTTGCATGCTAATAACACCAACTAGAGGCCTCGCAGCATATATATTCCGATACATGGATTTACTCAGAATTCGGAGTAGAACATTTTATGTGAGTTTTGTGTGTGTGTGTCCCCCTTATAACTTTTGATCCGCTCAATTTACAGAGCCCAAATTTTCAGAATATATAAACAGTTATAGGCCTACAAAAGTTTTATACTCAATTGTGAATTTTTGTTTCAGTCAGGGGTTATCAACTTTTGAATTTTTACTTAATTTTTCCATATATCTCAGAAACCATAAAAGCTAGAACGCTGAAAATTGGTATAAAGATAGACATATACAAAATCTCAAATTTGTTTTTTTTTAAATTTCAGGGTTTCTCAAACATTTTTTATTAAGAAAAATATTTTTTTATGATAAATTTATGAGTTTAACTGCCTATATTTCTATTTTTTTTTAAATATCGAAAAAATCCGAAACACCCCAACTAGGTAATTTATTTTCTATAAAAAATATAACAATTGTATTAGCACATCGCAATTTTTTTTTAACAATTTTTATAAAAATTGAATTTAGTGACGACATTGTTTCATACAATTTGTATGGAAGTAGCCTACACACAATATCTAAGAAGACTTAATAGTTTGATACTAATCTCCAAACCTACATACATACCATCATGCTGTTTTCACATTCTGGGTAGGATCAAAGGACTGACCTCCATACTGTCCTATCTTGACATACATACCTAGGTACATGTGTTGTATAGAAAACCAAATATCTTAAAATATTAAATAATCCAACTGTCGATTTGTTCAGGAGAACTTTGTTCTCTTAACATATCGACAATGTATCAAGCCAGAATACGCGAGAATTGTATGGAGAGGTCTACTTTTTTCACGGCTTTTCCAACTTTGAAGTCAAAAAACACCAACTTAGAGGCTTCGCAGCATATATGTTCCATACACGGATTTACTCAGAATTCGGAGTAGAACATTTCGTGTGTCTGTGTGTGTGTGTGTCTGTGTGTGTGTGTGTGTCTGTGTGTGTGTCTGTGTGTCCGTCCCCCCCTTATAACTTTTGATCCGCTCAATAAACAGAGCCTAAAATTTCAGAATATATAAACAGTTACAGGCCTACAAAACTTTTATACTCGGAATTTTGAATTTTTGTTTCAGTCAGGGGTTATCAACTTTTGAATTTTTATTTTATTTTTCCATATATCTCAGAAACCATAAACGCTAGAACGCTGAAAATTGGTACAAACATAGACAAATACAAAATCTCAAATTAGTTTTTTCAAAAAAATTCCAGGGTTTCTCAAACATTTTTTATTAAGAAAAATATTTTTTTTATGATAAATTTATGAGTTTAACTGCCTATATTTCCAAAACTTTTACAATTATCGAAAAAAGCCGAAACACCCCAACTAGATAATTTAATTTTCTATAAAAAATATCAGCAATGTAGTAGAAGATCTCAATTTTTTTTTAACATTTTTTTAAAAATTGAATTTAGTGACGACATCGCTTCATACATTTTGTATGGCAGTCGCCTATACACAATATGTAAGAAGACTTAATAGTTTGATACTTCGACTCCAAACATACATACATACCATCATGCTATTTGCATATTCTGGGTAGGAAAAAGGATCTTCCTCCATACTATCCTATCTTGACATACATACCTACATATGTTGTATAGAAAACAAAATATCTGAAAATATTCAATAATCCAACTGTCGATTTGTTCAGGAGAACTTTGTTCTCTTAACATATCGACAATGTATCAAGCCAGAATACGCGAGAATTGTATGGAGAGGTCTACTTTTTTCACGGCTTTTCCAACTTTGAAGTCAAAAAACACCAACTTAGAGGCTTCGCAGCATATATGTTCCATACACGGATTTACTCAGAATTCGGAGTAGAACATTTCGTGTGTCTGTGTGTGTGTGTCTGTGTGTGTGTCTGTGTGTGTGTGTGTCTGTGTGTGTGTGTCTGTGTGTCCGTCCCCCCCTTATAACTTTTGATCCGCTCAATTTACAGAGCCTAAAATTTCAGAATATATAAACAGTTACAGGCCTACAAAACTTTTATACTTGGAATTTTGAATTTTTGTTTCAGTCAGGGGTTATCAACTTTTGAATTTTTATTTTATTTTTCCATATATCTCAGAAACCATAAACGCTAGAACGCTGAAAATTGGTACACACATAGACAAATACAAAATCTCAAATTAGTTTTTTCAAAAAAATTCCAGGGTTTCTCAAACATTTTTTATTAAGAAAAATATTTTTTTTATGATAAATTTATGAGTTTAACTGCCTATATTTCCAAAACTTTTACAATTATCGAAAAAAGCCGAAACATCCCAACTAGATAATTTAATTTTCTATAAAAAATATCAGCAATGTAGTAGAAGATCTCAATTTTTTTTTAACATTTTTTTTAAAAATTGAATTTAGTGACGACATCGCTTCATACATTTTGTATGGCAGTCGCCTATACACAATATGTAAGAAGACTTAATAGTTTGATACTTCGACTCCAAACATACATGCATACCATCATGCTATTTGCATATTCTGGGTAGGAAAAAGGATCTTCCTCCATACTATCCTATCTTGACATACATACCTACATATGTTGTATAGAAAACAAAATATCTGAAAATATTCAATAATTTGTATCTATGGGTTTATAGTTTGGTACATATTCTTCAACTATACATACTATCGCTATCGACAGTTGGATCTCATGTGTTACATGCAACTAGTTTGTATTAATGGGTTTATAGTTTGGTACTTATTCTTCAACTATACGTAATATCGCTATCGACAGTTGGATCTCATGTGTTACATGCAACTAGTTTAAATATAAGAACGAAATGTGTACAGATACATATACCTAATGTTATATCTATAATAAAAAGTAAAGACTTTTTGATTCTACATTAATTTAATTGAGCGCGATAGGCCTATTTCGCCTTGTTAAAGCATTAACTAGCTTATGACTGTTTTGACAAATTTTACTTATATTTATAGATTAATTATGTAGGAGGAGCTTACAGGTTCTTGTGATTGGTCATTTAAAACTATTGATATTATACAATGCAAAAAAGAAATAAATTTACTTTACTCTGGTTGGTTGAGACTATTTATTTTTTGACCAATCCCTATTTAAATAATTAGTGAAATTGAATATAATGAATTGATTTATGGTAATGGCTGGTTTTTCGGTGTAACGGTACATGGTATTGTGTTCTAATGGGCAGTGAAATGCATTAAGTGTTTACAATATTACGGATTATTTCTTAAGCTATTGTTGATATGTAGGTATTCTTGGTGGTGTAGTATGATGGGTGTATCTGAAACAATTAAAAAAAGTTTGCGGCAGAATCAAATCAAATAACTAAATATGGTATATTTTTGTTTATGGAATAATATCTATGAGCGGTGATCTGTGTATGTTCATTTGTTCATTTATGACAATGACGTTAGGATTTTTTAAGTGCTTGGAAATTTCTAACTGCTCTAATATATTTAGCCTTAAACCTTTCTTAGCAAAGTGTAGAGGAATAGGTGAATTTGTTGGACTGATTGTATGATTATTTTCTATGAGATGCTTGGCGAATTGAGAATCTGTTTTGTTTTTTTGCCACGATTTTTTATGTTCTTTGAACCTTTCTGCAATATTCCTACCACTTTGTCCGATGTAAATTGAGTTACAATCATCGCAGGTCAATTTGTATACACCGCTCTTCTTTAGTTTGTCTATTTTATCTTTTGAATTTTTTATTACCATTCCTATGTTTTTGTTTGTTTTGTAAGTTATATTTATACCTGATTTTTTCAAATTTTTACCTAGTCTTTGCGATAAATTTCCTGAATAAGTTATACATTTATAGTTTTCTTTGTGGTTATTTTGTTTGGGGTAAAATTCTTTCAGTGTGTTTTTTTGAATTTGTTTATCAAACTTCTTCTTCTTTACTTTTTATTATAGATATAACATATAATGGAATTCTACCAAATAAAAACTTCATCGATAATTATCATATACCTAATATTTAAGTTATTAAAAATAAAGAGTTAATTTATTTGTACATTTTTATGCGAATAAAAAAAACAATGAAAAATGTTTTTTTTATTCGCATAAAAATGATTTTTTTAAATTCTAATAAATATTGAAAAAGTTTTAAGTCACTGGAATTTCCAGTGAATTTCAATGTGTATTTTATTTGATAAAATTTTCAATAATTTGGATTTATGGGTTTATAGTTTGATTCTTATTCTGACCTTCGGTCGGACACTAGTTAAAACCCATACATAAATAAAACGCGTGTCGAATTGTTATGTTTGTTTAATAATTAAAAGTAAGCTGGGGCATCTCGGCGGTTCAGCATGCTAGGTATAAGAGTAGTGGTGAAGTAATCTAACTGTCGATTCGTTCGAGATAATTTATTTCTCTTATTGAATCGACAGTATTAAGCCAAGATACGCGAGATTCGTATGCCAGGTCTATATTTTTATGTCAAACAACGCCAACTTAGAGAAACTTAGAAAAAAAAATCTATAAATTTATGTTCAACGGCCAATATTTCCATTTTTTGAAAATATCGAAAATCGCCGAAACACCTTAACTAGATAATTTAATTTACTATAAAAAATATTAAGTAACATACTTAACTCAAACTTTTTTTAACAATTTTTATAACTAGTTGCATGTAACACATGAGATCCAACTGTCGATAGCGATAGTATGTATAGTTGAAGAATAAGTACCAAACTATAAACCCATAAATACAAATTATTTAATATTTTAAGATATTTGGTTTTCTATACAACACATGTACCTAGGTATGTATGTCAAGATAGGATAGTATGGAGGTCAGTCCTTTGTTCCTACCCAGAATATGAAAACAGCATGATGGTATGTATGTATGTTTGGAGATTAGTATCAAACTATTAAGTCGTCACTAAATTCAACTTTTATAAAAATTGTTAAAAAAAATTGAGATGTGCTAATACAATGTTAATATTTTTTTAGATTAAATTATCTAGTTGGGTGTTTCAGCTTTTTTCGATATTTTTAAAAAAATTTGAAATATAGGTAGTTAAACTCATAAATTTATCACAAAAAAAATATTTTTCTAAATAAAAAATGTTTGAGAAACGCTGGAATTTAAAAAAAAAAACAATTTGAGATTTTGAATTTGTCTATGTTTATATCAATTTTCAGCATTCTGGCTTTTATGGTTTCTGAGATATATGGAAAAATAAACCAAAAATACAAAAGTTGATAACCCCTGACTGAAACAAAAATTAACAATTCTGAGTATAAAAGTTTTGTAGGCCTATAACTGTTTATATATTCTGAAAATTTGGGCTCTGTAAATTTAGCGGATCAAAAGTTATAAGGGGGGGGGGGGGACACACACACCCACACACACACACAGACACCGCTTTGATGTTTCCTCGTGGTCGGAGAGAGGGCTCATCATGATCATACTCAATATATATAAAATATTAAAAACTAGTCCAATCACGATACTGATACAGCAGCTAATGCTATAAATCATATACCTTATTTATATATTATTTGGTTGAATCGCTTCTCCCAAAAAATAATATTTTTTGATAACCCTGCGGGATTGAATACATACATAGAAAAGAGAACTTATTAATACATACAACCTTGGAGGAGTACAACAACAACAACAACAGACATACAAGTTCGTTCAAAGCATAGAAAAGAGAACTTATTGTTCAAAGTTTGTTTTTGTTTAATTAAAAGATCCAACTTCGAGCCCATTCCTTTTTTTATTAATTCCACGTTTGCAAGTTTAGTGTGAAATTTAGTTATTTTAAACTAATAAAAATTAACTCATTTTTAACTATTAATAACGAGTTGACGCAGTAGCTTTATTGTAAAATTACGTATAATTTAGATTCTAGTTACGCCAGTGTGCCAGTCATCATTTCGGTTCGCCTGTACCTTGAATGATGGTAAACTAGTGATTTGATTCGATTAGCAATATTTTTACTCGTGTTCGCCTGCACTATCGTTTAATTTGGGTTGTGGCCGGCCGGTATTGAGTTCATCGTTTATTTCTGTTGTTAATTCATATAAAACAAATCAAAATGGCAAGCGTTCTGGAAATTTATACCCTGGATAATCCACTCTTCAAAACATTCGTTTTTTATGCTTGTGTTTTGTCATTGAAAATGTTGGCGATGTCCCCTCTCACCGGCCGAATGCGGTTCAAGAAAGGAGTAAGTATATTATTTATTAGTATAAATTTTGGTTTTACTGAATTACCTAATTTTGTTGATTATTATTTTTTACCACAAGCTTTTAATGCTTGTGCTAATGAAGAGAATTCTTTTACTTTAATAAATTGTCCGGCACCCGATATGCGAGTGCTTGTGCTATATAATCTTGAGCCGTTTCGCCGAGAAGGGGAGGCGATTTGCTCGTATATCAACGAAGCAAAAAGACAAATTTGTGCTCTGCGCACCCGGAAGCCAGGTTCAAGATGTTTGGCGAAAATTATACCTATAACAAAACTCATAAAATACCTTTCCAAAATTACCATTTGTACATAATAATTGTATTTTTTTCTTACCATTAAACTATTTTTTCAGGCTTTTGCTAATCCAGAGGATCTTAAAGGAAAATTAGCCAAAGTTAGAGTTGATGATGATGTTGAACGTGTAAGAAGGTAAAATTTTCATAGTTTAGATCAGATTTATAAAATTAATTCTTAGAAAAATGGACTGTTAAAATTCTCAGCCCCCTTGGAATGCTTCTAGATTGTGTAACATGATTCTGTTAATTATTATTGTATTTGATTACAACTATTGTCAAGTAATTAAAACTATTGCATAAATTGAAACACAAATAAGTATCTTATGAGAAGAAAAAAATGAATATTTAATTATTACCATAAATTTGGTCTTCTGAGATCTTTGAAGACCCCCATTCACGATTGTGCCATCCTTCCAAATAGCTTGCTATCACTCCAAAATGCGCTTGTGAATGTCAAAACCCGCGCAGCTCAATTGGCCTGACGCACCAAAATGGAATTCCAAACGATCGAAACTCCATAGTCCCGCGACAAACGGCGCGGCGCATCATGTCGGTACGGCATGCTCGTGAGTGTGAAAACCAGCGGTACATTGCGCCATCTCATTGTGCCGAGCTGTGAATGTGAAAATACAACATTTTCTCTTTGTTTTTTTCTTTTTATATATAAACAAACCGCTATATAGCAGTTGTATAAAACTCATCATCAGAATTATAACTCATTTTTACTTGAAAATTTCAAAAAAATAGAAATTATTAATGCGAAAGCGCCGACAGCTTGCGTATACCAATTTTGATGGCGCCCCCGTGAGTGTGATGATAATTTTACAATGCTCCAAATGGAGCCGGTCCATATGGAGCGAGGCCGAATGACATGATCGTGAATGGGCTGCTTAAATTGCTCCAATTTAAAAACTATTGGATATAAAAGGAACAGTTTTACTCTGCATATTACAGGCTTTCCCTTGATATGCAACACCGCTCCTAGACTATTCATCCTTCATAGCCTAGGTCTTCTCTATATGATGTACGTACATGTCCAACATGTGGAGCCTCCCTGTTCTTAGTGTTTTATACCTTTTATGTTTAATAGTTTCAATCTAGAGCCATTTAATGATTTCAAGACGAGACCAAATATGTGCTATTTTCGAATTTTTGAAAATTAATAACTAAAAAACTAGATGTCAAAATATATGTAAATTTGCATTTTTCTTACTTTTGATAGATAGAACAAATATACAAAAAAAATATTTTATATATTTTACTTAAAAATGTGTATTACGCTTTCGCCCATTCAATAATGCCATATTGCATTATTGAATGGGGGGGGGCGTATAAAACATCCATTTTGTCTCTAGAAATTACGCAAAGGTTGATAATAAAAATTATAAATAAAAAACCATCTGACTACCCAACTTTGCAACTATTTCGTGATTTTCAAGTGCCATCTTTTAAAAATATCTAAAAAAATGTGCTATTTCAAATACATAAGGACATGGAAGGTCGCACCATGCCTTTGTGCGTGTGGCGAGTGATAGACATAATATAGTGGGTCAACTGTGTACCCCATTAACACATACATACACAACACAGCACTACTACACGTACAATGGGGTGGTGTGGTTCAACCAACTTGAAACAGATTTGAGACTGGCAATTGAACATAATGATTTTAAAAAAAAAATAAAGAATAAATCAAACTTATTATTTGACTGATATGTAAATTATATTACAGACGGTGGCCAAATTAATACAATCAAATGAATTTATAGCAGTTTTTAGACTTCGAATCATTGAAAATTATTATTTTTTTATTTTATTTCGATCTTTCTTGAATATTATGGGAGATTTAATATATTTTTATAAAATAAAATGCATTTACTATGAATATATAATAGTTTATTGATAATAAAATACGTTTTATGGTAAAATGATCAATATTTAGTAAATCCTCCCTTAGCTTTAATTACTGCTGATATTCTTCTGGGCATGCTGGAGATACATTTAATTGAGATATTTTTTAATTCTGGTGTGTTGTGCCATGCCTCAATTATGTTTTCTATTAGTTGTTTTTTGTTGGTGATGACACCTTTTTTTACAATTGCCCTTTCAGAGCCTCCCAAACGTTTTCAATTGGATTTAGATCCGGTGAATTTCCTGGCCAATCTAATACCTTTATTTTTTCTCCTTCTAGAAATTTAGTAACGGTTTTCGCTTTGTGGCAGGGTGCAGAATCATGCATAAATACATATTTTCCATTTGGAAACCATTCGGCCACTTGAGGCTTTAGTCTCCCTTTTAAAACTTCTATATACTGGTCCTGGCGCATTGTGCCATTCACAATATACAGCCTTCCCATACCCATCCCACTAATCACTGACCAGATCATTATTGACTGAGGGTGCTTCACTCTTTGGACCACACATTCCTCATTATATTTTTCACCTGGCCTTCTTCTCACATATTGAGTTTTGTCCTGCAGTATTTGGATTGAGGATTCATCAGAAAAACAAACCTGAAAGAACACGAGAAGTTTTCACTAGTCAATTTTATTTAATACAGAAAGTTTCATAAAAACTTATTTTACATTCTAATACCTTGCTCCAATCGTCTTCGTTCCAATTTTGGTGTTTTAGTGCCCATTCTAGTCGCATTTTACGCATTTCAGGTGTTAGTTTTGGCTTTTTCACTGGGCGATAACATTTGAGGTCCATTTCCACCAATCTTCGTCTCAATGTACGATCAGATATATTGACTCCTGTGGTCTGCAAAATAGATTTTATTACTTTTCGAGGCTTCTGTCTATTTTCTAGAGCAACATTTCTGATTTTTCTTTCTGTTCGCGGAGTAGTAATGCGCTTTCGTCCACATTTTCCTATTCGAGATGGTTCAAGGGGTACATTTCCTTTCATTTGCCTACTTATTTTGTGCACAGAATATTGAGAAACATTGGTAAGTGTGGCAATTTCTCGTTGACTGTATTCACAGTGACCAAGAAGGGTTGCAATTTTAGATTTTTTTCTTGGAGTGAGGTCACAAGATCTTCCCATTTCTAAAATAAACCAAAAAATTCTGAAATTCAGCATACATTTAGAAAATAATTTATCAAAATCGTAATAATTTGATAAGTAGTATAATTGTGATAAATATTTAGTAATAAATATTAGGTTTACCTGTTATTTAAAAAAAAATGTAAGAAACACTCAAACACTGTCTCAAATAAACACAAAATCAATGGGCAAAATATTCCATTAACACCCGCACACTCTGTGAAGACCAATACTAAACTGACATTATCGTATCTTGTATGTGACAAACTTCATGTTGATGCTTAAAAAGTGTTGCAAGTACGATAACAATAATGAAGGGAGTTGCCACAATTAAAAATATACTGATGTGATTCGATTTTGCTGGATAACAGCTAAAAATACAATTATTTTTGCATTTTTTTCCTTTGATTGTATTAATTTGGCCACCGTCTGTAACTTCTTTTTGTATAGATAATAATTATGTATGTATAATATTTTGTGTATTCTGTATTAAATTGTCTCCTTTACACACGAGTGCTTGCACTCTAGTAAAGGGTAAATATGTTTTGTCTTACTGTGAATCTTTTCTATATAGTTTGTTTGTTTTATATTTTGTATATGTTATTGTAAACTTAATAAAAAAAAAAAAAATATAAATATCTGAGATGGTGAGGTCCAAAGTTTTTTTTTTCATTGTTGATTTTACAAGGACTGAAATTGTTGATTTTACGAGGATATTAATTGAGACGGTAACAACTGTTGAAAATTTTAAACAAAAACATCTCTTAAATAAAACTTTACTACTTTATGGCATATCATATTTTTTTAGTCTTGATGTTTTTTGTTTAAGTCGGAATTAAACCTTATTAAATTGAATTTGAAATAAAATGTATATGGTAGATCATTTCATGGATCTTGACTTAACTAAGTGATCTGTTGTTTTTTTATATTGTTCCATCAGACAATGATCTACTTGATACTTCTTGTTATTTATGGTCAGTTTGAATAAATTGCCTAATGGTAATAATCAGTGTACAATTTGTATATACCAAGAATATTCTCACTAATCCGCAACTGCAAATTATTTAAAAAAACATTGTTTAAATTTATGTTTTATTAAAAAACTTATTTATACAATATTTACATTTTACCTACATTCTATTAATCCAAATTTTCTACTTATCCGGCATTTTTGTGCATTCATTATTGCTGAGTTAGTGAGATTGTACTTTACTAGTTGCATGTAACACATGAGATCCAACTGTCGATAGCAATAGTATGTATAGTTAAAGAATAAGAATCAAACTATAAACCCATAAATCAAAATTATTGAAAATTTTGACACATGTTGGTATGTATGTCAAGATAGGACAGTATGGAGGTCAGTCCTCTTTTCCTATCCGGAATATGAAAACAGCATGATGGTTCTGTGTGTATGTTTTGAGATTAAGTATCAAACTATTAAGTCTTCTTACATATTGTGTATAGGCGACTGCCATACAAATTGTATGAAGCAATGTCGTCACTAAATTCAATTTTTATAAAAATTGTTAAAAAAAATTTGAGATGTACTTCTATAATAGTAATATTTTTTATGGAAAATTAAATTATCTAGTTGGGGTGTTTCGGCTTTTTTCGATATTTTTAAAAAATTTGGAAATATAGGCAGTTAAACTCATAAAAAAAAAAATTTTCTTAATAAAAAATGTTTGAGAAACCCTGGAATTTTTTTGAAAAAATGAATTTGAGATTTTGTATTTGTCTATATTTATACCAATTTTCAGTGTTCTAGCTTTTATGATTTCTGAGATAAGTATATGGAAAAATAAACCAAAGTTTCAAAAGTTGATAAAACAAAAATTCACAATTCTGAGCATAAAAGTTTTGTAGGCCTATAAGTGTTTATATATTCTGAAATTTTGGGCCCTGTAAATTGAGCGGATCAAAAGTTATAAGGGACAGATGGACACAGACACACGAAATGTTCTACTCCTAATTCTGAGTAAATCCGTATACGGAACATATATGCTGCGATGCCTCTAAGTGTGTGTTTTTTGACTTCATAGTTGGAAAAGCCGTGAAAAAAGTAGACCGTGCATACAATTCTCGCGTATCATGGTTTGAAACATTGTCGATATGTTAAGAGAACAAAGTTCTCATGAACAAATCGACAGTTGGAAAAGATAAATAAATATTCAGTGTTAAATGTTTTTTGTATGTAAGTATAAGATGAAAAAATATTTATATAAAATATTTGGCTTGTTTCAGGGCGCACATGAATGACATTGAAAATATCTTTGTGTTCTTGTTTATCAGCAATATGTATCTGATGACTAATCCCTCTGTTTGGTTGGCTACCATGTTGATTAGGACATTCACGGCTGCCAGGATAATGCATACCTTGGTCTATGCAGTATTTGTTGTACCACAACCAGCCAGAGGACTGTCTTGGGCCATTGGCTACGGAATTACAATTTTCATGGCTGTGTCTGTTCTTAAATCTTTCGTTGGTGGAATGTAATCTTGCACACAATATTCTTCTGGATTAACTACACAACAATCATTATATTTGTACTCCACCAGAGGTCCATAGTCTATCTTTGTTAACACAGGCTAACAGCTTGTTAACCAGTGTATTTTTTCATACTAAGTATGTGAGTTTTTTTCCTTTCTTTTCTCATATCACCAGTTCCTATATTCCCCGCTTAAAATAATAGTATAATGACAGATAATATTAGTTTTAATTGTCTTTCTACAAAATTCAAGATAAATTTTAACTTCCCCTGCCCTCTGTCAAAAAGATTTTTACTTCCCCTGCCCTCTGTCAAAAAGATTTTAACTTCCCCTGTCCTCTGTCAAAAAGATTTGCAATAGGACCTTTGGTTTGCATATTCTGAAGCTATTGTGTTATTTCAGGGAAACCAGCCTTAATAATGTTCCTAAATTTAATGAATAGCTTCAAACTTCCTGATATAATATTCAGTCTGTTTAGGTAACCCAACAAGTTAGTGTTGTTCCACTATACACTTGTTACTCTGCTTAGCCAGTTTTTTAATGTATCTGAGAAATTCATCATTTGTTTTATACTATGCTTTCCTCCAATGCAATGATGAATTTATTTCTTTTGAAAAAAAAAACTGTTTTTTTTTATATAAATAACATATCGACATCGACAGGAAAATTCATCAATGTTGCTATATAATTAATTGTATATTTTCCATATGAAATGAAAACAAGTAATTTATTCATAATTTAAATAACAAGCACTATTTTTGTACTTTTTTACAATATTTTTAAGGAAGATTTTTTATAGGAAGGTATATAGATGTTGTCATCTCATGATTACTGTTATTTTTTCATCATGTGTTCATATTTTTTGAAGTTTTATTAAATGGTTTTATGCAAAAAAGTTAATTTCATTTTTATCCTCTGTCATTTAAATGTTAATTATATTAATATTGATAAAGTCACATTGGTGGAGTCTATATAAAACAATATTTATAACATTATACTACACTACAGAATTACATCTCTAGATAATCTGTACATAATGTCTAGTTTTATTATATATCATATACCTAGTTTTCATTCTAAACAATGGAAGTATTAACAAATAAGCTATACTGCCCTTGGAGTAATTGTGTGTCACTAAACAGTGATTTATAAATTCTTGTTATTTATCTCAAGAATTAAATTATTGTATGCAGCACAGAAATTACTGTCATATAGGGGAATATTATTTTACAATGACTTGCCCACTTCCATTAAAGAATAAAAAGAGCAAAATAAATTTAAAAGGGTATATTTTTGGCAATTTATGATCCTACAAGTTGAATTTTTCTTCTGTGTATAATTACAATACTCCTCTCTCAAACACAAGTTTTTAACTCTATCGAGAGAGCATCAACATTGTCATTTTGTTACATATTGTAAAAATATTGTTGTAATGTTATATACCGAAATGAAATATGAGATGCTTAAATGGATGTGCGGCGTCACAAGGAGAGATAAATTCGTAGTAAATATGTGTCTCCGATAGGTTGAGGTGGTTCGGACATATTCAAAGAAAAGGGTCAGCATAAACACGTAACACTGAACTATAGTGTCTGGCAATAGACCCAAAGGGCATCCCAAAAGAGGATGGAAGAGATTGGTGGCAGAGGATATGCGGGCATGTAATTTCTTCGAGGACGGTGCTCAGAATAGGATGAATTGGAGGAGCTGACTCCACCACCGTGTGGGATGAAAGCAAAGAAGGATAGAGAGAATCAATTTTAGATGGGTGGTGGCAGAGTGGTTAGCGCGCTGGGTTAATAATACAGTGGTCACGAGTTTGAATCCTGCCACGAACAATTTCGTTCACCTATAGTACAAGCATTTATGCTTAGTTTAGGGAATGTATATGCACTTATTACAAAGACATATTCATTTAAAAAAAAAATTATATATTTCTGTAAATAATTATGTAATTAAGAATGAAATGTTGACCTCAATTTGTTTGATTATAAAAATGACTTAGTAAGGATGACTTGCATATAAAAGCTTGAAAGGAGCAATAACAAATTAATGTTATGTAATGTTTTTCCAATGTATGGAACACATCAACAGATAATTTTAGCAAAACATGATAATTCAGGGTTGCCAACAAACTAAATATTTAGAAATAAATATTTTAAATAATGTTCTTCCTTCAACATGTAACCAAAAGCCTTAATAAGTTCACTCAAATCCAATCCCAATTTTATTTAGAATTTACCTACCTGTCCATTTGCATACATTCCAGGTCTATGTTTGATAGTATTTAGAGATAACGGGGTACTCGCTCTGGCAAGTTTATCTGCCATACAATTCCTCGCAATATTACTGTGACCCGGCACCCACATGATAACATAGATTGAACCACTCCGCTGCCCTATTTAAGATGCTGCGGCAGTTCAGGGCCTCTCTAGAAGTCTTACATACACCCTTTAAGGCTTTGATAGGGAAGTTTCTTCTATAATGATCTGATGGACATAGCGTCTGCCGATATAGGAGACATTATGACATTTATTAGCCAATCAGGCTGGTTCAGGGCGGATGAGTGAGGGGGAGGACAGCCCAAATCTTCTACTTGTGGTATCACAAAGGGCCAACCGGCCTAAGTGTGTTCTCCTGAGAACTGCCACCCGCAAAAAAAAAAAAAGGCTTTGATAGCTGCTTGACTGTCTGTGAGAATACAGACAACTCTGTGGGATACTGCCTTGCTTTGTATCCATTCTTCTGCTTCCTGGATTGCCAAGATTTCTGCTTGAAAAACACTACAGTGGTCTTGCAACCTGAAAGAAATATATATTGAATTGCTCCGAAAAGACTCCTCCGCCCACCTTACCTTCTAGTTTTGACCCATTGGTGTAAAACGGTGGAGATTAAGACTGCCGTTTTGTTTAGGGGTATTGATAATGGATTGTTGCAGAACTTTGAAAGAACATAAAAAGAATCTGGAAAACTATAAAACTTTGCAGACACTGCACTTGAAAGGGCCATAGATGGCTGACTAAAGAAATAGTAAAACTAGAAAGACTTGCATTAGTTTTTTTAACTATAATATTTAATGTTGCCGTGGTGGTGAAGTGAGTCAACCCACACATACACGGTCTTACTTACTATTTGCAATTTGTGTTTAAGCCGATACTTACCCAGATTTTTGTATGGCCAAAACTGACTTAGCATTGGATTAAACCCGTATTTTAAATAGTAAGTAAGGCCCACATTGTTTTGAGATAATGGCTGTCAAAGATTTGGTGTTTGTAAGCAATGCAGTATTTTGCATATAATTTAGTTGATTTTATATCAACACAAGATTAGGAATACACATTTTATGAGAAATTTGGCACTGAAATGCATGAAATATCAGTTTTGTTAAAAGGAATAAGACGCTTGTATCAGTTCTCTTCTGAGGTAAAATATATGAGAAGGATTATAACTTCTTTCACAATTATCGAAAAATCACATTTACAGCTAATAATTCACTAAGCTCTTTTCACCACTTTAAAATGAACCTTTTTTAAGGCAAATGGCATTGTTAGTTCATTTTAGGTAAAATTGTGGCTTGACTCACTTCACCACTACGGGAACTATTATTATTATATTGATAAATTTTATAAAAACCATTATGTTTACTGTGAGTGAATAAGAGATAATAATGTAGAACCAGTATATTTATTTCCTTTTGAAATAATTGAAAAGTTGGTTCCCTTGTGAGAAATAAAATATTTTTAGGTAAACCATAAATATTTTTTATTAGGTAGTATTAAAATTTTTAGTGACAACCTTGAATTTTAATTATGTATTTGGTTGACCTTGATCATACATAATGTATAATATACCTACATTATGTCCATTCAAAGCAAACTTCAGACTTGTTATTTGTAGTCTAACTTTGATCTGAACTAACTCCATTTTTTTTAATTTCAGCAATTCGTACTGACCATTAATTTATCTCTTCTAAATCAACAAAAAAAAAATCTTTAGCACTGCAAACAATTATTTTGTATTAAAAAAATGCATTACCATAAATATGATAGTTAGATGTAAGCCTATACCAATTTTTAATAGTCACTTTTATACATTTTTATTTTGTGATTTAGTACAGTTTGATTCTATGGTACGGTTATGTACACACATACATAGCAGCCAAACATATTGATTATTAGTATTGGTTTTTTTATTATATACATCACTAGGGACAGAACAAGACATGATTTGCCCTGAATTCAAAAGGCTACCTACAAACTGCTAATCACACATACATATCTTTTACACCATCTCCCTTATTGATTCTGAGAAACCAACGCCACACATGTGTATCTTTGTACACATATGTCACTTAATTCTCATTGATGCACATTCTCATTTTTTTTTTATAGAAAAAAAAAATGAATATGTCCTAGTTAAACAAGTACATACACATCTTCCTACGTTCCCTAAAATAAGCAAATAAATGCTATAGGTGAACGAAATCGGTCGAGGCAGGATTCGAACTCGCGACCACTGGATTACTCGCCCAGCGCACTAGCCGCTCTGCCATCGACCCATCTAAATTTTTATTGATTTTTATTTCTTTTATATTTCTGTCTCACAACATATCATTAACATGGTTATATATGATAGAACCAAGAAAACATTGGCACCACCATAATAAAAAAAGGAAATATAAGAAATTTAGATGGGTCGATGGCAGAGCGGTTAACACGCTTGGCTAGCAGTTCAGTGGTTGCGAATTCGAATCTTGACTCGACTGATTTAGTTCACCTATAGCACAAGCATTTATGCTTATTTTAGGGAACGTAGGAAGATGTATATATTATGTACCTGTTTAACAAAAAAATATATAATAATTAGAGACGATGTATGAATTTGATGTAGGTAATGAATGTATGCAAAGTAAGGGAGATTATACTCGATTCTCTCCAAGTACTTAAAAAATGTATTTTTGGTGCCTGCTTATTTTTCTAGGCCCGGTGTAAATACACCTTTTCAAGATATGCTAGATACGGCCCTGTAAAACACTTATATTTTATCTTATGAATAATTTTGTAGCATCACTAAAGGTATGAATTCAGATAGTAGTTTTCAAACAATAATTGACAGTTCCTCTCACTATCCTTACTAGAAGTATCTGCATTCCTTGATTAAACATCAAAATGCCTTCAATTCTTGAGGTGTACTCTATGGATAATCCATTGTTCAAAACATTTGCATTTTATGGTTCTGCTTTAGGACTAAAGATGCTTGCAATGTCAGCACTTACTGCAAGGATGCGAATGAAAAAAAAAGTAAGTATAATTTACTCGTTGATTGCTTATATAAATATAATCAAATTATTTACACAAAACTCAAGATTTTTTAAAGAATGAATATATGAAATGCTTGTGGTGTTACTTTGATAAATCAGCATATAATATATCATAACACTAATCCAGTGTAGACAAATCAAATGAAATAATCTATTTTGTTTGATGTCTAATAAAAATAATGTTTTCGGCAAACAACTTCAAGATTACATGGGCTTTGCAGAGCGTAAATTTGAGTTTATTGCTTAGTTGGTATCTGCGTAAACCAACACCCTCTCCTCCAGAATATATCATCTTATTTTTTTACAGTGCTGACCGATTTACTAATGATAGTAATAACAATTAAGCACTACAAATAATAACACTCAATTATTATTATTACCATTATACACTTCCTCAAAAGAATTAGCAGATCAATGCGTAAATTGTAATTATTTAATACAACAAAATAAAATGCAACAAACGCATCATCAAGCTTTCAATTTGGAATAATTCACCTATCGAGATACTTAACATATCAAAGGATTAGGCTCTGAGGAGGTCCTATACTACCGATCAATCCTACTGATTCCCAAATATTAATGTTTAAAAAATCTTTAACGATTCTAAATCGTTCTTATTCTCTCAATAAGTGTTTTATTTTCATTTTAGGCTTTTGCCAATCCAGAAGATGCAGTTGTCGTACCACAAGGTACTGTCAAAATTGACGAAGATGTGGAACGTATTAGAAGGTAAATAATATCTTTAATAATAAATATGCACAAAATTATCTAAAATCTTCAGTTATGTACTTCAGTAAAGATACTAAGTACCTACATGCAATAATTATTTTTCAGATTATGTTATTGAGGTCATATAATGCATAGACACATCTATATATATTTTTTTTTTCAAAAAATGAATATGTCGACCGCCGTGGCACAGTTGGTAAGCCGTTGGGTTTTTGTGCGGGCGTCCTGGGTTCGATTCCCAGCAGAGGAGAAATTTATTTAAATTCATTTCTCACGCAAATATTGCTTCTCTGGGCTGGAAACACTGGTTAGTTGGAAGAAATTGCCATACGGCAATAAACTCGCCACTTGCGCAGGGTGCAACAAAGTATTCATTATTATTATTATTAATATGTCCTTGTTTAACAAGTACATATACATCTTTCTACATTCCCTAAATTAAGCATAATGCTTGTGCTATAGGTGAACGAAATCGGTCAAGGCAGGATTCGAACTCGCGACCACTGGATTACTAACCAAGTGCGCTAACCGCTCTGCCACTGACCCATCTAAATAATGATTGGTTTTTGACATTAATACTATTGATTATTTACTGTATTATATAAATACCTACATATCTGTAGATAGGTATTGATTGTATAAGATATCAAGTAAATACCTTCATGAGTAATAATAATATTAGTATTTTATTATATCTTCAATTAAATATTTTTTTATCTTCATCATACACTCCCTAAAATCTTAGATTATATATGATACAGATACCTAGTCAGCGCAATGAAAGTATGACAACAAAAACTAAGAACAATGTTCCGAGTTTCACTCGCCCGGCCGTATACGTACACCTACCGATACGCACACCTACATAATATGTCCACCTACTGATCTACCGCCTCACACACACATGTAAATAAAACTTGTCATACATTTGAATTCGAAGTTTGTACTACACGCGGCTTCTGTATCTTATAATTATTCTATGGTTAAACGAATAGTTAGGGTTATCAAAAAACATCTTATAATGAAAATCAAATTAATGTGCCGTTTAATGGTAAAATACCATTCCAAGGGCACTTTTGCTCATTTGTTGTCTCTGCTAAACAAATATATTTACTGAAGGCCCCAAAATTCTGCTCTCCAAGTACTTCAGAAGGCAATTTATTCCATTTAATAGGTCCGTTCACACTGAAACCACGTTCAAAGGAAGCCTCAAGAATTGGCTCTATACAATTTATTTAAATAATTGGTATTCTGTGATTCTGACGATCTCAATGATAAACGTCTCTCTGATGGTACATTCCTCTGACACAGTTTATTTATTTATTTTATTAACGGCGTTTACATAATGTGTGAAAATACATAAAAAAACAAGCATATCAACAATGAAAATAAAGCAAGAAAAAATATAAAGAAAAACTTATACAAAATAAAAAAATACATACAATGAAAATTTAAACAAAATAATAAACAGAATAAGAAATGAAAGTATAAATAAACATAATAGGTAAAGTAGGTATTAAATGTGTAACGAAAAATAAAAATAAACACGATCAGTGGAATTTAACACGTAGGGTATTCCTGTGGTTATTTATACTGCCCATAAAGTTCTCGAATATAGTACGAAGCCAAGTCATGCAGAACTCGAGAACCATCAAGCACACTTTATAATCTATTAGACACCTCAATCCCCTCAACCAGTGCAGCTCGTTAAGATGAAGTGTTATGTAGCATCTTTTATCTGCCCCTAAGATAAGCCACACAGCTGCATTAAACACTCATTTGACATTTGGCCAGACCAGCATATATAGCATTGCAGTAATCCAACCTAGACACAACAAATGCTTTAATTTAAAAGTGTATTTGCCTCAATATTGGTAAAGCTTCGGTGGATACCTTTAAGTTGTCTCAGATGGAAGAAACATGAACTAACAGTTTTTGAGATCTGCAGGTCGAGTTATAGTTTGTTGTCCAAGCGAACACATAGGAATTTAACATTCTTTGATGATACAAGTGCTTCTCCATTTATGTTGATAGGAGCATTACCAATTAGAGTTGTCGCCACAATTAAGCTTGAAAGATAACATGGGTGCAAATTGTTTTTTTTTTTGCTTGGTTTGCAGTTGCGCAAACCACCCCCTTCTCCAATGATACATATCAAGATATTTAGCAATACGTGTAACTGATTTAAAATCAACATTTTTTTCTTTTGATATATATTTTAAATTTGTTTCAGGGCTCACAGGAATGATTTAGAAAATATCCCCGTGTTTCTGATTGTCGGCAATCTTTATTTGATGACTAATCCGTGCACCGGAGTGGCGACCATGTTGTTTAGGACATACACAGCTGCCAGGATAATGCACACCTTGGTCTATGCTGTATTTTCGGGACCACATAGAGCCAGAGGACTGTCTTGGGTTGTCGGTTACGGCATTACAATCTACATGGCTGTATCTGTTCTTAAGACATTTGTTGGTGGAATGTAATTTTATGCAGATCAGACTTCCGTTCAAACTGAAAACACACAATTATTTTGATAAAAACTGTGTCTTTACCAGTAATACAACCTGGAGCTTTGGTTCAAGAGTCAAGATATCTAACTGGCTCTAAAAATAAGTTTAACACTACTTAACTTTATTAAAACCGAGAAAGAGCTATTTTAGACAACCAATTTGAAATAGTTCATTTGTGAATATGACAAATAAAATTGTTTAACATGAGCCACAAAGTTCTTTATGAAAATGCTCATAATATTATGAGACTGTTTTCCTGAAGAGACATTCATATAATGCAGTTCTTGTACTAACTGAGCCACGAAGAACAAGAATTAGCTCAATTGAACTTTGCATTTCTAAAACAAATATGAATGTTTATTATATTTTTGTATCAAAGTCTCTTTTATAATAAATGATTTTTAATTTTAGATAAATCTTTTTTTAACCAAGCAGCTGAACAGTCTGCAATAGCCTTAAAACGTAGTTGGGTATTGAATCCAGGACACAACTCGTCACTATGCCACAGCAGTTGACTGATAAGATATGAAATGCTGTCTATATATAGTTTTTTTTTGTTTACATAAATATATGAACATAATTTGATAAAACAAATCAAACCTTTTTAACCACTTAAGAGCCATATCCGAGTATACTCGGGCAAACTTAACCTGCAGAAAAGTCGATATCTGAGTTATTTCGGGTGAAAATAACTATTATTTTTCATGAATAGGAGTGAAATAAAGTCTTCTCTTGCAAGTCTAATAAACGAATCTCCCATCCATTGATCCGATGACATTGATACTTTTTTTTTACTACAAGAGAGATTTTTTCAGATAGAAGATTCAGACGCATTTGAATATGCAAGTTTAGAAGAAAGTGATTCTTCGGATAGTTTCATTCATCCAATGATATGCTTGTGTGGGCACACTCACGGAAGGTTCTGGGATTGAGTCCCGGAAAGATTGCATAAAATAAATCCATAATCAATGCATTTTTGGAGTGGATAATTTAGTTGAGATTGCCGTATGTCATTTTCTTCAAAACAACTAAATATCTTGGAACAAGCCCGCCATTTAAGAGTACAACAAAGTCTATTTTTATCCATTCAATTACATTGTGACTATATTATTATGATTGTTTTATTTTTTATGAATACTTTAATATCAAAATGTATTTCTACCTCTGAAAAGACGCATCGCCATGGCAAAGGGAGCACTGGGAAAGCTCACAAGAGTGTGGAAGGACAGTACCATCATGAAAAACACAAAGGCTAGACTCATCAGGGCTCTGATATTCTCGATGTTCCTGTATGGTTTGGAAACATGGACACTTAGGGAGTCAGAGCGAAAGAGGATCGATGCTTTCGAAATGTGGTGCTGGAGGTGTATGTTGCACATCCCATGGACAGCCAGAAGAACGAATGTGTCAATTCTAGACGAGCTGAAGATCGAGGATCGTCTATCGACGATATGTTAGACGTATCCTTCAATTCTTTGGACATATTGCCAGAAGGGAACCAGACTGCCTCGAGAAGCTTGTTGTGATGGGCAGCGTGGAAGGACGGAGATCTCGTGGTCGCTCACCGACCAGATGGAGCGATTTGGTTAAGTCCACAATCGGGTCTTCGGTGACTGGTGCTCTGCGTTCAGCCCAAAACAGATTGGCATGGAGGCGGGCCATATGTGTGGTGACGGACTACAGCCGCTATCCTCAGTCAAGAGGTAAAGGACAAATATATATTTCTACCTCACCACACTTTTAGATTTTCACAGTATCAATTCCAGACCTATTTTATGGTGAAAATCCTTATAAATGTGGACAAATACATTCAACATATAACTTTTATTCATAAAAATTATGTTTTTTTGATGTATTTTGTAAAAAAAAAGAACCCTTAAGGAGTTTAAATGTACTAGAGGTAAATTGCATAAAAAATTAAAGTAATAACTATTGTCACAGACATGTTGAAGGAAAGAAAGACAAATTCAAGGTAAATAAAAAAGATGTGTAAATATTTTTTAGCAAATTTGTACTCACGTTTTATTCAGATGTTGTAAAACTAAACACAAACTAGGACTGAATATTAAAAATATAAATATATATACATATATGTGGTTGAAAGAATATAGTCAATTGAGATCTACAATCAGTTTATGGCAACAATACAGAGTATATACATATGTATATATATAATTAAGATTTTCACAGGTAAGAGATGAAGGCTTACTTACTAGGGTATCATCTTGCATATTGTAGACATCAGTGTCCATTATTGAATCAATAGGGAGTACATTGGAGAAATCAATACCTAAGGATCTACTTAGATCTCAAATTTCTGGATTGAACCAATTCAAAACATAACTTAAAATATACCTTTGATAATGGATAGTGCCTACGTCGGGTGTATATGAACAGTCTATATTATCAAGATTACAATATGCAGGTCACCCTAGAAAATAACTCTTCATATGTGTATATATATTTATATATTTTTACATCAAATACATACTAACATCCATTTGAAAAATATATAATTAAAATTTTTTTAAAAACTGATCTATCATTTTTCGATTGGAGGTCAATAAAAATACAGTGGATTCTCAATTATTTATGTATTTCTACTTCTTGGGAAATTAAGAGGTACTATGTCAAATATTAATTTTAACACGCACCCAATAAGTTGTCACTTTGACAAAAACTTTTATCTCCACCGGAAATTTAATCCGGGACCTTTAGCTCGGGAGTCAGATAACCAAATATTTATGCTTCTGATAATTTCAATAAATGATTACAATCAATCTTTTCTAAGCTGTTGTCTTTGACATTATCCCAAGAGTGTCTTTGTAAGCCCTCATGATAAATGGTGAAATAAAGTCAGACACAGATGCCTACATTCTGATCTTAGATTATATATGATACAGATAGGTACCTAGTCAGCGCAATGGAAGTATGACAACTAAAACTAAGAACAAAGTTCTGAGTTTCACTCACCCGACCGTCAATACAGTCATAGAACACATAGTAGTACACATAAAATCATGCAGTATACGTACACCTACCGATCTACCGCCTCTCACACACACACACACACACACATGTAAATAAAAATTGTCATACATTTGAATTCAAAATTTATATTGCACGCGGCTTCTGTACCTTATAATTTTATGATTCAGATTCATTAAATAAAAGAACATAAGTTAGGGCATTTCAAGTAATTGTATCAAAATATTCATAAAACATTCAGATAATTGAGAATCCACCATAAGATATCATGTCAAATATTATTTATAAAATTTAATTATTAAAAATTATTACATTAAAATGAAAAAAAAAAAAACTAAAAACAATTCAAATTGGCATGTAAACCAAAACGTCAAAAAAACTAAAATATTCGCATACATACACCCGAGACGCAAACCACATCTTTCTTATACATGTATTTACTATGTACATGAAATAAAAAATATTTATTCAACTGCAGATAAAAAAAATACAATTGTTAAAAATAATTTTTCAACTATTCATTATCAATAAAATAAAATGCATATGTGAATACAGTGGTACCTCAACATACGAGTGCCCCAACATACGAGTTTTTCGAGATACGAGCCGGCGAGTGAGTGATTTTTTGCTTTGAGTTACGAGCGAAATTTGAGATACGAGTTCAGTTTAGCAGAGGAGATTGTGTCTGGGGAAATCCATGGGTCTAGAGGTGGAAGAGAGAGTCGTGAACGAGCTCGTCGAGGAGCACACCCAGGAACTGACGACTGAGGAGATACAAGAGTTACAGTTACAGCAGCATACGGAGGTTATGCAAGAAATTGGTTTCGAGGAGTCAGAGGAGGAGGAGGTTATTTCTATAAGTGAGATAAAGGAGATCTTAGGAATGTGGGAGAGAGTTTCACAGTTCGTGGAAAAGAAACACCCAGAAAAAGTTGCAACAGGTCGCGTGCATCTGATCTTTTTAATGACACTTGCCTAACTCATTTCCGGAACATTCTGAGAGGGAGGAAGAAACAAACCTCCTTGGACATGTTTTTTTTCTAAACGGCCTACAGGTGAAAGCGAGAAAAATGTAGCGAAAAAGGCAAAGACCAGTGAGGAAATCTAATTAATTTCTTTACATTCTCTTTTTTGTTTTTGTACAATAAATATTTGTCATTTATAAATACATTTTTATTATTCAAAACCACGTAACAAAAATAACTGGGGTGACATTTTGGGGGTTGGAACGGATTAATGGTAGTTCAATTGTTTTGTTTGGGGAAATTTGCTTCGAGATACGAGCAAAGTTGCGGAACGAATTAAACTCGTATGTCGAGGTACCACTGTACTCCTGTCATATTTTTGCTGTCAAAAATGGGATTCAGTCTGTACATATGTAAAATGAATATAATTTTAACTATCAATCAATTATTATTAATATGTATATTCAAATTGTATTAATGAATATAACAATAGTCAACAAGATTGGTTTAGCAATGAAATGTTCCACGTCCGGGACACGAATGATTGCTTTTGTTGAAAAACGACAGAAGGGGGTTCTGTTCTAATAACTAACATTTTATAATATATGTTATAATTATAGTTATTATTATTATTTAGGTTATGATATAAAAATGTAATTATTTCTCTTCTACGTGTTCCTCTTCATTGTCTAATAGTCCCAAATCGTTCATATGTTTCCTCATCACGTTCCATCTGAAAATAAAAAAATACTTGTGAATTTTTTTTGTGAACAACATACGTAGGTAAAAATTTGTTTTTAGTCATTAGTCAAAATATAAATAAACCCTTTAGACCTTGACAAATGAAAACCCTCCATTTAGCTCAATTTTCAAAATTTTCGATATAGAATACTCTTGCTACATAGGTTTATAATGTTGGTTACCACCACAATATGGGTTACCATGGAATAGGATTTGCCTTCAGATATTGCATCTTCAAAATCACTTTGCACATTCAAAAAGACAAACGAGAATATTAATGCTTCTGTTATTTTATGAAGTGTACTGTGATGGGGTGTACTATCTTCTTAATTAATAATGGGGATGGTTTCCTTCAAGAACAACTCGGTAGTTATCTCTACAATATATCTCTGTATCACACCAGTATATGGCATATACTATGGCAGAATCACTCCTATTCTCTCATACCAAGCCTATATAGGCACAACATCCGTCTCTTTCACACACAATATCCCTTTCACACTTACATACACTACATTTTAAATACAAAAAAATAATTAAACATGTCAAAAAATTTGCTATTTTACAAGTACTACGAGAACCTGAGCACCATAGATTTATAATTGAAAATCGGACCCGATATAGATTTTTATTTTTCCAAGATAGAAGGAAGACAACTAACTTTTGCGCAGCATCATTACTCATTCCTGGGAGAAAAGTGTTTTAATGACCTTCCTCTAGATATAAGAAAAACAACTGACTCTAGACAACTCATAAATAAAATAACAACAACATTTTAAAACAGATATTTAAATCACTTGTATTTTGTTTTCTTTTGTTTGTGATAGTGTATATGTCTGAATATGTTGGTGTGTATGTGTATCTACATATGTGTGTGTTGGTATATGTATGTATATCTTTATGTGTGTAGGTACCTATATATGTATGTATTTATACTTATATGAAATAAAAAAAAATAAAATAAGGATAATATGACTATGACTAACACAACTCCTCTCTACTCAAGCCTAATATGTAAGCTTTCAGAGAGGAGTGGTATTGTAATACATATTATTTGTAAATGAATTATTGCTTGTTATTGTGAACATACAATATTTTGTATAAATAAAAAAATAAAAATAAAAAAAAATGTCATTTTAACAAAAATATACACTGAAAAAAAAATATTATGACAACCGAACTGGCTACTTGTATTTTAGCCAACTTTTGTTATAGGAGTAATAAAGGTTTTTCTATTTATGACTCTACTGTTTGGCTGTGTGCACCAAACATTTGGTTGCACATAGCCAAATGTTTTGTTCGGTTAATTTTAACATGAAATTTTTTTACTATTAACAAAAAAAATTTTCAGTGTATGAGAGCGAATGAAGTTCTATTGTATGTAAAATTGTATATTAAATTATACAATGCCTTATATACTCACAGACTAATATATACAGTATGTATAAATGAAACAGATTATGTATTTTTTTATTTGTATAATATTGATTTTGGTTCTACATAATATATGGTTTTACTTGTATCAGTAGCCTTACTCTTGACACTCAAATTCGATCCCAATTTCAAATATTCACTTAGAACTTACCTTCTTTCTGGGGTGTCCTATTAGCGACGCTTACGACACATGTAAACAAATTCCTTCTCAACCACCAATAAGTATGTAGTCGTTATGGAGCTCGGTTTCTGAATCGACTAAAGCGATCATCTTTTAAAATCACTCGACTAACTTTGTAATTTTATAATTCTTATGTACCTATTTGTATTATATTTCTATTTGAGTTCCATGTCTGTTTTTTTTTAGGCCAATCGGCCCTTTGTGATACCACAGTGGGGCTGTCCTCCCACTCACTCATTCCCCTTGAGGATGTCTGAGTTTATTTGTTTTTTACTGTCACAAATCATCCAATAGGACGCAATGCCTTGAAAATAAAACTTACCCACCTGTCGCCTGCTTACATTTAAATTATGGACTGTTACTATTAAAACTTATCTACCTACCGTAGTATTTTTCCGTTACAAAGGTAAGTTCTTAGTGAATTGGATCCTAGTGAACTGATTTCGGTTTCTGTGCGGGCGTCCTGGGTTCGATTACCAGCAGAGAAGAAATTTATTTAAATTTATTTCCCATGCAAATATTGCTTCTCAGGGTGCAAGGAAGTGTTCATTATTATTATTATTATTGAATTTGCAGTGAAGAGCGGCCACTGGTCTTTTAGAATAGTATTCAAAGATATATTATATAGGTATATTTTTTTCCTTTTTTTTTTCAAATGAATATGTCCTTGTTAAACAAGTACATATACATCTTCCTACGTTCCCTTTTTCGTTTGCTTGTGCTATAGGTGAACGAAATCGGTTGAGGCAGGATTCGAACTCGCGACCACTAGATTGCTAGCCCAGCGTGCTAACCGCTCTGTCATCGACCCATCTATATAAAAATAGAAAATATATATGTAGAACCAAAATCTATTTTATAAATCAACACTGTTAGTAATTGACAATTTGTATAATCTTCTTGTTGTGCCATGTTCCCCCAATGCCAGCCACCTCATTGTCCTGTGCAAATTCAAGATTTTGGACACAGATATTATTAAGCTACATCTGCAATTAGCAACACCTCGTTGGCCTTCAATCTCCAAACAAAACTACATTTATGGCATATTTCAATCAAATATGCCATTTATTTAATTGTTTAATTCATATGCATATTATCGGTAGGAATAGTACTGTGGCGAGAAATTCAGCTAAATTTTCAGCCACAAAGTGAGTCACTGTGCGAGATTGCGCGATTCATTCGGACCAATAAGCGAGCTCTATAAGATTGGTGCCGTGTGACACACAGGCTGCTCGAGAGAAGGATAGCAGAGTTGGACACCAGATGACTCGCCCATTCGATCGACAACGCTTTGCAAAGTTACTCTTCCCCATCTACGCCACCCGAGGTAGGTACGCTTTCAATCTACTGCGTGGTTTCACGGAGTCCTGTTTCTTATCCTGCATACTTCACATGCTCTCGACTCGCTATAGTACTAAAATGTATATCACTCACTTGTCATGGATTCCACCTCCTGGAAGAAGACCGGGCAAATTCCTGAGTTCTTTGGTGATGTCTGAACGTCTCTTTTCACCTTGTGACACCAGTTCTAAACAACAAAATTGACATTTTGTTAAAAATATTTTATCATAAGCATGAAATTTAAAATTGTTTTCTGGTGACCTGAGAATAATCTACACATTTTTAAAAATAGCAATAAAATTGTAGTCAATCCTCTAAACAAATAAGGCTTATGTTAAATAATATGAATCTTGCTTGAAAATGGAAATTTTTGTATTCACAAACTGTAACTGACAAGTCCAAGTATCCAGATGGATCTACAGATGGTACATAATCATTTATTACATAATTCAAACATCAATCTTTTAGTGTTAATGTATAGGGACGGAGAAGAATGAAGGGACTGTAGGGATGGAAGGGAATAAAAAGACGGAATTATAATTTGCGAATCTAGAAAGAATTTTAAATAATAAAAAGGAAACATACCAATCAACCATTTTTATATATTTGGAAGTAAATAATTAAACAGGCAGGACAACATCTGACCGGTTTTACTAGTATATAATATATAAAACAATGAATAAATAAAAGAAATAAGAATAATAGAAGAGTGTATATGAGACGATGCAGGAAAATAAATACAGACAGAAATTAATGTAAAAAGAGAAGTCTGGCATATGATTATCTCTTGGCATGATGGTATGGTACATACTATATTGTCTGATTGACAAAAGAGAAGTCTGGCATATGATTATCTCTTGGCATGATGGTATGGTACATACTATATTGTCTGATTGACAAAAGAGAAGTCTGGCATATGATTATCTCTTGGCATGATGGTATGGTACATACTATATTGTCTGATTGACAAAAGAGAAGTCTGGCATATGATTATCTCTTGGCATGATGGTACGGTACATACTATATTGTCTGATTGACAAAAGAGAAGTCTGGCATATGATTATCTCTTGGCATGATGGTATGGTACATACTATATTGTCTGATTGACAAAAGAGAAGTCTGGCATATGATTATCTCTTGGCATGATGGTATGGTACATACTATATTGTCTGATTGACAAAAGAGAAGTCTGGCATATGATTATCTCTTGGCATGATGGTATGGTACATACTATATTGTCTGATTGACAAAAGAGAAGTCTGGCATATGATTATCTCTTGGCATGATGGTATGGTACATACTATATTGTCTGATTGACAAAAGAGAAGTCTGGCATATGATTATCTCTTGGCATGATGGTATGGTACATACTATATGCCAAGAGAAGACAAAAGAAAAGTCTGATTGACAAAGTAAAGCAAATATTGAATGTGTAGGAACATGATAACGAGTCAAATATACAATTACATTAATGACAAGATACACCAAAACAAGAGGCTGGATGTGTGTAAATATATTATATAAAGATTACAGTTATTCTAACCTAGACATAACATTATTTATACATTCAATTTATTTTGACTAAATAGTATAATATGTAACAATTAGCGATGTAAGTCAAGAATGTTGTGTGGCATTATAAAATCAATAAATTGAAATACAGTATAACACTGATTATCCATAACGCATTTAATAATCAGGCACTCAAAATATTTTTTTTTTGATATTCAAATAGGAAACATTATCATTTTGAATTATTTCATTATCACAGAATTCATTCTCATCTAAATCACAATCATTCTCATCATTGCACAATTCATTTACACCAAACTCAGGATCATTGTTATTGTGCGATTCACTCTCATCTAAATAATAATCACTCTTGTTATTGCACAATCCATTCAAACCCAACTCATTGTTATTGTGCAATTCATTATTCAAATCCAACACGTGACCGTTATTATGCAATTCATTCTCACCAAAATCATAACTATTCTCATTATTGCGCAATTTATTCACATCCAACACGTGACTCGTTATTATGCAATTCATTCTCACCAAAATCATAACTATTCTCATTATTGCGCAATTCATTCATACGCAACTTGTTGTCATTCTCATTATTGTCAAATTAATTTTCATCTAAATAATAACCCCTCTCATAATTTAACTACGTATTTTTTTGCTATTCAGATTATGTTATATTTATTGCTATTTATATCAAAATAATACACTGCTTATGTAGGTTTAAAATTACATTTAACATCAAAATACCCAAACAAAATAAAAACTAAAATATTAACTTCAAATTTGGCATGAATATAGATTTGTCAATTATAAAATGTACCTATATATGACCAACCCCCATACCTAAATTATAACAATAATTCCATAGATAATGTGTGTTTGACTGTAGAATGGACCTTGGTGTGACGAGATGGAGGAAGCTATACAAGTGTAAGTAGAGGACACAAACAATTAATATAAAGGTGATATTGTTGTAGTCAACTTCTGGTGGCTTTGTGCCAATCTAACAATACAGACAGACAGCCAAAAACTCTTATAAGGAAGTGACCCACACTGGTCAAATTGTACAATCAAATACAATGGGAGATGAATACAGTTATTTAGTTGTGCATTAGTAACGTTGTAAGCTAAACAAGTATAGAAATTGACAGTAAAAATAATAGTGTTATTGATAGCAAAAACGCAAGGCAAATTGGATATTTAAAATTCTCCAATAATCTTTGCTGCTTGTGAACAGTTTGTTTTATTTTACAAAGTATTTATTCTACAGTGACGATAGTTATTAAATCCTAATAGTATATTATGATTAAAACTATGACGGCATAGGTTTGAGACTGTGCGTTAAATTTACAGGGATTATTGTGCAATGTAATTAATGAATATTAATAAACAATGGTGAAGAGTGGAGACTATAGGAAATCTAATAAATTATTGACTAAACCCTAAATATTTTCAAATAGATAATTATACTTAATGATTTACTGACATAATTCTATGGCTTTCTTTTAGGACACAAAGGAACTCTACCAAATAAAATAATTAACGGAAAAACAAACTTTTTACAAAACAGTTGTATAAAAAATAATGTAAAATTACAAAAATATGGAGAAAAAGAAACCATTGTTATGTTTGTTTTGATTATTTTCAACTAAACATGTGCAATATTTTTATTTAACAAAATGAGTATTGTTTTATTGACTTTATCAAAATGGTTATTGGATATTTTCATATATTATACAATTAATTAGCATGTGTAAGTGTCTCTCATTAGAAAATTGGTACGCAATTTTTGAATGGAAACAATGCACATATTATGTCCTATTCTGATTTGTCTAAATTTATCCGTTTGAATTTTAGTATATGAGAAATGTCAAAAACTTGACTGCATTTATATGGGACTCATTACGTCATACCACGTGGATGAAATCCTTTTACACAAGTCGCCCGTTGGTTATAGTTGTTTTCGTAATCTGAAACGAATCAGAATAGGACATGTTATGTATTTAAATAATTTTTAGTTTCATCATTTAACATTTTTTATGAATGTACTAGATGGAATTAAGTTATATTATGTTAAGTCACCTGCTATAACTTGCGAGTTTTTCTGTATAACAGGTTTCTATGTGTTGCATATTATGATGATCGCCATAAAGTAAGCGACACAACAAAATTTGAGATAAAATTTAATAAAGAACCTTGATATCTTTCTAGTTTCCTGCACTCACATCAAATCATTGCCTGATAATTTCCTGGTAAATTTGAATGTAGAGAAATCCTCTTTGGTATTTTTTGCCATATACCTTCTTTATTAAGCCAAGATACGGCAACAGGGGGACTACTCATGACATGGTCTTAGCTTGCCTTAATCTTAAAAATGTATAAATCTGTACTCGATTATAATCCAATCTTAATCTTTCTCTACATGTAATCATGAAAATTTGTTAATATCGACATTTAGCATGAAATTGTCATTAATTGTTGTATAAATTAATATTATTATTCAATTAATTTAACCTCAAAGATTGCTATAGTCTGAAGTTGATTTTAATTTTACTGTTATCAACTTCATGAGTAGCCCTGTAGGTCATCTTTTAATTCTTATTAATCATAAGAACCTTCTGTAATCCATATTCATTATAGCATATTTTTAATCTTCATTTGTCATAATCTTTTCAATCCTTGGTTATCGTAAGCATCTTTACAATCTTCACTCATCATCGCATCTTAATAATCGTCATAAGCATATTTTTAATTCATTCATTACAGAAACTGAAAACTCTGACATATTTATTAAACCACAGGATTCATATCTTTCAGAATGCTACGTTTTTATATCTTGACAAACAACGTTCATAGATTGTCTCATACATGTTTCTCCTGTTTTTAGCTTTTCATATATAATTTTAAAATTTTATACCGTGCACATTCTACTCTCAAGCTTCTTCTGCAAAGTTGATGTCACACTGGAATAACTATCGTATTGTGTAAACTGATTTTGCTAGCCAACAAATGCACCTAAAACTCCATTTCCTACCACATTCACTATTTGTAGCAAGTTTTCCATTGCATCGAAATAAACTTTAAAGATACAAATAATGGTCTTATTTCTTTAATAGTTTTACATCAATTAACCAAATCAAAAAGCACAAAATAAATAAATAAAATTAATCTTTTAGTCAAGATGTCGCTTGGGCCAGCGTGGTTTGTTCTTGTATTTGTTCTTGTTATTGGTCGTCAAAATTAAATAAAACATCAGATTGAATATTGAATATAATGTATTTATTTCAGTTTTCACAAGATATGTATGTAAATAGATAATAATAAAGATAAATTAATATTTTAAAACAACATCCAAACGACACAACGGATAGATTATAATATATATCATTATACCATATTGGCCCAAGCACATGTGACTAAAGAATATTTTTTTAAATGTGTTTCAAGTATTTTCTGTGAGAATCAAAAGAAATAATGAAACATATTTCTTATTCCACAAAATTAAAAGAATAATAAATGACTACAATCAATTTATTTTCAATTGCTAAAGATCAAGGATAAAACATTATTTCAACACATGTTTGCAACTTAATTTTGTATAGCAGATTTTGAAAAATGTAAAATTCAAAGTCAATAATAATAAACAGATTAAATAATGTGCATAGAATCTATGGAATCATCCAGATACATCTAAAAATATGCATAAGGTATCGTTACCAGTTGCAACATAATGAAAATTATTATCCTTACATGAAAACGATATTTTAGATAGTGCAACGTTTGCAAAACAAAAATCTACGCATCATCGCACCATGTTCTTTTGGTTAAATTTTGATAAATGGCAATTTCTTCAGACTAATCAGAGTAGTGAGAATTATTGTCTGAGAAACGGTTTTTCATAAAATTATCTGTTAGGAATTGAGACTACGGAACCGGTATTGAAATCAAATGACAGTAGTTAACATGAATATAATAGAAAATTATATTTCTTTGGCTAAGATTCTGAAATTTTAAAACTTAATATGTATATTTCGGAATAAGCATTTTTGTTTCTTCATTATCTTTTGATAGATTTGATAGTCTGAGGAGTTATGTGACAATAACGGTAAACTAAAATAAATCTTCTGATACAAAATAAAGTTTCAATGTACATAATAATATCATAATATAACAATGAAATAAGAAATACATGTGGCCATATACTGGGCCAATAAGGCTTTATAAATAAACAACACCAAACAGAAACAAATAATGGTGATGGTCCCCGCACATAAGACCTGAGTTTGATGGAAAATGGGGGCACACCACTTAAATACATCATGTATTAATTATACACAAGACATTATCTTACAAATAAAAACATACATTTACATAAAGTGATTATTTAACATGTGAATTTTTGATTTTATTGCAATCAACTACACAGACTAGACTTAGAGGAATGATTTATTTTATTTAGGATATGTAACTTCCTTTCTTTGGGGACGGGACACCATCTTCCCTATCGTACACGGACTCCGTGTAGGTGTCACAAGGTTTAAAAAGAACTTTTATAGGCGGAGTATAGGACGAGAAGATGTATCTTGCGATTGCGGGATGATAAGCATCTTCTTGTCTGCCGAAACATGGTACATGGATGTAACGAGGAAGATTTGATTGTGGCAAATGACGTGGCAATTAATGCTGCAACGTATTGGAGTGGAAAGGCCTAATATGTATGTCCAGACTTGTTAAGTCAAAATTTAATTATAAAAATGGTAATTTATTGCCGTTTATTCCCAACTTTCAATTTCTTCCAACCAACTAGTGTTTCCAGCCCAGAGAAGCAATGATTGCTTGAGAAATTTAATTCAAATCGAACCTAGAATAACAACACAAAAGTCAAATGACTTTCCACAATGTCACTATTGTTGGATAGAATTACGACATGTTAAGAAAAGTGATTATCGCTAAGAAAATAAATTAAGAGCATGTCAGGCATTCGGTTCTCTCCGCCTATTCAGAGTAAGTAAATTATTTGATGGTATGTATGTACATTGTAAGTAATTACTTTTTATTTGTAAGATTAAATAAGTAATTACTTTTTATTTGTAAGATTAAATAAGTAAACAAACAATAAAAAACAATATACAATATAAATAAAAAACAAAAACAATAATTTGGTAACATTATTTGAGATTTTGTAATACAGTTAAAATAAGAATTTTTAAATTGACAAAATACATGGTTTTATTTAGTTCAATATATATTGCATATGTAGTTATTATAATTAACTATAAATAAATTCAATTAAGTATCAATATTGAACTATAAATATAACATAAGGAAAACTTATGACTAGATTAGATAAACATACAGTCAAATTTTGCTATAGTCAGGAAGAGGGGACAGGCTCAAATTTGGTTATAGTAAATAACTGATTACAGGCTCAAATTTGGTTATAGTAAATAACTGATTACAGGCTCAAATTTGGTTATAGTAAATAACTGATTACAGACTCAAATTTGGTTATAGTAAATAACTGAGTACAGGCTTTAATTTGGCTATACTAAATAACTGAGTACAGGCACAAGTTTGGTGATAGTTAACAAAATAATAGTCATTATTCGTAAATAATATCACAATTTATATTTTTTTTGACTACCGAACTGACATAAAACAGTAAATGGGAAGTGAGAGTAGGTACTGTCCAAAACAGGATAAATAAAACAATTATTTTTATAAGATATTATTATTTTTAATTTGGCACCAAGATTCAAATACTATAAGTCCAATTTTGATCTCTTTATACCTCTGGGTATATTGCAACAAAGTTTGACTGTATCATAGTATAAGGCACAATATAATATATGTAAGAAAAAAAGGATGTTAAAGAAGTAGTGTCTGATTGAAGGTCAGATTTTGGCCAAAGCAGATTTTTTGGCACTAGCCACAACCTTCGGTTGCAAATTATGGTAGAATTATTTATTTTGATATTTAGTAATAAAAAAAACTACCTACTCAGTAGAATATACTTACTTCGGTCTTAATTTAAATGAAATAAGATTGTTATTACTGACACTGACCGTTTTTAGCTAAAACTGAAGACGATTTTTTTTGGATGAAAATAAAGCAAATGTCGAAGGTTCGACCGGACACTAAAAGACGACACTTTGTGTACGACACTTAATTATTTAAAATTCAATTACGCATTGTAATTATTGCCAATGGAATGACATTTGTTTGTATCACATAAAACCATAAAAAAATATAATTTTTTCATTTTTACACACAAGCTGTTTTTAATTAAAACAAAATAACATTTATCAATAAACATAATAATTGCAATATAATAAAAAATAAAATGACTTTAATAAATTCACGTAAGGAATACAATACTGATATAAAAAATATAACTAATAATTTTCTACGTAGGCAACGAAAAAATATTAATGTAAATTTATACATTAGGAACAACAATACATCATAGGTTACAAAATCAAAACTTAACATTTAGAAACGTTCAATATAATAATTTGGCACAAACAGAGCATTAAGCATTTTGAAAAAAATGGGTTGCTATCCAAAAAGACAAATGACAACATAAAGATAATGGAAGCCTTGAGTATTATTTATATGTACAATGAACCGTTGCAAACGGTATTTTAAAAATTGACTGAATTTCCTTAAACTGAGAATGAAAATGGTATCAATATACAAATCGGAGAGTTAAAATAAAGATGAATAATTCCATAGTTAAAATTTGATTGGATTGAATCAATAAAACTGATACCATATAGTAAAAATAGAATATATTTGTAATCTAATTATTATTTGATTAACAAGGTTACGTTACAAAACCTTATCTATTAACCACATATTGCATAATAAACCTTATAAAAAGATATTATTTAACTTGTTACAAGTAGATTTGTGGTTACCGTGTTTTCCAAATACATAACCACCAAACAAACAACATCTTCTGTCTATACTTCATTTATTTATTTAGTTTTTAAAATAAAGTTTCCATTTATTAACAAAAAAATTTAACATTTTAAGATACTCTCAATATTAATGAAGTTTTCAAAAACGATCCATTTACTAAATAACAAATTCTAACTAAAATATTTATAAACATTAAAATAAAACTATACATTTATTAGCATATTTAAAAAAAATAAAATAATTTTAAATGTTTGAATGTTAACTTTGTGGTTCATATTTAACAAATTAAATTTAAAGATATAACTTTGTATTAACCACGTTTTTTGGTTGAAACGATGCGACCGGTTTCGGAACTAACCGTTCCCTCATCAGGCTAACTTTCAACTGAAACAGTTGAAAGTTCTGTTTCAGTTGAAAGTTAGCCTGATGAGGGAACGGTTAGTTCCGAAACCGGTCGCATCGTTTCAACCAAAAAACGTGGTTAATACAAAGTTATATCTTTAAATTTAAAATAATTTTACATTAAAAATGAAATAATTCATTGACTGAAGTGCATTTTGGAACCAAACTTGATGGAATAAGTCAATATTTATACTATACATATTTTCAATATAAGAAACTTGATGGAATAAATCAATATTCAATACAAGAAACTTGGTGAAATTAGTCAGTATTTATATTACTAGTTGCATGTAACACATGAGATCCAACTGTCGATAGCGATAGTATGTATAGTTGAAGAATATGTACCAAACTATAAACCCATAGATACAAATTATTGAATATTTTCAGATATTTTGTTTTCTATACAACATTGTAGGTATGTATGTCAAGATAGGATAGTATGGAGGAAGATCCTTTTTCCTACCCAGAATATGCAAATAGCATGATGGTATGTATGTATGTTTGGAGATGAAGTATCAAACTATTAAGTCTTCTTACATATTGTGTATAGGCGACTGCCATACAAAATGTATGAAGCGATGTCGTCACTAAATTCAATTTTTAAAAAAATTGTTAAAAAAAAATTGGGATCTTCTACTACAATGTTAATATTTTTTATAGAAAATTAAATTATCTAGTTGGGGTGTTTCGGCTTTTTTCGATATTTTAAAAAAAAATTACAGTATAAGCAGTTAAACTCATAAATTTATAAAAAAAAAAAATACTTTTCTTAATAAAAAATGTTTGAGAAACCCTGGAATTTTTTTGAAAAAACTAATTTGAGATTTTGTATTTGTCTATGTTTGTACCAATTTTCAGCGTTCTAGCGTTTATGGTTTCTGAGATATATGGAAAAATAAAATAAAAATTCAAAAGTTGATAACCCCTGACTGAAACAAAAATTCAAAATTCCGAGTATAAAAGTTTTGTAGGCCTGTAACTGTTTATATATTCTGAAATTTTAGGCTCTGTAAATTGAGCGGATCAAAAGTTATAAGGGGGGGACGGACACACAGACACACACACACACACACACACACAGACACACACACACACACAGACACACGAAATGTTCTACTCCGAATTCTGAGTAAATCCGTGTATGGAACATATATGCTGCGAAGCCTCTAAGTTGGTGTTTTTTGACTTCAAAGTTGGAAAAGCCGTGAAAAAAGTAGACCTCTCCATACAATTCTCGCGTATTCTGGCTTGATACATTGTCGATATGTTAAGAGAACAAAGTTCTCCTGAACAAATCGACAGTTGGACAATTGTACATATATTCAGTACAAGAAAAAACTAAATACTACCATATTCAATAATTCATAAGGAAATCATGAACTTTTGTTTCAAAAGGGAGGCCCCGGGTGCTGCCTAAATAAATGGTTGACTGATAACAGTCATCAGTCATTCCGACTCTGCATCTATTTGAAATTACAATGATTTGATAAAATGGTTGCAAAGTGGGGATAAGACAGTCTAATGGGCGAGAGAAAAGTGCAAATATCTGGTCATTCTTACTAGAAGTAGGCTGCACTTATGATACACTTATAAATAAAATATTCAATATTTCAAATAAATGATTGTATATAAAAAATATTTATGAAAACTTCATGATTTTTAGCCACGGCTCAAGTACACCACAATGACGTAAGGAGGAATCGATAACTATAGAAAAAATGGAATATTAACAACAGAATGACGTCTCTCGAACCTCACGTAAATAATTTCTTACATTTTTATTATAAAAATTATTAATAAAAATATTTTTTGACAATATTGACATGAATTCCAACTCATTTGTTTTTAACCTAAATCCATTCCAAATATGTTCATAAAAATTTGTGAAATATAAAACTATCACAATTGTGATGGACATGACAAAAAACCTTTATTAATATATTTTAATTTCAAGATATTTCCATTTGGAAACAAAACCCACCAATTTTTAATATACATAGTAATAAATAAAAATATTTAATCCTTTATTATACATGTAAGCAAAATGTTATATTTTGCACTTTATAATATAATCAAATAACTTGTACATTATATTAAAAATACCACACACAGTATAATATCATATTATTGAATCACCTGCATAAAGTTATAAAATAAGACGACACATTAAATTTAATAAGAAAATAATATTAAAAAAATATATAAGTTAACTAATGTTGAACAAATAATCTAAGGAAAAAATACAATTTGTTTCCTATGTAAAAAAAAAATGGTGTACATTTTGATTGTCGGATAAGGCATAAATCACATATTTAAACGTGTCAGACAAAATAAAAAAATATATACATTTTAAATACTGTAATAATATATAATCTATTATGTTTTTATACCCTGATAAGCTTACATTGTATCATTTTATATCTAAAACATATTTATTACCAATAGCACATTTGATTTTATTATGGTTTGGTTGTTAGAATATTATTTTTAAATACTTATACAACGACTAATTCAATAACACTTATGGGATATTATACATCGCAATAGTTCTTTATGAATAATCTGAACAACCTTACGATTGGATAAACCAAGAACCATGATTGTGAATTTCAAAGATGGGCAAGTTCTGCCATGTTTGAAAAGTAGGGAAAAATTGGCGTAGATAAATCTTTGGTGCCATGAATGAGATAAGCAATTTGAGAAAAATAAAAAATGAGAGAAAAAAGTCGTAAACAAAATTAATAGAACCAAAAATGATTCTTTTTTAAAATAGACCGGAGTGCACAACATAAACACAATAAAGTTTATACAATCCATAGATAATAAAATATGGGAGTGAAACTTGGAAATGGCATGAGCATGACAATAAGACAAAATTTAATTTTTATTTTATCGATACTGATGTAATTTACATTGTAAAATGATGTTTGAAAAATTTATAATTAAAATAAAACACATTGTTTCACTTCAACACAAGGATTTGTCTGTTGACACAGGACAACAGTTTCATATTATATTCTTTTTTTTTTTTAATAAAAAATGAATATGTCCTTGATAACCCTTTGAACGCATAAATTGACTAAAGTCGCCCGAAATTTTTTCCCATTTCGCACGTAAATCGACTATAGTCCATGGCTTGTAAAAAATGATACCTTTGGATGCGAAAAAAATAAAAAAAATTATATTTGAATTAAATTTTTTGAGTCCCCCTCCCCCCAAAATATAATGTGACAACTATTTTTTGGTGTATTAAATCAAGATATTGATTTTAAAAAAATTAAAAGGAATTTTATAGAATACTTTATTTTTTATAAAAATTTGCATTTTTCAGATCAAATTTTATTTTTTGCTTAACACGTTCAAAGGGTTAAACAAGTACACATAAATCTTCCTACGTTCCCTAAAATGAGAATAAATGCTTGTGCTAGAAATCGGTCCAGGCAGGAATCGAACACGCAACCACTGGATTACTAGTCCAGCGCGCTAACCGCTCTGCCATCGACCCATCACGTTTTGTTAAACATAATATATACAGAAGAAAAAGTATTTTATTTTGATTTTATTATTTAAGATAAACGCTATTGAAATATTAAATTTGTGATGTAAAGTAATTTTGTCACAAATTTGTGCTAAGCTTTCAATATTTTTTAGCCTCTCTCCCATATTTCATACACTTTGCTGAGATACAACAATCACAAACATATGTTACTTAATTAGATTAAAAATTTATTTGATTGACCGTGACATCAAATAAGAAAAAAATAATGTTTTTTTTTCCAACATTTAAAAATAGCATCTGACTTATTAATCTTGACTTTGATAATTAAAACATAAATAAAAATATATAATCATATCGTACACAAGCTGTACAATTGTACATCATGTACATATTTTGATTATCATCGTAAACACGCGTCCTGCGTGTGTTATAAAATTGGCGTCTCTTGAATGCTAGGAAAAAAATTTGGCACAAAAATAAGTTTTCCACTTTAACTAAAATTTTATATACAATACACGCTTCAGAGTAAATATACTTTTGATTGCATTATACGCATTATTTTAACTCTAGATTGCACACATAGGTCAGGTATTACAGTCGGCCCTCAACTCATTGAGTTTGTTAAACTCAAGATTAATGTTAAGGGGAGATTGAATCCATTTCCGTATTACAGTGCAATATGACATGTCAGTTACTAAATCTTCAATTATAGACATATTTGACTTTTTCTGTGGTTATTAATATTATAATGTCAAATAATACGAACTACAAAACGGGACGCTACGACTTGAAATACTATTGTTTTATTATCTAACATGGTAAATTTAATTTTTTTCACCAAAATAATGTTTTTAAATGCCCATGTTCGTTTCAATATGGCTGTCAGTTTGTTTTGTTGTGTGGCACCACCGTCGATACAACTAACGCCTCTAGTGATAGAACACTAAAACTACACTCGTTGCCTAGCAACGAGTTGACAAATGACAGTTGACTCACCGTTAAGTACTTAATCCGCCAGAAACGTTGAGTCAAATATTTGTTGTTTTAGTGACGTATTTGAGGGAAGATTAGGCATAAACGGACACTGTAATACGCTATATTTTAGTAAAACTTGAGTTTAGCTCTTAAACTGAGACTGTAATACCGGCCCATAATAATCAAAAGTAACGTTATTTTGACTCATAATTAAAAGTAGTATTGTATTAATAGAACTAATGATGGTTGTACAATTTTTTTAAAACTTACTTAGTATGTTAGTTTTCATTTGTCGTTTTTCTTGATGAGTTAGCTTATTGCTTTACTTTCTCCGGAAGCAGCGCCGGGTAAGTACCCAATATTTTTGAATGTTCATGTGAACATACATACAGATAAGTCTTATTATTTTGAATTGTTATTGCATAATTAATAAATTTAATAAACGACTATACAAGTTTTCCTCTAAATAATTCTATTTATTTTAAAATATAGTCTTATACAAGACATATATTCAAACCGTCTAAACTAACTTTGAAAAGGTTTATTATTCCATATCAAAATATTTATGGCACCATCATGGCTCACTTAAGTAAAGGCAAAGCATAATGTTGAATAGTTACCTATAGTATATTTAACAACAATATGAATTAGTATTAGTCTCAAATAAATAATATTTAATATAGCATGAGCATCAGGATTTCTTTTTTCTTCTTTTTATTTTAACTGTAAGAGGTAATCACAGTTGAACTCCATAATTAATTATATTTAAGTCAAATATTTGGTTGTTTTGTTAATCTAAATTAGTTGCATAAAACACGTGAGATCCAACGGTCGATGGCGATAGTATGTATATTGAATTATACGTACCAAACTATAAACACTTAAAAACAAATTTATAAACATTTTAAGATATTTTGTATTCTATATAAAACATGTATGTATGTATGTATGTCAGGATAGAATAGTATGGAGATTTACATCTACAATTTTCATATTCTTTATAGAAAATTAAATTATCTAGTTGGAGTGAATTAAATTATCTAGTTGGAGTGAATTAAATTATCTAGTTGGAGTGAATTAAATTATCTAGTTGGAGTGAATTAAATTATCTAGTTGGAGTGAATTAAATTATCTAGTTGGAGTGAATTAAATTATCTAGTTTGTAGACCTATAACTTTCTATATTTTCTGAAATTTTAGGTTGTGTTCATTGAGCGGATCAGAAGTTATAAGGGGGGGAGACAGACACACAAAATGTTCTACTCCGAATTCTGAGTAAATCCCTGTATGGAACATTTATGCTGCGAAGCCTCTAAGTTGGTGTTTTTTGACTTCAAAGTTGGAAAAGCCGTGAAAAAAGTAGACTTCTGCATACAATTCTCGCGTATCCTGGCTTGAAACATTGTCGATATGTTAAGAGAACAAAGTTCTCCTGAACAAATCAACAGTTGGATCAACATTCAAAATGACAAAAGAAATATTTGAGAGACGTCTTCTAAAAAGTATAACTTCTCATTTTTATAATAAGAAGTTCGTTGGTTAACTCAACACATGGTCCTCTTTGGCACAGCACCAAGTGCTGCAAGACTTTCATATTTTATCTTTGATTTGTTTGGGTATGTTAAGGGGCTGTTCAGAAAAAGCACTTTCACTGCAGAGAAGACATCACATAAAGAGGAAAAATGGGCAATAGTCCCTGAAAAACAAACCTTTGAGTGTTATTAACAATATTTAGATGGGTCGGTGGCAAAGCAGTTAATGCATTGGGTTACTAATCAAGTGGTCGCTAGTTCGAATCCTGCCTCAACCGATTTCGTTCGCCTATAGCACAAGCATTTATGCTTATTTTAGGGAACGTAGGAAGATGTATATGTACTTGTTTAACAAGGATATATTCATATTTAAAAAAAAAAAGAGAAAAAAAAGACAGTATTTCTGTATGGATTTTTAAAATTTAGATGACAAACTATACCAAGGTATTATATAATGACTATGTATAATGACTTAAAATGATCTTGTAAAGAAACCAATTTGTAAAGAACGCAAAAGCTTACTTGCAATAATAACAACAATGTATAATTAATTATACTTATATATATATAAATACAGATAATATTACTATAAATTGCTCATGTATTCAATATATCACACAAAAAAAATGTGATCCCGTAAGTTCACACACAGTTAATAAATATGTATAATAAAATAATATTACAATCAATAATTTGAATATAATATGAAATTGATAAACTCGTGAATAGATAAGAATGTGACCGATTCAAATATAAAATAATATCAGAGTGAACATAAAACTGGTATGAGTGTGATTTTCAGTGACAATTATGTTCAATCAATAATTATATATTTCACAAAACAACTGGTTACTTTTGAATTAAATAATTTGTTAAAAATACAGTACCAACTCGATAATTCACCATTATTCAAGGCACACTAAATATATGTGGCACTAGATGCAAATTTTTTATGGTAAATACACACAAAATACGAGTTGTACCCCAATAAATTAATTTTTAGCGAGTTGTACCCCACTTCTTGTACTGAAATAGAAGCAGTGGGGTTCGTCCAGTCATACGTTTTGTACAACTTGACTAGCGCGAAACAGGAACGACATAAGCATCAATATAAATTATACCTTTTTTTGAAAATCAGTAAAAAGATGTTTACATTATACCAACATTTTTTGTTAACTGATAGTTTTACATCTAACAAGGGAATTCCAAGGGAAGTTTTAGGGGTACTTTCGGAATTATTATTTATCGACATATTTTCAAATATTATGATTCTGGAACTGTCAAGCAGTAGAAAATACTATAATTTATCTCTGCCTTTAGTTTCAAACAAATTACACTAACAAATTGTTTATACAGTTTAATGCAAAAATAATAGAATCAAATGTAAATTTTATAATAAAAAAAAAAGAGAAAACTCCAATGCAACTAATCACATTTGAGTGCCTGTGCGAACTTAAGGTATTTAATTAACATGTTGGTCCTTTGAAAACTTTTATAATTTGCTAGCATAAATAGCACTAAATAAATACATTAGCTTCGGACACTTTATAATATTGTATTGTAATTATTTTAGCTATACAAGAAGCAATTTTTGGTCATTATTTCTTTTAAGCGACATATTTATATACTATATAAAGATCAGAGTTCAAACTTAATGAGTAAATAATATAACCTAAAAATGTATTATTTATTATAATCACCACGAAATAAGAGGTAACTCGTCACCGTTAAAACTATAGCAGAGTTTTTAAACAATTTCTTAATCAATATGAGGTGGGCAGGATAACTTATTCTTAATTTACTCGGATCAAGATCATAACAATTACATTGATAGTGATCCAGAGATAATGATCATTGATATTTCTAGCTGATTGATTGCACATACGCCCAAGTCTTTTAATCATAATCATGAAAACAATGTTATTAAACATGTAAACAGAATTAACTAGACAATATGCATAATTCTGATTTTATTATAGTGCCACCTGTGCAACTACAGATATTTGGATTTAAAACTGTCCCAACCATAAAAAGCGTTTTGAAATTCATTTCATCCAGCCATCAACATATCACATTTTAGTGGATAGAGAAATGCATAAAAGTTTTATTTTATTTTGAGAACAGTTAACTGGATTACTGTATCTCAAAAAAAGTTTGGACGTTCTCTAGACAGATGGCAGCAGCGTAGACAGGTTATTCTCAATTTATATGAATTACTCAAATCATACCATTATTTTACAGAAAGATAAAACGCTTAGTATGGAAACCTAAGCACGAGGCATTATTGTGAAAGTTGAGCAACTCTGAATAAACCAGCCAATACTTATTGGTTTCTCATACGTAAACCTTTCCTTACTGCGCTTCTGAGATGCATCTAACTCAATTTTATTCAACGTGTAGCCCTTTGATGATGCAAATATTCAATTACAAATTATGCAACAATGCACTCATAGTGAGTTATTGCAAGAGATGTAGGGAGCTACAGGGGTATGCATTGGGGCCATTACTGTTTACAATATACATAGAAATCTTTATGAGTTTATAGAATTTATACCTGCATAAGTAAATATGCATCTACATACATATAAAAATTTGGCACATTGGTTTCTTTGGAACATTATATACGTATATATAAATCTTAGTGTAAGGTTAGGATAATTAGGATTATGTTAATCATTATTGCACCGAAATAACAAATTCAGTTGATCTGAATCCAAATCCAACTTCTACCTGTCTGAATCACCTTTTAAGACTAGATTGAACATTTATAAAAATGCAATGTGTTGGGTAAATACTGACAGATTAAAATAGAGAACAATATTGTTAATAAGAAGCCGAAAAGGGGAATTATTAGATACACATCAAATCAGATCGATAAGGAGTACGAAACGTTTTCTTAAAGCAACGTAGAAACTGAAGAAACTTACTCTATGCAGAGTGATATGAAGAGAAAAATTGTGGAAAATAAAATATGTAGGATGGGAAAGGAATGCAATTAAAAAGGAAAAGTACATTTTAAAAATAAAGACAGATTAGTTTTGATTAAAAATGCTTGGGTACTTCACAAAGTAGAAACACAATAACGTTCTTACTTATTAGATTTCGTTAATAGCTTACTAAAGACGCAACTAGACAATCATGACTAAAATAGTTAAGATCGGTATTAAAAAATCTTATTTATAAACGTATACTAAGATATTACTTACTAGTTCACTAAAATGTTTACGAACACCCTCATTTATTTTTTTCATATGGCCGCGTTGACTTCACAGATGTCAAAAAATAGAAAAATTCATGTCATTTTTGGATAGCTAACATCGAAAAATGAAAACAAACACCGCGTTGTGGCGTGTTGAGTTAAATTAAACACAATTGCGATGAAGAATAACAAGGAAAATTAGAAAAAAATATTAAATTTTTCTGTCAATCTCAAATATGTGTCGGAACATATGCCATTTTGAAATATTTGGTATGACGCTTTAGTTAAGTGTTAAACATCCTCTCGACTTGTCCCAACTTGACGTCTATGAAATTAAGGCGTAATAAAGATAGTCACGGTTTATAAGTAATCTTTTTCACTAATCACGCTCTATTACCCGGCACTATATGTAGATAGTTTACGTTTATAAGTAAGACGGTAAGTATTTATATGGAACCATATAAAAAAGAATACACTCATCGAAATTAGTATAAATAATTATACTTAGAATGTACAGAAGTATGCATTTTATTACATATATTAAAATTAAACTCAAATAGAGTTCATTTTAGAAAATGTAATATTATATAACTAATCAGCATTTACTTTTTCTTCATACTTGTCGTTTGGAAGGGGAGATAGGAATGTGGTTGGTTTGAAAGAAGCATTAGGTATATGGTGTAAGACAGACAGTTATGAGAACAGAATGCTATCACTTTGTTTCGGCTTTAGATTTGTGTTTGGACTTCTTTCTAATTCTCAACACCTGCGGTATCATTGTATAACAACCTGTGATACGTCTGTAGATGGCTTCCTCCAGTTGAGCGTCTGTCCTTCCCTCTGGTTCAGGTGTTGGGGCAGCAGGGAAGGTAACCAGGACCACTGTCATATTGTCGTAACTTCCCTGGAAACAACATACATTATATTTTCATTTATTTCCACTATTCAAATAATCATTAGCGTTTCACATATTTTTTGAAAGTAGTTTAGGTTTAAAAATACTCCAGAATAATTTAAGCAATAGACAGTTATAGCTTTAGTGATAGCCCAGCGGTAAGGTCGTCGCTTCACATGCGTGAGGTTGACGGTTCGAATTCGGGCAGGCACGCACCTCTGGATTTTCAAAAAATCTATGCGGATTTATATCACTAGCTATGTGTAGCCGTGATTCAATTTGTCTAGTTCCCCTTTCTAAGGGTTTTGAAGGTCAGATGGCAGTCGCTTCAATCTAATAACCAGACTCGCCATTTCCAGGATCATGGTCAAAGCGTAACCCGATAGAAACGGGACAAAAGCGCTAATGAGGAAAAAAAAATCCCATCCATTTACAAATTTACTCATTTTCTTAATTTTAAGTCAGAAAATTTTTCATATAATTTAGTATACTTTGTATCCTCCTGAAGAAGGGAACTTTGGTTCTGTGACATTTATTTTATTTATAATATACATGATTTTTATACAAAAAAAAGAGGTTCGACAACAACACAAAGTAATAATAAAACATTTAGAACAAAGACAATGGAAGGATACACATACACAGCACACATCCATACTATTGACACTTTCATTGGTGGAAAGATATATTTCCTTGTAGCAATACACCATTTTGAGTACACAAATATATATATAAATATGTTAGCAGATAACCAATGCATTAGGTTTGTCTATCACATCATACTGTAATGTGTAAGTAAATATATAGGTAGGTAGGTACTTATATAATGTGATGCATTTTAATATCATGAATTACATACCTACATAATTACACATGTATATTTTATACATAAGTATAAAATATAACTAAGCATAATATACATAGTAAGTAATAAATAAATAAATAATAATTTGTCCTCAAGCTGTTTCCTTAGATATAATATCAACAAGACAGTTTGTATGTACTTATTATATTACTCATCATTACAAATAGAATCAAACATATTACTGATTTGTATTTCAACATACATACATACATACATACATTACTATATTGATATAACTAGTTGCATGTAACACATGAGATCCAACAGTTGAAGAATAAGTACCAAACTATAAACCCATAAATACAAATTATTTAATATTTTAAGATATTTGGTTTTCTATACACACATGTACCTAGGTATGTATGTCTAGATAGGATAGTATGGAGGTCAGTCCTTTGATCCTACCCAGAATGTGAAAACAGCATGATGGTATGTATGTATGTTTGGAGATTAGTATCAAATTATTAAGTCTTCTTAGATATTGTGAGTAGGCTACTTCCATACAAATTGTATGAAGTGATGTCGTCACTAAATTCAATTTTTATAAAAATTGTTAAAAAAAATTGAGATGTGCTAATACAATGTTAATATTTTTTATAGAATATTAAATTTTCTAGTTGGGGTGTTTCGGCTTTTTTCAATATTTAAAAAAAAATTGGAAATATATAATTGGAAATATTGGGCAGTTAAACTCATAAATTTATCATTAAAAAATATTTTTCTTAATAAAAAATGTTTGAGAAACCCTGGAATTTTTTAAAAACAACTAATTTGAGATTTTGTATTTGTCTATGTTCATACCAATTTTCAGCTTTCTAGCTTTTATGGTTTCTGAGATATATGGAAAAATAAACCAAAATTTCAAAAGTTGATAACCCCTGACTGAAACGAAAATTCACAATTCTGAGTATAAAAGTTTTGTTGGCCTATAACTATTTATATATTCTGAAAATTTGGGCTCTGTAAATTCAGCGGATCAAAAGTTATAAGGGGGGACGGACACACACACCCACACACACCACACACACACAGACACACACACAACACTCACATAAAATGTTCTACTCCGAATTCTGAGTAAATCCATGTATGGGAACATATATGCTGCGAGGCCTCTAGTTGGTGTTATTAGCATGCAAAAAGTCCACTACACCATACAAAATTTTCCTTCGTACACGCATCTTGGCTTAATAATGTCGATTCATTAAGAGAATTGAATTCTCATGAACGAATCGACAGTTGGATTAATTACTAAAAATATTACAATAATTATTTTCATCTTTCTACCTTATTTGAATGTCATTTAAAATATTGATAAACTATATCGGCCTTCGTAGCTCAGTTGGTTAGGTATCTGGCTGCTGATCCAAAGGTCCCGGGTTTGATTCCCGGTGGAGGCACAGTTTTTAATTGTATTTTCAGTCTGGATCTGTGAGACGATTAATATCGCAAGTCTCCAGAATGTGGAAAATTGTTATTTTGGGTGCGTGTCAAATTAATATTTGACGTAGTATCTGTTAGTTGCCCGAGAAGCAACATTAAAATAAAATAAATGGAAATTTAGATGGGTAGGTAGCCATATTGAAGTGCACTGGACTACCAATTTAGTGGGTATAGGTTCAAATCATATCTCGACTGACTGGTTTATATGTACATATCTCTGTTACTAATAAATTAGACTGTAAGTTGATTGAAAGAATTTGCAATAAACCTGCCAGTGTACAGTAAATAAATAAATAAATAATACAGTAAATAAAATGTACAAAAAGATAAATAAATAGATTGTGTTTAATAATAAATAAACCTCAGGTGTTCTCAGCTTATTTTCAAACAATGCGAAGTTACTTTGTAACATTGTATGTTGCACAATCGTTTAAAGCGATCACGAAAACCAGCCAATGACAGATCATAAGCCCTGAAGGTGCCGTTTCCCTTAAAAATATATGTTCTCGTTTCGTCTATTGAGATATTTTGTTAGAAGCTGCAAACAACTTTGGCAAACAACTAACACCCGGTGCAACTTTCATATTATTATTATTATTACTATGCATGAATAGGATAAACAATAAATTGTGTGTAAACAATCAATGTATTTTACACAGAGGAATAAATTATGCATTAATAACATGTACAATACCATGATAAATAAAATAATAATAAATTATACTTGTATGTATAAAGGTGACATCTGACATAGATCACTCTGTCTGTCATATAATGAATGGAAACTAACTACAAATACAAAATAATAAAAAGGTAGATTCTGTATGTAATTAAACAGTATTTGAAGCTTTGATGAGAATTAAAAGAAAAACATTGTAGGTAAAGTATTGTATAACAAGGACAATTTATGTCTATTGTCCACATACATCTCATCTCTAATTACACATTATATATATATATATATATATATATACATACATACATACATACATACACACACACTCCTGGCTGCCCTACAACATAAGCCATCTGCTAAATAATATACTCACTACACACCTAACAACATACCGTGAAATCATATAATAACAACACACACTACTAACATTCATATAATTTTTTGTTCAAGTATGGATTCTTAAATATGTAATCATTAGAAAGTAGGAGATCTTTGGTGGGTGAATTAAAGGAAATGATATTAGAGTAATGTGTTACAGAGGGTCCCAACCATCGCGATCGTTTGATTTCTGTGCTGTGGTGTCCTGGGTTCGATTCCCAGAAGAGGAGTGTAGAAAACATCAGGTGATGGTAATTAATGTTATAAGATAAGTGGACTGTATAAAAACGATCTCACCGATGTTTCATATTCTGCTGGTTTACAATGAAAGTCTTTTCCGTGCACTGGTCGAATCAATTAACATTAAGACACCAACACGTGGTGATCTTCAGACTTGTACTAAATCACACACTTGTCACTTCCCATTGTTATTGTTACTCAAAAATCTTGTAACTTATAATTTTCCAATGCAACAATTTCTGAACACATCGGTGAGGGGAAATACAAGGAAAGGAGACATGGAAATATGCTTCTACAGGGAGATATTTATTTAATTTTAAAATTATTTCATCCAACTGTCAAAAAATACCAACTTAGAGGCTTCGCAGCATATATGTTCTAAAGATGGATTTATACTCAGAATTCAGAGTAGAACATTTAGTGAGTCTGTGTATAAGTGTGTGTGTGTCCCCTTATAACTTTTGATCCGCTCAATTTACTAAGCCCAAAATTTCAGAATATATAAATAGTTATAGGCTTACGAAACTTTTATACTCAGAATTTTGTTTCAGACAGGGGTTATCAACTTTTGAATTTTTACTTTATTATTCCATATATCTCAAACACCATATAAGCTAGAGCCCTGAAAAGTGGTATAAATATAGACAAATACAAAAACACAAATTTGTTTTTTTCGGAGTCTCTCAAACATTATTTTATGATAAATTTATGTGTTTACCTGCCTATATTTCCAAAGCCGAAACACCCCAACTAGATACCTAATTTGATTTTCTATAAAAAATACTAACAGTGTAGTAGTGCATACATCTCAAACATTTTTTAACAATTTTGAGAAAAATTGAATTTAGTGACGACATTGTTTCATACAATTTTAAAGGCAGTATACACTACACAAAATCTACGGGGACCCAATAGTTTGATACTTTATCAAAAATTAACTATATTTTTAATTTTGTTTACACCACGTATCGATTGAATTTGCGACCGGTTTCGGAACTGACCGTTCCCTCCTCAGGGAGAATTTCAAATTAGCATCAGGAGGGTACGATTAGTTCCGAAACTGGTCGCAATTCAATCAATAAATGGTGTACACGAAGTTAAAAATATAGTTAATTTTTGTTAAAAATGTACCACAAAGATAAAAACACGATATTTGATATTAATGATACTTTATCTCCAAACATACAAACATACATACATATTATCATCCTGTTTTCGTTATCTGGGTAGGAAAAAAGACTGACCTCCATACTATCCTATCCCGACATACATACCTATATGTTTTATATAAAATACAAAATATCTTAAAATGTTTATAAATTTGTTATTAAGTGTGTATAGTTTGGTATGTATGCTCAATTACATACTATAACCATCGACAGTTTGATCTCATATGTTATATGCAACTAGTATGCAAATGTTGATTCTCTGGGATGTAAACACTGGTTAGTATGATGAAATATAATTTACTTGGAAAATAAATAACAAATGACTAACGGGAAATAGTACATCCTATTGCCTCGTGGAATAATGGCAATTCCCTATTTTATGACTCAAATAAAACAAACATTGTAAGTGTGTAACCTAAATAAAGCTCGCCAAGTAAAAGAATGCGGGTGACTTCACCTTTGCACAAACCAATTTTAGTACAGGAATATACTCTCATTTAAATCAACCAATCAAATCATTCCATGTTTAATGTATCGCGTGACACTTTTGCCCTAACCTATACCATCATGTTCGTTTTTTTAAAGAATGAATATGTCCTTGTAACAAGAACATGTACATCATCATACATTCCGTAAACAAAACATAAATGTTTGTGCTATAGGTGAACGAAATCAGTCGTGGCAGGATTCAAACTGGCAACCACTGGATTACCACCAGCACGCTAACTGCTCTGCCACCACTCGTCTAAATTCTCTCATTCAACTAATTGTTTAGCTTTACAACATTGTATTTCTTACCTCCGACTTAAATTTGAAAATGGACACGTTATAGAAATGTGAAGTTACGTTGAAGGTGAAAAAACTTGGTAAGATCAGGTGAAGGTGGGTAGGTATGTAAGAATCCATATAACATACATATCAATATTAATTTGTCAGTGTATTTGTTAACTTGAAAGCTTGGTATGTACATTACAGGTCTGGTGGTATACAATGTAACATCTAAATACCTGCACAAAAATTAATCCCTTAGTGGATGTTACACAATGAAAAATAATTTACTACAATCTGTACTTATTTCAAGGACATATTCATTTAAAAAAAAAAATTTAAATAAGACAAATTGACTATAAGAATTTGTTGATAAAGTAAAGAAAGGTATATCATATAGATGCTTTACTCTGGTGTTAATTCATATAAGTTTCTATCCTCCTATAATACTGTTTTGGCAGACAGAAAAAATACAACTTGGCTAAAATGACGATTCTTATCCCTCAGACGGCACATCAGGGTCTTTTGGACCCAAGACTTTTTTGTTTTGCTTGCCATTTTGTGCCCGATCTACCTAGAAGGTTCATAACCCCATGTATTTTACGACAAATGTTTGAAATAGCTTAGTCGACCGCTGACAGTTGCACAGGAAGAGCATTTTTCTCACTTTGGGTCAGTCGTACCCTGCAGTGCCGTTTACGAAAGTATTATGCATGAAGAGATTTTTTTAATAAATTTTAATATTCTAAATAAAAAAAAGATTTCTTTTTACAAACTTCTTTGATTTCGTAGAATAGCTGATATGAAACCTGCATAGGCATAATTTCCCAATATCACATTATAAGATAATATACGAAAAAACAATTAGGTATCTATGATAAGGGCCTTTTCAACCAACACGGTCATCCTGATACTGATGATGGAAAATATATTATTATTATTTATTTATAGACAGGCAGCCAAGGCTGATGTGCCTATATCAACAATTTTATTATTTGTTTGTAACTATTTAGCTGTGTCCAAAAACAAGTCCAGTATATTCTTGAAAATATTAACATGTTGGGGCAGATTATTACCACTCTATTAGAAAGAAAATGCTTTCGAGGATTTGTCTCTAACCTACTTTTCACAAGTTTTAAGCTATGGCCACGCAAATTAGTGTTATGACTATACCTATGTTCATGCTATGTATTATTTTTTATCTGAGTTTTTTTTTTGTTAATTTATTCTTTGGTTTTTAATGTATGTACTTTCGTGTTTAATTTACCTTTCTTATATGTTTTTATTTTTCTTTATATATCCTCTGCTACCGTGCGTTGTTATGTCTAGATGTTTATAAATTGTAGAAAGGTGTTTGATTTGATATTTTTATTTAAAATAGTGAATTGCATTGTGGATTCTGCATATCTGTTGGAGAAAATTGCATTTCGTTGCCCTTTATGCAGTACTAGATCGAATGAATTATTTTCTATTCCTATTTGTAAAACTAATTATGCGCAGAACTCTTTTGTCAGACGTAGTTGTAAATTGTATAATTCTGTCATTAAGTCTGAAATCGATATTCTAAATGTTGATTTTGCAGCTTTTAAAAGAAAACTTTATAATGTTGTGTGAAAATAATTATTTTTAACTTATATATTATGTGGATACGTATTAACTGTTTTCTTTTTTTTTTCATTTCTTGTCTGGTTAATTGGTTATTTATTTTATTATGTTATGTTTTATTTCAATCTTGTTTATTCTTCCTCCTGCTACAACTAATGTTCTTTTTCTTCATAAAGTATTTTATTGTTAACCATTTATGGAAACTTTGCTGGTTTATTTGATTATTATTTTGTACCATTACAATTTATTAATAAAACTGTATGTTTCCTTGATAAATAAAATAAATAAATAAATAAATCGTATTTCTTTGGTTTATGCTGTGTCATGTAATATTTAATTTTGTAAAGGGCTTTGAGCCATGAATCAATAAATAAATAAATAAATAAATATTGAAAGAGATTTTTCATGTTTACACAGTCTATTAATATTTTGAATGTTTCAATAAGATCTCCACATTCTCTTCGGTTATTCAGTTTTTACTTGTATTTAGAAACATGATCAATTTTGTTTCATTAAAAAAAACCTAGTATGTGTGCAAGATATTTGTTAATATTATTACCTTAGCAAGGCATGTGTCGATGAGTCTATTGGTGACTTCTGTGAGGTCGTCTGTTATCTTGAGTAGGGCGCTGACGTACGAGCAGATGTCCTCGTTGCACATGACGTCCCATATTCCGTCGCAGGCCAGCACCAAGAACTGGTCCCTCTCCAAGTCTCGCTCCCACACCAGGACCTCAGGCTCGGGAGACACCAGCTGCTGAGTGGGGCCCAGGTCGCGGGACGACTTATATAATAAAACAATATTACACATCATTAGTAACAACAAAACAACATCTGCAGCTTTACTCTTGATACCCTATTCCAATCTCAATTTTGAATTTTCGCTTAGAACCAACCTTTAAAATGGAGAATAAGGCGGTAGGCAGGTATGTTATAATTGTAATAGTAATTAGAATGTAAACTTATAATGGAAACTGGGGCAGCAAGTAGGTAGGTTCTAAGCATATAATAGTTTTAAACAGTAGAACCTTGGTTTTTCTAGTAAGGTGACAAGATTTCATGCTCAATTTTTACTCTTCTATGCAATAGTGAGGGGTCATGATTTCACAATTTTTAAGTGTATTTTCTTTACATCAATTTCTTAACAGTTATCATGTAGAGCAGTCTTTCTCAAAGTGGGCGGTAACGCCCCCTTGTGGGCATTGGAGACCTAGAGGGGGGCGTTAAGGGACCCAGAAAAAAATGGGGGGCGTTGGCGTGGTGTAGGGGGGCAATAGTTGATTTGTAATTTCACTTACTTTATATTTTAAATTTCACTAAAAACCTACTTCTCAATATCGAATAATTAGTTTATATTTCTACCCTGTATGATACTAATGTTTTTGAGTAAAATCGAACCTGATATCAACAAACTTGTTAAAAATCATCAAATTCATCCATCTCATTAGATTAGTTTTAAAACTAAAATTGATTACCTATCTATACTATTTCTTTAATTTGATTAAAATATTATATTTTAATTGCTCTCACTGGTAAAAATTTCTAGTTTAGAATGTAAGTTTAAATACCAGAACCGACTATATAGCACACTATAACTAAATTAATTAAAGCAATGAAATTGTGGTTTTTAAGTTTTAGGAGTGTATAAAAAATTGAGGGCGCTGAAAAATAATTAATCTTCAAAGGGGGCGGTATAGAAATAAGTTTGATAATCTCTGATGTAGAGAGTGCACACTATGAGTTTCGTCGTGATGTGTTTGTATGTATGGCGTACGGCGTTCACCGTATGGATTATCCTTTTTGTGTCCTCTCTGCAACCCAAACTATAAGTCCGATCGACTTCTTATTAATATCATTCATATGTAAAGTGTATAAACTTAGAGCTGATTAGTTTTCTATAGATATCCGTTAATTTCTTATCTATGATTTCATCTGTCCAATTTTCAAAATGCTCTCACGGTCTGGAAAATCGAGGTATTTTTATACTGTTTAAAATTTTGATACAGTAAAAATACACTCATCAAAAATGCATTCAAGGATTGTCAAAATTTAAAGAAAAAAAATGTATGGTCTGCCATATCAATGTGAAATAAACTTCATATTTGTATGAAAAATGTATAATAACAGAAATGAAATAGCTTCTGTATGGGAAAATTGAGTGATTAACTTTATATTGATATTGTATGTGTCTCTATAGATAAGTGTATTTTTTATCTTCCTCAAGGGGTAGGCAGTGAGAAACGAATACTGCATTCTTCTATCTTGACACATATACATCGCCTCATCAACATTGATACACTGTCTCATACATGCTCATCTCGCTAGTAATGCAATTTTACTTAAAATTTCTCAACAGGTATCATGTAGAAAGTGGATACTATGAGTTTTGTGACAATGTTTTTGTGTGTATGGTGTATTGTGAAAACTTTTGTTTTCTGAGAATGTTATTTATGTGTGAAACCAATCTAATATACATATTCTTTATAAAAATGTATTTAGAGATTGTCAAGAAGAAAAAATGAACAATAACTATGGTGTGGAGAGTTTAGTGTTGGCTACAGTGGCGGCTCCCCCAAAGGGGCTCTCGGGCTGAGCCCTCCCAAAAATTTTGTTCGATAGATTCCAAAAATATTTGCTAAATTAATTCTGGAAATTCATTATTTTTAATAAAAATAAATGTGTTTCCACCTTACGGTTGTAATAGTAAAATACTGCAATAGTTCGTTTCATACACCGAGATTCTATGAAAAATTTTGTTCCGCGGACACAATGTACTTGCGCCCGAAGAACTGTATGTAAACTCATATAATTGATTCCAATGCCGTAGTACAATATGATGCGAAATGTATGGAGCTCTCGGGCACGTTCCTATATATGTTCATGAATTTACCGGAATATATCTCTTTCCAGTAAGTTGTAGATGAATTAGTGTATTTATGAACACAACTAATATTAGCGTCTGCGCACTTCGCAATAAGCGGTCAGCTGGAGTGCTGAAGGCCGTTGATGACAGCGCGCCATTTTGCATGTTGTGTTGTGGTTGTGTTTGCAGAGTGATGAAATACGGTTAATTTAATATATTTAATGATAATTTTTGACAATAGTACACGGTGAATAGTATACATAATTTAATTTTTGCATTACTTTAATAACGATGATCGTGTGAATGTGAAAAACTAAGGGTCTCCCGGCCAATCATCTCATTATCTCAAATTAGTTCTTGTAAATCACGTAAATATATTCGAAGTTTTAAGATGAATTTGTAATAAAAAACGTCATGGCTTTGCAGGTGTAGTGAAAAGAATGCGTATTGCGGGTGTAGTGAATGTTGTTTTCCGTGTTTACTTTTTGACAATAATTCTGATGTAGGTATTTAATTCTGACTCTGACAAAAACAACTAAATCCAACATGTATGTATGTATGATATATGATCCACCCGACCCCCCTTTCTTTCAGGTATTGTAATTGCAGCTTAACAGGAGAATGATGATAAACACTGATCATGCATATGCATGAAAATAATATTTTTTCACCTCTGTCGAAATTTCACAAGTGTACTGAATATTTTCTCCTTTTAAATACACATTTCCTTTCAAAAAAAAAATTGAGCCCCTCTAATATTTTAGGTCGCCAGCCGCCAACCCACTCGTTTAGTAAGGTGAAGAGATTTTATGGCTCTGTTTTCCTAGTAAGGTGACAAGATAATTACCTTGTAAGCGTAGTCTCCTAGCGCCCTGCTGACGGCAAGGCTGCCATTGACTCTGCTGATCATGACCGACCCCCCCGCCCTGATGATACGGTCCCTCTCCTCGGGCAGTGCTGGTTTGTGGTCCCTGGTGGCCATCGCCGGTGCCCCCCCCCGGCACAACACCGCCCTCGAATCCCCGCAGTTGGCCAGGTGCACCTTGGTTGGGGAGACCCAGGCGCAGATGGCAGTGGAGCCAGATGTGCCCAGGGAAACCTCCGGCATATCGCGCATGTCCTCGTCAAAGCGGAGGAAGCCTGCGCGAATGCCCTCCGCTATCTAACAATAAACATTCATATTATTATAAAATGAGAAATGAAGATATAAGAGCCAAGTGTAACTTGAAGAAGGTTAGTGTTAACAGAATGAAAGTATACAAACTTAAACACACAGTAGTTTGGTCACATGGGAAGAAGGAATAAAGAACAAATTAATGACAAACAAAATTCATAGAGCTAATTGAGAAGTTACGATAGTTGGGCAGTTAAGGCCAAAATATTCTGATAGAAGGAAACTTCAGAATAGTAAATAACACAAGTGTATGGCCTCGGTTTCCTCTACCTGTCTCAATAACAGAGACAAGGGGTGATGGTATGTATTATGATGTAACTGTATTTATCGTTGGTTTTTGCAAAAAGAGATGTAAATATTTTTATGCCTAAATAACATATTTTTTGTTAATTTGAAATTGTTTTTTGTCAAAACATCTCAATTCATCCAGGCCATGAAATCCATAGTCTCAGAATGTCATGATTTTTTTTTTTATTCATGCCATTTGCCATCAAGATTTTGTCCGGACTGGGGGGTGGTGGGGAGGGGGTTATTTGTGTTGAATCCTTCAATTCAACTATAAAAGAGGTTGTGTTATTAATATTTTAATAACTTGGACTCAAATAAATTTTCATAGCATATTACATATAAACTGATGTACGTATGTGAACCATAATTTGTCTTTTGGAAAGTAAAATTTGGGGTTTTGAGGAATTAGAAAAAATGTCAGACAAATAGCCATCAATTTTCTTCCAAAATGTAATAGTTTGAACTTTTAGGATTATTATAAAAAAGAAAAAACTTTGGTTAACAGAGAGCCTTTTTTGAAAATTGCATTTAAAAAATTTAAGTTTTTTCGTTAAAAAAAATCATAAAATGCAAGTTTGATGGAATATATGTTGCAATGTATAATATATAAGTTGTATTGTAGTATTTCCTTGTTCTGTAGAGATTTTAGAAAATATAAGTGAAAAAATGATTCTGATATGATGAAAATTGTCAGTTATGATTTTTTTAGTAAAACCTTGTGTCTCTGCCTAAAAGCTCGGAAACAACAAAAATGTTTTTTTTTACAAATTTTGAAAAATCATATCTCAAAAAGTATTCAAGATATCAACATAATATTTCAGATTGTTAATAAGGATAGCAAATGGTATGAATAAAAAAAAATCATGACATTCTGAGACTATGGATTTCATTTTTATTTTTTTCTGGATGAATTGAAATGGATATAACAGATTGCAATCGAGAAAACCACACCTGGTTATCTGGCATTATTAGACGTCTACCATATCCGGCACCAATTGGCCAGATCCTATTTTGTGATCCAGTAAATTAAATATATACATGAAACCAATTTATAGTTAAGAGGGCGACTGCTGCCAACGTTTCAATTTTTTCAATTTGAAATAGCATCATTACCTACTACAAAACGAATCATTTTGAAAAAAATAACCTAGTTAGTTTGGATATTAATAATGAAAAATATAACTTAACTTTTTAATTATTTTCTGTACATATTATTGTAGAAAAATAATAAATATACCCCGATTTTTGACATTTACCTTAAATTTCTAATAAATTATAAGATATAGAGGAATATATTTTTTTATAAATTAAAGCAGTACAAATATCTGGAAAAATATGATGTGACGTTGCATCAATGCATCAGGTTAAGTAAATAAACCAAAAAAACTTTTATTTAGCAATGGCGCTGGACGGAAAATAAATGTTTTTTAGGTTTATTTACTAAACCTGAAGCATTAATGCAACGTCACATCATATTTTTCAAGATATTTTTGTTTTCTTTAATTTAAAAAAAATATGTTGAACTACGCCTTATAGTTTATTAGAAATATAAGATAAACGTTGAAAATCGGGGTATGCCATTATTTTTCTACAAGAATTTATACAGAACATTATCAAAAAGTTAAGGTATATTTTTCTTTATTAATACCCAAATTATCTAAATTATTTTTTTTATAACTATTTGATAAGAAATAATGATGGTTTATCAAATTGAAAAATAGGTACGTTGGCAGCAGTCCCCCCCTTAAGTAAAAAATAGGCTTTCTTAGTCGCTGAATATATTTGTAACTCTGCAAGTAGGGCAGACGACACAATTAATACTTTTTGTACCATCAGATCCTTTTTCATATCCTATCTTGACATACATGTTTATAGTTTGATATGTATTCTTTGTTATTTACGGCGCAGGTCGATTTACTAATGACATTATTAACAATTTAGCACTACAAATAATAACACTAAATTATACACTTCCTTATTAACATTATCGATTACCATAATTTGGTAACTCTAGCAAACTGCAGGACCATAATTGATATATTTTTTTTTAATTGCATATACGCAAACATTGGATTTTTTTCACTGTCGGGAGTCAAATGATATTATTATTAACAATAACATCTCAATAGAGACAAAGATTACGACCTGTCATCGGCTGGTTTATGTGATCACTTTATGAGCTTTTCCTGGTCCTTCTATAATACCCCATCTTCGTCTCTATTGAGATGTTATTGTCAATAATAATACCCTAATTGATATTATATATTTGTTTAAGTTGGTTAACAATTTCTTGAACTTGTTGAAATAATTTGCTTTCACTGTCCGAGCAGAACAACCAGATATCCTAACCATTTTTATATTCCTGATTGTAATAACAACTATACACTCAGAATGCTTTTGTGTACTATGCTTGCACGGTGTACAATGCTTTCTTTAATACACTAGACATCTCTGCAAGCTCTCTGAGTGTGTTTAGGACAACTGTCTCCTCCTATCTTTCCTAGTACTTTGATTTAATCAGCTGTCTTATTTTGGTGTTTTTAATCTCCACACTATGGAATAGGGGAGAGTCACGATTTCGCAAAATTTAAGCGTATTTTTTTTAGATCAATTTCTCAATGGGTATCATGTAGAGAATGCGCACTATGAGTTTCGTCGTGATGTGTTTGTGTGTATGGCGTATACGGCGTACACACCATACGCCGTAGTATTTATCTTTTTTGTGTCCTCTCTACAGCCCAAACTATAAGTCCGATCGACTTCATATTAACATCATATGTGTAAAGTGCATAGACCTAAAGCTGATTAGTTTTCCATACACAACTTTTGATTTCTTCTCTATGAATTCATCATTTACGTTGTTTTTTTTGTGTCCTCTCTGCAGCCCAAACTATAAGTCCGATTGACTTCATATTGATATCATATATGTGTTAAGTCCACAAACTTAGAGCTGATTAGTTTTCCATAGACAACGGTTCATTTTTTCTCAATGTTTCTTTATGATTTCATCTATTAAAACTGAAAAAAATGCTCTCACGACCTGGAAATTAGAGATATTTTAATTTGGTTTCAACTATTTATACAACACCAAGAATCTTCATAAAATTGTATTCAAAGTTGGTCAATGTTAAAAGAAAAATATTCAACGTTTCAAAAATAATATTTTATTTAATGGATTTTTGTATGGAACTTATGTATATGCAACAAGAGAATTTTTTTATGTTTGGCAATGTTCAGTTCTTTGATTTCATATTGATATAAGAATATTAATAGCTAGAACTTAGAACCGATTAGCTTTTCATAGATATCATAAAATTTCTTCATATGATATCACGTGTCAAAATTGTCAAAATGCTCTAACGCTCTTTAAAACAAAATTTATCTGCTTTTATTAAAATATTTCATACAACATAAGCATTCTTCACCATACTGCATTAATAGTTTGTCTATCTTAACATAAAAATATACTATCGTTAGAAAATTTATATTCCTGGTACAGTAAAATTTAGAATGAATAAAAATGTATATAATAAGATAAATTTCTTATGTATGGAAAAGTTCAGTAATTTGATTTCATGTTATAATGTAAAGAGCTTGAACATAGAACTGATTAGCTTTCCATGAATAACATAAAATTACTTCATATGATATCACGTGTCAAAATTTTCAAAATGCTCTCGCGTTCTTTAAAACAAAATTTATCTGCTTTTATTAAAATATTTCATACAACATAAGCATTCTTCACCATACTGCATTAATAGTTTGTCTATCTTAACATAAAAATAAACTATTGTTAGAAAAATTATATTCCTGGTAGTAAAATTTAGAATGAATAAAATATTTCATATAACATTAGCATATTTTACCATATTGAGATTGTCAACATTTGAAGAAGAAAAAATAAACGCTTACTATGGTGTGGAGAGTTTAGTGTTGGCCACGACCCACTCGTTTTTATATGTACTGGTAAATCAATTATACATTATTTGTAATTTTTGTAATCAATATTAATTATCCTATTGAATAATGCATGGACTAATAAAGTAATGTACATTGTCTGTTTTATAAATTGTGTAGACTGTATAACTCTCTATCGACCAATAAAAATAAAATAAAACTAGTTGCATGTAACACATGAGATCCAACTGTCGATAGCGATAGTATGTATAGTTGAAGAATAAGAATCAAACTATAAACCCATAAATCCAAATTATTGAAAATTATAACACATGTTGGTATGTATGTCAAGATAGGACAGTATGGAGGTCAGTCCTCTTTTCCTACCCGGAATATGATAACAGCATGATAGTTCTGTATGTATGTTTGGAGATCAAGTATCAAATTAATAAGTCTTTTTACATATTGTGTATAGGCGACTGCCATACAAATTGTATGAAGCAATGTCGTCACTAAATACAATTTTTTTAAAAATTGTTAAAAAAAATGGAAATATAGGCAGTGAAACTTATAAATTTATCATAAAAAATATATTTTTATTAATAAAAAATTTTGAGATTTTGTATTTGTCTATGTTTATACCAATTTTCAGCGTTCTAGCTTTTATGGTTTCTGAGATATATGGAAAAATAAACAAAAATTCAAAAGTTGATAACCCCTGAGTGAAACAAAAATTCACAATTCTGAGTATAAAAGTTTTGTAGGCCTATAACTATTTATATATTCTGAAATTTTAGGCTTTGTGAATCCAGCGGATCAAAAGTTATAAGGGTTATAAGTTGGTGTTTTTAGCATGCAGTCCACTACGCCATACAAAATGTTCCTAGTATTCCTTATACGCAGGTCTTGGCTTAATACTTTGTTGATATGTTAAGAGAATAAATTCTCTTGAAAAAATCGACAGTTGGATTATACACTTCCTCAAAAGAATTAGCAAATCAAAGTGTAAATTGTAAGTTATTTATTACAACAAACACATCATCAAGCTTTCAATTGGGAATAATTCACAAATTTATTACTTTATTTATTATTACTTTTTTGGTATGTATTTTTTATTATTATTATTACTTAATTATTAGAATGAATGAGGAACGCCTGATGAAGAAAATATACAGTGCAGACAGGAATGGAATGAGAGGTCGGGGCCGCCCAAGAAAGGGATGACACAACCATGTGAACAATATTCTGAAAGACGGAAATGTCAGAAGTGTGAGAAACAGACGAACATGTATGAGACATGTATGCATGAATGTGGCGAGGCAAGGGATGCGTGCCAGAATAGAAAAATGTTGCGTTCGGTTCTCTCTGCCTACCCCGCGAGGGACATGGCATGATGGTATGAATGTATTCTTTTACTACATTATACTATCGATTAATACCTTTATATTCTTCAACTATACATACTATCGTTATCGACAGTTGGGTCTCATGTGCTACATGAAACTAGTAACTTATGTTAGGTTTTTTTGTAGATAAGAATATAAGGAAATCGAATATTTTTATTATTGCATATGCGCAAACATTGGATTTTTTTCCCTGTCGGGAGTCAAAGATATTTTATGCCTTGATTTCCCGGTTCCCCTACAATAAATATTCCAACTTCGTCTCTATTGAGATAATTAAAAAATCTGTTAAAAAATATAAGGAAATTTTATGAATAAGATAGGAACAAGTTACACTAGACAAAAAAATAGTCTTGCTATAAGTGTAAATAAAGTAAAATATACATTTTTTTTATAAAGTTTGTACATTCCATCATCATTAATGTTGTAAATTCTGGAATGAAAAGGAAAAATAGTTTTGATCGACGGGAATCCAGCCGAATAAGACAAACAGGGCAAGTCCTGTTTTATGGTAACCCATGTAATAAACCTTCTTAGTAGCAAGAGTATTTTATACAGAAAATTTTGTAATACATTCCATCATAATTAATGTTGTAAATTCTGGAATGAAAAGGAAAAATAATTTTGATCGACGGGAATCCAGCCGAATAAGACAAACAGGGCAAGTTCTGTTTTATGGTAACCCATGTAATAAACCTTCTTAGTAGCAAGAGTATTTTATATAGAAAATTTTAAAAATCAATATCTAAATTTACCCCCAGATTGTAAATGGTGCCGGATCGCAATCCCTAGTGACATTAAATTTTTCATAGATAACTGGATTTACTAAATAAAAAAACACAATGTCCTCAAAACGACACCCTATCAATATTTGCCCTAAGGCCCAAATCCGTAACACTTAGGTGTGTCAGATTTGAGATTAGTGACTTTGGAAGTGTAAAAAAACATATGTAAAGACAAGATTAATATTATTGGATAGGAGTGGGACCTTTCGCCCCCGCACTGCGACCATGTTTGATCTATTGTGCACCTCCCTTTAAGGTTTCATTTCAATAGCAGTTCAGTTTCTTGAATAAAGTCCCATATTTTGCAGATTGAGATACCTCCCACGTCCTTAGGTCTTAGTATAAAGGCTCCCAGGTGTCTGTGTCTGGATTCCTTTAGAACTGGACACTCACAGATCACATGTGAGGCTGTTTCTTCCTCTTGTTGACACTTTCTACAGTTTAGTTCATCAGCGATCCCCATCATGTAATGGTGTCTTTTCAGATGACAGTGACCAGTGAATAAATCAGTAATTGTTCTCTGCTGAGATTTAGCAGCTTCCTTGTCCTTTTTTAGAGAGCCCTTCAATGAATTCTTTCGCCTGTCATTGTCCACAACTGGCTTTCCAGAATACTCTGTGTTGAACTGTTTTCCAGTCTTTAGATAGGCCAACTGCTGGTTCAGGTCCTATGAAAGGTTGCCCTGATCCCTTTTTGGCTAGCTTATCTGCTCTCTCGTTTGCCTCTATACCTTTATGCCCAGATACCCATACAAGATGTATTTTGTTGTATTCGCCTAGTCTTTCAAGGTACTTTAGACAGTCCCATAACAGTTTTGATGTAACATGGTATGATTCTAGTACCTTAAGGGCTTCCTGGTTCTCTGATAAAATATAAATGTTCCTGTTAAAATATGTGTTCTCACATGCATATTCTATGAGTGCATAAACATCTGCATGAAATACAGTTGGGCATTTTCCAAGATTACATGAACAAATTAATCTTGGTTCCCCAGCAATGCCCCCCTGCTCCAGTGCCCTCGCTGGTTTTTGATCCATCAGTGTACCATATCAATCCCTGCTTTTTTTATTTATATTCCCTTTTCCCATCCCATTCTATATAAAGACAATGTATGAGGGTGCAGGGAGGGTGGGAGGGTGAGGGTGCAGACAATGTATGAGACAATGTATGCCGGGTAATCGAAAATACAACAGGCAACAATAACATCTCACATAGTTCAGCAATGAGGTTCACCACCCATTCTGAATGTAGTGCCTTTTTTGGTGAAACGAGACTGGTGTGTGGGTATACATAGATGTGTTGTTCTCCCTTTTATAAGGCAATGCACACCCGGACACCTTTCGCTGGTTACCCTACATTGTGGGATATGCCGTGATGGTATGAATGAATGAACAATGTATGAGTAGAAACAATTGCAAACAAAGCTAATCGAACCGAATAATATGAATGATTTACCATGAAGAGCCCAACAAATAAGAGAATGCGAGTGGTTTTATATAGCATGGGGCCAAGGTAGGGCAAAAGTGACACGAAATACAACATAGAATGTCAACTGATTTTATTGGTTGAATCAAATCAGAGTATACATCCTTGGAAAAAAATAGGTTTGTGCAAAAGTGACGTTACCTGAATTCTTTCTCTCAATGATCTCTACCAACTTGCTTTTTAAAAAAAATTCAAATTTGTTCGTTTTTCAAGCTTTTCTTAGAAGGATTTACATTTTTTTTATATACATATATACCATCATGCCATGTCCCTTACGGGGTAGGCAAAGAGAACCGAACGCCACAATTTTCTATCCTGGCACGCATCCCTCGCCTAGTCCACATTCATGCATCGTCTCATACATGTTCGTCTATTGCTCACACTTCTAACATTTCCGTCTTTCAAAATTTCGTTCACATGGTCGTGCCATCCCTTTCTTGGGCGTCCCCGACCTCTCATTCCATTCCTTTCCGCTCTGTATATTTTCTTCGTCAGGAGCTCCTCATTCATTCTCCCCATGTGACCAAACTATCTCAATGTGTTCACTTTCATTCTAGTAATGACATCTTTCTTCATCTTACATTCTTTCCTTATGTCCTCATTTCTTACCCGGTCAAACATTGTTCTATTACAAAGTATTTTTAGGTATATGAAATTTCAATATTAATTATCTAGAAATAATATTGCTTACTTATGCAAAAAGGAATTAAATGCATATCAAACATAAAAAAAAATACTAGGTTTTTCTTGCATACCCCAAGGAATATAGTGTTATTATAAATATATGTAATACATAATTCTAGATCACAAAACCAGGAAATGTAACTGGGGAGCATCCTATGAATAGATTAATAACAATTATAAGTGTTTATTTGAAAACAAACCAGAAAACCAAGAACTGAATGTGATATTTCTATGAAAGATCATCTACCTACTTATGTACAAAATAACAAACCTAGGCATGATATTACCAAACATATAACACAGTACAATGTTTATGCCAAACTAATAACACATGATGTTTGACTACGTTTATTCAAAAACAAATATATTGCATGAAATTACTAACAATAATATACATAAATAACCTATTGCATGGAAACTTCAGTGAAATTCGAATTGAGATTGGATTATAATTGTAGAGAATAAATTTTATAACATTTAAAACTCATTTGTAAAAAAAAAATAAGGAATTATCAAGCAAATATTAAAGATAAGGGCAATTGTTTACAAGAACTCGGCCAGGGACAGTTCTTGTAAACAATTACCCTTAATTCAATTATAAAATGTAAGTTTACTAAAAAAATAGTTTGTAGGTATGTATGTTGTTTTAAAATTTGCACAATAACAAGAGTCAAGACAGAATCTATCTCATTGATGAATTGTTACATTGGTGATGAGTATTATTTATTTCTAAGTATGATGAATAGTAAAATGTGACCTCTCGTCTTCGGAATTCCTCTGTATCCAGTACCGTGTCGAGCAGCCGAGCGGCACAATGAGCCGAGGCCGCCGCGCCCGCGTGTCCGTCAAACACAGCGAAGAAGGACCAGTCAGGGAGGTCAGCGAGACCGCAGCGAGCCACGTGCGTGTCCTCCATCTCCATACGCCAACCTTGCATGGAGGCCACTCCATAGTTCAACCCATTACCAGACCCCTGCTCGTTGCTCTTCTCCGTTATGGGCTTGTCCAAACAGACCCCCATCGCCCCTAACACAACCAAACACCTTTCACTATCTACACATTTTCCTTAATTCCGAAGATACTACGCGAGATCGCTCGCAGCCACCCGCACTTCGATTTGACACATATAGATAATAATATATAACGAGTATAGCCGTGAAATTAATAATACACTTCTTATTTCTGAACTACGGGCTCTGACGAAGATGAAACCCAACACTGCACACCGTGAAACGTGACTATATTTCTATATACCGTCGTAATGTTGAGATTTACGATTACGAAAAACCTAACCTAAATAAATAATTCACGCATATAATACGCGCACACGCGAGCGGACGACGGGATGAAAATAATCTAAAATCGAAACTGTGAATGACGAATAAAAATATAAAATTATAATATACGTTCGTTCGCTCGAATCCCACTACGAAAACTCGTGCAATCCCGTGAAGCTAGTAAAACAATTGTGACGTTTTCATTGGCCGATGTAAATTATGTTTTTTTTTCATTGGTCAATTTATACGTAATACAGAAATTTTCATAGTAAAAAACGAAAAACGCTCGTGTGCAAAAAACGCATGCGCCGTGATAAAAATAGATAAGAATGAAATGTTGTCATTGACAATTAATTTGTGGCATTTGTTATTATATCAAACGAACGATGTGACTATATTATTATAATGTGTTTGATATCTACAAGAAAAATATACAAGGAAAACTAGACTAGATTTTATCTATCAAAAACGATTTTGATATTTCATTTACTTTCAACTAGAATCCATTTTGGCGCATTATTTGAAAGTGGAATCTGAGATGAATTATTATCAATTATATAGAATAGTTGTTGGTTTTTCTGTTCATCCTATTTTTATGTAATTAGGTACCCAAATCGTCTCAAACAAATATTATAAATTTAGTTAAGTTATTCAAATACATATTAAAGCTATCCATATATCCAATATTGTAGAAAGCTCCATGAACCAAAAATATAATGTAGGTGTTCTGTATATAAAAATCATTATTTCATAGATTTTTCTTCATGGACATTTCTATTTGCAATCAAATAGAGTATTAAAGAACATATGTTTTATCAACGTATTTCCATAGAATAATAATAAAACTATAGAATACTTATTCCCATACAATACATCGCTGAAAAAGTGAAGCCGTTTTATTGGCCGGCTCGTGTCAATATATGTATGACTCTGCTGGTAAACATTGTTCTAGAAATATTCTTGTTTTTTTTTGTAAAATTGATGTCTCATCTACATTTTAATATCTAATAACTTTTTTATATTTTCATTGTAGTGTCATCACTATGACAAAATTTTTTATGAAAAACCAAGTACAAAAACTTAGCTTAGGGGCGTCTCCATTTTTTCCATTCCTCCGATTGTACATTTGTAATGACACATTTATTTAATTGCTAACTGAACCAGTGAAATTTGTACTTTCAACGTACGTTTATTTAAAAATGAAAATTCTGTATAATTTTTTTGGGTGAACTTTAATAGTTATTCTGCTATTCGGGACGGAGACGAATCAAATAAATAATAGATGAATAAAATTGGTCGAATGATGTAATTTTATGAAGTCTGAAAATTTGTAAGAAGAAACATCTCTAACATTAAATAAATAATGAGCACTTCTTTGCATCCTGTGCAAGTGGCGAGTTTATTGCCGTATGGCAATTTTTTCCAACTAACCAATGTTTCCAGAAGCAATATTTGCGTGAGAAATAAATTTCGCTTCTGCTGGGAATCGAACCCAGGATGCCCGCACAGAAACCGAACGGCTTACCAACTGTGCCACGGCGGTCTATAATATTATAAATTGTTTAAAATAAGTAACAAAAGATATGGATTTGGAGGATGGTTTGCTTGAATTAAAGAAACATAATTTTAATTAAAATTTTATTTTGAATCACATTTTTATTTACAATGGCGTGTCATAGGATAAAAATACATAAAATCACATACTTACCTATATCATATGGTTTAAAATTTTAATCACAGTAATTCTTTCAATAATATACTATAGTATAATATGTATTGTGTTTCGTTTAAAGGCTAGCGTCCATAACGTCCATCAGACGGATTTGTTTCAAGGGAAATATTTAATGAAAATAAGAATGAATGTAAAAAAAATATGTAGCCTATAACTTTTTCTAGGATATACATATCTTAATGCCAAATTTCATCCAAAATCATTCAGCCGTAATCGCGTGATTGAGTAACGAACATCTTAACATCCATACATTCAAATGTATAATATTATTGAGATACTTCCACTATCTAACTATGTAAAATAGAGTGCACAATAGATCAAACATGGTCGCAGTGTGGGGGCGTAGGATCCTACTCCTAACTAATAATAAAACTATGTAAAAATGTTGTTCAAAATTTGCCTGAGGAAATGGTTAGTTCTATAAAAAGGCGATATGACGCATATAAAAATGACAGATCAGGGGGGCAAGTCTGGTCCGACCGGCGAAATCAAAACCCTCGTGATTACCCATATCATGGATATAATTATTATATGGAGTTCTATAATATCTTTGATGTCATAGAACTCCATATAATAATTATATCCATGATATGGTTAATCACAAGGGTTTTGATTTCGCCGGTTGGACGAGACTTCCCCCCCAGATCGGATTTTTGCCTCTCTTAGTAACGGCGTTAGCATTCTGATGCACGCGCTCTGTCTGATGCTGATTAATGTACGCACTTGTATGAATTCCTATACAAAGAATTCTAAAATCCGTTTGATGGACGCCAGCCTTAAAATTTCATTTCGTGGTTAAGTTGGTATGATGGGATTTGGTGTTGTTATATGTTAAAAACAGAATATTCCCCATAATTAGGGATTTTTTTCTTATTTTGTCATATTTTAATAGTTATTTCTGATAAATCTACACAAAAATAAGTTTAAAATAATTTTAGAAGACAAGAAGTGTTAATGTGTTCTAAAATAGACTTGACAGACTGAACAAGTGAAAACTGTTGTGAGATCAGACATATCAGCATAGCTGCCTGTCTGATAACATTTAATAATAATAATAATATACCATACTCAGATTCTTGTCTTTTAAAATTTCTTATTATTAAGTTATTAAAATGAGATTATTTGAGGAACTTTATTTGGAGATATGGCAAAGTTAATCAGTTTATTTTACTTACTGAAAGTCGTACCAAAATAACCATGAAGTTCACTTTTAAGTTTAACGCAGAGTAATATAAAATTTATTTACGATTTTTTACTACAGCAATATAATTACAAAAGAATGACCAATTATAAATATCGTTATTTCAATTTCAATTTTTTTAAAAGATAAAATATAAATATCAATATTTTCTTTAATTAAATAGTAGGTATTTTTCCATGTCATTGTTACCAACAGCAGATAAATCTATATGCTATTTGTGTTAGTACTTCAGTAATAACTTCACTGCCTGCTAATATTTATATAAAAATACATATTTTCTATAAATACAATACATACACACATATTTTTGATTAACTACAACTGTAATAAATAGTATCACACAGTCCATAATAACTAAACTTAATTGTACAATTGAAACTGTTGTATTCTATTCCAACTGTCCATTTGTTCAAGAGAATTTATTTTTCTTAACATATTGACAAAGTATCAAGCCATGATACGCGAGATTTGTATGCCAGGTCTATATTTTTCAACTTTGAATTAAAAAACACCAACTTAGCTTCGCAGCATATATGTTCCATATGTGGATTTACTCAGAATTCAGAGTAGAACATTTAGTGTGTCTGTGTATGTCCCCCTTATAACTTTTGATCCACTCAATGCACAGAGACTAAAATTTCAGAATAAATAGAAAGTTATAGGCCTACAAAACTTTTATACTCAGAATTATGAATTTTTGTTTGAGTCAGGGGTTATCAACTTCTGAATTTTTACTTTATTTTTCCATATTTTAAAAACGATAGAAGCTAGAACGCTGAAAATTGGTATAAATATAGACAAATACGAAATCTCTAATTTATTTGTTTAAAAAGAGTTTCTCAAACAGTGTTTAACTGCTTATATTTATAAAGTTTTAAAAAATTACTGAAAAAAGCTGAAATTGTTTATAGTTTGGTACGTAATCTTCAATTATACATACTATCGCCATTGACAGTTGTATATCATGTGTTACATGCAACTAGTATATAAAAATACTTAAATCATAACAAAAAATAACATGGAATGTTCTTAACCTTAATCATTTTGGTGATGTTAAAATATGAATACCTATTCATTTTATTTCAAATTATATAATCACACAATTGTTTTGATTTAATACTAATAAAAAATCTTGTGAATGATAAACTTGTGCAAACCATAACCCTTTTGAACCTTCAGGTATATACCGGTCCCAGACTGTTGGGACTAGTATCATACCTTCATGGTTGGGACTAATATCCCATCCATATTTCATATTACGTCTAATTCTTTTTGTTTAACTTTTGTTTCTTTTTGTTCAACTTTTTTATACAATGTCTTTACTATTTTTATGTTAAATTATCAACCTAAATACAGACCACAATTATGTATTATTTTTGTTACGTATAAAGATAAATAAATAAATAAAAAACAAGAACAATGTTTACTATCAGAGCCACCATGAGAAATCCCGCTGCCTGTGTGCAAATTTAAAAATGCCCCCCCCTTAAATTATACATTTCTTAAAGCTAATTTGCAAATGGTTTGCCGGCCTGTGTCTGTCCTTTGCATAGGTCCCCTACGTGCCCCGCACAATAAACACATATAATACTGATAATTTAAAAACTCACCACAAGAGCGCTGAAAATTGATTATGTTGTATCATTTTAACTATGGTAATATTTGTGAAAAAGGTGCATTTTGAGATTTTTTCTGAACGAAGATATATTTTCAATTTGTCTGAGGGTGTTTGGGAGCTTTATTTATTTTATTTATTTATTTATTTGATCATAACAAAAAGATAGCAATAATAACATCATTATAAAAAAAAAACATTTCATATTAACGTTGGCCTCTCCCACTAGGAATGTCCTGTGTCGGGAGAAGCAAACTCACATATTTAAATTACACAAACATAGAAGCTTATTCCATGCATTTAGTCCTGTGACAGCAAACACACGATCGCCAATATAAGTGGTGTGTATTCTGTTTATTGTTAATTTTCGAACTACAACGAGCGCCTTACTCTTGTATTTTTTGCACAGATTTCTGGCTTCGTTTAACATCCATGCATCGTCTCATACATACTCGTTGATTGTGAAAGTTTCTTATGTTTCCTTCTTACAAAATATCATTCAAATCATCATGCCATCTTTTTCCGGGGCGCCCCTGCTATTCACTCTATCTCTTATGCCCATGTATATTTTTTTGGTCAGTCATTCATAGTCGCCCATGTATAGTCGTTTGTTTGTAATTGCAATGTTTTATTTCAGTCCTGGGGCGTCACAGTTGAGCAGGTTCATAAGGGTTAAAAGAGTGATATATGACGTTATACAAAGTTTATCAAACAATTCATATATCATATATCTTAAACATTTGTCAATTGCTAATGACTCCACTTCTGTGTGTTAGAAACTTAATAAAATAATATAGTTATGTATTTATTAAAATAAAACGTGTCTTGACTGATTGTCTCGTTAAAAGTGAATGGTTAAAAAAACTGTGAAATTCTATTTAGTGGTCCATCCTCTCCATATTGATGCCAAAGATGCGGCTGCACTGGTCACTAAACCCTGAGCTATTGGAACTGTGCTGGCCGGAGTGGAGGGGACTCTCGCATTGGCTTGATTTGCATCACCCAACTGGAAAATCACAAAAGAATTTGATATACCTACATAAAAGCTCCTATATAAGTAACAGAAACAATAAGTACTTTAAAATTAGTTAATAGTTTCATAAACAAAATCATTCAATCAAAATTATATACATATAAATCACACAATTTTAATTTCAAACTTATTTTGAATTGATTTATTTGATTGATAGAATATCAGATTATTATCGTAATATGTATAATTTTAATTCATAATAAATCCAATCCAAATAACTTAATTCAAATAACAATCACTATTTTATATAAATACTATCCCAATTGAATTCCGTTCCAAACTATCCCCTTTCAAATTAATTCAAACTACAAATTGTATTTAAATTTTAATAATAAAGGTTCCTTTTCAAATTTCAGTCCTAACTCCATAATATTCTATTTAAATCCAATACAAAGAATCTTTTTCAAATCCAATTCCAAACTACATACATATCCTGTACAAATAATCCTTTTCAAATTCTAGTTCAAACTATATTATAATATATTAAAATCCTTTACAATGAATCTTTTTCAAAACCCAATGTGAACTACATTATTATATAAATTCAAACTCCACTATGAAGATTTTTTTTCAACAAAAAGTCAGATTCATGGATGGTAAAGGTTAACATAAATTACCGTTTCCCAATCCCAATGTAAATGTTCAGGTGGTTCAGGTTCATCATCATCTGATCCAGCTCCTATTTCCTCCCCTCCACCTCCACCTCCCCATCCCCACCATTCCCTCTCCAACCACTGAGCCTGCTGACGTTGGTAGATGTCCTCACATTGAACACTGGAATTATTTTCATTATTAATTTGATTCATCGACAGACAATTCCTGATAACAGTTCTGGATGGCTTATTGCAATAATTGATACCTAATTTCTTGCAAAAAATTGGGTATTATTTAAGAAAACAAAGTGTATATCGATACCTGAGTTATAAAGGGCAACAAGTCCAAAATGGTAATTTCTTTTTCCATCTAATAATCAACATGTAATTTTACCTTTTAATAATTCAGAAAATTGTTTTTATCCATTGCTTCACATATTATTTTACTGACTTTTATGTTATATTTTCTTTTTTACCAAGTGTATAATTAAGTTTAGTTTGTTGATGGACAATTCTTGAAAGAACTCCATTGTATGTAGATATATTACAAATATAAAAAAATACTTGATAATAGTTCTATTATATCAACGCGTTTCGTGCAAGGCACATCATCAGAATAATACTCTACAAGACTGAGACTAGTGGTTATATACAAAATTTAGATGACAGGTGTATCATGATGTATCACCAAACCACCACAGGTGTATCACCACAGGTGTATCACCAAAAAATCAACATTTCAAAAACTAAAACATATCAAAAACCAACATTTTTATACACCTGTCATGTAAATTTTGTATATAACCACTAGTCTCAGTCTTGTAGAGTATTATTCTGACGATGTGCCTTGCACGAAACGCGTCGATAATCAAATAAATTTCAATAGAACCAATGCCAAGTTTTTTTTTATATTTGTAATAAATCTACATACAAGTATATATTTGTTTTCTTTCCTACGATTGTTCTTACTATGTATATTTTAATGTATGTTTATAAAAGGCAATTTATGCCATTGATGAGTAAATAAATAAATAAATAAATTAGAATTAACAGGAAAAACCCTACTTTTCACCATTTTCCAAGGATATTTCCCTTTGTTAATCATACAGTATTTTATTTATTTATAATAATATTATTTTTTTATTTCCGTGGTAACATCAACACAAAATGATTTACGGACTTGTTATACAGTTGCAAAATAATAATAGTAAACACTGCACAATTAACGACAATATGGCAATTTCCTCCTCCCCTTCTGGATACAAAATGGTGATTATACAAAGAACAGTTTGACAGTGCACCTGTTTAGTTGCAAAGGGCACGCCCTGAGCAGAACATGAAGAGGTGGTTCCCCCTGTTGGTGTATTGGAGGAGGATGTCCAGCCACCCCTAGACCCGCCCCAGCAGCCACAGCTGCGGCGCACCCCTGAAGGCGCCACACACGACGTCTAAATTTATGCTCGTCCATGTCACTGCTACAGAAGTCACTATAACGAACATAGATACATTACTTAATTGTATTCACTCGACAATTTATCATGTAAATTTTATTGAGCTATCTCTACTTGTCACACTTTGATACAAAACACAAAAGGGCACATAGAGAAATTTTGATGAAGCTCCATACAAAATGTATGAGAAAAACATTTCATAAACAACTTAGTTTACTATTTGTGTTACCGACGGTTTTGGTATCTCATATTGTTAGGCAAATAAATTGTAAATAGTAATTGTTACGGACGGTATTGACCATACATAAATTGTTATAAGAGAAATTGTCAAAATGTATTTATTTATTTATTTATTTATTAAAGACACAAACAGAACATTGAAATATACACACACAAGTTAACACATGATACAAACACATAAGGTCTCCAATGCTCCAATGACAGGCGTCTGTCACAGACTACTAAATATTAATTTAAATAAAAAAAACAATCATCGCTTAAAACATATTTACATAAGATTTGCAGTAAAATAACACTGGTAACGGTGATAAAACAAAAGCCTTTAAATAAGGAGAGAGATTAAAATAATAATGTCTACATAAAAATAACATTTACCGAGTGCAAGATAATAATGTTGCCAGCCATCACTGCACAATGCGAGCGCACTCGGGTATTTAACTGTTATTGTAGGTACATGGCGACATAGCACTGGTCATCATAAAACGTCGCAAACAATGTTCCGAATTTGGTAAAACAAAATGTTCTCATTTACCTTTATAAATATTTATATACTTAAACAAGCAACATTTAAATACAAACATACATGTACACATACATACATACACACACACACACACATGCATAAACATACATACATATACACACACATACAGACACATATACATACACACATACACATACATATATACCTACTTCCCGTTTATCACTGTGCTACGTCACTGTGTGTTGATTGTGAATTGAGGCACTCGCGTACTGATCTCTTAAAAGTAGACGCTGGGTTCGAAAACACATCAAGGTCAGGTAAGATTCTTGATAGTCTATTATATGACCTCATCATTCTGTTGATTGGACAGAAGTGACCCACATTGGTGTTAAATTTTTTTAGCCGGAAAATTTCACTATTTCTTAATCTGGGATTCGCGTGAAAATTCAACAGCACCAAATCCGATGTATCCAAGAAACCCTGGACCAACTTACGCAGGTACATCAATTCTGCAACATCATGTCTGACTGATAACCTTTCCATATTAAAGAGTGATAAGCGCTCCTGATAGTCTAAACCCCTACCATGACCCGCTCTATAAGACAGAATTTTAGTGAAGCATCTTTGGACACGCTCTATCTTGTCTTTATGAGACGTATAGTGAGGTGACCATATAAAAGATTGGTACTCAAGTAAGCTTCTAACAAGAGCATAATATAGAGTAATTAAGCTATTTGGGTCCCTGGAACGGTTTTGTTATTCTTAATAAGAAGCCTACTGTTTTGAATGACTTTTGCATGATGTGTTCATAGTGATCGATATACGAAAGTTTTGAATCCAGAATCAGCCCGAGATCTCTGATTGAAGCTACCTTCTTCAAAATTATATTGTAAGTGACGTATTTAAGTCAGTTTGTAATTTTTGGCAATCACTGACGCAGTGTACTGGCGTGTATAATTTCAGATAATCTGCATATATCAGGTAGTCACTGCTTAGATTCGGCCCGAGGTCATTTATGAAAATTAAAAATAACAATGGACCAAGGTGGGACCCTTGTGGCACACCAGAGGTGGCGAAGATTGGTCTAGAGTCAAAACCCCCCACTGAAACTATTTGTATTCTATCACTAAGATACGATCCAATCCAGTCCAACAATTTACCGGTAATTCCTGCACGGTACAATTTTTGCAAAAGAATTCCGTGATCGACTCGATCAAAGGCCTTGCTAAAGTCAGTGTAAATTGCATCGACCTGGATTCTAGAGTCTAAACGCTCACTAATCTGGTTAACGAACTCTGCAAGGTTGGTACTGGTTGATTTTTTCGATACGAACCCCTGCTGACTCTTATCAAGAAATGGACTCATGTGATGATAAAAATATGCATACATAATCATCTCAAACAATCTTCCGAAACATGGAAGCAAGCTTATTGGTCGATAGTTTTTCGCATTCGTTCTGTCTCCGGATTTGTATATGGGAACTACTCTAGAAATCTTCCACAATCCCGGGAACAACCCTTCATTGAGAGATTTCCGAAAGATTGTGATCAGAGGGTCCACGAGTACACCAGCACACTCTTTTACAAATAAATTGGGTATATCATCACTTCCGGTGCCTTTGTTAGTATCAAGACCATTCATTATTTTTAACAATTCGTCTTTGTTTAAAGGTATATAGCTTGGGGACTGATAAGTCGGCGACAAAATTTTGGTTGCCATGCTTGTAGAGTCAATAAAAACAGATGAGAAATAGTCAGCAAATAGATTGCTAATATCTATACCACCAGTGGCAGAGACACCTAAGTAATTAATTTCACGTGGTATGGAGTTTGATTGTTTTTTTGAGTTAACATAGCTCCAAAAAGCTTTGGGTGAATATTTCAATAATATTTCAATGTAAATAAATAAATAAAATTGTGTAAAACAAACACCAATGTCCAGCGGTTGAGTATTGTCCGGCCGCCGACCGACCACCGGCTGAACCACTGCTGCTGAAATTACTACCTCTACGCAGACCATTGCTACTTCTCTGGACCATCTCACAGCCGGTGACATCCCGTCCAGCCTACACCTTGTAGGAAGCGAGCCTCCCTATAAAATATTTGGTACCACAGATACAACCGTAGCTATGTATAACAACCTGGGGGGCAAGTCTGGTTCAATCGGCAAAATCAAAACCCTCACGATTACCCATATCATAGATATAATTTTTATATGAATTATTATTAAAATTATTTTTGCAAACTTTGTGGGATTCCACATCAATAGCAAAATATTTTAGTATTTTTTTAATAAAAATGAACAAAAAACTTTGTATTTTCCACTTCAGATTTATTTTTCGCCTACCCTGCCTCATATACCCCGCCCACAACCACCATAACTACCCCCACCATACCAGACATGCTCTCACTCACCAATGTAGGATGACATTTGTTGAATCAGTCACATTTAAGTTGTTACTGAAGATGGATTGATAAATCCGAAAACGTTATAACGAAAAATAAATGTGAAGTGGAAAATACAAAGTTTTTTGCTGTTCATTTTTAGTAAAAAAATCAAAAAATATTAAAATATTTTGCTATTATTTGGAGTTCTATAATATCTTTAGATGTCATAGAACTCCATATGATAATTATATCCATGATATGGGGTTTTGATTTCGCCGGTCACACCAGACTTGCTCACCAGATTACAATAAATTTTCAAAATGTCGACCTTCCTGTTCGATACAAATCCTTCATATTCTTAAAAAGTTTTGATTTAGGCTTCGCTGCTGCTTTTTCTGCCTGTCTCAATTTTCTTTTTTGTCTTATACACTTTGTATGGAGATTCATAAAAATTTCTCTATGTGAGTTATCGCATAGAGAAATTTTTTTTGGAAAAATTTTTAAGTATGACGCCGAAGAGATGGCTCAATGAAATTTACAGGATAAATAGTTGATGGAATTGGCAAGTTTATGAAAAAAGTTGTTCTTGTAATGTTGTTCTGGGACACCCTGTTATAGCATATTAATATGTATTTGACGATGTATGTAAAAAATAAAATAAATAAATAAATGCAATATACCTATAAGATATATCAAATGGTAATCTAACATCCAAATAGAAAGCCATGATCTGTAGCATTTGAGCACTGTATGCAAGGGCGGCACTAATGCGATAAGCAGAGTTCTGTTTCACCGGCTCCAAGGTGGAACATTCACTGTTGCTAGTCGTTGATAGGCACTTGTTAGCCGACACTGAAACATAATCAACAACATGCTATGTTAGAGAAGTCCCCAACAACTCTAGAATTAATTCAATCATTTGGAATCATCTAATAAAAATGTATCACATGGTTTTGTCTGTCAACCCCATGAGGAGCATGATGTGATGGTATGTATGTACTTAAGAGTCTATAGTAGGCTAAATAATAAATTTTGAAAATTTTTTCACCAGTACCCTCAAAAGATACATCTTTTGAGGGTACTACCAATTTATTTATTTATTCATTAACTGCATAAATTGCCTTTTATAAACATACATTAAAATATACACACTGAAAACAATCATAGGAAAGAAAACAAATATATACTTGTATGTAGATATATTACAAATATAAAAAAAGTACTTGGTATTAGTTCTATTGAAATTTATTTGATTATTGACAGAATAATGTGCCTTGAATGATGATGATGTTCCTTGAATCATGTGCCTTGCATGATGATGATGTACCTTGATGTTCCTTGAATCATGTACCTTGCACGAAACACGTCGATAATCAAGTAAATTTCAATAGAACTAATACCAAGTATTTTTTTATATTTGTAACATATCTACGAAGACATAAATCGTACATTCTAACCATTTTAATATGTACAGAGGTAAATAATTACACTAGTTTTGCTAGTATAATATACATATAATCATAAACTAGATGGGTCGATGGCAGAGCGGTTAGTGCGCTGGGTTAGTAATTCAGTGGTCGCGAGTTCAAATCCTGCCTCGAACAATTTCGTTCACCTATAGCACAAGCATTTATATGCTTATTTTAGGGAACGTAGGAAGATGTATATGTACTTGTTTAACAAGGACATATTCATTTTTATTTGAAAAAAAAAATTATTAATCATTATATCATTTAATATATTATATGTAAGTTTGATAATTCTGTAATGCCCACAGACATCGGTTTGTGACATGAAAGTGAGTTGGACATAACTTCTGGGGGGCATAAAGTCTGGTCAACAGGCAGAATCAAAATCATCCATGTTCACCCATACCATGGATATAATTATATTATGGAGTTCTGTAACATCTTAAGATTTTATAGAACTCCATAACATAATTATATCTTATTTTCATGCTTATTTTTTCACATTCTTTATGATTAATATCTGCAGTAAGTTTGTCTAAATTTTATTGTAGTATAGCATATTATCAATTAATGTATTAACCGTAGTGGTGTTTACTCTCTTACATGCAATACATGCTCAGGTATATATGTTGGTCAAACATTAGGGTAGATCTTTAAATACACGCTTTAAAGAACATCTTGCGTGTTTCCGTTTGAAAAAAGACACTTCGAACTTTGCGACACATTTACTTGAGAGTGAGCATTTGTTTAACTCACAAACTGGGATAAATCTTATACATAGTTTAAGAAAAGGTAAAAAATTAGACAAACTTGAAATATTTGAGATAAATAGAGTAAAATGTAACAGCAACGTTCCTTTGATTAACGCACAAATAGATTTTAATACTTCTCCATTATTATTACCATTAGAATAGTTAATGTCGGGTTTTTCTGTTGGCCATTATTTAATATAATTGCTGTCATTTTAATACAATATTTGTATATTCATTCCTTCACTCCAATTTTATTTTTATTATACCTGCATACATATTTACCTTAATGTCTTTCGGGTATTTAATTTTTTCTTAGAATTGCCCCCTTCCATATCTATTGCTGTTATCCTCTTTGTGAATCTATATATGGATGGTCTTCATCATTATTGTTCACCATTCTGATGATGCTCATCATAGAGCGATACCGGTGAATGGGAGTCGCGTTTGCGAAAAATTTTAGGTAGAACGTAAAATTAAATATAATTTTTTTCATAGTTTTAATTAATTAATGTATCATTTGTAAAATGACCATAAAAAAAAAACAAAACATCATGTGCAAAAACAAAATACAAATACTATACTCTATATAGATGTAAAGATTGACAGATAAAAGTATATTTCAACAACATTTATATTATAATGTTGACTGATCCAACCTGGGGGACAAGTCTCGTAAAATGGTGAAATCAAAACTCTAACGACTAGTTGCATGTAACACATGAGATCCAACTGTCGATGGCGATAGTATGCATAGTCAAAGAATACGTACCAAACTATAAACAACACAAATTAATAAATATTTGAAGATAATTTATCATAAATAAAATATTTTTCTTAATAAAAAATGTTTGAGAAACCATGGAATTTAAAAAAAAAAACTAATTTGAGATTTTGTATTTGTCTATCTTTATACCAATTTTCAGCGTTCTAGCTTTTATGGTTTCTTGGATATATGGAAAAATAAAGTAAAAATTCAAAAGTTGATAACCCCTGACTGAAACAAAAATTCACAATTCTGAGTATAAAAGTTTTGTAGGCCTATAACTGTTTATATATTCTGAAAATTTGGGCTCTGTAAATTGAGCGGATCAAAAGTTATAAGGGGGGACGGACACACACACACACACAAAACTCACATAAAATGTTCTACTCTGAATTCTGAGTAAATCCATGTATGGGAACATATATGCTGCGAGGCCTCTAGTTGGTGTTATTAGCATGCAAAAAGTCCACTACACCATACAAAATTTTCCTTCGTACACGCATCTTGGCTTAATAATGTCGATTCATTAAGAGAATTGAAATCTCATGAACGAATCGACAGTTGGATTACCCATAACAGGATAAGGAACTTTATCTTCTTCCTAGCCTCTTCCCCAACTTATAGTCTATGAAGACTGTTGGGGTCAGCTCTCCTCGTCCTCAGGCTGTACACTCTTCGGTTCTGGGCCGCCTCCGATGTCAATTCTTGTTTCATCAATTGTGAACTCCTTTGCGCCATCCATGTATTTTTTGGTCTTCCCCTATTCGTTGATCGGGGGATGTCTACGGCCATAGCCTGGTTCACAATGTGATCCTCGGGTCTTCTTAATATGTGACCATACCATCTCAATTGTCTTTCTTCTAATTTATTGTTAATGCCTGTCACTCCAAAGCTTCCGCGAATGTATGAACTTTTTATTTTGTCTTCTAAAGACACTCCCGCTGACCATCTTAGCATACGCATCTCTGTGGTATCCATTTGTCTATGAAAGGAGTTGTACATCATCCAACATTCGGAGTCATACAGTAGTGCAAGTCTGACAATAATTGTCTGATAAAGGACTTTATATGATAATTATATCTATGATATGGGTAATCAAAAGGGATTTGATTTCACTGTTTGACCAGATTTGCCCCCTGTTCTTTAGAACCCAAAAAAAATATTATGCAATAAATAAAGTAAATATAAGACTCACGGGTGTCTGAATGGAGTATGTTGATAAAATAATATAAGCGACAGAGATAAGTAATTTACATTGTGCATGAAATATATTACCCCAGTGGCAATATGCGCTGTAGTCGGCAATATCAATGGGCAACACAGCAGACAATATCTGCAGTGGAGCAAGGGCCTGACCTCCCTCAGTGGGACGAGATGCCTCAGCCAATGCACGCTCCGTACATCCAATGCTGCCATACCCCATACTGAAATTTGTAAAATATCTCTATGAAAAATTACATTGTTGGGTACTTTGTATAATGTTTGTTTTGTCAATTTATAAACAGAGGTAGGTTTCTTGTAATAAGGCAAACTTCCACACTCCTCAATCAAGTCCACTTTTAGATGAATTTTTTTGAAAAATGAAACTTTGTAAACAAGTACATATACATCCTTATACATTAGCTAAAATAAGCATAAATGCTTGTGTGTGAACAAAATCAGTTGTAGCAGGATTCAAACTCACGACCACTGGATTACTAACTCAGTGCGCTAACCGCTCTGCCATCACCCATCTGTTATGTTACACAACCAAGACGTCTGCCTTCTGCTGGGTCCACGTCATCCCCATCAGCAACAAATAGAGGAGGAATTTGGTCCATGCAGAATTTGACTCAGGTAAGAGACTCTGTTTTTTAAATTAAAAAAAAAAAAAAATACATACATACCATCACGCCATGTCCCTTGCGGGGTAGGCAGAGAGAACAGAACGCCACATTTTTCTATCCTGGCACGCATCCCTCGCCTCGTCTACATTCATGCATCGTTTCATACATGTTCGTCTATTGCTCACACTTCTAACATTTCCGTCTTTCAAAATTTCGTTCACATGGTCGTGCCATCCCTTTCTTGGGCGTCCCCGACCTCTCATTCCATTCCTTTCCGCTCTGTATATTTTCTTTGTCAGGCGCTCCTCATTCATTCTCCCCATGTGACCAAACCATCTCAATGTGTTCACTTTCATTCTAGTAATGACATCTTTCTTCATATTACATTCTTTCCTTATATCCTCGTTTCTTACCCGGTCATACATCGTTCTATTACAAATCCTTCTGAACGATCTCATTTCAACTGCATTTATTCTACTTTCATGCGTCTTCTGCCATGTCCAGGTTTCACTTGCATACGTCAGGGTTGGCACTACGATGGCATTATGAATGGCAAAAAAAATCTGTGGACATAATATGTTATGTATAAAATTATGTTGATTTATAATAAACCTGTTGCAATTCTTGATTTCCTTGATCGGGAAGACATAGTCAACGAGCTGCTTGAGTCTCTGCCTTTTCAGCACCTTGAGTGACTCTTGCTCCAATTCGATGTGACTTCCGTGCCTCTCCAGTACAGCCTTCTTGTGATGTACATGCTTGCACGCCTTTTCTATTTTCTCTTTGTACTTTGGTAACTTGATCGCCAGCTGATTGTTGTAATCTTTCAAAGATTTCAACTTGGCTGTGTTGTTCTTGGCGTTGTCCTTCTTCTGTTGAATGGCGAGCTTCAACAGTTCCACTTTCTCTTTGCATTTGTTTATTTCGATGAGGATATTGTCCTTCTTGAGACGTTTACTGAGTAACGCTTCACAAGACTCCTCTATTGTTTTGCAGATTCCTTTGGTGCGGATTAATTTCAGTTGCTTGTCTGCGAACCTAAAATTAATATTTGACATAGTACCTATTAGTTGCCCGAGAAGCAAAAACAATTGTCCATATTACAAAAATCCCAGCAGGACTGTCAATAACACACATTTAAAGTAGAGAAAAATATGATATCAGTCAAGAAACAATTCTCTATTTAAATTATTCAAAAGTCTTTCTTGTCCTTAAATAGATTTTGGACAGTAAGTCAAATTCAAATTAAATTTGATATTATAAAGTTTGAATAAAAAATACTTTCAAAGTGAATAAATTTTTATACCTACTTCTAAATTTATATTTTAAGAAACAAATTATGTTTTTTACTTGATTTTAAGGTTCCTTTCATTTTCAAAGAAAGGTTCTCTATAAAATCTGTTTTTGCACTTTTATATACTTTTCATAAATATGTTTTCATACTTTTAACAAATAAAAGTTTCTATCTGAAACTGTACAGTAATTATTATTCAAAATAATGATCCTTTTTTCACAAGTCCACAATACGATCAAAAAATGTGATGCAAGAGTAGAGGTGGGAAAAACAGCTTATTTTTTTAAACGTTAAAGACGTTTCGTTAATTTTAAATAACGTTATTTTTAAAGGCTTAAAAAGCTTAAAGGCTTATTTATATTTGTACTGTATATATAAAAGTACAATATACCTAAATCTAAAAAAAAATTAACACATTAACATGCAATGAAAAAAAGGTATGTTTTTGAAATAAATATAATTTACTTTTAATTTTTTTGCTTCCTCTAGAAAGTATTTAAAATGTAGTCTAAAACCTTTGACGAAAATACAGTAGAAATGTTATACAATACATACATAAGTTTGAAAATTATGTTGATAATAATTTTGTACGCTCGAATCATCTAACAAAGCCGACAACACACAATAAACCAACCCGATAGGCGTTTTAAACGATACTAAAGAAACCAAAAATAAACGTTTACTAAAATCAGTAATAATAATAACTTATAAGGTTGAACGAAACAAGACGATTTGAAGCTGATCATTCGTCACGATGATGTCAACTGATGTCTAGCGACCGACAACGCTCGCCGCCGGTCAGCTGATCATAAATCACAATCATCTCGCAACGTTGTCGTTAAAAATAATATATCTTTGTTATGATTATAAAATAAGCTTTTAACAAAAAACAGCTTTTAACGAAAAACAGCTTTTAACGAAATCATCATCGGAACGTTATGATTCATGATGGAAATCGTTGTAACACTCGCAACGTTCAACGAATATGGTTTAAAATTTATAACGTTTGATTGATTATTTTTTTTAAACGATTATTTTTATCAGCTTTCGTTTAAACGATCATCTCTATGCAAGAGTACCGATGCAAGAGTACCATACACATTACTCTATATGAGAAAAAAACATGTCCGTTATTAAGCAAAATAAAAAAGCAAAAAACTCTAAATCTAATGCTACATTAAAATAAATTTAAAGTAAAAATCCAAAATAATATTTATGCTAATTTTCTGCAATTCTGTAAGCAAAATATATCCATTTAAATTTAAACTATGACAAACATTTATGTAACATACTTTTCATGGTCACTCCAATGTAAGTACATATAATACGGCAGTTACATTAATGAACACCTAAACAAGACTCCTTTCACTACTATAAATAACTAAAATAAATTAAGGAATATACATGAAAATTAAAACTATGCGATATACGAAATCTGTAAAACTACCCAGGTACATTAATAACAATAGATTAAATTGCGATAAGTATATTATATTTGAATATTAATAATAATTTAATTATGAAAATTAATTAAAAATCGCATTGACAAAGTTTGACATTTTTCTAAAATTACATTCATAAAACAAATAATAAAAATTATGCGCAAAAAATAAATAAGCAGATCGATTTATTTGTAAACACAAAGGATACCTTTCCGAAAAATGGGACGTTGAATGGACGAAGTCACCGTTCTTGATGCATTGTTTGCAATAAAATACTTTACGAAAATGAAGACACAAAAGACATCTTCGATGTGTTGTGCTAAATCTGCTCTCACTTCCATCAATTGACGATAATTGGAAATCTTTAGGGGCCTCACAGCTATCATCTGAACGACTTTCCGCCATAACGATTTATAAACTACAAAATCATCTGTGAACTGTCATTCGTTTTTCTATGGAAAAACATATCAGACCATAGTGAAAAAAATATTCGAGCATGTACCTCAAATGTCAGTGTACCTCAAACTTTACGTATTGTCTAGTGCCTTCCCAACATGCATGGATGTAAATAAGGTTGATATCTAGAGGAAAAAGGAGCAAATATACTGCTCCACGTTGGAATATATTGATATCCGAAGAATGCGGAGAAAAATACTCGTCCCACGTTGGGACGCGAAATTGATATAAGGAGACTGGGAAGAAATATATTGGTCCCATGTTGGGACGCGAAATTGATAACTTAAGAGGCTGAAAAAAATAATAAAAATAAACATTAAGCTCTGCCCCTGAAAATAAAAATCTAATAAAACATAATCGGCTGCGAAGTACCTGAAAAGACAAATACAGGCATGGCAAAATAATATATAAATTGGAAAGATCTTACCAACCGCTGCTCTCGTTACGGGGCTGTAGATGAAACACTTAACACTACATAATATCACTTTTTATTAATTGAAAATAACTTAAAACTATCTTAAATTCACCCCCGTTGATTAGATGGATCTGAAACACACTTAGTCTCTACCATGCAATCAATATATTAGAATACACAGAAAAAAAACTAGAGCCCTAGCACGTGGCACTATACTGTACAACTTTATTAGATAGACCGCTCGACACGCGTTAAACTCGATATACCACTGGCCGACCACTCACACTGACAACTACCGAATGACAACTGACTGGACACAGCAGGGCGACACAGCGCCCGTGAAACATGGAGTAGGGGAGGGGGGGGAGGGTTAAACTGAAGAACCAACCCGTACCGCCGGGTGCCAACCAAGATTCCAGGAATCTGCCAAATGCATTTTACATTTCAATTTTTTTTCAATATAAAAGACAATGCTAAAACATATGAACAAGGCTCGGGGGGCCGCTATAATCCGTTCCTAGAATTAATAGAAGAAATACATTAGGCCGAAGTAAAATAATGGTTATTGGGTTTCTTTGATATCATAATGCATGGAAATATATCGATCACAATACCTATGGAAATATCAAGGTAATGGATGGAAGCATAGATAAAATTGTTGTAACCGCGGGGAGGGGTCGCCGCCATCTTGCTCGAACCAAGTTTCATAGTGACCACGGATGTAACTAAAGTAATGGATGGATGCATTGATCAAATTTTTGAAGCTGCAGGGCGATTTCAAGGAAGTGCTGATTATCTTCATATATATAATTTATTTTAGTAAATGAAGCACAAGATTGGTGTAAACTGGAGTAAATAAACCATTATTTCACTATAGAAAACAAATATATTATATGTATATAGAAAACTGCATATTTTCAAGACTTTACTGTACTTACATACTCAAAGCAAAGGAATATAAAAAAAAATATAAAATGTATACAATGTATAACAACAATAAAATTATAAAATGTATAATTTATAAAATGTAAACAAAGAAAAGCAATAAAAATTATTATGTACTTTTAGAAATTATCCGAATAAGGACAATATATTTACAATATTATATAATGGCCAAATTGTATTAAAAATAAAAACTGGTGAAAAGAGATTATTTTCTTGATTTTTTAATGGAGTTCTACATGTTAACGCCGTCAGCGATAAAAATGCGGTACCTACAATTTATATTTTCAAATGAGATTAGATTAAAAAATGCGTTTTATCTTTAAAAAAACACGAGTGCTCCCAGAAAATACGCGTGTTATTTTAATTTTGTTTTGCTTCTCGGGCAACTAACAGGTAGGTGCTATGTCAAATATTAATTCAACACGCACCCAATGACAAGTTGCCACATTCTGGAGATTTGTGATATTTATGTGTCCCCACCGGGAATCGAACCCGGGACCTTTAGCTCAGATACCGAACCAACTGGGTCATGAAGGCCGACAAATGTTAAAAAAAACACAAGTTACTTTAGGGACATTATTTTTGTCTGTAGAATACCTACAGCCCAATTTCAAATGTACATATATACATACATATAACAACAACTTCAAAGAACATATTAATGGTGAAAATAATGTTAAAAATCTAAAAGACCATTAATATTAATTGCAACACAAATCCACTTACCTAAAATGTGACAATCCTCTTTCTTGAGATGATTTAAATCTTCTCGATCGACTTTTGCAACCAAAAGCAGCACACATCACCATATTTATTTTTATTTAATATTTCATAGAACAAATAATACACTGTTTCAACACAAAAATGATTTTAAAAATAATAAATTAGATATGCAAAGGACACCCTGCCAGCTAGACGCCAAACGACAGACTGGTTGGAATAACGCGCGGCTTCAAAAATATTACGAATGCCTCTATCTATCCAGTTAGTGTACATCCTTGTGCTACCAGTGCTACATTTGGGTCGAGCAAGATGGCCGCCAGGGGGTTTCTCCACACCCCCTATTGGATTCAAATGTCAATACATATTGGTTCGAAAGTTCCATCCATTACATCCATTCCATCATGCTCCCCAATGCTGACTTCATAGAAGCTGTACGTTAGAAATTTCTGCAGCAAAGTCGAAAGGCCTATTCCAGTTTGACTGTTATTACGTATTTGTATGGTTGGTCAAAATTTTCGAGCGCTATTTATTGATTTTATCAATATTATAGTGGTAAAAAGTTTAAAATTTGTTTCATTTTATACGAATATCACTGATAAAGGTAAGCATCATATTTGTAGATTAGATTTTGTGGATACAGATAGTATAGATGCCGATAATAGTTTAAATTTACAAACCTTGGAATTGTTAATTGACCAGTTACAATAATTATTGATGGATAAGCGTAATCGTTATAGTATCACTACATTATTATTTGCATGTACTGTATTTTCCCATTCATCAACCTGTTACAGTTTGTTAAAAGATTTCTTGATAAAAGTAAGAAATTAATTTCTCTTTTGCTGGGGATCGAATCCAGAACGCCCGCACATAAACCAAACGGCTTACCAACTATCCCACGGTGGTCGGCATTATCATAACTAGACCAATCTAGTTCACTTTAAACTAGTCGTAACATACTTGTTTTCAGTTGCTTAATTTAAACATCCTAGATAGTTTGGAGTTATGTTGAGAGTATATAATTTAGTGATGGTAAGTACAGTAAGTAAAAAAAAATTGACCGTGGGTAGTGAGGCAGGCGCTAATAATATAAAAAAATGTACATTTTTATAATCATATGTGGAAAATGTTGAAATTGAGAGACTACAGAACATAAAATACCTAGGATTAACTATATACGAAAAACTGTCGTGGACGCCACACGTCAATAATTTGCATAATAAAATATCAGGAGTTATCGGTGCACTGAGAAGGAGCAATCTACCTATTGATATAAAAAAAGATATACAAAATGCAAATAATTCCACATATAATATTGTAGTTTGGTCACATTTGGTCAGAGAGAGACTTGACGTTTGTCCTAAGATAATTTTAATATAATTTATGACCAAAATCTTTTTCATACACCCTTTTACACATATCCACACACGCAAACACACCCTCACATTAATAAAAACACAAAGACACCTAATAAATTTTTTCATGCACCTACTATTGTATTTTATATGTCCTTTTTTATATTTTTTTATGACTTAAAATGTGTACCTTTGTACTTTATTATTTTGTATTTTTTATATTTTTTTTGTGCCTTAGATGTTAAGAATTCACATAGCTGAAATTTATGCTTACCTACTTATTGCCTAGTATTACCTCAGAACAGGTTTTGCCTAGTGAGGTAATAAATTCCATTTATATATTTCATGATATGTTATATTTTATATTGTATTATGGAAATTAATAAATAAAATAAAATAAAAAAAAAACATTGCTCAAAGCAGTTGATTGGGACTACAGGAAGGATGCTAACAAAGGCACTTAAAACTACATATATACGGACTACACTGGTGAACACAACTACACAAATTGTATATGAAATAGTACGTATCAGAACCCACAATACAACAGATTATAAACTATGAAAAAATAATGTACATTTATAAAATCAAACATGACTAACTTAAACACAACACACTCCTGGAAACTGTTAGTGACATACATAACTACGACACTAGACAAAGAAACAACCTAAGAAACATTAGCAATAGAACAGACAGGCTAAACAAAGGACTATTATCCACCAGCATTAATTTGTATAATCAGCTACCAGATGACACTATGCACTGCCAAAAACTCAATTTTTTAAAAAAAAAATTAAAACAACACATACTGCATGATAGTGCTTTCAAATAGCTTTCCTGTACACCCGGCTTACTGTTTTGGGCTCCACTATAGTTGAATTTTCTAATTTTTTTGTAAACTTCATTGTAATGTTATTGTTCACCACATTGTATAACGTGTATTAATCTAACAAAATGTCAATATAAACCAAAATGTGTGTCAACACTCATACCAGCAAACGCTGTCTGTGTTGAATTTTTTAAATAAATAAATAAATTATTAATTAAACCAAAAATTACTTGAAACTTAAAATATTGCGAAACCTGCCCATATCCGCCTTGTAAATATATTATGTTTTTGAGATATGTCCCTGTTACGCTTCGCCGAGCGTGGTCCGGAGACTTGGAGGGCTGGGCCGTTGTTCAGCCCCGGTCAGCACTCAGCGTCAACGCACAGTTCAGGGAAGGACAGGAGGACAGCGTGAAGCGCTGCCCTAATACTTCGATTCCCTCAGGCAATTTCAATATAGGACCGAGTAGGATTAGTTTGAGCCACTCACCCAAAAGACGTGGTCTTATCCTCTTCGACCGTCTGCTGATGTGGGGCTACTCAGCAGACCACCCAGACCGGCGGGAAGCTACGAGCAGGTGACGTCTTCAGTTTGGTCCTCGATCCCGGAACATGCAAGACAAAAACAGAAAAGAAGCAGAAGAGATGGCCATATTGCTGGGTCAGGGGCGTGGCTACAACAATCCTTTCCACGCGGTTACAACAATCAGTAACTTCCCAAACCGTAGGTGTCTCGAGTCAACGGTAAAATTAAAAGTTAAATTGATAAAAATACAAATAGTGGGTTAAGAGGCACGCGGCGGCTTGAGGAGTTCCTATTATCTTTGGCTCCACTCTGGAGAGGCCTCTACAGTTACAACGTTAGACCAAAAGATTTACAAAAAAATAATTTACAGCGTGATGGAGGTACCTAGTCCTGCGGCAGCTGTGAGGCCGTTTTCGCGGCAGTTGCGCCTCTTTTGGTGGCAGGACCGATAGAACACGACCTGTTGGGATTCTCTGTCGGAATCCCAAGGGTTCTTTCAGTTATAAAAAAAGTATTATTGGGCCGGAGAAGATCCGGCTGTCTTCGATTAAAAACCAGCTGAGTAGCTGTCAACTGCTGTCAACTTTTTTTTTGAAAAAGTCCTTGTCATCATAAAAGAAAAAATAATGCTACATGAAAAAAATTAAGATAAGATTCCCCGAAATCCCACTGACGGTCGGAGTAGGTTCCACATTCTACGAACCTCGATAAAGAAACAGAATAAATTAACATTTTCGCAAGAAATTGAGGGGATGGTGGATTTCTCTCGTCGCGGCTAGGCCGCCCCGGTATCATCCCCATCAGCCAACATCGATGTCCGTCCTAGCATTGGACATGGCCGTGAAGACGAATGATTATGAAAATGATTAGTTTTTTAAGTAATACATATATGAAATTTTTATTAAGTGAGCAAACACTGAACAGACAGACTCATAAAAGTGAGCTCGTCCTCTACGTTTCAAGAGAGAGGGTATCAGAGTGACACTTGAGCAAACCATAAAAGTGGTGGAAAGAGAGAAAATAAAAAAAAATATATAAAGTCAACTTAAGGAATAAAAGGAAAAGAAAGAAAAAATGTAATTTAGTTGATAACGGGGCGCCCTACTCTCAAGTCTACTAGTGTAGAGGCTTTTGCAGGTTGGGGCCTGGAGTTAATTGTAACTCGCGAATCGTTGCCCGCCTTGTAGCACAATTTCTTTTGTTTCACCTAATCCCGCTTTATACCTATCTTATTCTTGGATCGAGATTCGGGGGAGTAGTAACTTGGCCAACTAGAGCTACCCTGTACCCACGTATAAGGGAGGATTCCCGCCTGCTGCACCCCATCAGTGATTTTTAATGGGTCAAGAGCCACATCGAAGACGTCACCTGCCGTAGTTTCTTGTCGGTATACGACTGAGTTGGTCCGCTGGATGACCCCACCAACGGATGATCAAGGAGGGAGGAGAGACCATGTCCTTGGGGTGTGTCGTGAGTGAACTAGAATTCTTACCTCGATCCTAGACCGACGCTGGTCGAATAACCAAAGGAACAGGTCACGGCCACCTAACTGAGTGCTCTCCTCTGTCGTCAGAGCGAGGTGCCATCGCAGTAATAAGGTTAATTGCCCATTCTAAATTTGGTATCTGTTAAGATGAGACGAGACTGGCGTGTGGGGGTCGTATATATCTTGTATGAGAATGAATATGATGAGACCTCTCGTCTACCACGAGGAAACATCAAGCCAAGGTGTGGGGAAGAAAAGGAGAGAAATGATGATGACACTATGAAATTGTAGTAGTACGGCGCATTTATTCAAAAAATCATTATAGTTGGTCCATGGCAATAAAAAAATAATAAAAAAAAAACAACAGACAACAAATAAAAACACGTGGCATCTACCGAAACGAACTGTCAAACACACGCGAACACACGAAAAGACGCCGACCAGAATATACCGCCCCAGGGTACAGCGACATCCTTACTCCAGGCATGTCACTGTCTTCCACGTGGTGACGGTAGATTGGTGGGGCCCAGCCTCTGCGTCAGGCTAGCAGGTCTTCCTCATGTCCGGCGTGGTTTCTTCTTCTCCTCCTGACCTCCTCCTCCAGACCGTCACTCATGGCTGGCTCTGTGCCCCACGGCACGCTATGACGGCGCATCTCGACAGAGGTGGCATACCAGTTGAGGCCTCACCGGAGGCGAACCGACGCTCCAGACGACACGGATTGCCCTTCGTGGTCCAATCTGCGAGCCGCCGCGTTCCCTACGCGGTAGCCCCACACTGCGCTCTGCCTCCAACCTCCTGTCCTGTTGATACCCTCATCTTGGTTCTGGGGCACCATCAGCGTCCATGCGCGTGACGGGTCCTGTCACACAGACCTCCTCGTGCTCTTGCAAATATGGCCGCCATCGGGACGCGCGTGTCGACCGATGACGGCGTCACACCAAACCGTCCGTCCTCCACCAGAGTCGAATGCCAAGAGAGCGCGTGCCATAGCGCGTGCTAGCTGCAAGTTCCGTTTTTCGCCCGCAACGAGCGCTAGCTGTTTTCCGAAATGTTGCCGTGGAACAAAATAAAAATCATTGTTTTTCGGCATTATTTTTTTCGGGCATAACAAATATTTAAAAATGGGTTAAGAAAATTAAAGCTGGTTAAGAAACACTGAAATGGTTGCCTAATGTCAAAATAATATCATACCTTCATGTTGATATCTGAAGAGAAGGAGGAGAATATACTCGTCCCACGTTGGGACGCGAAATTGATATCTAGAGAAGGCGGAGAAAACTACTAGTCCCACGTTGGGACGCGAGATTGATATAAGGAGGCTGGGAAGAAATATATTGGTCCCATGTTGGGACGCGAATTGATATCTAGAGAAGGCGGAGAAAAATACTAGTCCCACGATGACACGCGAGATTGATAACTAAAGAAGCTGAAAAGCATAATAAAAATAAACATTAAACTCTGCCCCTGAAAATAAAAATCAAATAAAACATAATCGGCTGCGATGTGCCTGAAAAGACAAATACATACAAATACAGGCATGGTAAAAATAATATATACATAACTGGAAAGATCTTACCAAACTGCTGGTCTCGTAACGGGACTGTAGAGGAAACACTTACACTACATATCACTTTATATTAATTAAAAATAACTTAAAACTATCTTAAATTCACCCCTCGTTGGTTATATGGACCTGAAACACACTTATTCACTATTATGCGATTATTTAAGTTATTTTTATTCTTAAAAGTTATTTTTAATAGTAACTTAAACTATCTTAAATTCACCCATCGTTGGTTATATGGACCTGAAACACACTTATTCACTACTTTATACAATTAGAAAAAAAAATGCTAAGGCCGTCCGATAGCCTAGCAAACTCGCACTCTCGCACGCGGGTCTCTACAACTACCGACCAACCACTGACTCGTACCGAATGACAACTCACACTGACAACTACCGAATGACAACTGATCGACTACAGCCGGGCGACCCAGCGCCCGCGAAACATGGAGTAGGGGAGGGGGGGGGTGGTTAACTGAAGAATCAATCCGTACCGCCGGGTGCCAACCAAGATTCCAGGAATCTGCCAAATGCATTTTACATTTCATAAAATTTATTTTCAATAGAAAACACAATGCTTAAATATATAAACAAGGCCTGGGAGGCCGCTATAATCCATTCCTAGAATTAATAGAAGAAATACATTAGGCCGAAGTAAAATAATGGTTTTTGGGTTTCTTTGATATCATAATGCATGGAAATATATCGATCACAATACCTATGGAAATATCAATCGCCTCTCCTTTTATGATCGAGATAATCCATGCAAAGACAAAAGAAACCAAATATCGTATAATCAGACAAAAGTAAACGCATTACCAGAGCAAGAACGTATACGACTAAACACGATTCTTCTTTCCACCGCAATGTTCTACATAATAACATTTTCTTTTTCGATAAACGTATATGTAACGCTTAATATCGCTTCCAGAAAACCGCATCGCGAAGAAGCTTCACCTTAATTATAATGGGGCCAATACCATACCGCAATCGCTTCCAACCATCGAACAAACAAAACCGTATAACAACTATCCATAATACAATTCGATTTCCGATAACTCAACGTCATAACGCATTTACATAGTTTTATGCTCGTATCTATCTTCAATCGCAATACAACATCTTCCGCAAGTGCCTTTATCTAATACCCCTACTTCGTCGGCTGATTCATTCGTGTCCATCCGTTATCTCATTTTCCTCTGTAATTTACTTAACGTTGTCCTCTCAATTATATAATAAAAATACCGCACTTTTTCCCAAAGGCATATAACACACTAAAAATCCATCACGCCGTATTCTGCTATTTACCTATCAATTATCACGTCTTTGTCTCATCTTTTTAAATCATTATCTCATCCGATTACGTCATTATCTCATCCTTTTACGTCATTATCTCGTCTTATTATATAGTTAGCTTATCTTACTTCGTCAAGATCTCATCTCATTGCGTCATTATTTCATCTTATTACATTTCGTTAACCGGCTACTACTAAAACTTATTCCTTTCATCTAAACGTTCGATTTCGAGTAGTCTAATTCTGCTTTCGTTACAAATCGTTATCTCTTTGGGTCAAATGTCCATCCAAATCTGCGCGAATTAAACTGCGAGTGGCTGTAGAGTCTATCAATGCTACATAGAGAGAATCATCAATCGTCTAATTTATCTGCGGGGAGGCTAATCCTACCAATAACACATAGATCGTCTATATTGTATTCTTATTCGTAATTCCGTCATTCTACTCCTCTTCGTACCTATTCATCTCATTACTACTCAGCGCAACTACAGGCGTACCTAACTCATGATCCGGCGCGACTACCGGTCTTCTCTCTTTGAATTTCTCAGGATCTTCTCATCATCCGACGTATCATCATCATCATTTTGCTACCTCTCGACGTTTCTACTTGCTTCCTTTCATCCGACGTATCTTCATCATCATCTTGCTACCTATCGACGTATCTGCTTGCTTCCTTTCATCCGACGCATTTAATCAACTATCAGTTTCCTACTGCTCGACGTATCTGGCGCGACTACCAGTTCTTCTTCCGACGCGAATTCTGAACTACTTCTTATGATGCGTATCTTCTCGCTATTAGCCTCCACGGTCTTTACATCGTCATCATCCTCTCTATGCACATACAGCCTCCACAACCACTACAGCAAAATCTACAGAATTGGGATCATCATTATCCTCCAAACAACTTCATTCTTCATTCACAGAATTTTTATTACTCATCAAAACCATCTACAGATTTATAAATCACCTTCATCGTCAGAGTTATAAACCACTATAACTTCATCATCTACAGATTTATTATCCACCTTCATCGTCAGAGTTATAAACCACCATGCTTCATTAACTACAGATTTATTATCATCATCCATCGTCAGAGCTATAAACCACCATAACATCATGATCTACAGATTTATAATTCACCTTCATCGTCAGAGTTATAAACCACAACAACTTCATCAGCTACAGATTTATTCTCCACCTCCATCGTCAGAGTTATTTTAAGTTCTTCACCTACAGAATTATGCTTTGCCTACAGAATTATAATCCACGAAATTTCGTCAGAGTTATAATAAATTCGTCACCTACAGAGTTACTATTCATCAATCTTCATTTCATACAGAATTATTTTCTATAAATTCACCTACAGATTCTTACAGCCTCCCGTGAGGTCACGATATCTTCAAACGTCATTACAGTATTATTATCATCATCATAATCAGGGCGCCAGTTCCACGTGTTTTTACCTGGTGGAACGCAGGTTATATTTATTTAGAACAACTCACAACAACAGCAACAAAAATTTCTTCGAAAAAAAACGCTTACATATCCTTTTCTATCCGACTTTGTAAAAATAGTACTAAATATTCTATTGATTTAACATAAGTTTAAAATATTTAAAAATAAAATAAACATCATATTCCCGGGCTAACATATAACAGCAAATCAATAAAATAGTGGTATATATTATCATTTATATTATTCGCTACAAATCTAGTCTCATATTTTTATAAGGATACCACTGATTTCGTCATCACGTTCTACTATTCAATAATTACATACATATATAACGACCGAAAATATATAAAGAAAATCCACCTCAAAAAAACATAACTATCACAACAGTAATAAATTTCTACAACTGAAAATCTCCACGTGGTCTGTGAAAACAACAGTTATTAAAACACGCTCAAGTATCCCGACAAATAAATATTTCAATATCAGTAAAATAAATATACCTAAAAATCATTCTTAAAAATTACACGCTTCAAAAAAAACACAGCTATCTACAAACAAAACTTAAATCTCAGGGCGGTTCGTTAAAAACTACTGTTTTTAAAAGGCCCCACGTTGGGCGCCAATTGATATCTGAAGAGAAGGAGGAGAATATACTCGTCCCACGTTGGGACGCGAAATTGATATCTAGAGAAGGCGGAGAAAACTACTAGTCCCACGTTGGGACGCGAGATTGATATAAGGAGGCTGGGAAGAAATATATTGGTCCCATGTTGGGACGCGAATTGATATCTAGAGAAGGCGGAGAAAAATACTAGTCCCACGATGACACGCGAGATTGATAACTAAAGAAGCTGAAAAGCATAATAAAAATAAACATTAAACTCTGCCCCTGAAAATAAAAATCAAATAAAACATAATCGGCTGCGATGTGCCTGAAAAGACAAATACATACAAATACAGGCATGGTAAAAATAATATATACATAACTGGAAAGATCTTACCAAACTGCTGGTCTCGTAACGGGACTGTAGAGGAAACACTTACACTACATATCACTTTATATTAATTAAAAATAACTTAAAACTATCTTAAATTCACCCCTCGTTGGTTATATGGACCTGAAACACACTTATTCACTATTATGCGATTATTTAAGTTATTTTTATTCTTAAAAGTTATTTTTAATAGTAACTTAAACTATCTTAAATTCACCCATCGTTGGTTATATGGACCTGAAACACACTTATTCACTACTTTATACAATTAGAAAAAAAAATGCTAAGGCCGTCCGATAGCCTAGCAAACTCGCACTCTCGCACGCGGGTCTCTACAACTACCGACCAACCACTGACTCGTACCGAATGACAACTCACACTGACAACTACCGAATGACAACTGATCGACTACAGCCGGGCGACCCAGCGCCCGCGAAACATGGAGTAGGGGAGGGGGGGGGTGGTTAACTGAAGAATCAATCCGTACCGCCGGGTGCCAACCAAGATTCCAGGAATCTGCCAAATGCATTTTACATTTCATAAAATTTATTTTCAATAGAAAAGACAATGCTTAAATATATAAACAAGGCCTGGGAGGCCGCTATAATCCATTCCTAGAATTAATAGAAGAAATACATTAGGCCGAAGTAAAATAATGGTTTTTGGGTTTCTTTGATATCATAATGCATGGAAATATATCGATCACAATACCTATGGAAATATCAATGTGTCAAAATCATTATTGCGCAGCTTTGACAGGATTCTGAATTCTGACAATCATCTATGGAATTCTTATACAAATACAAAGTAAAAAGTGGTAAAAAGTTAGAGGCAAGACGAATATAATAAATTAACTGAATATTTTTTAAAAATTCTCTGTTCAAAGAGAACATATTAATTGGATACTTTAAATTCAAGATTTTAATATTAATTATAAGTGTCAATTATACGAATATCATGCCCGATATAAAGATAACCCCATTGGGAGCGGGTCAGGACGTCGGCAGGAGCTGTATTCTCCTATCGATGGGAGGAAAGAATATAATGTTAGATTGCGGAATGCACATGGGGTACAACGACGAGAGGAGGTTCCCCGATTTCACCTACATCGTCCCCGAGGGGCCCATCACCAGCCAAATAGACTGTGTAATCATATCACATTTTCACTTGGACCATTGCGGCGCTCTCCCCTACATGTCCGAGATGGTCGGATATTCCGGTCCCATATACATGACACACCCTACCAAGGCCATAGCTCCGATTCTTTTGGAAGACATGAGGAAAGTCGCGGTGGAGAGAAAGGGAGAATCTAATTTTTTCACCTCACAAATGATCAAAGATTGCATGAAAAAAGTCACCGCCGTCACCCTTCACCAATCTGTCATGGTGGACAATGAATTGGAAATTAAAGCTTACTACGCCGGTCATGTGTTGGGAGCCGCCATGTTTTGGATCAAAGTCGGATCACAGTCCGTTGTTTATACCGGAGATTACAACATGACACCAGATCGTCACTTAGGTGCTGCGTGGATCGACAAGTGCCGACCTGATTTGTTGATTTCAGAGTCCACGTACGCCACCACTATACGCGACTCCAAAAGATGCCGCGAGAGAGACTTTTTAAAAAAGGTTCACGAGTGTGTCGAAAACGGCGGAAAGGTTTTGATTCCAGTCTTCGCATTGGGGCGAGCTCAGGAGCTCTGTATCCTGCTGGAGACGTATTGGGAACGGATGAATTTGAAGTATCCAGTGTATTTCGCAGTCGGTCTCACGGAAAAGGCCAACAATTATTACAAGATGTTCATCACGTGGACCAATCAAAAGATTCGCAAAACTTTTGTGCAAAGGAATATGTTTGACTTTAAGCACATCAAACCTTTTGATAAATCTTGTATTGACAATTACGGTGCTATGGTGGTGTTTGCCACTCCGGGTATGTTGCACGCCGGACTCTCTCTTTCTATCTTCAAGAAGTGGGCCCCTAACGAGAACAATATGGTCATCATGCCGGGATTCTGTGTACAGGGAACCGTCGGACACAAGATCCTCAACGGTGCCAAGAAAGTAGAGTTTGAGAATGGTCAAGTGGTGGAAGTTAAGATGGCTGTCGAATATATGTCCTTTTCTGCCCACGCTGATGCTAAAGGCATCATGCAACTCATTCAATACTGTGAACCAAAGAATGTTATGTTAGTTCACGGTGAAGCAGAAAAGATGGAATTTTTAATGCGCAAAATCAAGGAAGAGTTCAAGATAAACTGTTATAATCCAGCAAACGGTGAGACTTGTATTATAAACACTCCAGTCAAAATTCCTGTGGACGTGTCGTTGAGGTTGTTAAAAGCCGAAGCAGTCAGATACAACGCCCAGCCTCCAGATCCCAAGAGGAGAAGGATAATGCATGGAGTACTGTGTGTCAAAGACAATAAGCTTTCCGTTATGGATATTGACGAGGTCTGTGAAGAAGCCGGCATCAACCGTCACACAATCAGGTTCACCAGTACAGTAAGAATGGAAGCTCCCGGACCGGCATCTCGGACCGCCCAACGCTTGTTACAGTTGCTGTCTGAACGCCTCCCCGCCTGGACTATTCATCCTACCGACGGTAACATATCTGTGGAATCAGTTCTGATCAAAGTGGAAGGCGATGACGATGTTAACAAAAGTGTTTATGTGTCGTGGACAAATCAGGACGAAGATTTGGGAAGTTATATATTAGGTCTCTTACAATCTGTTTGCCAATAAGTAAAATAGCTGTAGAAATTTATATAATGAACTAGTCAGGAAATACATGGCGATCTGTAACCAATGTAGTCATCGACAAATATCTTGACTTCTTAAGTAATTGTGGATAGTTTACTTTGTAGAATTCCATTTTAATTTAAATTAAAAAATAAAACATACTATTTTATTTTTTAATTTAAATCTTGTCATTTTTCGGAGGGGGATAGCCCCTGAGTCGAGTTGAAAACGCTGTTCGTTATTGCCAAATGCTAATTTTATTTGTATGGGATTTGTTGTTTGTTAACTGAGTCATACAAAAACAGTTTTCAATTAGACTTAGGGGCATGTTTTGCACAGATATCAATCATACAAAAAACTCAACTTTGCACTCTGTACAGTCTACATCATGTTCTTCGATAACTACACATTACACAATATAATTTAAAATTTTAATTGTGTCATAATTACATTGAAAAGTAATATTGGTTAATTATAGAAACCCAAAAGGATATTTTTTATGGCCAGTTTATTCTCTAATAAAATATTCCCTGACTTTTTTACGAGATCTAGATGTGTAATGTTTAGTACAAAACTGATGCTCTTGTGAAAAAAGACAATTTATTGTTTTGATTAAATATATGTAGTAGATGTAATTAAGTATTTCAAGTGCCTGTGTATTTGAATATTTCTTGTGAATAAAACATTAAATATATTTTTTACAAATTGGTTTATTAATTTACACAGTCAACAGAAAAAGAACACCTAGGAGATAATTAATATGTATTGTACAAACAACATAACAAGAACATATTATAATTTAAGTAAAATAATATTAATTGTAATAAAAGGTTTTTTAAAAAAGTTTTGACATAATATAGTTGATACAATTTAGAGCCGAGATACGCGGGCTGCTCACGGAGGTCTGCAGTTCCAATATGAAATTCTTGTTTATAATAAACAGACTGGTCGAAGCAGTCATGTCAGTTGAACCGACCAATTAGCTACATGTAATACTGGAGTGCTAGTGTCCATACAATAAATCACATTTTTTGTGCCGAAGTAGTGTGCGAATGAAGCTGTTGCAAGTGGTATTCTCATCTCTTTCTAAATGCCAATTTGACTATAATTTGGTGTTATCCGAGCTCCTTGTTTTGTTAGTCTGTTTTTGGATACATATAATATTATTTATTTTTATTAATTAAAAGAATAAGATACAACACTACAGCTCTTTTAGATATCACAATGATATATATCCTAACAACATAATTAGTTGTAAAATGATATTCTAATTGAAAAATTACAGGATTTGTAAGTAGTGGTCATCTTGGTTTTAAAGATACATTACACATAAATATTTTATATAATAAATTTTCTAAGCAAAGTCTAAGTTATGACACGTATCTAGAGATAATTATCACTTTGTTTTTGAAAAATGATGTATTATTATTACCTGATAATATGTATACATATATATTTTAAATTTGATAAAATCACTCATTCAATTTTGGAAAATCTTAGCAGTTTTCAATCTGTCGATTGATGCGGCTTCCAAACTGTAGAATTCCATAATAATTATGAAAAATATGAATACATTATATTCTACAAAGAATTTATTCAACTTCTGACGACCGTTTCGGCCTTTTAAGGCCATAATCAACCAGTTGATTATGGCCTTATAAGCTGAAATGGTCGTTGGAAGTTGAATAAATTCTTTGTAGAATATGTGTTCATATTTTTCATAATTATTTGGAAAATCTTATTGTGATTATCAAAATTACTCATATATTTGTACGTAGTTACAGCTCTAGAAAGGAATACCTCCTGACACTATCTATCTCTCTCTCTATTGTCACAGCACAAAAATGAGTTGCTGATTAGCACTCCAGTATTATCTCATTACCTCATTGGAACTGACTGTTCCAAGCAGCTGTACCAACTGCATGATACTCTAGTAGATCAGTTGACGCCGACTGCTTAAAGCAGTCCATGTATCTCGGCTCTTACACATATGCTAAAACAATTAATATATTATTGAGTATATGTTGAAACTTAACTACTGAAATATAGATACATCACAACTTTAAGCACCATTTTAACCATATATAAAAAACAAAGTCAACTATTTATGTACAAATATTATAATGTATTACAATATAAGTTATCTACATCATCACAATAAACAAAAAGAAGAAAAAATGAGCGATCAAATGAGGTAAAGATATACAATTTTCGCATCTTTAATATGCACTGTTTCACACATTTTTTTTAAACAAACATAACATGTTATATTCTTGTATTATTTCAGAAATTCTTTTGTTGTTTCGTCAACATTCTCATTCTCAGAGTTTTCTTTTAATCTCTCTATACGTTTCGTATACTAGCTTCGTCAGATTTTCATCATTCATTATTTTCATGTGTATGATCGAATGCACTTTTAAAAAAAATATCTTTAATTCAGTTTTTTTTTTTTTTTTTTTTTTTTTTTTTTTTTTTTTTTTTTTTTTTTTTTTTTTTTTTTTTTTTTTTTTTTTTTTTTTTTTTTTTTTTTTTTTTTTTAAGGAAGTAACTTTGTGGCGTCATTATAATTTTTATTTTATAATATATATTATAATAATAACTTGGTATACACCACTTTTGAGCACAAATAACTGTCGACCGGTTTCGAGAACGATGTTCTCATCTTCAGGATGACTTACGTACTAAATTAAAAATGAAAATATAGACTTAACCTAAACTAAAGATGTGGGAGGAGTCAATTCAAAAGTAGTGGGGCAAGCGACAACCCGGTGTTTAGGAAACGCAAGATATAAATTATTTATTAATATATTTATTATTTTTTTTTTATTATTATTAATTTAATCTATGTTAATTTATTTGATAGGGAATATATTTAGTAGCGGACTATTAGGAAAATTAATTTGATTGTTTATTATATCCTGGTTATTGTTTATGCTTTTCCTAATTTCTAATATTTCCAAATCAGCTAATTTTAAATTTGAATGTCCTGTATGTAATATCTGTAAACCTGTATTAATGTCAAAATGATGATTAAATTCTATAAGGTGTTCAGCGAATTCTGAAAAATTATTATTTTTCAGACAGCGTAAGTGTTCTTGTGTTCTAATTTGAAAATTTCTATTTGTTTTCCCTATATAAAATTGATTACAGTCATTACAACTTAATTTGTATACTCCCGATTTTTCTAATTTATTTATCTTGTCTTTATTATTAAGTATTATATTTTTCAGTTTATTATTTGTATAGAAGGCTGGTGAAATTGTGTTCGGGATATTCTTTTTTATTAGATTTGATATATCATTGTTAAAAAATAATAAATATAATATCTACAAAAATCAGACAAAAATATCTTTGTCTGATATCCAATGTTGCATTTGATGCACATTTGTGTCTTGTGGCATATCATGGCATATATAATTTTTTACTCCTCTCTAACCCAAGGGGATATTATTATTATTATTATTGGGGGGTGTTCTTATGCACTGCGACCCTTAGGATCTTTTGCGATAACCCAAGGGGATATATTGAGGAGTTATGAATTCGCAATTTTTAAGGTTTTTTTTTTAATTATCAAGTATCATGCTGAGATTGTATACTGAAAGTTTCATCACAATGTATCTGTTTGTGTGTGTGTGCTGTGTGCTATGTACGGCATGTTTATTCTACTTTATCAATCATAGACTTGAGTAGGTATTCAATTATTTTCAAGTTTTGCATATTTGTATATCTAAAACTTGTTTGGACCCCATTAGATTTTAAAGGATATCTGAATTGTAGTAAAAAGGTAAAAAGTTCAAATTGGTAAAAAGGCACATCACTTACATAAAATGACATTGAAGAATTATCAAGTTTTCGTAATAAAATTTTTATATCAAAAATAATTTAACAAACACATTACACGAAAATGATGAATATTTATTATATACAAAATTTGAATAGTTTGTGGAGTAACTTGTTAGTGAGAAGTTTAGCGTTGGCCATAACCCGCTCATTTTATATTGATACTCTTAACATAATTCGATTATTAAAAATAAATAGTCAACTGGTATAATAAATTGCAAAATTTGACAATGGTCTGACTATGTATTAAGATAAAATCCTTACGATCATAGATGGTCCAATATTTTTTACATTATATAGATGCTTTAAACTAGAAAGAAAAAACAAGTTGTATAACAATAATATTAAAAATAAAACATAAAAACTTTTTTAAAATATTTCGTAACTACAAAGCCCTTTGTCAAAGATACATAAAAGAAAGGCAACTGTGGTTTCACTGGATTCACGAATTCAGGCCCACAGGGACAGGAGACCAGAGTACCAGTCAGAATAGGCAAACCACACGGTCTTGCGACCATGAAAATCGTTGTAGGGACGCAATCTAAAACTAATTTTGTTTAACAAAAAATTATCCCGCAGTTAATTTGGCAATTTGAGATTTTAATCTCTGAACTAAGGCAGATAGGGCAAGACTAACTACAAATTGGTAAATTTAACCTTCAAAAGAGGCTTGAAGCCAAGCCAGTTGCATAACAATAAAGACGTCAAAATGACTAAAACTGCTCTGACATAAAGGCATGTTCTAAGTACAAGTACAGTATTGGTTGATACTCAACAATCATGTAAGGTAATTCACATTTATTTTATCTATGCATACAAGAACTTGGCTAATCGCAGTATCAACTTCTTTTGACAAAATATAATACCTACATATTGATTTTTTTATTGACAATCAGAGATGTTTGACGGAAATATATAAGGAATTTCAAAATGAGATTGTGGCTTGAAAAATTGCTTTATGTCAGACATGCTTAAAAATAAAAGCGCATCAAACTATGTGTATAACATTCTTAAAGAATTTTAAGTGATAATGGTTTTAATGAGCCAATGTCAATATAAATAATTATTTGTTCTTAAAACATAATGAGACTAAATTAATGATTTAAATAAAGTTTGTTCGTTGGGCATCAATCTCAGAGTTTTTTGTAGTCACACTTTTATTCAACTCCACCTGTCTGTCCGTAGTGAAATTTTGCAAATGGTCTTCAACTGACTTCCACATCAGTTAGAGCTCTGAAACTTTCAAAAGGTGCATTACCGATGACAATGCATGTTAAAAATGTTACCAGCTTGATTCATTTGATGAAATTGAACAATTTTGTATTTTTTTGTCGGCCTTCGTGGCTCAGTTGGTAAGATATCTGACTGCTGATTCAAGGGTCCCGGGTTCGATTCCCGGTGGAGACACAGTTTTTAATTGTGTTTTCAGTCTGGATCTGTGAGACGATTAATATCATAAGTCTCCAGAATGTGGCAACTTGTTATTGGGTGCGTGTTAAATTAATATTTGACATATTACCTGTTAGTTGCCCGAGAAGCAATATTAAATAAATAAATAAATAAATTGTTAAATTGAAAAATAGGTACGTTGGCAGCAGTCACCCCCTTAGTACAATTTATATAGTTTCACAAAAGATTATGTATGTTCTGTATTTGAATTTGTTTGCTGAATAAAACAACTGCGTTTGAAATGATGTGTTTGATATTGGTAATACGAATATAAAGAATCTACATCTACGGACAGACGTGAAATATTTTTTTATTCTTCATTTCAACGTGAAGATAACTTTGAAAAGTGTGTCCTCAATTTTTTTTTTCATTTTCTTGTTAATAATGAACTAGTGAATTTTATGTACCTACTTAAAATTACAACATCATTTTGTTTATAATATTAAAAAATCAATTACAAAATGTGACGTCTACATTACACTTTCCTTGAAACCAAAGATGCATAAGCGAATTGGAAGGTGACAGAGATGAGAATATAGTTTGATTTACTTCTGATCCTTGTGTCTGTAATCAAGTTAGAACATATTTATAGTTAGTAAGACAATTTGTAAGGGCAAGACCTAATTTCACAGTCTGTGCAGCCTAACCCCTGCCCAGGTTGTGCTATGTATCATCTATTTGATAAAATTTTATATCACACAAATTTATATTTCCTGGTGGTTATACACAAAATGAAGCACTGACATGATATTTTTATTGACAAACTTTTTTAACATCTCAACAGAGACGAAGTTGGGATATTTTAGAAGAACCAGGAACTCGAGGCACCTACAGGGCTTACGACCTGTCATCGGCTGGTTTAACATGATCACTTTATGCACTTGCGCAATGTTCACCAATTATGCCATCTTCGTGAGTTCCCTTATCAATGTAATTCAATTTAAAGTTCCAAATATTTTAATAGTGTGTAACAATTCAAAAAATATTCGATTTATATACACATTGGTACAAGTAGGTCAACAAGCCAAAAATGAAATAATACTTCTGGCGCAGTTCAGGGGTGACATCCTCATTTATAAGGACTGTTGCTTTCATTGTTTACAAATAAACTAATTTCTCAATAGATGGTGTTACAAAAAAGGTTGCTTCGTTACTTCATAGATGGCAATAGTATAACTTCGTATAGCATAATTATTCAAATATATAGAACTTTCAATAATTACATTGATAAGGGAACTCAATAAAGACATAATTGGTGAACGTTGCGCAAGCGCATAAAGTGATCACGTAAACCAGCCAATGACAGGACGTAAGCCCTGTAGGTGCCTCGATTTCTTCTGAAATGGTTCTTCTGAAATATCCCGACTTCGTCTCTATTGAGATGTTAAAGAAGTTTGTTAAAAAAAATATCATTTGACTCCCGAAAGGGAAAAAAATCCAATGTTTGCGTATATGCAATTTGATTCATTGACATGATAATGCGATGAATGAATAACAATGATGCATTTATGAATTGATGTAGAGAACAGGAGGGAGATCGCGATACCACTTCCACGCCGGTGATGCTATAGGACCCATTGGTCCTGTTCAACCCCGGACGCAGCCGCAACGTCGGACAACACAAATATACCCTATCAAGCGAGTACAACCACTACCCCTAAGAGTCCAACCACATTCGTGGAGGCCCGTAAATCATAGCAGGGGTTACCCTCCCGGCAGCTCCACGAACAACAGACTGCCACAGGGAGCCTTCGCCACGCCCGTAGTACTTTCAGTTCTTCGATTTCCACACCATGCGCAGCGTCAGCTGCACCTGTCTCGTCATCAACTCGGGTACCGCCGAGCGGGTCGTGCCGACCAATCATCACGGGGGGCTCCTCCACCCCTTAGTACTCATGTTGGCGAATTTCAGGTACACCACCGGACAGTACTTTCAGTTCTTCGATTTCCATCGCCCGGTGGTGCAGACCTATTCATCGCCATGTTTGATGTTTGATGTAGAGAACAGTTGATTGAATTATGTTTATAAAAAAATATTTACGCCATACAATAAACACACACACACATATACCTACAGCGGACTACTGATTCTTCCCTTCCCCTTTACTTCCTGTCTTCTCTCTGCCTCTTTTAACTTGTAACTACTTTTATTGCCAAATAATGGATAATGTTATTGGCGTTGTAAAAATTTAAATGTTCTCTTATTATTGTAAAATTAGATTAAGCTGCTATATCCAATAAATATATTAGAAAAAATAAAAGAACATCTACGTAACATAATAAACACTAAGATGGGTCAATGGCAGAGTGGTTATTGCATTGGATTGGTTATCCAATGGACGAGAGTTCAAATTCCACCCTGCCCCAACTGATTTCGTTCATCTGTACAAGCATTTATGCTCAAATTCATTCTTTTGAAAAGAAAAACAAAATTAAACATAAAAAGACAGATCTATTTTTAGTATAATAGTCAATAAACGTCAAATCCCATACAAAAAAAAAATTAGCTTGGCAATAACAAACAGTATTTTCAATTTGTTTCAGGGCCAAGATTTTATAAACCAACTAATAAAAAGTGGTAAAAGACAAAATAATACATTAAAACTATTTACCATTAATGGTGGCACCACTCTCTTGCAGTCATTCCTATTGACATGTTCAATATATGCTCTGGCCAAAGCTTTCCTTTCTGCAGAAGATAGACATCGTCGACACGTGGAACATACTCCATCACATGACTCACGACAAGAATCCTTACCACATTCTTCGGACCACACAACTATGTTCTTATCTGATATTCGCATTGCCGTTGTACTGCGATCCCTTGAAAAATAAATACATATGTTATTGTTATATATAAAGACACTGAATAGCAAATAATGTGTTTCATAAGAACAAAGCCACATTTATTTTCTACCCTTTTAAGTTCTGTCACTTAAAATATGCGTAATAAATAAGACAATTTGTTTTTTTTTTTGCCAAATCACAGTTGGGTATGAAAGCTATGTTAGTATTGAAATGAATAAAATTCTAATAATCTGTTAAGACTGCACAGGAACTCAAATGTGATTAGTTGCATTGGCGTTTCCTCATTTACTCAACCAATATGGACATTATCGTCTTGAAATTAAAGACAGGTATAAATTATAGTAAATCTGACAGTTCCGGAATCATAAGATTTTAAAAATTCTCTGTATCTTTCTAACTTCTCTCTAATATAAAAAAAAATTGAAAGTGCACTTGAAATTTGCGGGATTCCCATGTTATCCTTATAATTTGTTAGATGAATAACTATAATTTAGCAAAAATATTAACTAGTCTCTTTCTATGGCTCTGAAATAAAAATCGCATCAGAGATTGGATTTATGACAGGTATTTATTTTATTTTTATTTATTTATCTACGGTATATAACAACCATTTACATAGAAAAGAACAAAAAAATAGCATAAAAAAACATATCATAAACACATCATTTAAGTGCATAAAAAAAAAAAAAATAATCAAGTATAAAGAGAAAAAAAAAATCAACCAAAATGTTCAAAAGAATGACTTATATACAAATACATAGTATAGTAATAAAACAAAAAAAATAAAGCATTACAAAAAAACAAAGTGTATGAAAAGAATAAAACAAAAAATTAAAAATCAATTAAGAAAGTTCACAATACATATCACACATACAAAACATATCTATAGGTAATAAAAATTAAACATATTAAAAACAATTTTGATAATGGAAAAATAAAAAAAAAAAGAGAGAATCGACCAGAAACACAATATAAATGGCTAGGAAAACAATACCGATCTCAGTTTCATTTTATAGGTGTACAAGCTCACATTGAGAACGTCAGCAACAAAGGCATACTCATTACCCAGACGATGGATTCTGGGAAATGGAGAATGCCTATGAGCTTCGGTCCTCATTATATCGCTATGAAATATTGGTGAATGTCTGGTAAATCTGCTGGGTATATGAAACTTAATCAAAGCAAGTAATGAAGGACAGTCAAACTCTGAATATATGATTTTATACAGTACAATCAAGTCCGACATAGTTCTTCTACTAGATAGACATTGTATTATGACGGACATTGGGATCTGGTTTTGTGTGAGCCCATTTGTTTGTTGAGGTAATGATTGTGATTACAGAAAGTTGAGATTGTGTACATATTTAGTGTGGAACGGGAACAATCACCTGGTTCATAATTGTATATAATTGTCAATAAAAATTGTAAACTGCTAGCCCTAGAACAGGATTTCCTAGTTGGGCAGCAGTAATCTACTTATTGTTGTCGTTATATATATGGTGTGATAAAATGTAAATAAATAAATATGAAGTGATCAATGAATGTTTTAGATTTTAAATTTGTGTCTTGATTTTTTGTGTTTTAATTGGTATAATTCATATTGTTGTTTTCATCGTTCCTGTTTCACGCTAGTTAAGTTGTACAAAATGCATGGTGGGGCAAACCCTACTGCTTCTACTTCAGTACGAGAAGTGGGGTAAAACTCGCTAAGAATTCTCAGCGCCTGTGCGGTCTTAACAAGCTATTTGATTTTATAAGTACATAGTAAAGTTCTTCGCTCTTTGGTATTGAATTATTATTTATTAATATTTATGTGGGAATAAAAGGTTAACGATTTTGGATATGGAATGAATGAAGAAAAATATGCATGTATATAGATTTAGAAGAAGCAATGAATATTTGCCAGGATAAGAATTTGAGTTCGGTTCTTTTTGCATACCCTACCAGAGATAGGGTATTAGAAATAATTCATAGCATTTTAATGATAAAAATATCCAAGTCACCTGTCGGCCAAGGTGGAAGTATGTGTGTATCTGGCAACCCCGACCAAAGAAAGCACGCTGAAGAGAACCTGTTCATAGAGCAGTTGGTTGGGTGGATAGTGAGCAGAACTCAAGTTAGGAGACATGTTTGCTTCCAGAGCGTACACCCGAAGATTTTCATCAATCACAAAGTCAAATCTCATCAACTCAAAGAAGTTATCTCCAGATCTGTAGTTCTTCAACTATAATTTAAAAAAATTGGATAACTGTTATTTAATTTTGAAATAAACAATGAGAATATTGTCAAAAAGCAATGGGAAAGCTTATGCTAGGAGAGAAAGTAACGTTTTCTATGAATCATTTATGATTTTTTGATATTCCCTTTCTTATTGAATATAGGTATGAAAAAGGTAAGTCTGGCACTTGGAAGCAGTTGCGTTTACCAGTGTGCATCCTCTTTATAGATGAAAATTACAGATTTAATATAATTTCAATACAATTTTTTCATGTGTTCCGGTAAAATCTTTCTGTTTGCCAAGAAACATTGGTGATTTGTATAGCGCACACCCGGGAAGATATCTGAGTTATATTTTTTTGTTTTATTTCACATCCTACAAATAAATTGATCAAAAATGATCTACTAAGAATTTATTAGACGATCCGGTGGCGGGTTAAACATGGAGTAAGAAGAAAATCTTTGTCTGCTATAAAAAGGACTGAAGCAATTGAAGGGAACTGCAGTCCCTTCTTTAATAGTCCCTTTGATCTCTTCCTTCTTATATAGATATTTTTGTGAACATTTATTTTAATTCCGTTAATAAATTCCTTTGTGAAATGTCAAATAAATAAATATTTATTTATTTATTTAACTTTTTGTAAATATTTATTTATTTAACTTTTTGTACATAAATAAATAAATATTTATTTATTTATTTAACTTTTTGTACATATTTATTTATTTAATTTTTTGTAAATATTTATTTACTTAACTTTTTGTACATATTTATTTATTTAACTTATTGTACATAAAAAATAAATATTTATTTATTTATTTACCTTTTTGTACATAAATAAATAATTTTTTATTTATTTATTTAACTTTTTGTACATAAATAAATAATTTTTTATTTATTTATTTAACTTTTTGTACATAGATAAATAAATTTTTATTTATTTATTTAACTTTTTGTACATAAATAAATAATTTTTTATTTATTTATTTAACTTTTTGTACATAAATAAATATCTATTTATTTATTAAACTTTTTGTACATAAATAAATAAATATTTGTTTATTTAACTTTTAGTACTTACATAAATAAATAAATATTTATTTATTACTGAACAGACTGAGGACGGGCGTTGCGAGAACGTTGGGTAACCTGTCTACATGGTGCTTCCTGCAACAGGGAATACCAACGACATGTGACTGTGGACAACAGCAGACCACCGCACATCTGTGGCCCCTCAAGTCCAGTCAACTGCACTATGCATGATCTTATGGTGGGCAATTATTGTTCTATCGACGTTGCTCCATAGGCACTGGCAGAAGATTGTATAAATGCATTGCTGACATGATAGAAGAAGATATAAACAAATATAATGCACACTGGCGGGCTTCTTGCCATTAGGCGATTTCTTCAAACCAAATCTAAATAAATAAAAATTTAGAAACCTTCCCGGATGTGTGCTGTTCAAATCGCCAAGTTTCAATGTAATCAGATGGATGGTATAAGAGCACATCAAGGACATACAAAGATACAAATGATATTAAAATTTGCACCTATAAAAAGTGGTAAACACAACCACTCCCAGGTGCCAAACTTACCTTTTTCATACCAATATTCAATAAGAAAGAAGATATAAAAAAAAACAGTCATACATTTTTACTCTCCACACTACGGAATAGCGGAGAGTCATGATTTCACAATTTTTCATATTATGTATGTTGGCAGAGTATTTTTATTTATACTAGTTTCGAAGTACATATGCCCTTTCATCAGGGCTCACTAATACTACATAAATAATATACAAAAACTATACAAGATTCATTAATCCCTCAATTGAGGTAAGGTATTATGCTAGAGTTCATAATAATTAATTATTTATACAAAACTTAATAGTATTAAATGTTAAGTGTGTATTTCTTAAAATGGTTGATGTGGCTTTTAATATTATTATTATGAAAATATGATTTGTAAAAATAGACGTACCCCTGCAATAATCAAATGCTCTTTTTCTTGAAATAGTTCTGTTATAAAATCCTCAATTTGTGTCCAAATTATTGATGGATCTTTGCCCTGTAAAATATAAAATAAAATTATGATATAAAATTTGTAAACAAAAGTTGCCAAGTGCAAACTAAACAAATAAATTGACATTTGAAAAATCAACATTAAGTAGTAGTTTTTATGATATTGCTTTGTATTAGTAGACAAGGTAGTTTTCTATATATTTAGATTATGTAGTTGAAAAGGTCCAAGGACAAAACCTTGTAAGGCACGAGGCGAAATGGCTCTCGTAATATTAGGAATAAAATAGTTCTACCTATATAATGAAGTATGTGTGAGCTTACTTGTTTTCTAACGTAGGCTTCAAAAGAGTCCCTCATTCCATACCCCATGGCTGTGTAAAGAGAGGCAAGAGACGGCACTTCCCATGTTGGTAGATAGTCATCACCGATAACATACTTGTCTAAATCTTTGGGGTCAAATGGATAATACTTTGATGGACAATATCTGAAAATATATAATAAGTACATAAATAAAGACAACCCAGAAACATACAAGTGATAAAGAAACTCTTCTTGAATAAACATATCATTACTTTATACTTAGTTTTTCGTGTAGAAACTGTTGGGACAATAAACATAACCTATTAAAATTTCTCCGAACGAGAAAGATAATTTGATAACAGGAAAATGATGATGTCAGCATTTACTTATTACTTGTATAGGTCCATGAGGTAGGCATGGATACAAAAGAGAAATGCAATTGTGGTTTCACTGGATTCACAAATCCAGGCTCACGAGCACAGGCGACCAGAATACCAGTCAGAATAGGCGAACCACATGGGCTTGTGACCATGTATGCGGGCTTAATGAACCCCTTTATGACTCGAGTCACGCTCACCACTCACCCACCAACCTCCGACTGATACTCCCCTTTGCAACCAAATCCAATACGATGCGGACAATACTGCTTTTAACACCCTATCCAGAAGTTCTTTTATTTTACCCCTAGGGAGACCTAGGTCCTTAAAGAAGAATATAAAGACTTTGCGAGCAGGCCTCTCGCCCCCCTATCTTTACAGCGTATATATTTGTACTGTTTTATCTACCAGTTCCTCGTACTTGTTTAGCTTGTATTGGTGGTTTTTTGGAATATTTGTGTCTCATGTCCCAAATAACTCTTTTCAATGAAAGAGTATATTGTCAAATCAGCCCTAAGAGATGAGATGCAGATCTCCTTTGGAAGGGTATATCTCTCTGCTCTCGTATCCATTGTGATATTCCAAATTATTGATGATAATTTTTTTGTTGTAGGTCTGAATTTTTGTATCGGTATAATTAAACATCCCGAAACTAATGAAGTGCTTATAAAATATATATGAAGTAGATTTTTACTATAAATAATATATATTTGAAAATTGTATATGATTTAAAAATAGATTTATTAATTTATTTCTTTGTCTTTGTTGAAATTCAACAAATATAAATAAGTGATGTTTTTGATTTAAAAATTAAATAGCCTTAAGGACATAAAACATACATTGATTGATGAATCAAACAGGCAAATCTGTATTCAAACATAAATAAAACATGAGATTAATTCATTTAAATACAGACCTTAGAAGTAAGAACAACTTACCTGAATAAAACATCTCCTTTATATATATACACTCGCAACGGATCAACAGAAGTCAATATAGTATAAACACCAATATCAAACTTGTGACCATCGACAAGAAAAGGTTTTTGAATATATTCTTGAACAAAGTTGCCCTCTTTATTTGTGTCAATCTCATCAATTCCTTTCAGTTCTACCCCTCTATGCTGATTGTCTTTGAGAACAAAAAGCGCATCTGGTTTTGATTTTGCATATTCCAACAGTTTCTCTCTGTCCTCTGGAATTTTAAAAGCTTTTGGAATGTATTTCGACGTGGACGTAGCAAAGTCGACTTTATTTGTTATATAACCAGTACCGGGAAAATGATTGACAAGCTGGTTCGATCTCAGATTTTTTATGTGAGGATACAGAACTCTAAACGGATAGTCATGAGACCATAGCAAATCCCAATCGGATGAATTAGAGCCGTGTTCCAAACCTATTCTGTCCAGTACAAGGTGTACATGTTTCATTATTCCAGTTTTGCTCTCAACATTTGAATGTTGGCTGTAAACCCAATATATCGGACGCTTCTCTGGTATTCGTTTGACAACACTTTGACACGACGAATTTTCAACTCTTTCTGTGAAACTTTTCGCAAATAATACACTAACGAGTAAAGTAAAAATTGAAAGAATAACATGTACGGTGATTTGTTTTCTTTGGTTATTGTTTGATACTTCGTCTTTATTTTTGGTTTTGACATCCTGCAATAATATAATAGCAAAAATAGTAAAAAAAAAGTTGTGCAATAAATATATTGATGAAGATTAAAAGATTCAATTAAATATTAAAACTTACTGTCATAGTTGATTTATTCATCTTGATTCATTGATAAATCACCAATAAAACATAATTTAAGGTGCGTATTGCTACTGTCCAGGTAAATATAACCTACAAAATATACGAAAATCCCGTTATGACAACAATCAAGTTTCAAAGTGTAGGTAAGGTAAACAAAATATATTACACTGTCATTGGTTACGAAAATACGAATGAAGTTTGTCTGATTGAAAATCAGCGGGAAAATTCAAATTTTCAAAAACTTATTTTTTAAATTTGTTGCAAATACTCAAGTAGGTATTTTTATAAACATACTCGTTACATTTGAAGTTTCGTTGTGATTTTTTTAAAGGAAGATTTGTTTGAGTTTGTCTTGTTTAAGGGAGCATATAAACCTAAGTACCCCAATTTGAAATAAATTTCCTCAAATATATTTTCAGGAACAGTGTTCCTAAAAAATACCATAGGTATTTTCAGCATTTCTCTAGTGAATGTTCGTCACACATTTTTAAAATTCAGCACAAAGTACCCTAAAAAATTTGAATAATATCTTTTTTTACGGCATTTTTTTTTAATTTGTTTGTTCTTAAAATACAAAAAAATCAACAGGTTTTGGGTTTTCAATAATTTAAATCACGTAGGTATAAACCCTTACTAACACGTAACTTCATAGTTCATCATGTGGTATTAATATATCATGTTTTTATTTCTTTATGTAGCTTCTCGGGAATCGAACAGTACTATGTTAAATAATTGTTTAACACGCACTCAATAACAAGTTGCCACATTCTGGAGACCAACGATATTAATTGTCTCACAGATCCAGACTGAAAACACACACTCAAAAAATGTAGTTGTTAAAAATAAATGATTTACTGGTAATAATAACCAAGCTACTTTGTTAGTATAGTAGCAATAAATTAAAATTGTGTCTTCACCGCGGGAATCGAACCCGGGACCCTTGGATCAGAAGTTAGATAACCTAATCTAACCAACTGAGCCATGATAGCCGACAATTACTAGATTTAGCATTATATGCCCTATTAAAGGGCTGAAGGACAATAAGTCCGCAATCTTTTGTTACACAATAAAATATTATTACTTACATATTTTTGGATGATATTATTATATTACACAAATTTTCAACGATTTTGAAGACAAAATCTTTTCAATAACACTAAATATGGGCATTCATCATTAGAAAAAAATGCGTTAAGAGGCTATAGTAGGCTATATAGTATATTATTTTGAAAATAATTTCCCCAGTACCCACAAAAGATACGTCTTTGAAATAAGGAACAGTTTGTATTTACATCTTTATTCTATTGCATGAGTTTTTTGAATTTTGAATTTGTTTAATACTTTTCTTGTAAAATTAGTTTTAGTAAAACCCTTTATTTTTTTATTGTAAGTAACTAAAAAACTACAAGGCGTGTGAAGTAGATATTTACTGCAATCGAAAGAGAATATTAAAATCTACCGGCTGAGTTTTTTATCATTACAATATTGTAATAACTATTCTTGCTATTTAAAAAAAACATCTAAATTTTACCATTTTTGCAAGATAAAATGTTGTATATCACATATCAGGTGATATACAATATTTTTTCGTGTTTCATACAATAGAAGGTAATTTAGTGTGCGTTTTTGCGTACACCCGTATACCCAGGGTATACTAGGACCTTAATAAGGGATTTAAATGAAATATGATAATGATATTAAGTAATTCTTTATTTAAGAGCATTATTTGTTGGATTATATTTTGGCATTAGAAGAAACTTATCTACCAGCCAATAACGTATGGATGTTGGACATATTTTAAATAGACTGTAGTAAAATGCGTATCTCCAAGATTGATTTTTATAAACATTCCGAGGTTTTTCGTCCAACAATGCTGAGATGAACATTTTTTCTAGATCAGAGTCAAGAAGTTGATCCGGTGCTTTTGTACTGCCATTACCTATTGAGGAAATATACGAAACAAATCTCTGGAAATATTCCTCGTAGAAGAGCCGTTGTTCTGAGTTAAAAGATGATTTCATCTCAGCTATATATTTAGCTTGTTGAGTTAGAATATTGGTAGAAGCCACCATTCCACCTGGAAATAACAATAAAAAACAACTATTTTATACTAGTTGCATGTAACACATGAGATCCAACTGTCGATAGCGATAGTACGTATAGCTGAAGAAGTACCAAACTATAAACCCATAAATACAATTTATTTAATATTTTAAGATATTTGGTTTTCTATACAACACATGTACCTAGGTATGTATGTATGTCAAGATAGGATAGTATGGAGGTCAGTCTTTTTTTCCTACCCGGAATATGAAAACAGCATGATGGTATATATTGTATGTTTGGAGATGAAGTATCAAACTATTAAGTCTTCTTTGATATTGTGTATAGGTGACTACCATACAAATTGTATGAAGCGATGTCGTCACTAAATTCAATTTTTATAAAAATTGTTAAAAAAAATTGAGATGTACTACTACAATGTTGATATTTTTTATAGAAAATTAAATTATCTAGCTGGGGTGTTTCGGCTTTTTTCGATATTTAAAAAAAATTGAAATATAGGCAGTTAAACACACAAATTTATCATAAAAAAAATATTTTTCTTAATAAAAAATGTTTGAGAAACCCTGGAATTTAAAAAAAACTTATTTGAGATTTTATATTTTTCTATGTTCATACCAATTTTCAGCGTTCTAGCTTTTATGGTTTCTGAGATATATGGAAAAATAAAGTAAAAATTCAAAAGTTGAATTTTTAACCCCTGACTGAAACAAAAATTCACAATTCTGATTATAAAAGTTTTGTAGGCCTATAACTGTATATATATTCTGAAAATTTGGGCTCTGTAAATTGAGCGGATCTCAAGAACGAATCGACAGTTGGATAACGATAATAATATTTAAATATTGACAGCTTTTTGTAAAATTTTTACTTCATTTTCTATAGCAATATTTTTTTGCATCTTTTATTTTATTTATTTAACATCCTTTTTTAATAATGTTATAAATAAATTTATAAAATACATAATATACTATGGTAAAATTGTTGCATTACCTCATCAAAATTATTAAGAGCTTGTGCTTGATGAGAGAATCATTTGATATAAGATACATACATACATACATACCATCACGCCATGTCCCTTACGGGGTAGGCAGAGAGAACCGAACGCCATATCTTTCTATCCTGGCACACATTCATCGCCTCGTCAACATTCATGCATCGTCTCATACATGTTCGTCTATTGTACATGCTTCTAACATTTCCTTCTTTCAGAATATCGTTCACATGGTCGTGCCATCCCTTTCTTGGGCGGCCCCGGCCTCTCAATCCATTCCTATCCGCATTGTATATTTTCTTCGTCAGGCGTTCCTCATTCATTCTACCCATGTGGCCAAACCATCTCAGTGTGTTCACTTTCATTCTATTAATGATATCTTTCTTCATCTTACATTCTTTCCTTATGTTCTCATTTGATATAAGATAATACAATAAATACCTACATAGTTATACAACGGTGAAAAAAATTAATAAATATAAGTGCATAAAAAAAAACAATAGAAAATGGGCAATTCGAAATAATTTTGGTCATACATAATTACATACAGTACCAGTTCACGCCATGTCCCTCGTGGAGTAGGCAGAGAGAACCGAACGCCACTTATTTCTTTCTTGACACACATTCATCGTCTCGTCGACATTCATACATCGTCTTATACATGTTCGTCTGTTATTCATGCTTCTAACATTTCCGTCTTTCAAAATACCGTTCACATTAAAAATATGTGTTGTAAATACAACGTACAGTACAAATAAATCAATGTTCGAAAAACAAAATTCCAGTTATTTACTGAAACAAACCGATATTAGGTACCTATAGTAAGTATATCCATTTTGCAAATCCAAAATTGGAAAATACAGGCTATACGGAAAGGCAATATGAATGGGAGAGGCTTTTGGGTTCAGCCAAGCCTCACCCAGGGCTGTCTAGCTTATGAGTAATGATATTTTCGCAAATTGATATTTGGTACAAATATATTTTTTGTTTTAACCACTGTGAATACTTGGTGTCTAACCGGTTTTCGGAGCTGACCGCTCCCTCCTCAGGACAGACGAGTATAAGTCTGTCCTGAGGAGGGAGCGGTCAGCTCCGAAAACCGGTTAGACACCAAGTATTCACAGTGGTTAAAACAAAAAATATATTTGTACCAAATATCAATTTGCGAAAATATTTAAAATGTGCCACAAAGTTATAGCAACGTATGAAGAAAAAATATGATTAATGAATTTGTTTAAACCGTTTTTTATTTATTTATAACTTCAAGGTAGGTATGTATAATTTGTACACTGGCAGGTTTATTGCTAGTTGATGAAAATATACAATACAGTACTATATGGCAATAAGGTAAATGATATGACAAAAAATAAAAACAAAAATAACAGAAGAAAAGTAAAAAAGAAAAAGGCAACAAAAGTTTGAATATAAATAAGAACAGTTCATAGCAATGATAGTAAAACAAAATGATCAGATGAAATCAGGTATTATCAGATAGTTATAATTGCTTATGATAAAAGACGTTGAAAAAAATTCAATACTTAATATTTTAGTGTCACAATATACCTAATTAAATAGTCAATTCTTTGTTTGAAGCATAACATTCGGTAAGTTTCTGAAATAATCAAAATCCAGATATTATAATGATTAGTTTCACAAAAACTAAAACAAAGATATTTTTCTGATATTCTAATTGTTGTCAATATTGTACTTCTGTTTGATGCTCATTTGCTTTATGTGTTATACGAATGGAAAAGATTAATGTTTTGAATGGATTGAAGTAATTTAAATGCTCTACAATATTATTTTGGCTTATAGGGAGATTTTAATAACGATTTTATTTATAAAGTTACGCTAATCGTTTTCCAATATTGTTTATATTGCATTGAAAGATTATTAATTGGTATTTATGAAAAATTCCAATAATCGACATAAAACTGTTGAAATTTTATGATAATCTACAACATGAAATGCATACTTTAATATTCTTCTTGTATTGAAACTGCGAATTAGTTGACATTTCCTTAAATTTAAATATTACCAGGTATATAATTGACTACGTGTACTCCATAGTATCTAAGTTCCATTCTGATAGCTTCTGTCCATCCTTTGAGAGCCGACTTCGAAGCTGAGTATGGACCCATGGTTCTGAGTGGTTGGAGACCGCAGTGACTTGAAACTGTGACAAGTCTAGGAGCTTCCCCCGCCCCGGCTGCTCCGCGCAGAAACCCAAGAAGTGACTGAGACACTCTCCATGTTCCGAGCACATTGACCATCAGCTGCTCTTCCAACATCCTTGTTGTTTGCCACTCAAAGTCTCCTATTGCCATCACACCGGCGTTATTTACAACGGCGTGTAAAACTAGAATGCAACAGTATTAGAAGGTATAAAATATTATATCTAGTGTCCAACCGAACAGTAGGCTTCGGCCACCATCGGTTTCGACTTATTTTTGGCCGAAGCCGAACTAAAAACAGTTAAAATTGGATAAGTCATTGTTTTATCAGCTAAACCTGCTAGGCTACTCATGAAGTTGATTAACATAAGATTTAGATATTTTTTAACAGATTTTTAATTATCTCAATAGAGACGAAGTTGGAATATTTACTGTAGGAGAACCGGGAAATCAAGGCACCTACAGGGCTTACGACCTGTCATCGGCTGGTTTACGTGATCACTTTATGCGCTTGCGCAACGTTCACCAATTATGCCTTTTTAATGAGATCCCTATCAATTCAATTTTGAAAGTTCTATATATATATTGTAATACTGAAATTCTTTTCGCTTGAAAATAAGGAATTTTTACTACAGCCATCTATGTGTGAAATTATGAACAACATTCTTATTAATTTTATTTATTTTTGTTGTAACGCCATCTATTGAGAGAATTATTTTTTTTTATAAGATTTAGACTTTTTGAATTAAAAATTAATTAATCAATTTATACAAAAATTTATGATAATTCCATGCTATTTTTTATGGTTCAATGTAGATATAGGTTAAGATTACATTATACTCGAGTACTGATTTATAAATTTTAAAGATTAATACGTGTTATGGGTTGCCACCCTGGTCGATCTGTTACGTAATAAATTATTTTATATCATTTCAATAAAAAAACTCATTCAAATTATTTTATTACTTCTGCATAAAATATCAATGGTTCCTTCATTGTAGCATCGATATTTTTTTATAATTTTTATACTGTATAATTATTTATGTCGTCTGTATATTCATTCGGACATTTGGACTCAATTTTTTTGAACAAGACACATTTTTTTCAAGCAAGGTCCCCATGTTATAGTTAATAGTTATCGCCAAACATCTAGAAATTATTCGACGTGGAAGGGGGCGGTTCGCGCACAGACGTGATAAAACCAACCAAGCAAAAACTTAAATTTGACTTCTGCGCTCCCGCGTGATTTTTCTAGATGTTTAGCGATAACTATATCATTTAATTTAAATTATTAACCAGGATTTTTTACAAACAAATGGTTATTCAGGTATGCACCAGAATTTTCCCTAACAAATATTGCTGCACTTAGCTATCCCTTGGAATTGATGGAATCTAAAATCTCTTGCTAAAGAGTCCTTTACAATTTTCTAAGATACCTCATGTAATACCAGCCTGAGTCTTTGGTAACTTACTTTTACTAGGATTTTTTCTTAGGAGATCCTGAACGTAGTTTTTCATGGAATCTACGCTATCCTGCTTAGTGACATCTAGTTCCAGGAGATGCAGTAGTTTTGTGTCTGGATCAAGAGATCTCAGTCTCCTTCCTCCTTCTCCGTCTGGTCCCCTCAACAGTCCTCCAACCACGGTAAGCCCCAGTCTCCTGGCGACTCTGGCCATCATGAAGCCCAGACCGCTGTCGCAGCCAGTCACGACCACCACCAGTCTGGAATCTGGGACTATCGTACTCCGCTGCCATAATTCTAGGGTCTTCTTAAGATACTTCAACATTTCTGTTTTGAAGGAGATCATATTTTTAAGTATTAGTGGTGATGAATAATAGTCTTGCAGTCTTGATCTTGTGAGACTTGCAAGACGAAGACCGCGTGTGTCGCTGCAAGACCAAGACCAGGGGTTCAATACCTAGTCTTTGCAAGACCTAATTCATGATTTTTGGGGTCTCAATTTTTTTTATAAACTATTTAATTTTAATTAATCAGTAATTAAATAGGTACGCACAATCGAAATTGTTCTATAAATCGGCGTTTTTCGTCATATTTCATTGAACTACTAAATTTTAAAATTAATTAATTAATTTATTTATTTAATCATTTACGGCATATATTGCCCTTTACAAACATACATAAAAAACATACATCGAAAACAAAATCACAGAATAAAATACAGTAATAAACTTACGTAAAAAAAGAAAAAACTTATCAAAAATTATAAAAAAAGAAATAATTATAATCAATAACATAACTGAATTAATATATCTTCTTTCCTTTCCATTAAATTGTGTAAAAGTAACGAAAACTGTATACTCAACACCAGTTTATTATGTTTCTATGTACCTACTTATGTATATTTTGATTAGGTGTAAAAAATAAGTACATTTTTTTACACCTAGTATAAACAAAAGAATATACCTAAACAATAATTAAAAAAATAACAAAATATTACAATATCCATTGACACAAAACAAAGGAAGCACACAATGGCCTTATAAGCCGAAACGATCGTCGGGAGACTAAATAAAAACATTGTGTAATATAATTACGTGTTCTTTTTTTCTAAATAATCAAATGATTTCCCTCCTTCTACTTTCCCAATCCTTTTTTTTGCTATGAAGACTTTTTGTTTTTATTTTATTTTTATCTTGGTGTAAGTATTTTTCCTATCTTTATTTTTGTTATCAATCTTTTTGTTGTTGTAGGTACATAATATTATAATAATGTTGTCTCACTTATCTCATTTGGTTGATTGGAAGAAATTGCCCAATGGCAATGCTCGCCAGTGTGCATTATATTTTTTATATTATAAAGTACCAAAAATAAATTAATAAGTATATAAAATGAAGAAAAAAAAATTAAATGAAAATTACCTGTCATGTGCAGCTGATTTAAGTATTATCACTTAAGGAATTTATATTGTTTTACAATACAAAATATTGTTATCAACACAAGTAATGTTCACTACAGCTAAACTAGAAATGTTAATGTTACACTGGATAGATGTCTGCATGTTGTACCTAAGTTTGCTCATCAGCATTATTGATAAGATGCTAATGTAAGCATTCTAACTTCAGTACAATCAATCACAGAACACACTAATATATCGCGGGCGTCAAGTCAGAGGGGCGTACAAACGAAATGACTACTTTACAGGGAGAAATTTTTTTTTTTATTTCTGTAACGGTTTAATTTATCCATGTAGAGTTTTTTTGGAAAATTTACCAAAAATGAAGCCTCATCGAGGAGTATTACCTAAATTTTAATAACTAGTGAATTTCTTATATACTTTGCACATACGCCCAAGGCCGTAGACAGAAAATAATTTCGGGGGGGGGTTTATCTTCGTGGAAAAAAATAAAACAAGTAAAAAAAAAGTAAAGTAGTAAAAAAAAAAGAATTACGCGTCGTGGAAAAATAAGAACATCTAAAAATCTAATGTATGTGCGAGCATGTACCAGTATAACTGACGCAGTGTCACGCCAAAAAAATGTGAAAAAAATGCTGAATTATTAAATATATTTCAATAATTATTTTTTTCATACAAAATTTTGAAATGGGTGCATCGTAACAACAGAGTGAAAAGGGTGCACCGTATGTAACTGCAGTCTCATTGTTACTTACTAAAGAAATATCTTCTTTTTTTCATTTCGGGGGGGGGGGTTACTGGCTACGGCCTTGCACACGCCCCTCTGGCTCGTCAATGTTTCTAGATATGGACTCGATTTTTAAATGCAAAAGTCATAATTATTGTGGGGCGTAAAAACAAATTTTCTATAAAGCTACGAATCATAGAGAAAAAATTATGTAGCTTAATTATGAGACGTATTTAAACGTTTTGATAGCGAAATTGAGACAATTAGTTCAAAGTTTCTGCCATTTTGAATGTTTGTAGGTACGCCCTTCTGGCTTGGCATGTTTCTATGGCATCATCAAATTCATTGAATGGTCGTATCATGTTATTTTCTTTTTTCAATAATTTTTATTCAGACATTTTTTTTTTTAAATATCTGTTTAATGTTCGGCGTATGCAGATTCGCCCATATTTCACAAAGATGTCGGTTAAGTCTTCGGTGTATGTTCATACGCCCTTCTGGCTCGACAAATTCGGCCCTCGTATAGCATACGCCCAAAATTATTTTTTGAAATATCTCGATAGCGATATACACGATAATACTGGAAATAAAAAAAACACTAAGTACCAAAATTCTTGTACTTTGCTGCCCAGAATAAATTGTTGCTGTCGATTGCGGGCATATTTATTTATTTATTTAATAAACAGAGACACCAACAGAACACTGAACAATACAAACAAATAAATCATAAAACATAAACATAGAATCTCTAGTGCTCCAATAACAGGTGAGTACACAGAGACGGCATCTCATAGGAAATATGATGATACCGAAATGTAATAAGACGCATGCCCAACATCACTATAAATACCTACCTGGGTATACAATATTTTAACAAACTACCTGCCATTATTAAAATCTAGTGAGTACACAGAGACGGCATCTCATAGGAAATATGATGATACCGAAATGTAATAAGACGCATGCCCAACATCACTATAAATACCTACCTGGGTATACAATATTTTAACAAACTACCTGCCATTATTAAAATCTAGTGAGTACACAGAGACGGCATCTCATAGGAAATATGATGATACCGAAATGTAATAAGACGCATGCCCAACATCACTATAAATACCTACCTGGGTATACAATATTTTAACAAACTACCTGCCATTATTAAAATCTAGTGAGTACACAGAGACGGCATCTCATAGGAAATATGATGATACCGAAATGTAATAAGACGCATGCCCAACATCACTATAAATACCTACCTGGGTATACAATATTTTAACAAACTACCTGCCATTATTAAAATCTAGTGAGTACACAGAGACGGCATCTCATAGGAAATATGATGATACCGAAATGTAATAAGACGCATGCCCAACATCACTATAAATACCTACCTGGGTATACAATATTTTAACAAACTACCTGCCATTATTAAAATCTAGTGAGTACACAGAGACGGCATCTCATAGGAAATATGATGATACCGAAATGTAATAAGACGCATGCCCAACATCACTATAAATACCTACCTGGGTATACAATATTTTAACAAACTACCTGCCATTATTAAAATCTAGTGAGTACACAGAGACGGCATCTCATAGGAAATATGATGATACCGAAATGTAATAAGACGCATGCCCAACATCACTATAAATACCTACCTGGGTATACAATATTTTAACAAACTACCTGCCATTATTAAAATCTAGTGAGTACACAGAGACGGCATCTCATAGGAAATATGATGATACCGAAATGTAATAAGACGCATGCCCAACATCACTATAAATACCTACCTGGGTATACAATATTTTAACAAACTACCTGCCATTATTAAAATCTAGTGAGTACACAGAGACGGCATCTCATAGGAAATATGATGATACCGAAATGTAATAAGACGCATGCCCAACATCACTATAAATACCTACCTGGGTATACAATATTTTAACAAACTACCTGACATTATTAAAATCTAGTGAGTACACAGAGACGGCATCTCATAGGAAATATGATGATACCGAAATGTAATAAGACGCATGCCCAACATCACTATAAATACCTGGGTATACAATATTTTAACAAACTACCTGCCATTATTAAAAAAACACAAAAATTTTATGACTTTATAAGAAAAATCAAATCTTTAAAATAACAATAAATTTTTATCTATTCCTTTTATCATATTCATTATGTATATATTTATGTGTGTGTATATGTGTATATGTGTGTATGTGTATGTGTATGTATATGTGTGTATGTATGTGTATGTATGTGTGTATGTATGTATGTATATGTGTGTATATGTATATGTGTATTTTTTTCTCCTTTTTAAATAAAATTGGTTTGTATTCTATATTCACTAATCAAAATAAAAAAAAATAAACTTGTATGTATTAGCTGTAAGTTATCCTGGTAGAAGAATGTCCAATTTTCCTTCCATATCTTTGCAGTTATCTGGATTTAAACTTTTTTCTTCTTCTTCTTCGTGTATTTAGTTATTTTACCTTTGAAGGTGGAGTATCCTGGGAAAAGAAGACGGTCCTTACATCTCTTCGCGGTTCTTCCAGGATGGTTTCTGGATTTAAACTTTTCTTAAGCGACTGAAGGGACGGGATGTAATGAAGGGAAGGGAGGCACTAATGGGCCAGAAGGGACGGGAGGTATAAAAGGGCCTGAAGGGACGGGAGGTACTGAAGGGCCTGATGGGAAGGGACGTGATGAGGGATTGAAGGGACGGGAGGAACTGAAGGGCCTGAAGGGACGGGAGGTACTGAAGGGTCTGAAGCGACGGGTCCTGGAGTCTAATTCTTTTTCTTCTTAATTTTATGTAGACCTTTAGGACAGTTTTTATACAAACTATTTCCTATAGATTAATCTTCTTCTTCTTTTATGAAGACCTTTTGGTCAGGTGATCTATTTCCAATAGTCAAATTCTTCTATTTTATGTATTTTTTCTTATTTTATGTAGACCATTGAGAATTTTTATACAAACTATTTCTTATAGTCTTATACTTATTCTTCTCTTTTTTTTTAGACTTAAGTCTCATAGTCTATTGTGCAGAAATATTATTAACGATATGCACACTTGATGAAAATACATATGTAAAAACGAATGGGATGTGGGATGTGACGATGTAACCTGCACTAGAATCTTTTCAATACTTTTGTTTAATCAAATTTAAACCATTTATATCATCCTATTTTGAATAATTTTCAACACCTACATATTTGATTGTTGACAATATTTAAAGAATGGGGGTTGTGGCCATTACTGAACTCTTCACAACGTTTATATTCAAATTATTTACCATAGTTTATGTCTTCTTCTTCTTCTTCGTTAATGTAGACTTTTATGTCAATTTTAAGTTTATCTATCTAATTGTGCAAAAATATATTGCACACTTGATGAAAAATATAAAAACGAATGGGATGTGACCAACACTAAATCTTTTCAGTACATTTGTTTAATCAAATTTTAACCACATCCCAACATCCAAAATTGCTAAATTTTCAATAGGTACATATTACAATTTGTTTTCAATGATAATATTTAAAAATGGGGGTTGTGGCCAAACCAATCTCTTTACAACGTTGATAAACAGTCATATTTAAAACCATTTCGCATAGTCCATGTGTGCAGAAATTGTATATTATACTTCATTCACACTTTATAGCAATATATAAAAAATAATGGGTTGTGGCCATCACTTGAACATTTTACAATCAAATTCAATCATATTTTAAACCACTTTTCATAGTCCGATTTTGCAAAATAATTGGGTGACAATATTATAAAAACGATTGCTTTTTCCTTCACAATTTTACATACTTGGCCAACGGCGGAACATAAAAGAATAAAAATGTATGAATATTCCAACTGTCGATTTGTTCAGGAGAACTTTGTTCTCTTAACATATCGACAATGTATCAAGCCAGAATACGCGAGAATTGTATGGAGAGGTCTACTTTTTTCACGGCTTTTCCAACTTTGAAGTCAAAAAACACCAACTTAGAGGCTTCGCAGCATATATGTTCCATACACGGATTTACTCAGAATTCGGAGTAGAACATTTCGTGTGTCTGTGTGTGTGTGTGTCTGTGTGTGTGTGTGTGTGTGTGTCTGTGTGTCCGTCCCCCCCTTATAACTTTTGATCCGCTCAATTTACAGAGCCTAAAATTTCAGAATATATAAACAGTTACAGGCCTACAAAACTTTTATACTCGGAATTTTGAATTTTTGTTTCAGTCAGGGGTTATCAACTTTTGAATTTTTATTTTATTTTTCCATATATCTCTGAAACCATAAACGGTAGAACGCTGAAAATTGGTACAAACATAGACAAATACAAAATCTCAAATTAGTTTTTTCAAAAAAATTCCAGGGTTTCTCAAACATTTTTTATTAAGAAAAATATTTTTTTTATGATAAATTTATGAGTTTAACTGCCTATATTTCCAAAACTTTTACAATTATCGAAAAAAGCCGAAACACCCCAACTAGATAATTTAATTTTCTATAAAAAATATTAACATTGTAGTAGAAGATCTCAATTTTTTTTTAACAATTTTTTTAAAAATTGAATTTAGTGACGACATCGCTTCATACATTTTGTATGGCAGTCGCCTATACACAATATGTAAGAAGACTTAATAGTTTGATACTTCATCTCCAAACATACATACATACCATCATGCTATTTGCATATTCTGGGTAGGAAAAAGGATCTTCCTCCATACTATCCTATCTTGACATACATACCTACATATGTTGTATAGAAAACAAAATATATGAAAATATTCAATAATTTGTATCTATGGGTTTATAGTTTGGTACAATTTCTTCAACTATACATACTATCGCTATCGACAGTTGGATCTCATGTGTTACATGCAACTAGTCTATGAGCTAATCATTTTAAAATTTTAAAATAGGAAGCAATAAATTGAGATGTGCACTTAGGCGGTGCGGATACACATAAATGCACGCCATGTATAAATAATATGATGCATTAAAAAAATTGAACCATTCTCAAAACATTATCCTTATAGTGATCTTTTTTGGTCTAACACCCCCTTTTCCAATAGAAAAATGCAGACCGCTCCCTTATTAGAAAGAAAAAAATATATTAAATAAAATAACGAACAGGTGTCGTGCGAGAAAGAAAAAAAAAAAAAAAAGAAACTTAATCGAAATCAATAATGTAACTGTAATTATTCATAGGTTCCCAACTTTATTTAGTGGTACTCAACTTTGTCATAGAACGATTCAAATGCGAAGAAAGATTTTTTAATTTCAATTTTAACTCTTCATTTGTTGACAGTTCTATTGACTTTTCCTGCATAGATAATTCTGCTGATGTTACGTTTGAACAAGATTCTAGGACCCAATCTAGAACGATATGTTGAAGACATCCTGAAACCAATTTCTAAAATCTTCTTTAAGTGCTTCCAAACGCTGGAAATAGTGGCAATAAGCCAGAATGTAATCATTTGTTCCACCTGAGGAAAGACTTATCTCAAGTACACTTTTTTCATTCTTTCACCAGCTCAATACTTTTACACTCACCGGGTTGTATAGCAATGAAATAAACCAAAAAGAAAATTACCGCTCAATGGTAAAATTTCAGTGTTGTAATGTTTGTATTAATAATTCAAAATGAAAATTGCCATACAGCGAATAATTTCAGTTTTGTAATGTTTGTATCAACAAATTTGAACATAAATTTCCACGCAGCGAGAAAAATTCAGTCGAAATTGCCGCACAAAGAGAAATTTTCAGTTTCATGGTGTTTGTCTCAACAAACCAAAACGAAAATACCGTGCATTGAGAAAATTTTTGTCTTGTGTTTGTATCAACAAATCAAAAAGAAATGCTTCGCAGCGAGAAAGTTTCAGCGGCGTAATGTTTGTATTGCACGAATAATATATTTTTAATAAGTACGTTCATGAAAGTTATCCTTAGATACTGCACAGAAATTTTGGGTTTACACATGCTCTGCTTCACGTATCCTGCACTTCACTTGTGTCAATGCTTTGACTTCTTCCATTGTCTAGGGGGGGCGACTAGTCCTCAAAGCCCTCATACTCATAGATCTCTTCAGCGCCCCCGGTGGTGGGTGGTACCGCCCCCGTTGGAAACCACAAATAAACCGCATGTTTTGATATTTTTTGCATGTTTGTATCTATCATATTGTACATTCACTATAATAAATAACTCATTTCGTGTTTTTGTGCTAGTAAGCTTGCATAGTCGACAATCGCGAATTTAGTTCTATGGAATTGCTATCATTTTAAATATTTTCTACTCTGTAAATTTTCAGAGACTTTGCTTTTATAAATAAATTTAAAACTCATTTTATTGTTTTTGGGGGTACCTATGTCAATAAACAACTTTTATTATTCTTACTTTGTGACGATTTTTTAGAATTAATTAATTCAACTTAGCGTTTTCTATATGTTGTCACTTCTGGCAAAGTTTAGTTTCTTACATCTGACAACACTAAAAAACATACCAACACAAAACACAAAAGGAGTTAAAATAGTGAACGCAATAAAGACGATATATTACTTTAAGATACTGCCTCCCTGACCAGCCAGGATAGCCTAGGATGTACACCGAATTTTTAAACCTAACCTACAAAAGTTTGGTAAAAATAGGTTGGTTAGGTTTGTTTTGTAGTTATAATTGCGACTGGCGTGAGTCATTATATATCAAAAAAAGTAACTAAAATATTAAAATAAAATAACTAAATTGGTGTTGGTCAAATAATTTTAACCAGCTGGCTGGTCAGGGAGGAAGTACCTTACATTATAAACAAATCTGTTGGCTATATCGCTAGATATTGGGTGGAACGCCAAAAATTAATTAAAAAAAAAAGAAATATGTTTTCTTCGTAGATGTTTATATAATATACTAGATGGAGTACTCCGTGCAATAAGTGAGTCATGGTATATCGCGCGTTTGACCTTTTGTTTGGCAACATATTGCAGTTTTCAATACATTTCAATTTCAACACTTCCTAGATAACTGTTCTTTAAATCTTAATGAACAAAGTGTTTTTTTACAAATAAATCCAAGAAAAATTCACATAAGTCGTTATTCTCTATAGAAAAACGATGTGGTCTGCCAACCAAGTTGTCGAATATCCCGTGGAAAAAATCTTCACTTCGATTCATACAAAATTTGCTAACTACGACATCTAGTACGACATATAATCAATCGAAGTAATTTTGTATGAATCGAAGTGAGGCATTTTTCCGAGGGATTTTTGACGTTTTGGTGGGCAGGCCACATAGTTTTTCTATAGAAAATAACGACTAATATGAATTGTTTTTGGATTTATTTGTCGAAAAAAAAATACACTTTGTTTATTAAGTTTAGGGAGCAGTTATCTAGGATGTATTGAAATGTAAGGAAAACTGAAAAATGTTGCCAACCAAAACGTCAAACGCGCGATATTCCATGACTGACTTTTTGCACGTAGTACGACGTCTAGTTTATTATAATAAAAATCTATGATTATAATGAAAATCTATGGTTTTCCATAAGACAACACTCAGAACCATCGAGAATCGTAAAATTGAATATTGTTTCTTTGTCAATTTTTCTGATTTACTTATGAACAGTGTGAAAAGTGACAATTTCATATATGTTCATTTCAGGAAGATCAACAGTATTCACGAAGAATTCGTTGATTGTCTCTCAGAACATACTAGAGTTTTTCTCAAATTCTTGGTTGCTAAAGAATGCCTCTCTAAATATTTTGTTGTTAAAATATAAGATTATTCTTAAAAATAATAAGTCACTACTAATGTGAATTGGATTGTGTATTATAAGAATTCAGATATATTTTTACTGATATTGTTTAGAATGATATTTTTGTAGGAGTGAATGAGGGAAGTAATGTGAATGTCCTAGATGCAGGAATTACTAAGGAAACATCATATTTTGTTGCCATACTAATTTTACTTACAGACAAAAAAAATATCATATATTTTCTTCAATAAAGAAGTCATGTATTTTCTTATTTTCAATGTATATATTTCTGTATTTGTTAAATTTACTCTTATTGTATCTTACTCTATGATATTATAATAAATTATATATTAAAAATAGCGTAATATTAAAAATCTACAATATTATTTGACGCAAATTTAAATAAAAATGAAATAAATTACATAATTTCAAAGATACCACTTGCGACGTCAAAATACATGTTGATAATAAGTTGGTAATCTAGTTAAATTACAAACAATACATCTAAATATATATGAGATTTTTTGGCTGCTTTCGAAAAAATCCCACAAAATAATCTGTTTTAAAAACGTTAACACTACGCATCTTCAACGTTTTGAGTGATATCAACAAAATTATTAAATTTTCAGAACTACAAGCATTTTTCCAAACCAAAAACTATATTGAAAAAATATTTTTTAAACAACTTGGTACTCTATAAATAAGTTTGGTAATGATATACTTTACATAAATATTTCTTACATCATAAACTATATGCATAATTATGTAACGGTATTAACAATAATTATCTATATCAAATAAATAATTCACATTATATGACTGTCATGTGATTATAAAATATTGTATTGACACAAAATATATAACTATTTGACTTTGTCTTGTTATTTATTATATTAATGAAATTTATTATATAATCTCTGGTAATAAATATTTGACACTTGATTTCGCTGCAAATTAATTTATCAATTTATTATTGTAATATATTTTTTTTGTGATAACAATAAACTTCAATTGAATGAATTTTCTGTATTCGCAAGATATTTAAAGTCACGTACAAGTTCAATGTTTTAGTAACTTAATTGTAAACTGACCGCAAAATAAAAAGTAAAATATATTATCTATGAATGAATTTTAGTGTTTAATAATACAACTACAGACAAAATACATATTGATCACTTTCTTGCTTGTTGTTGATCATCAAATACATATTTCTTTACTTATTTATTTTTTTCATTTGGTGACAAATTAAAATTACTAATATTAAAACTTAAAAAAATATCATATTCATTTAGGTAATTTGTAATAAATATTTGGTCAGTAAATGCAAATAACACTTTTCAATAATTAAGTATAATGTAACGAAAATGTACCAATAATTCTAAAAAAATGAACTCAAAAATAAAATGATGAGTATGACTAAATTAAATGTAACGAAGTAGGTAATCTGCTAATAAATAATATAATCTGCTAATCCTTATAATTTAATCAACAAGTATTATTAAGTTTTATGTTAAATTAATAAATTTATTTATTTTACTTAATTATCGAAATGTGTTCTTGTTGTTGGTTAACGTATTCAGAGACAATATTGAATGGACTTACCAACGTAGGTTTCCAATACAAAAATAAAAAAAGTACACTAAACATCAATGATGTCTACTCACAAAACACAAATTTCCCACATACAGCACAATCATAGGACACCTCGTGTAATTATGTGGCTGGTTACAAACACACAAATTGCCCTATAATGGCGAACGCACAAAATTAATGCAATTTTGATTTATAATCGTTTGAATAAATATTCTCTTTTGCACTTTTTTACAAATTTAAATTTACACTGCCAAAAATATATAAAATAGGTACTATTTGTTTACAATTTTTAATTTACATAGGACTATAATATATTATTATAATTTGCCATGTTTGATACCACACATAATAATTAAATTATGTTAAATATTATATTTATTATGCCTTTTCTCGAATGTCTCATTTTTAATGTTGTTTTCAATTTTTTTTTTTGCCATTTTACAAATAGTAGATAAACTGGATTCCAATCAATTTTCTAAGTAATGATAGACACCGTATTAACCTAGTTTCATAATGTATTATTATAAAGTATTTATTAAACTTTTTCTTATCTTTGTAAATATGGCGGAAAAGTTTTTGAATGTGATAAATAAATGCAGAAAAAGTAGTAATTGTCATAATGAAAGATAAAAAATGGCGATAAGTTTAATATGTAGTATTATTATGTTTTTATAATACACACCATTTTGTTGATTGAAATCTCTCTTGAACAATAAATATTATATTCTTTATGGAATGTAATAATTTTAAGGTCTAGATATTTTACGAAAATAAACACCTTTTACTGCGTTTTTCAATTCACATATTATAAACTATTCCTGCCGAATTTTCAAAGATAATTCTCTATAACAATTTGGTTCCAATATTTATAAGATTGAAAAAGTTTACAAATTTGTGTTGGTTGATTTTTGAGTGATTTTATTTACTAGAATACTAGTCAACTACTTTCATAGTTTTTAGCATCTATGTTGTCACAAATATTTAAAAACATATATTGCGTACTTACACATTAAAATTACTTCGATTTTTACATTATTCTTTATCATTCTCGAAGTTTTTTTACATTTTCAAATGTTGGTAGATATAAATTATTTTTTTACACTTCTGTTATTTTAATTTTAACATTTTCCATATCACATTCCTTGCCGTTGCATTGTTTTCTGTTAATTTTCAGTTTGTGAATTTTTTGCGTTTTATTACAGATCATCCTAATAGCTACATCTTGCATATTTTATTATATACAACTCACTGCATAGAGCAAAATATAAATGGGAAACGTTAATTAGAAACATATAGTTATGTTTTTATTTAAACAATTTCCCTTAAAAGCCGCCATTTTGAATGAAGAATAACGATTTCTTATAAGGTGAAGTTATTTTCAGAGGGTTTCTGGTTAGCGGTGACGTTCATAAATTGAACACTTTTATCAGTGACAGAATAGTCTTTGATTTGACCATATTATTTTTTTATCGTGTATGCTGAATGATAAATGAGTAAAAAGTTTTTTGTTATATTTGAAAATAATTAAATTAAACGTATGCACCCAAATATCTACATGTGTTAATCGCGGGAAGCCTGAATTAGAAATGTGTATGTAAAACATGATTTATTAATTTAGATATTTTGTTCAAATTTTGTGCGATAATTTCAGTAATTCATGGAGACATGTTATTTATGTATATTTTTTTGGCTACGTAATGAGTTGGTTTTATTATAAATACTCTTACAAAATGGTTCGTTTTTTTACTATAGATATGTTTTCAAATAGATCAATGAATAAACAACAAATTAAAGGATTATAACGATTCTACATGACTGTTTCTAAAATATCGGATGCTTTTATTCGATTGATATAAAATAATAAATAGGTACCTACTATATTATGATATTGTTTTCATTCTTCGATATTTACACGAAGTCTAGGAATATATTTCTATAGTCCAGGTTTGTGTTAATCATAGATATGTAGCTAATGTAACACTACATGAATTATGATTATAAAATATCGATAAAGTTATGATAATAATCATTGGTTGACTAGTAGAAATCGCCTACGGACAATAAGTCCGTCACATTATGCGAAAAAAAAAATATTTGCATAATAAACGAATATTACCTCATTTATTACCTATTATCATTGACAATACAGAGTTGTAATGATTTTAGATAATCTAACAGTGAATCATTAGTAAAAATATAATTGATAACGAATAAATTATATTATAACAGGTAAAGTTGCATTATGTTTTTACTGTAATTACTGTAGCGAACTTTGACATAAACATGTTTTTTTTAATAGTTATAGGTACTTCTCATAGAATTATATATCATATATAATCTAAGATACTTCTATTGTCATTAAGACTTGGGTACTGAAAGTTGTCTAGATTCGCTTCAACGTTATTTAATTTTCCCTTTATTTCGTGGATTGCCACCATTTTTTATTTATTCTTTCATTTCATTTGTTTTTATCACTTAATTTTAAATTTCATTGTAATGCCCGCGTGTTCATTTACTTGTATCAATACGTAATTTCTTACGATTACATATTTATATAAATTTTACCCATTCTTTTTAACATCTGTAAATAACTTTTGCATAGTTGTTTCCCGCATTTATTTATTTAATTTTCTTGTAATTTTGAACCCGATTTTATAGGGCGTAATATATATTTATTTATCATTCACTCCACAAATTTATTTTTATTTCTCACTAGCCTATTAGCATTGCGTTGCATTCACTTATATTATAATTTCAACAAAAAACAAAACATATATTTTTTTTAAATAAAAAAAAAACAATTTAAGGGATAGAATAAAAAAAACATTTTGACAGCTACAAATATAATATGAAAAGATTTAATGTATCTAAAAATTATAACAACAATTACACTATCTTTTTTCCTGTAAAATTAAGTAAATTTGGCCTACGAAATGGAGGAAATACTCATTTGGTGTTTTATTTCTATATATTATTAAAAAAAATTAAAACAAGTAGACGAAACAATAAAAAATCTCACTTATAAAATAAATAAAACTCAATAATTCTATTCTAGTGACATAAATAATAATTCTTTCTATAAAAATATTTAATCTTTAAATGTAAACATGAAATAACACAACAATTTAAAGAAATATTTACAAAATATATATTTTATCTATCAAAAACAATCCACAATATTTCAAATCAATATGTTAAATGAGTTAATGATATAATTACAAATTTAAAGATATTTATAAAACATATTTTTGTTTTCAAAATAACACAAAATAACTAATAGTTTAAATATGTTAGCAAAAAAAATCATTGGTCCATAATCCAGTCATAAATCGACACTGTTAAATAGCAGAATATTTATACAATATTATTATACTGCCTTTAATTAAAAAGAAAAATGAACAAAAATAATCAAAATCTTTTTAAAAATAAAACAGGTACGGTACTAATCGTAAATTTTTATTTTGACACGAAATGAAATATTATTCTAATTTTTTTGTCCTGATAAAAAAAGTTTAATTGAATAACACTCATTTATAATTGATAATAAAGAAGGTAAAATCAATATGGCATTATTTATAAAAGAAACTTGTCATAAATGAAAAAAACAGTAACTATTAATAGGTAGGTACATATAATGTAGTTTAATTATAAAATTATATAAAACGTGAAACAACAAAATACACAAGTATATAAATAATCAAAACTGAAAAGAATATTCACAACTGAATACAAATGTTTATTTTTTTAAAACAAAAACTTTAAATAAACAATTATTTTGTTAAATATAAAATGTACATTCTTCTATTTCAGGAATAAGTTAACTGAAAAAGGGAACAACAGTTGTATCTAAACATATTGCTTTGATTTTATAACAAGAAATATTAGAAAAATATTTATCAGTACAAAAATTACGGTTAATTTTAGTGCATACATATGATGTCTGTTTAAGTAACCCGATTAACCAAATTTTAATTTGATAATTATTGTATTAATTTATTTATAAATTTTAATTCTTATGAGGTAGCCTTTCTTGCTATCTATAAATATCCCCATCAATCACGGACCTAGTCAGTTCTCCAGGGCCAATCACAGATAATGTAACACCTAACATATATCTTAAGTAGTGACCCCGGCGTGATTATGACACTGAATATAATACGAAAACACGATGTATTATGTATGTAATTTTTTTCGCAATCTTTAGTTGTTGTTTTGTACAGTTATAACAATATATGGTTAGGCGAGAGTGAATTACAAAATGATGTTAATATTTTATCGGATATTGAACTGATCTTTGATTAATCCGGGTTGATCATTGCTGGTGACAATAACCGTAACATCAATATAAAAATGAACTTAATGGGAATTGAAAAAGTCTGCTGGGAACACGGGAAGAACTCAATACAAAAAGAATATCACAAACGAATGGAACGAGAGATAATCAACTGTCAGAGAAGAATAAGAGGGGTTTGTCAATTGGGGGGAAAGAGGGGAGGTGTAATGAAAGGTGTTCCTAGGCAGCGGCTCTCTCTTCGTGAGCTTTCTTGACGATAGCCAACTTGGAGTGAGGGTCCAGGGCGCGCAACGAAGCGTAGGGAGGCTCCCGAGTTCCATGGAGCACCAAAGACCAATCCCTTAGCCACCCTCGTTGTGGAGTCTTCGAGTTAAAGCTTGCCTGGAATTTAAAGCAAAATGAATTCTGATAAACTCACCTCTCAATAAATAAATCAGCTAAATAATGTGAAAAATCATACATGACTAAGGTTAGAATTGAATGTAAAATGTAATTTATAACAAAAGAAGCATTTTCAGTTGTTTCGCGAGAGTCCAAGATTTTTTCGAGCTGCAGTAGATCTGATGAAACCCGCTTCATTGGTAGCTTATGCACTTTTTCGAGTATTTTATAATATACGTATATGAAAAAATATTGCTAAAAATTATGATATAACAAATCCTTATCTTCATACGATTTAGCTTATACTTCGTGACACATTTTTACATCTTTGACTGTAGGATATTATTTTACTATCGCAAATGATGAACTTGACAAAAAATGTAGTGCGACTCTATTTGAAAGGTCCAATAGATTCCTCAAAGTCACATGAAAAATTAAAATTGAAAGAATCTTTATATTCTCACCTCAAGTAACCATGTTCCCTGAGGATATTCTCCCCATGTGTGGGTTGTCATAAATGGCCATTTGGTAAAACCATCTCTGCTGTCGTCGTCATTAGCTCGTCTGCTTAGAATCATCGACCTGAAAGCAATAAATACATTATCTTAGGCTAAATAGATTTTTTTTAAATTCTAATTTATTTATGGATGTGACATATGGATGGTTTTATTTATTATAGTTATAATTACCTGGTGCCCATTGGACTTGTGAGAAAGAGTTCGAGGTCTCCTCTTCTTGTAGCATTTGCCGTTACCACAGCTTGGACATGCTCTAAATACCGCACTGACGTATCTGATCCAAGGCAAGCTTCTGTCTTTATTTTCAGCAATAAAGATCGTCCTGAAGGTATTTCACTGAAAGCAAAAAGTAGTGAAATGATTCTTATTTTCAAAAATTATTATAATTTACCATAAATAACCTAAGAAATGTTTCACACACGAGTTATTTAAAATTAATTCAAGCTTAAAAGCGTTGACGTAAATTGTTAAATTCTTCTTCCTTGCCGCTTTCCAGTTCATCTGGGGTCGACCCTTCTGGTACACAATCGCCAGACCTTTCGATCTTGCGTCATTTCTATGGTTAGTTGCTCCTCCTTCTCAATATTTGTTCACCAGGTGACTGAGTGGGTATGTTCAGTGCGAGTTTAACCACGTGATTGTCATTTCGTCTGGTAATGTGTCCGTACCATCAGAGTCTGGCCTCGACCCCGAAACTTCCTCGGGCGTATTCGTTTCTAAATCTATCCTTGTAATACCTGCGGACCACCAGCGGCCTAGGGCCTCGCTCACATTGGATGCGTTTTCGTACGAATTTCGCTCGTGCGTAAACGTACGTAAATGCACGAACGATCCCGATACTTGATGTACTATGAGAGTGCTCACACTGGATGCGAGTTGGTCGTACGTGATCGTACGTAGTCGTACTGTGGTCGTACGTATACGCACGAATTGTTACGACGCCTGAGTTCGCTCATGGACATGCTCACATTGGATACGTTTACGTACGAAATTCAGTCGTCCGAATACGTACGAAAACGTCGAAAACGCACGAATAATCCCGTTCCTTTGAGCACTATGAGAGTGCTCACACTGGGTGCGAGTTAGTCGTACGTTGACGTGCGTATAGTTCCGACATACGAATTCGATCCAAACTTGTTTGGATATTTTGCTCCGTTCGTACTTTGATTACACATAAATGGATACAGAAAATTTTGTTTTTGGACACAAATGTTTATGAGATTTCTGATTACGTTATGCAATTTGATCCGAATTCAAATAACTAAATATTTTTTTATGACTTGGTATTTTTATCTTTGTAAACTGTTATTTTAAATTTCTCTTCATGTGTTGTTACCTGTTTTTTATAATTTGCTTACCCCAAGGTTTTGTGATGTTTTGTGCTATGTGAAGAGAATATGTTATTATAAAATGTTATAAACAAGATAATTTTGTCTATATATATTACAATTGTCGGCCTTCGTTGCTCAGTTGGTTGGGTATCTGACTGCTGATCCAAAGGTCCCGGGTTCGATTCCCGGTGGAGGCACAGTTTTTAATTGTGTTTTCAGTCTGGATCTGTGAGACGACTAATATCGTAAGTCTCCAGAATGTGGCAACTTGTTATTGGGTGCGTGTTAAATAAATATTTGACATAGTATCTGTTAGTTGCCCGAGAAGAAATATTAAATAAATGAATAAATAAATAAATGGGAATAAAATTAGATGGGTCGATGGCAGAGCGATTAGCGCGCTGGGATAGTAATCCAGTGGTCGCGAGTTCGAATCCTACCTCAACCGATTTCGTTCACCTATAGCACAAGGATTTATTTTCTTATTTTAGGGTACGTATGAAGATGTATATGTACTTGTTTAACAAGGACATATTCATTTTTATCTAAAAAAAAAAAAAATTGGCTAACCCACAGAGAGGCTGTGCCTTGTGTGATTTTTGTATGCACGGTAGCTTTGTTGTGATTGATATTATGTTTATGTGTATTGTTTGTTATCCGTGTACCAAATCTTAAATACATAAAATTGTATGACCAGCATCGTACGTCGACGTACGATCAAATTCGTATCAAAAATCGGAGAAAGCCGTATGTAGAAAACATCAGGTGATGGGTATAAAAGGTTTTATGTAGTGGACTGTATTTTTAAACGATCTCACCGATGCTTCTATATTCCTGGTTCACTGATTATTTTTTCTGTGCACACATCCACACGCAGTGGTCTTCAAACTTGTACTGATTAATTTCTTCCTTGACACTTATTGTCACCCAAAATTATTTTGACAAGTGACAATTCTCATACATCGGTGAGGGGACAATGGCATGGAAAGGATTTAAAGGAAATATGCTTCTACATAACCGCCCACTCAAATTTTAAACAAAATTTGACGAATTGTACATATCACGGTGGCCACAAACAAAATTAACTTTTAACAAACTCATATCACTAATGCAGCCATCACAAAATAAAACTCCACATTGTCCAATTCATGAAATTACAAACACACAAAAAAAATTCAATAACATACTATCCACAACAAAATCACATTAAAAAAAAATTCAAAAAGATAGTTCACAGACTATATCAATGAAAACAATAGACAGACCTTTCTGTCATAACTAAAACACATTTAACTTAATTGTTATAATAACCAACTAAAACTATAAGACTAACATTATTCTTAACTATTTCTATTAAACATCTAAGGGACATATTTTCACAACAGGTCGAACAAATATTCCCTCTTTTGTCTTAACTTTTACCACCCGTACAATATTATCCTTTCCTGGCATGGTAGCCACAATTCTTCCCAATTTCCATTGTAAAGGATGTAGCCTTTCTTCTTTCACTAACACTAAATCTCCCACCTGTATATTAGGCACTGAAGTGAACCACTTTTTACGCTGTTGAAGTGAAGTGAGGTATTCCACACTCCAACGTTTCCAAAAATCCTGATACATTCTTGTGATCATCTGCCATCTATCTAACCTATTCAATTTAATATCTGTGACGTCATACTCTGGAATACCAACCAATACCTCACTTATAATAAAGTGAGCTGGCGTTAAGGCATCTACGCTGTCAATATCATTACACATTGGAACAAGTGGTCTGGAATTCACTACCGCCTCGATCTTAATTAATACTGTATTAAATTCCTCATAAGTCATCACTTGGTTGCCAACAACTCGCTTTAAGTGATACTTTATAGATCTTACGTTGATCTCATGTAGGCCACCAAAATGTGGACCTTTAGGAGGATTCAAATGCCAATCGATGCATTTTTCGAGACTGAAATTTCGAAAATCTGTATCCTGGATACAGTCATTATTAAAATTTAAAAACTCCAGTCAAATATTTACGTGTGCCAACCAAATTTGTTCCGCAATCGCTATATACTGTAGTACATAAACCACGTCGAGATACAAATCTCTCTAAGCAAGCAATAAATGCACTAGTAGATAATTCATTGACAATTTCAATATGTATGGCCTTTGTAGTCATACATACGAAAACACAAAAGTATGCCTTATACGTTTTCGAATTGCGACGTTTATTTTCCTTCAAAATAAACGGCCCGCCTAAGTCAATTGATACGTTTATGAATGGTCGATGACGAGTAACCCGAATAGCTGGCAAGTCAGCCATTATTGGCTGCACTGGTGAAGCACTAAATCGCTTACACACAAGACACTTTGACAAAACAGACTTAATTCTATTTCTCGCTGAAACAATCCAATATTTCCGTTGTATTAAATGTTGCAGTGATCTGGGACCCACATGCAAATATGATATATGAAAATAATTTATCAATAATTTTCCAAACTCACTATGCTTATGCAACAATATTGGAAATTTCATTTTATCGGGTAGTGCAGAATATCTAATTCTTCCGCCCACTCTGACAAGTCCCTGTTTATCTATAAAACAATTCAACTTCTGCAGTTGAGGATTATCGCATTGATTTTTGTATTTTAACATATTAATATCCTTCATAAAATGTAAACTCTGATCATATTTTATAATTGCTTGTAAACTAATTTCCATTTCCCTATTACACAAATCTCCTTTAGTGCGATTATTAACATTCAACAGACAATTATTTTTAAACCTTAAAATCCAAGCTACTACACGTGTTAACTTTGTATATTTATTAGTTATGTTATACAATCCTAATCTATCTTCTAAAATTAAAGCATTAGATTGATTAACTAACCCTTTATATTCTGGCAATTGCGCAGGTACAATATAATCATCGCACCGTGGCCATCTGTCAACAGGTTCTAACAGCCACTCTGGACCGTTTATCCACAACGTATGACCAACTAATTCTTCTGGATATAATCCTTTAGATGCACAATCTGCTGGATTACATTGAGATCTCACATGAAACCATTTTCCATGAGGCACGTTTTCCCAAATACGTTCTATTCGATTTGCAACAAATAATTTTAATAGATATGATGGTGTTTTAAGCCACGACAAAACAATACTAGAATCTGTGTACATATATACATCCTTTATAATAATTGCATCTTGAAATACAGATAAAGTATATTTAATTAATTTTGATAATAATAATGCACCACAGAGCTCCAAGCGTGGTATCGTTTGCATCTTAATTGGAGCAACCTTAGACTTGGCAGTCACCAGAGATATTTGTTTACTATCCTCAGTAACCAAATAACAAACAGCGCTATATCCGTCATTAGAGGCGTCAGAAAAGCCAACTAAATAACACTGACTATCAACGCTAGTTCCAAAAAACCTATTCAATTTAAATTCCTCTAATAAAGACATTTGATCAACTATTTTATTCCACTGGACTTTCGTGGATTCTGGAATAATATCATCCCATCGCAATTTCATTTTCCACAAATTTTGAATGAAACTTTTCAATAAAAATGTAAACGGAGTGATCCATCCTACAGGGTCATATATAGATGAAACGACCGATAGAATCATACGCTTTGTATATTTAATATCAATTTTCTTAACCTGATAACTAAAAACATCATTCACAAAATCCCATTTAATTCCTAATAATTTAATATGATTACTGTCTTCAGCAAAACAGATCACACTGCTATCAGATTTATTAAAATCTTGAATAAATTCAGGACAGTTAGTTGCCCATTTTGACAATTCAAAACAACCACTTCGTAAAATAGAAATCAACTGATCTCGTAAAATAATAGCATCTTCAATATTATGATCACCGCATATAATATCATCTACATATGTACTATTACGAAGAGCTTTAGCACCTAATGGGTATTTATCACTTTCATCCAAAGCTAACTGATTTATTGTTTGAATTGCATTATAGGGTGAGCTTCCTAAACCATATGTCACAGTGCATAACTCATATTCTTTGACAGGTTGTGACGGATCTTCTCGCCACAATACATGCTGATATCTTCTATCTTCTTGCCTGATAGATATTTGTCTATACATTTTAGTTATGTCAGCAGAAAACCCGATTTTATAGATTCTAAACTTTAACAATAATTCGATTATATCCTTTTGCAACTTTGGACCTACATGTAAATATTTGTTTAATGCACCAGTTGCGTTCGTATTAGAACTGCCATCAAAAACAACTCTCAATTTAGTAGATAAACTATCAGGTTTCAGAACACAGTGATGAGGAATATAATATACATTTGGATCGCCTTGTAAAGGAACTTCTTTCATGTGTCCTAACATCTCATATTCCTTCATGAACTTTGTATATTCAAGTTTAATTTCCAAATTATTACAAAATTTTCTTTCCATATTAGTTAATCTTTTAAGAGCAAAACCAAAAGTACCAACACATGGTACGTTAATATCTTTTTTTAATAAGAGCGGTACTACAAATCTACCATCGTCATTACGATAATGTAAATCATTGTATAACTGAACACATTCCTCATCCGAATGTGACATTTTCCTACTACTTGATACTGTGTTTACCTCTTCTATTTCCCAAAACCCTTTTAATTTTTCATCTAACACATCAGATGATACAAAACATGTTAACAACTCATTGTTATCATGTACAAAATCTTGACCTAAAATTACAAACCCAAATATGGTCTCAAATACATATAAATCTTCTGATAATTTTTTACAATTTCCTGTAAACAATTTTCCATACATGTCAGCACCTAATAATATATCAATATTACTGCTTTTCCAAAATTCATTATCTGCCAATTCTAAATCTTGAGTCAAAACTCTACACTGATGAGATAAATCTCTCCTAGGCAAGTTTGATGGAAGCGCATCCACCACTACACTCTTTACAAATAGCGACTTGTTATATTTATTATTAAATAAACAAAATTGCATAGAACCCTTTACATTAATATTAGTAGAAGACAGCGTTGTCAATGATACAGAATGCCCTTTTGTATAGAATCCTATATTCTTACAAAACTTCCCAGACATCAAAGTAACCTGACTTCCAGAATCAACTAAACACTTGGCCTTATAAAATTGCCCATCTTTTCCCTGGACATATCCTATAATTGTTCCTAATATCACTTGACCAATAGATTCATTACCCCGAATCCCTTTATGGCAGATACCTACTACCGATGAATTATCAGTATGCAATAAAACATTATGTTTCCTATCACAAGTTTGACACTTTTTGTTAGACTTACAATCCTTTATCAGATGTTTTCCAAAACAACAAAAACATAATTTCAATTTAGAGACAATATCCTTTCTCTCTGATACAGTTTTATTAATAAATGTGTCACAATTGTGTATCGTATGACTACCCTTACACATATAGCATTCAAGTTGGCGAATATTACATACAAACCCTTTGTCTGATTTATGATTATAATTATTACGCTTTACTTGTGAATTACTCTGACGTGAAAATTTTAATACTTGCAATTGACTTCGAATTATTTCAAATATTCTATTTATTGAAGGAATTTCCTGAATATCTAATCTACTTTCCACTATTCGACGTGTAGATTCATCTAATTTATTAATAAATATAAATCCCCATACCTGATCTAACATTTTTTCACATTTCATATTTGACAGAGCTAATATATTTTCATTAAATGTATGATATAATTCGCTTAATTGCCCTACATTTTCACCAACTAAAGATTTGCATTGAAACATTTTATTCATGTAATATTCAAATTGTAATCTTGTATTAGTATAATGTCCACACAATGTACTCCAAGCAATATTATAACTATCACTAATCAGTGGTAAATTAACAAATGTTGATGCAAATCCCTTTATGGACGTTCGCAAATAATGAAATTTTTCTATGTCTGTATATCCAATATTATCATGAATCAATGACACAAACATGTCATGAAACGAATTCCAATTTTCGACGTTGGAATCAAAAACAGGTAAATTTATTATAGGAGCTCTCTGAATTTTATTACATACATTAGTTGCATTTATTTTCACACCATTAGATAAACGATTTTTAATTCTCATTATTTCAAAATACATAATGTCACTTTTCTGAATTATTTCACTCAACTCTTTCAACTCTGTATCACATTTTGTATCAGTATATATTCCAATCAAGCTGTCACTTAATTCATTGACCAATTTATACCATTCATCAACTCTCTGACACCTAGCTAAAAATATTTCATCTCGTTCGATATTGCCTTTTTCACACAGATCTCTTAATTCATATGTATTCCTAATTCTAGAAATAGCATTTAACATCCTTGCTTTAATGTTATCAGCCATTTTAAAACTTTAAACTTATACTTATAAACTATAATTGCATGCAAACACAAATTCACTGTATCAATAATAATGTGGTATTTAACTTGTTAATTTTGTCGACGGATAATTCGTGGTGAAACTCCATTATACTAGGTATAAATGAAAACACTAATTAGTTCTAGTTTCACTATTTAATTTTAACACTGGCACTGACCGGTATCGATCTGAAGATCATCGTCAGAGTGCCGATCTGAAGATCATCGTCACTCTGACGATGATCTTCAGATCGATACCGGTCAGTGCCAGTGTTAAAATTAAATAGTGAAACTAGAACTAATTAGTGTTTTCATTTATACCTAGTAATGTGGTATTTTATTCTACCCGACTGCATTCACAATAATGTTATTAACATTAATATGGTACCTTATTATACCTCACAATAATCACAAAATAATATTATGTGATAATTAATCACCATAATATTGTAACAAAATTGAGTACCTACAAATTACTATTTGAAACCACCGCAACATGCAGAATTCGCAACAAATAACACAAAAAAACACTTCAAATTCGGTTAGAAGGGCCAAAATATTATGTAGAAAACATCAGGTGATGGGTATAAAAGGTTTTATGTAGTGGACTGTATTTTTAAACGATCTCACCGATGCTTCTATATTCCTGGTTCACTGATTATTTTTTCTGTGCACACATCCACACGCAGTGGTCTTCAAACTTGTACTGATTAATTTCTTCCTTGACACTTATTGTCACCCAAAATTATTTTGACAAGTGACAATTCTCATACATCGGTGAGGGGACAATGGCATGGAAAGGATTTAAAGGAAATATGCTTCTACACCGTATCTAGTGCGCGCACTCGACCAGTATCGTACGTATACGTACGATGCGAATTCGTATCCAATGTGAGCAAGCCAGTGCGCGCACTCGATTCGTACGACCAGCATCGTACGTTTACGTACGACCAAATTCGTATCCAATGTGAGCGGGTCCTTACTCTCCACTGCAAATCCGATTTTTTTACATCTATTATTCAATAATTTCGTGAACGTTGTGAAAATAATTTATAGACTCTTACTGTGGTCCACTGAGCGATCCCGCCTCACAATGGTACCTAGCTGGAACAGTACGCCAAGGTTTGGCCAATGCAACCATGGCTCCAGCATCCAAAACACCAAATCCAAACAGATGATTGAACTCGAGACCAACGCCGTTCATTGTCCAATGGAAACGACCCTGAAAAAGATGAGCGGTTGATAAACATAAAGTTATGATCTTCTAACATGGAAGAAAACCTAGCATTGTATTTTGTGAAAGTGATAGTGCAAAAGGTAGGGGTTACCCAAGAAAGGAATGCTACGACTGTGTGAAAAAAGCCTATACAATCTGTGAGCATATATGATACGGTGGAGCTTGAAGGATGTAGGTGCGGCGTTTGGTTCTTTCTGCTCGAACAATGCGTACTGATGTGTAAGTATGTAAATAAACACATTTCTAAAAAGGATTGTTGAAAATACGATGAAAAATATTACACTTGAATTTAACATTGAACATTCAATCATTGGGAAATGTAAGTTTTACAATATAATAATTTCTAGCAAATTATGCACACTTGACGTTAAAAGATATATTATACGTTATAAAGCCTTCATACTTACTTTGGCATCAAATAGTGAATTCCTCTTGGATGTCAGCACAGTCAAGTGCTGAATATCTCTCCAGGTCAACGAAGGGCTAAAAAATATTATTTTTTATTAATTGTCTGCTCTTACAGAAAATAAAAGAAAAAAAATACTGCACGTTTCTTATAATTGGCATTTCATCTATGGTTTTGCGAATACTATGGACTGTTATGAGAATTCCATTTTAATCACGATGCCAAGGAGAAAAAAGTGAATTTCTTAAAATATATTCATATGTTACTTGACAAACATACTTGGCTTCCAGTGCAAGGGCAAAAACACCAGCAGCCTCTGGGGCTGCTGCACTCGTTCCAGAATGAGTGGTGGTACATTTCCCATAAAGATCTGTTGTTGCTACTCCAGTTGCTGGGTCTTTGGCACCGTTGCTGAAGGTGGAAGCCAGTGTACTAGAGCATGATTCATCGTAGTGAGCATTTTGACCATCGTTTATTGCGCTGAAAGAAATAAGAGAACACGATCAATTAATTATTATGAACTAACAGAAGCCACACAAACCCATATAAAACGGACTCAAAAATTGGAACGAAAAATTGATATTTAAGTAAATCAAATAATGTTATATTTGCCCTATAGAATAAGTATTACAAATAATAATATTTTGTATGGTGCTTTCTGTTTGTTAGCTCTACGAAACAAATTTATATTTAGTTATTTACTTAAAGTTCCAAGATTCTGTGATACGAATTCCGTTCACTATAAATCAAAGCATATATATTTTTCAGTTGCAATGTAAATAAGCGTTAATAAAAATAATTAACAACACTAATAATAATAGAACGTAAACTAGAAATAATTACACAAGATGTGAAAATCGAAATTAAAATCTAGGAAAAGCTTCTTGACCATGACATCCCCCCTTCAAGTACCACCAGAAAGAGCAAGGCAAGAGCACTGGATTGATCAATGCAGTGGAAGTCGAACCGAGCTGTAGGAGGCTTTGGGGCCGGGATACCATCTACCCTACCGTACATGGAAGGCATTGAATAGACTCCATGTAGGTGTCACAAGATGCATAAATAACCTGTACAGGTGGGAAATAGGACGAAAAGATATATTTTGCGGTTGCGGGGAGGTCAAAGATGATAAGCACCTTCTTGTCTGCCGAAACATGGAACAGGGATGTAGCGAAGAAGACTTGTTGTGGCAAATGACGCAGTAATTGCTGTTGCAGCGTATTGGAGTGGAAAGGCATAATGTTTACCCGGACACGTTAAATAAGTAAATAGCTATTCAAGACAAAGTCATAAAAACAATTCATAAAAGACAATACAACAACAAATGACACATGCGGAAAATGCAAATCACAAAAAGAAACAATGTAACATTGGAAATATTGACTATTATTTCTTAATTCTGATGGAACTATATAAGCTTGATCATAGACATGTTGGTTTTTATTTACGTGAACAGGTCGAAATTCTTCACTTCCTTAAAAAATTACAAGACGAATACTATTATCAATTATTTTATTACAAAGAATTTAGTAAAATATAATACAACGAAGAATCTGTCTTGGACGGGCTGCCTATGGTAATCTTAAGGAATTCTTCACCAGCAATATCCCGCAAAATCTAAAACGTAAAATGTAAGACCAATGTGTGCTCCCAGTCTTGACATATGGAGCAGAAACACTTACTCTTAACGAAAGCGACTGTCAGATAACTAAGAGTAGCACAGCAAAAACATGAAAAAGCCATGCTGAATCACAGATAGAGTGAGAAATTCAAAAATACGTAGAAGATCAGGAGTTACTGACGTCGTTGAAAGAGTTGCAAACCTGAAGTGGTCATGGACGGGACACATTGCCAGAGTGAAGGACCAAGAGGATCCTGGAATGGAGATCACGTGAGGACAAAAGAAGTAGAGGCAGACCACCTACGCGATGGTCCGATGACATAAAGAGGGTTGCTGGTGACTGGATGCAGAAGGACCAGGATAGAGAAACCTGGAAAGATATGAGGGAGGCCTATGTCCAGCAGTGGATAGAGACGGCTGGATAAAGTAATACAAACGTAATGACACTCATTCGATACAAAGGATAAAGATCATTGAGGATTTCTGTACTACATATCAATCCTACCAATTCTTGTAGAATATAGTAGTCGATGTGAATGTCATATTTATTATAAATAGGTTAATATTATCAAATAATAGTTTAACTCACCTGTTAATGGATACAGTCCACATGGAAGCTGCATACCCATCACAATTGCAATCGTCATCCTCCCCGCCATCACCACTTGCCCAAACGTAGATATTTCCCAAACCATTCCTTCCCTACAAAAAAATTAAATCATTAATATATAAGACATACATGACCTATGTGATTGGAGAGATGAGAACCCAGCAATGCAACAGAAGATTCACCCTTATGGATCGAATGCGGAACACAGATACAAGAAAGATCAGCAACGTTAAGGACACCGTCAGATTGTACAGGGGACGAAGACGATTCTGGCGTGACTATGTGGGGAGAATGGTAGACAAAAAGTTACGCAAAATAATTGTCACCCAACAAATTAATTTTGGGCAATCGCCCACGAAGTAAACCATCTAAGATATGGAGAGATAGCTGGAGCTCGGTAACACAGGAAGGTTTACGTGAGAGGCACACTTCATGAGAAAACATGTTTACAAAACCTAACACAAGAAGAATACAAATTTGTTGCACTTTTACAAAACAGGAAGAAAATGCAATAGCTAGTTAGATTATTAGTTTACACTGAAAAAATCTAAAGTTAGCAAAGTACCTTTTTGGCTCGGTTAAAGTCATATTGGTAGTTATTAACCAATATATGATTAAAAATAACAAAGTTGCACTTGGCTATTATCTAACAATTGAATACTGTTAACGTGTAGTTGGTTACCAATAGCAATGTAAAAAGTCATGTTGGTAGTTATTGACCTATACATGATTAAAAATAACAAAGTTGCACGTGGTTATTATTTGCGAATATAATACTGTTAGAATGAAGTTGCTTACCAATAGCAATGTACTTGTTTAAATTTTACCGAGTAACAGGTACCTATACGGACATTTTGTATTTGGCATCTGTCAAATTTGACATTTTATACATAAAAATATTAATATTTCTCAAATTTGACACGATATATTAAAAAAAATATTATATAAAGTATAATTCTCGCCAAATATGATATGTCACATTAAAAAATGATTAAGTAAAGTATAATACTCGTCAAATTAGACATGTGACACTGAAAAATAATTGAATTAAGTTGAATTAAGATGAGATATTCGTCAAAGATTATCATTATTATTCACAAATATCTTGTGTTAATTTGCTAATATTTACATTTGAGATGTAATGTAAAGATGTTTATACTATTTTGATGTTAAAGCTGGATTACCATTTAGTATTTTCCGTTTTTCAAAAGAGAGAATGAATAATAAGCATCTAACAAAATGAGCTATACAAATACATATAAATCAATGACCACATTAATTAATAATATCCTGAAAAAATTAACCTAACATACAAATCTGAATAATAAGAGACCATAATGGGGCAATTAATGAATGTAAAGAATGTATTATGTCCAATTATGTCAAGATCATTGATTTGTCAAGATTGGTTTTGTGGTGTTTGGTTTTCTCTGCCCCAATATGGTTATTGTGTTTAGGTATGTATGTATGTATTAGTTAATATAACTAATATAAATAACTCATAACTTCAATATTAGTTAATGTCAGTTTATAACATTCACAAATAATAAAATAAATATCTACATAAATATGTAACATTAACATATACCCATTTGAAAAGTGTGAGTCAATCGTGGATATTGGATTGTTGTTTAATATTCATGTTGATGCCATGCTGGGGAAAGCATACAGAATATTAGGCTTTATATGTAGACTAACTATAGCCTACCCATACTATGACCATACACAAATTAAATAATACTCTCAGCATCATTGAATATCAACTGCTCAACTGTCTGGTCACCTCACTATGATATTAACTAAAGAATATAAGGATTTCAATGGAAATTCAGTGTGACACAATCAATTAACTTATTCTTTGGAATGAACAGCCTGTGCAGGAGGAGAGAGTTGGCCGTTCTGTTTGTGTTGCTTAAAATCATAAACGGTTAACTTTATGTCCCAACGATATTAAACAAGTTAAATTTTAACACAAATCCTAGAGTAACAAGAAGAAGGGTCAATATGTTATTAGTGTTATCAATATACATATTATTAATGTTAACAATGTAGTTTGTGTTAAAACCATAAGGGCTGAATAATCCTGATAGTGAACTATGATAGTAAAAAAAAAAATATTTATATTCAATGAACTTGTCTGCATACTATATATTTATCAAACCTCATTTAGACTGCAAATACATTTTCTCCATGTGAAAAAAAAATAAAACAAAGTAAATATACTTATATCAAAATACAGTAAGTATACTCTTGAGGGAATTACTTGAGAATTTTCATCGTGGATGGTTGCATATAGGTGTACAACCTAAGCAAAATACCCAAATTGACGCTCTACGCAGCCCATGTGATTTCTCAAGTTATTTGCTTATAACTGTAGGCAGTGTGATAATGTATTCATTTTCACCATACTATGCAAGTCTACTAGGACATGGCATACTATCCATAGTATGGTTGCAGATCTTTAGATAGGAACAACGCTTTTGTTATTAATACTTGCATGATAATATATTATATATAGCAGGGGTGGCCGACTTGATTAGATCCAAGATCTACTGTTTACTGAGGAAGCCCTGTGCGATCTACCAATTACATACTTCTTGAAATTTTAAATGAAACAGCATGGTTCAGTACACAATTAAGTAGTATTTTTTAAATTTTATTAAGAGGGAAAACATAAAACTGAAAATTATTCTTAGTAACTACTTGTATATTAGTGTGAGCACTGCGTCTGAGCATCTTCCGTTAGATTAGCAAAATCAGGTTTGTAGTTGGAAATTGCTAACCTTAAAGAATCCAGTGTATGAGCGTCTGTCAAGCGAGAACGGTGTTTATTTTTTGTTTGCTTTGAGTAGGAAAATGCTGACTCACATAAATAGTTGAACCAAAACACGAATGCAATATTGTTCAACACATTTCTTCAAACATGGATATTTCTCGCTATATCTCTCTCATCTATAGATGTGAATGATAATAACCCAAGAATCCAAGAAAAACATGAATCAAATATAAAGTCTAGAGCTCCGAGGCTATCAAGCTCAGTTGTGTAAAATGTAAGATATACATGTACAATTTTCAGCAAAGATGATTTTATGCCTATAATTTAAAGTAAACCGACTTTTGATACTACATGAGTTTTACTACGTGCGATAGGCCTATTTCACCGTGCTAGGGCATTCATTAGCTTAGGGCATTTAAAACTTACTTGTTTAAAAAATTTGTGTTGAATGCTTTCAATTCTGTTGCTGTATGTTGATAAATGTGTGTTCCAGACAACTGATGCAAACTCCAGCTGACTACGAACGAGCGAAAAGTGAAGGATTTTAAAAATAAAAGGACAGGTAAATTCTTTACTGACTCTTGTGATAAACCCTAAGAGACTGTTAGCTCTTGATAAAATCGACTCAATGTGTGAAGTGAAAGTGAGCTTTAAATCATGGAATAATATTGAGATATTAAGTATATTCGTGATTTTTATTTAAGATATACATATCTCATTGGCATTTAATGATGACTGACATTGAAACTATGAAACACAATTAATTTTTGTAAACTCTGGTGAAGTAACCAGCTAAAAGAACGGATTTTAAAGTTTTACTTAAAGGTACATTGTTATAAGTTTTTAGGTCGCGAATCTGAAGGCCAGTTTTTTTTCTTAAAATTTGAAGCGAAATTGTCATCCGGGAAATATAGATATCTGAATGTTTCAGTGAATCGAGAATTCAGTAGTAATATCTCGGCGGATATCTGAAAAATTTTCTCTTGGAAGAGAAAATAAACATTAAAATTTTCCCGAACACGAGGAATTTCAGCTATCGTTATAAAGTTATATGTTCTCGACTTTGTTTTGTCATCTTGAGCTATATTTTCAATAGGGTTTTATTTATCATGCAAATCACGTCTTTGATTCCCAATGGAATCACAGTTTTAACTCTACAGTAATATTTTAAAGTGGAGAATTATGAAATAGCGATAAATGTATTTTTCCAACACCAAAATCTCAAAGGTAAAATTATTGTTGATTTATGAGATGACCAACATAGTTGTATTTTAAATTACTTCATTAAATTAATGCCGAAAATCGAAGGACATTAGCTGATATGTTATACTTACAATAAATTTATAAATAATGAAATATGACTCCATCGATATACTATATATATACATATATTGAAACTGCACATTACGTCACACCATGAATAAACTACCATTTTTTATTACAAGTTGCATGTAACACATGAGATCCAACTGTCAATGGCGATATGGAAAATACGTACCAAACTATATAAACAAAAATAAATAAATGTTTTAAGATATTTTGTTTTCTATATAAAACATGTAGGTATGTTTGTCGGGATAGGATAGTGTGGACGTCAGGCTGTTATTCCTACTCAGAATATGAAAATAGCATGATGTATGTTTGTAGATTAAATAGGTATCAAACTATTGTGTAGTGTTTACTGCCTTACATATTGTATGAAACGATGTCATCACTAAATTCAATATTTATCAAAATTTTCAAAAAAATTGAGATGTACTACTAATATACACATTTTTTTATAGAAAATTAAATGATCTAGCAGAGGTGTTTTGGCTTTTTTCGTTAATTTTCAAAAAATTTGGAAATATCGGCAGTTAAATTTATTGGAAAAAAAAATTCTCGATAAAAAATGTTTGAGGAACTTTTTGTATTTGTCTTTATAATTTTGTACAAATTTTCAGCGTTCTATATATGGAAAAATAACGTGAAAATTCAAAAGTTGATAACCCTGACTGAAACTGACTTTAGATGGGTGGATGGCAGAGCGGTTAGCGCGCTGGGTTAGTAATCCAGTGGTCGCGAGTTCGAATCCTTCCTCGACCGATTTCGTTCACCTATAGTACAAGCATTTATTTGCTTATTTTAGGGAACGTAGGAAGATGTATACATTATCTTATGGAGTTCTATTATATCTTTATGTAAGTACTTGTTTAACAAGGACATATTCATTTTTTTTGTTAAAATAAAAGAAAGAAACCTGATTTTACAGATTTCTGTTTTACGAAAAACGATACAAAACGTGTTGAAAAATAGAACACGTTCTATTTTATCTATTTTTTTTCTCCCTGCGTTGTAAAACCTGAACTCCGTTGAAAATCTCGTCCGTCTAAAGTGCTCTCAAGACTCGATTTGGTCCGTAGCGCCATTGAAAAATGAACCTTTTTTTCTCGTTTTACAGTTTCATGAAATTGAATAATCGTTCTAAAACGCAATTACAAGTAACTTATAACATCTTATCGACATTAACGTTTTCTACCAACGCAGTTTTATAATATATGTACCAATGTACGGTAAATGTTTGTGGTTTTCTTCCTTTTTATTTAGTAAAATCCAAAATACATCGGAAATTTGTTTGTTGACATTTCGGAATCAACAAAGAAACATTTCTTTTGAAATTGGTTTTTCATATTTATGTTAAAAAATTACCTGCCCAATAATTTATGGAGGGGGGATAATAATAAAACTTCAACAGAGGGTATTCGACAAAAGGTCAAAAAAGATTTAGAAGTATCCTCCCTTCCAATGTAAAGGTCATACCTACTGGCGGGAGTATTATATAGGGGACTGTACTGTATAGGTAATACTGATACAAAATGGAAGAATATCTCATGAGATAAACAATTCAACCTGACTGTAATAATTTACCTCCCCAAGAATTTCATTTTTTCTTAACACAAGTGTACTTGACTAGGGGCTTAGTATATTGGACTCTATTTCTGTTTTTTGCATGTTAAATTTACTACCAAAAATAAAAACATAAATAGAGGAAATTCTTTCAACGCCCAAGGATGTTTCAAAGATAAGGAAGATCTTAAGACGGAAATCATTTATGTAAAAGTTGTTGATTTTCAAAAAAAATTCTAAGGAAGTCGTGATAAGAGTCTCGTTTTGATAGTTTTGTTTAAGAGGGCGCCTGTCACTAGAGTACTCATTATTTAAATTGATATTCCATCATTACTATTGTTCGAATCATTTTGAAAAAAAAAAACAACTTTTATATTATAAACAAACAAAAATGTATACAATAACTTTGTATTAAGGCCCTTTTATACAGATGGGTATACAGATGTGCGCATAAATGCACACTAAATTACCTTCTAATGTATGAGTATGAAACACGGAAAAATACCGTAATCACATGATATCATTCTATCATGCAAAAAAGGTGAAATACAGAGTTTTTTTTTAAATAGCAAGGATAGTTATTAAAATATTATAATAATAAAAACTCAGCCGGTAGATTTTCATATTCTCTTTCGACAGAAGTAAAAATCTACTTCATAGGCCTTGTAGTTTTTTAGATAGTAACAATAAAAAATAAAAAAAGGGTTTTACTTAAACTAATTTTACAAGAAAAATATTAAACAAATTCAAAATTCAAAAAAACTCATTCAATAGAATAAAGATGTAAATGCAAACTGTTTGTTATTTCAAAGACGTATCTTTTGAGGGTACTTTCTGATATTATTTTCAAAATACACCAAATAGCGTACTATAGCCTCTTAACCACGAATATGTATATATTTCAATTTATTTATAATTTGTAAAAATGTACCACAAAGTAATAGAAACATCACTTGATAGTTTGGATATTTATGAATAAAAATATTCCTAAACTTTAATTATATTTTTTTATATATTTCATATTTGGGTAGCAAACAGCTCATTTACAGTTTTGATTATACAATTTACATGACATAGTCAGAGCCAATAAAAGCATTCCATCAATAATAATTTAACAACAATAACAAAAGACAGTTCATACAAATAAATCAACAAACAAAGAGAAAAAAATAATAAATATGAAAACTTAAATTAGGTATGGGACTGATGAGAGATAAGGAGGAATGGGAGGGGGGGAATTAAGAGCGCATCACCTTCAGTATTTCTTCACGAAACCTTTCATATTTTGCACTGAAGATGTCCACTCCAGCTGAGAACAACGTGTTGTGAGAATCAACAACGTCTTGTGATAATTAATTATGTCCTGTATAATATTCTTGTAGAAAAACAATTAGCATACCCGAATTTTTGACATTTTCTTATATCTAAAGTAATAAAGCAATCAAAATGTTAGTGTATGTGTGTGTGTATGTGTGTGTGTGTGTGTGTGTTTGTCTCACGCCTTCTGAAAAACCAAGAGCATCTAAAAATCTAATTTAAGTGCGAACATGTACCAGTATACCTGGTGCAGTGTCACGCTAAAAAGAATGCGATAAAAATGCTGAATTTTAAAAATATTTAAATAATTATTTTTTTCATACAAAATTTTCCAAGTCATATCTGTCAAAAAAGTGTACATTTTGCACGCAAATATCTGTTAGTTTAAAAGTTAGAAGTAGGTATTTACACAAAAAAAATATATTTTGAAGTATAACTTAGCGTTTAAGTGAAAAACATGGTGAATATTTGGTATAATTATAATGTTAAACTTATTTTTAAAGTAAGCGTTTTGTACATAAACGCCGCCATTTTAATATCTTTTCATACAATATTTCATTTTCCCACGGAATGAATATGTTCTTGAAAATAATAAACCTTTGAAATAAATGTAATTATGAAATAATAAAATGAAACACAAGACATTACGGCAAGTTTTAAGACATATATTGTAAAAATGTGTTTATTATTAGTTAAGATGTAGGCATAATAAAATTGCATAATTTGTAAATAATATTTGATTTTTCTGACAATTTTCATTTTTATGGCATCGAACAAACCAATGTAGGTACCTACATATTCAAAAAATGTATCCGAACCATTCGATATTACTTACGTGTTCGAATCGTTTCCATGGCTACAGAAAGAATGTGATATTCAAATAAAATTTGTTAGGAATCGAATTTATTTAGAAGGTTGTTGTAGGTAGGTACCTACCTAATACTATTTACTTACAAATCAACAATAATATACCTATACTGATTTCCTATAGGAAAATTATTTTATTTATTTATTTATCAACCGTTTGTCCGATTATAATGAAACTTTGGTGAATTGTCGAGCGTATGCCCAGGATGGTTTTTGGATTTAAACTTTTTTCTTATTCTTCTTCTTCTTCGTGTATTTGGTCGTTTTACCTATGAAGGGGGAGTATCCTGGGAAAAGAAGGTCCGACTGTCCCTCCATCTCTTCACAGGTCTTCCAGGACGGGTTCTGCATATAAACTTTTTTCTTCTTTTTCTTCAACGTGTACTTGGTCATCTTACCTATGAAGATGAACTATCCTGGGAGATGAAGGTCCAATTTTCCTTCCATCTCTTCGCAGGTTTCTGGATTTAAACTTTTTTCTTCTTCTTCTTCATCGTCTATTTGGTCATTTTACCTTTGAAGGTGGACTAACCTGGGAGAAGAATGTCCAATTTTCCTTCCATCTCTTCGCAGGTATCTGGATTTAAACTTATTTCTTCTTCTTCTTCTTCATCGTGTATTTTTGGTCATTTTACCTTTGAAGTTGGAGAATCCTGGGAGAAGAAGGTCCAACTGTCCTTCCATCTCTTCGCAGGTATCTGGGTTTAAACTTTTTTCTTCTTCTTCGTGTATTTAGTCATTTTACCTATTAAGTAGAGCATCCTGGGAAAAGAAGGTTCTTTCATCTCTTCGCGGTTCTTCCAGGATGGTTTCTGGATTTAAACTTTTCTTAACCGACTGATGGGACGGGATGTAATGAAGGGAAGGGAGGCACTAAAGGGCCTGAAGGGACGGGAGGTATAAAACTGCCTGAAGGGACGGAAGGTACTGAAGGGCCTGAAGCGGCGGGTCCTGGAGTCTAATTCTTTTTCTTCTTAATTTTATGTAGACCTTTAGGGCAGTTTTTATACAAACTATTTCCTATTGTCTAATTCATCTTCTTCTTCTTTTATGTATACATTTGGGTCATTTTTTTATAAAAATTATTTCCTTTAGTCTAATTATTATTCTTCTTCATTTAAGTACGTAGACTTTTGGGAGAGTTTTAATACAAACTATTTCCAATAGTCTTATTCATTTTCTTTTATGTAGACCTTTTGGTCAGTATTTATACAAACTATTTCCAATAGTCTAAATATTCTTCTTCTTCTTTTTTGTAGACCTTTGGGTGAGCTTTTATACAATCTATTTCCAATAGTCTAATTCTTCTATTAGGTATATGTATTTTTACTTATTTTATGTAGACCATTGGAATAGTTTTTTATACAAACTATTTCTTATAGTCTTATACTTATTTTTCTCTTTTTTATTTAGTCTTTTGGGTTAGTTTTAAGTCTAATAGTCTATTGTGCAGAAATATTATTAACGATATGCACACTTGATGAAAATACATATGAAATGAATGGGATATGGGATGTGACGATATAACCTGCACTAGAATCTTTTCAATACTTTTGTTTAATTAAATTTAAACCATTTATATCATCCTATTTTGAATAATTTTCAACACCTAATATTTAAAGAATGGGGGTTGTGGCCATTACTGAACTCTTCACAACATTTATATTCAAATTAAAAACTATTAACTATAGTTCAAGTCTTCTTCTTCTTCGTTAATGAAGACTTTCAGTCAAATTGAGCAAAAATATAATGCACACTTGATGAAAAAATATAAAAACGAATGGGATGTGACCAATACTAGATCTTTTCAGTACCTACGTTTGTTTAATCAAATTTTAACCACATCCTAACATCCAAAATTACTAAATTTTCAATAGGTACACATTAAAATTTGTTTTCGATGATAATATTTAAAAATGGGGGTTGTGGCCAAACCAATCTCTTTACAACGTTGATAAACAGTCATATTTAAAACCATTACGCATAGTCCATGCAAGCAGAAATTGTATAAATATTATACTTCATTCACACTTTATAGCAATATTAAAAAAAGAATGGGTTGTGGCCATCACTTGAACATTTTACAATACTTAAACTCAATCAAATTTCAAACCACTTTTCATAGTCTGATATTGCAAAATAATTGGGTGACAATATTATAAAAACGATTGCTTTTTCTTTCACAATTTTACATTCTTGGCCAACGGCGGGACATAAAAGCTAGTTTCTAATAAACTATAAGGCGTAGAGCAATATATATATTTGTTTAAATTAAATAACAAAAAAATATCTAGAAATATGCATTGAATAAAGAATATTTTTCTTCATTTATATCCAAAAAATTTATTTATTTCAAAATGGTTCGATTAAAAGTAATGATTGAATATCAAATTGAAAACTAGGTACACTGACAGCAGGCGCTATCTGAGGTATGTAAATGAAGTATAAAAAAGGGTGAAATTCAATTTTTAAATATCCTATGTAATTTTTACATGGGCGTAAGAGATGGAGTGAATAGCAGGGGCCGCCCTCAGAAAGGGATGGCATGACCATGTGAATGATATTTTGAAAGAAGGAAATATAACAAGCTTGAAAAATCGACGAGCATGTATGAGAGGATGCATGAATGTAAAGGAAGCTAGGAATGTGTGCACAAAATAGAGGAGTATGGCGCTCGGTTCTCTCTGCTTACCCCGTAAGGGATATGGCGTGATGGTATGTATGCAATTTTTTTCAATGATTTGTGTAGCTCAAGGTTTAAGTTTTATGTAGGTTTTTTTTATTTATTGTCAATTCTTAAAATGTGTATTTTTAGCGTTTTCTAAATAGACTTTTTCTTGTCAATAATTTTTTTTAAATAAAAAAAATCGATATCAATTTTAATTTTATGAAAAAAGTTTAATCTAGATTTTACAGTAAATAAATGAATTTATTTATTTTTGATGAAGTAATGCAATTATTTCACCTGGTTTAGAATTGCATATAATTGTCAATAAAAATTGTAAACTGCTAGCCCTAGAACAGTATTTCCTAGTTGGGAAGCAGTAATCTACTTATTGTTGTCATTATAAGTATGGTGTGATAAAAGGTAAAATAAATAAATAAAGAAATAGTAAATATCATAATGAATTGTATAATTTTATCTGTTATGTTGTTAAACATAAAAAAACAGGTGTCAACCTATAAAAAGAAGAAGAAGAAGTTACGGAAAAAAATAGATATCAAATAAATAAGTAAAATAAATATTTTTTTTCAGGTTTTTCAAGATATATGCACAAATATAACAAATTTTTTTTAATGTTTGACACTGCCACTTCGTGATAGAACTCCATAATATTATCCATAGTAGGTCTTCATCACTATTATTTACTATTCTGATGATGCTCAGTACACAGCGATACCGGTGAATGAGAGTCGCGTTTGCGAAAAATTTAAGTATAACGTAAAATTAAATATATTTTTTTTCATAATTCTTGTTGATAGATAAATTATTAAAGTTTGAAAACAGGTTTTTGCAACAGGCTAATATATGATCTACAAGACTTGCATAAGACCAATCATGAGATACGCCATAGAGACAAGAGCTGACACCACCCACACAAAAAGTCTCCTTAGAACCACGGAGATGAAGACTCTACGGCCCATAGCAGGAGTAACCCTCCGAGATCAAATGAGGAGCTCCGAAATAAGGAAAATTTGTGATGTTGAGGACGTGGAGCTATGGGGTAGAACAAGAAGACGTTTCTGGAGAGATCACGTGGGGAGAGCAAGCTCAGACCGAGTAGTGAGGATATCAGCTGATGAACATCCTACAGGTAGCAGACCTCCAGGAAGACCTCCCAAACGATGGAGGGACAGCTGGACGTCCTCCTCCCAGGAGCAGGTGCTGAGAACTACAGGACACAGTCCTAGCTGACGAAGAAGAAGAAGAAGAAGCTAATATATGAATAACAAAATAAATTTCGAAAAAGTAAAAAACTTAAAATCGCGACAAAGGAGTAATTTTTGGTTGAAACCAAAAAATATTTTCTACGATTTTTTATATCCATGTTTTATGTACAAAAAACTGCGTAAAAACGTGGTTTTTCAAAATTTGCGATGGCAGCCTGAACGATTTCTTGATGGGAAGAATGAATGAAGGACACCTGACGAAGAAAATAATATACAAAGTTTATAGGAACAACACAAGACGAAACGTGAGAAGCTTGTACAACAGATGCACATGTATGAGATAATGCACAATTATTCATGTGGCGATGAATACGTGTCAAAGTAGAAAAATGTGACAATCGATTCTCTTTGCCAACCCCTTGAGCGACATGGCGTGATTTCATATTGATATTGTTTGTGTACAGCACACAAACTTACTGCTAATAAGTTCGAGTATGCAAATGTTAATTTCTTCTCTATGGTTTCATCTGGCATGAATTTGAAAACGTTCTCACGTTCTTTTCCAATTTTTGTTCAATGAATGTATGAGACAGAAACGGGTTATATTAATATGTATGTATGTACCTACCTCATTGACACCCCGTACAATAGCTCTCATGGTGGCGTTCCTAGGTCCGTCTACCGTTTTTCCGTCGTCTGTTGGACCCCAAGAGGCGCTGTAGATGTCTATCTTGTGTGGCTCGTGTCCCATGGAGTTGGCCTCTATCAGATCTGTCATATACGGTTGGTCTAACATTCTGATACCTGGGAACAAACACCAAATACACATGAAATAATCCATCTTATCGCAATACTTAGATGAAACCAGGTAAAAACAAACTTGAGATAATTGGAAGAATTTTTATTCCTCTTTCAATGAGATGTTCGTTTTCTACTATAATGGTTCTTTTTCTGATAGCATAATCTAAAAGCTTCTTATCTATTGAATAAATAAATCGAGGTAATAATGTCTTTTTTCCGAGGCCTCTTTTGTAATAGGTAGTTACTAATTTAGTTATTTACGTGTTCTCCAATTTATTAGTTATTGATTTTCGTTTCAAAATGGCGATCCACTACAATAAACAAATAATAATAATAAACCGTTTATTTGTTGCCATTATTGTTACATCAAAAGACCTTATAATAAAGGTCTTTGGTTACATCACATAAAAACAAAACAAATTATACAATTTTGAATATCGTTTATTTTGTTCACAAAGATTGTTGAATATTTATTTATAAACAAATATTTATTATTTATAATAAACTACCATTTTTTTACTGAATAGGTATAAAGTAATCGAATTTGTAAATAAATTCTTACACAAAATATACAAGTGTTAATAAAAAAACACAACATAAATGTCAATATGTACCACGAAGTGTTTTATGAAATACATTTATTTTCAATTTATCAATCCCATTTTTGTATAAAAGCTTGTTGTACGTAAATATGTAAAACATTTTAGATGGAAAAGTCGTGTTTGGGTAACATTACCTACATCTTCTATGTATTTACATGTTTGCCGAGCAATTTCAATAGCAAACTTTCCATGTGAAAAGATTCTTTGAGAAACTAGAAAAGGTCAACAATATACAAAGGAATATTCAATAAAAATCTATAGAATACAAATATTTTTTTACTTTTACATACATAATTCAACACGACATTACAGATACCCACTAAAAGAAACTTTATACTTTGTTATGGAACCAAGCTTGGAGTACCAATGTGTCTATAATTAAGTGGACTGCAGATTATGAATCGTCGGCGAAGGCTGTGGTGCTTTATATTGTGGCAGACCACATCTCGAAATTTCTTTCGAGCGCGCGCCTAGCGACGGCAAGTATATTTGTTTGTCGCTAGGCCGAGTTCATCGCCCGCAACGTCAAACAAGTGACAATACTCCTCAACTGGGTATGACACTTCAATGAAATAAGTCTAGAAAGTTCGAGGACATTGAACTTGCTACCCCCAGCGCAGCACTATTTAAGGGAGTCTACACCTCTACACATGGTCACTTCATTTCCGTCACTTCACGCCGCCGTTACGACCACGCGACCACTGGTCGCTTCTCGACCACGCCGTCTCGCCGACACTTCGTCTCTCGACCACCAGTCAACTCTCGACTCCGCGAGTACGATGGTACTTCACCATGCGAATAATCGGACACTTCGAATACACTCGCTAACTCGCTCGTTATACCTACTCATCGTGAGAAAGTTCCTTTGCAAGTTATTTTATCAATTGTAAATTTACCTTTAAGCAAACTATTAATTGTGATCAATATACTCATTGTAAATTCGAACCTATTCTTTCTTCTTCTCTCTAAACCACTGTCCTTGTGTTCTTATTTCAAAATCATATCCACTTAATTGGGATATAGTAAACTCTCTTTACTGGTAACCCCTCTGGTTACTAACTACGCTTGATTGGTAACACATCTAGTTACTAGTCAGCTAAAATATAATGGTCAATCGGGAACGAAAATATCTACTAGAATAAAATGATTCAACTGAAATTCAGAAATTGTAGACCACATAAGAGAAAGGTGGACCACATAAGAGAAAAACCTTTTAAGGTGGCTCTGTTCATACTTAAAAAATAGGTCGCAAATGGTAGTGATCGGCGGATTTATGTCAGACTGGGTCAATGTCATATCGGGTGTTCCGCAAGGATCTATATTAGGACCATTGCTGTTTAACATTTTTGTTAATGACATTATCAACTGTTTTCTTTTTGCGCGCGTTTTACTTTACGCTGACGATATGAAAATATTTATAGCGGTCCATAGCATTGACGATTGTTTGAAACTCCAAGAAGATTTAAATCGGCTCAATACTTACTGTAACAACAATAACCTAATTTTAATTATGATAAATATGAACACATATTATATTGTACAAAAAATTTATTCGACTTCCGACGACCGTTTCGGCTTATAAGCCCATAATCAATCTTATAAGCCGAAACGGTCGTCGAATATTTTTTTTGTAGAATATAATATGTGTTCATATTTATCATAATTATTATGGAATTCTACAGTTTGGAAGCCGCATCAATCGACAGATTGAAACTGCTGATAACCTAATTTTAAATGTATCCAAATGTCTCTGTATTTCATTCACTAGAAATCGCAATATAATTAATTTCAAATATAACTTAATGACACTAAATTAATGTTCAATGAACATTTTGATAATATAATCTCGAAGGCTTCTTGCATGTTGGGTTTCATCCTCAGATTATCTAAATCTTTTCGCAATCTTAATACATTAATCTTATTATATTATACATATGTTAGACCCCACCTCGAATTTGCCTCCGAAATATGGAATCCTATCCACGTGACTAAGTCACACCGATTGGAAAGAGTGCAGCATAAATTTTTAAATTACCTCAACTTTCGTTCATACCACAGATTTGCATCTAAATCAGATATTTTAACAGCCTTCAACATTGAGACATTGGAACTTAGACGTACCGTTACTGACCAAATGACATTGTACAAAATTCTAAATTATATAATTGACTCACCTGACATTAAAATTAATTCCTTTTCATGTCCCGATGCGAAGCGGCAAACGTAACACCCTATTCTACACAGACCGAGCGCGTACCACTACAGGGCAGAACGCATTCATTGTGCGGGCTTGCAATAGTTACAATAACTTTGCAGGTCTGGACATGTTTGACTGTATCCAATCGGCATATAGAAATCAGTTGATTAATGTTTTTCAAGCGAATGATAATTGATTAAATAAGTATATTTATCTCATTCCTCCTCACCCATCCTTATTATCCACATCCCTCCCACATTTCATTACTTCTTGAAAACTTTTTTTTTGGTATATTTTTTTTGTACTGTTTTTTTTAATATTATTGTTTAGTTAATTTTTATTATTTTGTAAAGAAAAAGGAAAGAAAAATTTAGCACTTATTACTAGATATTTTTTTTCTTTTGAACTTGTTACTTATATACACTTGTGATTAGTATGTAATTGGTCTCATTTTTGTGCATCTTTTCATTTATATCATTTTCAATTTGACTGTATACTTATCAAAATAAATAAATAAATAAATAAAAAGGACACAAAATCAATTGAGGCGAATTTCAAGTAAAACATACCTACATGTAACAAAGGCCAAAGTTGGACATATTTGAAAAAGTCGTGATTGAAAATGAAAATTGTACTTATTGTAAATTTACTAAAAATATCCACAGACCACCCATCACCTCTCAACTTCTGTCCCTTTTGATAAAAGACCCGTGCACCCTAGCCTCGATTCCATTTAGTAGCGCCTAGTCCCAGCTTTTCTATTATGCATTCTTAGGTTAGGTTCAAGTTTGTTTATAATAATGATAGCGACTCGCGGGAGCGAGTTGCTTTATAAATTAAATTTATAAATCTTTTTAAAATCTTCGCATTTAATATAAAATTTCACAGTTCATTTGACTTAATACTACGAGATCTCAACCAATCAGAGAGCCAACCGGAAACTTTGACTTACTAAACCGGAAACAGACGAATGCGAATTGTAGACGCTAGTAATCCATTTAAGGTCCACCCCCCACCGCCGCGCAAAACATAGACTGACTTTGTCACTTTGAACTAGCTTAAGTGACAATGTTGCCGAAGATGGATGAAAATCCGGAAACGTTCCAACATTAATTTGTAATGTTTTGAGGAGTACAGTTTTCGAATATTCTTTGAATATTTGGTCAAATATAAATAAGTTATTTTAATTCGTGTCATTTTACCAGCAGTCAGAATATACCAGGCGTGTGTCCGCCCAATAATGACATATGAGATAGAAGTAAGAGCCGACTTCAACATAACAAAAAGTCGTTTTAGAGTGGCTGTGACCTCATCAGAAATGAAACGAGGTCATAACTAGACGGGGACGTAGCAGAACACGCTTCTAGAGAGGCCACATCAAACGCATGGACTACAATAGAATTGTCAAATTTGTTAAAACAGAAATACCCAATAACAGAAGAGATGGAAAGATGGTTGGACCTCCTCCTCCCAGCAAAGTCCACCCTCACAAGCAGGTCAAATGAACTAATACACGACGCAGATAATACTTTTTTAGGCGTTCTAGCATTCTGGAAAAGGTCTATTGTATAGTCTTCAAACGATAATCGGGTGGTGGTGGCTGTAGCATATCAATCGAATCATCGCAAGATGTTGTATAGCATGCATAAAATATTTAGTGTTCAAGATTTTCTTTTTGAACTCGTGCACATAGCGAGAAAATCAAATAAAACCCAACGTTGTATGCGCCAATTCGATCTCTGTGTTACGAAGTGGAAACGTTAAGAGTGAAGTGCGAAGAAAAAATAGTAGAAAATTTACTCAAGTACATAGAATGATATTGAGTAAATTGTTGTCGCATGAGGTGTAAGCTACGTACCCATTTAACACCGTCTATTGAATATTTCGCTACACTGCACCGCATTGGTGAGAACTACAAAACGCTTTTATGCACAATGCTTAGCTGTTGTGGTGGTAACTGTTATATAACAATCACATCTCATACTATATTGGTTAAAAGCATATAATATGTATTTTGCAAAACCATTTGAGTGAACAGTTCGGAACGTGCATAGGTACATATTATGTCAGTCGTTCTCAATCTGAATTTATTCAAAGCCCCTTTTTTGTACAAATATTAACTATTTACATAGGTAGGTACATAAATATAATTAACTCTTTTCTATCAATTATTTTGATTCGTTTTGAGCAAAATATATCGTCAGAACAAGTACCCAATATCTACTGAGATTGTAAAGTTATTTTCACGCGTTTAGCGTTGACTAAATACAATGTGCCCCAGAGATGACCTACTTACTTAGTTGACTGTCAGTTGTTGTTTTTATAATCGTATTTATTTTCATTTTTGTTTAATTTATTTATCATGTTTATGTATAAATAATTGTACAGATGTGGATTTATCTTCCGACCAATATAAGCTACTTGAAGCCTCAGGTAAATTCGATAGGTCCTTAAAAATAACAATTAATGCGATATCAATGTGGCTGAAGTTTCGAACGTTCTAACGGAATGAACTAACGGATCAATGGTCAGGATACAATAGAGATAACCCAAAGAAAAAAAATATTTATATATTTATTTATTATATATATTTTATTTGTATATTTAATTGCTTGTAAGATAACCATGAGAAAACATGGAGGGAGTATTCGAGAGTACAATAGTGATATTGTTCAAGTCCAATTAAACCTTTCTTTTATACGACATTACATTCACGTAGGTAGTTAATATAAATAGGATTCTAAAAAAGAAAGAAATATGCCAACGTAAAATAATTCTGAATCATCATCATCATCAGCCTGTGTTTGCCCACTGCAGGGCATAGGCCTCCCCTCTCCTTCTCCACTCCTCCCGTTCCTGTGCGACTCCCATCCACTGTGGTCCAACAAATCTTTTAATGTCGTCCATCCATCTGTTAGGTGGTCACCCTTGTGGTCTCTTGTCGCCTCTCGATCTCCACTCAACCAGTCTTTTCGTCCATCTATTGTCGGTCATTATTGATGTGTCCTGCCCATCTCCACTTCTGCATGGCCATTATCTCAACTACATCGGACAATTTGGTCTGAATGAGTATCCAGTCATTCCTCTTCCTGTCTTCTAGTTTTATGGCCAACATTATTCTTTCCATTTTTCTTTGTGCTACACGCAGCTTGTTGGCAGACAATTTGGCTAAGGTCGTAGTTTCAATGCCATAAGTGAATACTGGCAGAATGCACTGCTCAAACACTCTTGACTTCAGGGTATTCGGTATGTATTCTGAATACTAATTAAAAACAGGAATTTCATAAGATTATCACTTACGCACAACACGCATGCACATACACTTAGGTATACACTTACACACACACACACACACCATCACACATAAACACCCTCACACACACATATGATTTTGTATCTTGAATATATGACTGTATTTTGAAATAAATTGTGATAGTATTGTAAGCTAATAATTGATGTATGGAGATGATAATTGTTATATTTGATATTTTTATACATATATGCTATTCTTTGTACATTGTTAGCTTCAATTTGAAAAAATAAAAAAATAAAATAAAAAAAAAAATACTGCTTTTTTATTAATTTTGATCATTAAATTAATAAAGCTTGAATTTTATTTGTTGGCTCAATACAAATAAGTTATTAATATTTACTGAAGTGAATTCACTGCTACTGTTATTTGTTAATCTTCGGTTTTCTGGTTGGTTATAATAATAAACTTTTAATTCCAATCCTTGACCTTCTTCTTCATGGTCGCAACCCTGCGATTGGTTTACACTCCATCTCTCCACATATCTCTGTTGTCCGCCAGCCTATTCGTCATTTGGTAGCTGCTATACAGTGCACATCACTTGGTCCATATAACTGTCTCTAGGTCGACCTCTATGGTTTTTGCCCACCTTCGACGTTTTGTGATTCCTTCGGCGATAGTAACAAGCAGACCTGGATGCCTGATGTAATGGCTTATCCATTTGGATAGTTTTTGGGCAACCCTCTTTGGAAGTTGTCTCGTTTCTTCGATTCTGCTCAGTACCACGTCGTTTGACCAATGGATCCTAGCCATGCGCGTGTAGCACCACATTTTACATACAATAAAGAAAGAAAAAAAAATGTAGAGAAGATATAAAAAATATATGTACACTGAAATCACATGAATTACTACATTGTATTGATGCGCATGAAAATTAAATTAAAATAAGAGAGGTATGGTACATACCAGCTCCTTGAAAAATAGAATGGTATGAATGGCTAAATCAATTTCTAAAATGAAAATTCAATCCTACCTAATGACCTACAATCATTTCATTTTATGTGTAGATTTTAAGAGCACATTACCCCCTATTAAGTAACTATTTTAACTTAAACAGGAACGTTCTAAAATTGTAGATTTTAAATTTACGGTCTTATTTCAGCGTTATAAAATATAATAATTTCATAATTATTCATAATACGTCTGATTTAGTAACTTTTTAAGAACGTTCCGGCCAGAAATAGGTACGTTCCTATTCCATTTAGTCTTAGTTGATATTTTATACATACATACCTACAAACATACATACATACCATCACGCCATGTCCCTAACGGGGTGAGCAGAGAGAATCGAGCGCCATACTTCTCTATTTTTGCACACATTTCTGGCTTCCTTTACATCCATGCATCGTCTCATATATGCTCGATAAATCTAAAATCTGCAATTTTAGAACGTTCCTATTTTAGTTCCAATAGTTACTGAATAGGTGGTATTTTCAAATATGTATTTTTAACTACAATGTACAACTTTCAATGCTGAAACTGAAAATTAAAATGTCACAATTTTACATAAATATCCATGGAATCAGTGGATCATTCGACGTAATAATGAACTGTAATAATGAACACAGGTCCTTAAAATCTCAACACATTTGGAGGCGAAAGTTGCTGTAGGCAGGGCTATAGCGTCGTCGGAGAGAGATTTTAAATATTCTGTTATTGGGTACATACGAGTACATTTCCTAAACACCAAGCGAATGCTAGAGCAAATACATACATACATACATACCATCACGCCGTTTCCCTATTTGGGGTAGGCAGAGAGAACCGAACGCCAGACTCTTCTATCTTGACATACCTGTTTTGCCTCATTTACATTCATACATCGCGTCATACATGCTCTCCTATTGTTCTGACTTCGTATGTTCCCCTCTTTGGCTAGAGCAAATAGGTAAATTAATTAGGTCTGCATTTGTGACTCGGGTCCAATTGATTACTAGTTTAGAGCACTAACCGATCTGCTTCAATTGCATCTAATAACTGAAAACTGTATTTAGTTGTATAATCCGTGCAACTCGTTATATGTATAAAAACTTAAGGAACCAAGAGACAGTATTACTAATGAAACATCTAATATTAATTTACTAAATTTCTTCCTATTTTTACTCGACCTAGAACTACCTACTTATTATACATTCATCAACTTTTGGTCCTTCGAGCCGGATTAAATCAGTGCCCCATAGACTAATTTGCTCAAATTATCTCTGACCTTTGGAAATGCCCATAACAGTTTGGCTTGCCCAGATTCAGATTAAACAGAATAACGTATTTCAGCAGATTTACGTCTTTTCACAATTTATTTATATCGTTAAATTTTCATGTATGTAACATGATATTTATTCCGACCACATATTTTTTCAATATACCTATTACGTAGTTAAATAAACCCCAATTTACGATTTCTATGTGAAGACCTCTTACCACGATTTCTGGGAATTTCACTGTCTCATGTATATGTCAAAAAACCCATCTTCCCTAGTTCCTCTCCCACCACCTTTTCTTATATATATATTTTTTTCTTTTAAATAATTTGTGTTCATATGCTTATAATGTATTAATTCTTAAGTGAAAAGCTGTTATTAGTTTCCTTGCTAATATTACCTAATATTTGTACCTATCTATTTTTCGTAAAAATAAAACTGTCGGTTTGCTAATCAATACATAAATAAATATTCGTCTGTTGTTTAAGTTTCCCATATTCCCTCCTTTCAGGATGTCGTTTTCTCGATTGTGTCATCCTTTTTTGACTATATCGATCTCTTCGTCCATTCCTGCCAGCTTTGTGTATTTTCTTCTTTAGGAGCTCTCTACAAATTTGTTTGACGTCAACGATATATATTTTTTTCTCCTTTATGATGTTTCCAAAATTGAAGATGGGCAGGACCCAATAAATGGACGTAAAGAGTGCTGGAGTGAAAACCGAGGGCGGCCACCGAATATATGGATGTATGACATCAAAAAATTCGTTGGACTCCAGTGGATGGAAATCCCACAGGGAACAGTAGGATTGGAGGAGCGGGAGGGTCTTTGCTGACTTGTATTTAGATCTCAAGCTTGGAAAAAATTTCACTTTAGAGTTAACTAATTTGAATTTGTTGCGTACTTTATTACTTCATATAATAAGTACATTTTGATTGAGAAACGCTGTCGTTGTTAAAATTGAATTGAGAAAATCGTACTTTCTCAAAGTGAATAGAACGACTCCGTTGAACAAACTCTGCATAATATATAGTAGCACTAAAACTCCTCAACAAAAGAGAATAAATTAATATTTGTATCGCTGTATCAACGTTAAATAACTTAATTGAAAGTTACTATTTATATGCAGTGAAGTTAATGACGTTAACGTTTGTTATCTGAACCCTTATGTAGAACTACCATTGAATCGAATTGAATAATCAGAAAATAATGGTTAATTTGTAATTTGTCATGTAACTCGTTCACGGGTGTCACACTTGTACCTAACCAAGGTGGCCGGATGTGTAAGCGCATTTCACTTCGTTTCATTTCGTTTTTGGTCGTATGTTTATTAGTTATTTAAAATCATGTAAATATCAGAAAGGTCAGATTACATTTGTACTAATTTACTCTAAACATCTGCCTCCAATGTGCTATTGCAAAAGTTTCTTCTTCTTCATCATCCTGGTCATTTATTACCATAATGTGGGATCGGACCTCCTCGTCCTCTTTTGGTGGTAGAGTGTCACGTTGTCAACGGTCTGTCTGGTCTTCTGGCCTGCACTTGGATTTCCATCGTTCTGCGTATCATATTGTCCTCTGGTCGTGTCCATACTGTCCACTACACCATCTCAATCTGCTCTCGAGCAATTTATCGGTTATTGGGTCCACGCTAAAGCTTCCTCGGACATCGACATTCCGCACTATGTCCATCATAGTCACGCCCTCCGCCCATCTCAGTATTCTTTTTTTTTTATTTGAATGAACTTTACAGCTTTAAGTCGTATTAAAAATAATATAAAATTACATTGATTCATAGCGCCAATTACAAAGTTCATATTTAGTATTATGAATATTTAATTAAAAACAAAAAAAAAACTACTGAACCTACATGTAGAATTGCAGGAGGGTTAAGGATATAGGGAAGGATCAGGGAGGGGAAAAGGAGGAGGAGAGGAGAGGGATTTGCTCCCTTTTGGAGTAACAAGTTGTTGGGTCAATCGAAAGGCCAGTTTTCAATATAGTGATTTTATCCATAAAAGCCTCGTTTTTATTATAAAACTTCTGATTTCGATGTATTGATTATGAAATATAATATATTTCAAAAGTAATAACAATAATCCCCGACCGACGCGACGCGGTGAAATTAATAACAATAATTTTGATATTTGAGATTTTGAACATATCACTTGTCAGTTTGTAAACAATTACTTGTATAAATATAAATAAAACGTTATATTTTTGTGATTGTCATTGTTTGATCTTAATATTTTTTTAAACAAGTAAACATTGTATTATTATTCCAAGGAAGGATAACAAATAATAGCATCCAAACGCACATTTGGCTTCTGCTTCGGCCAACTTCATTCAAAACATGCACCTCCGGCTTCGGTCAACATTAGTCAAAACATGCACCTCCGGCTTCGGTAAACTTCAGTCAAAACATGCACCTCCGGCTTCGGTAAACTTCAGTCAAAACATGCACCTCCGGCTTCGGTAAACTTCAGTCAAAACATGCACCTCCGGCTTCGGTAAACTTCAGTCAAAACATGCACCTCCGGCTTCGGTAAACTTCAGTCAAAACATGAATGCACCTCCGGCTTCGGTAAACTTCAGTCAAAACATGCACCTCCGGCTTCGGTAAACTTCAGTCAAAACATGCACCTCCGGCTTCGGTAAACTTCAGTCAAAACATGCACCTCCGGCTTCGGTAAACTTCAGTCAAAACATGCACCTCCGGCTTCGGTAAACTTCAGTCAAAACATGAATGCACCTCCGGCTTCGGTCAACTTCATTCAAAACATGCACCTTCAGCTTCGGTCAACTTCAGTCAAAACATGCACCTCCGGCTTCGGCCGGAGTTGCATGTTGAGTATTTACTGTCTAACGTTTTCGAAGCTAACCGCTTCTTCCTCCGGACAAACTTATAATAAATCAGAATGTGTGCACGCGCTAACAGTAAATACTCAAATAAATAGCGTTAAACAGTAAATACTCAAGTTTCCTGGTTTATACACAGTTGTTGTATGTATTTTTATTTATTTATAATTTTAAAATGTGCCACAAAATAGTAGCAACATCATATGAAGATAATATTCTTTCATTAATTTTACTAATTTTATTTCTACTACTGTATAATTGATAAATATTTCTTACACAGTTTGGATCGATATTTTTATGATTTTTATATAGTATAGATATCAAATTTCTTAAAACTAAATTCAAAGCAGCCGAAACCGAAACCGAACAATCGGCTTTGGCTTCGGCCAAAATCTGACTCAAAATCTTCGGGTGAACACGAGATGATATATAATTCTGGATGAGTGAATTGTGAATTTCCAATTGAAGCTTAATAGAAATTCATCGTAAATTCATATGTAGGGGATATTTCAACAAATATAAAGGAAGGCATCGAAAAACCAGGTTAAATTAAATTTAACAAAAATTTTGAGAGTAATACATCATACACACAATGTTCGGTAAATGTAGCAACACTCCTTATCCTCTTCCAAAAAGTATAGCTACTCAAAGTTGAACTTCTCACTGACAGTTGAAGAAGTTCAATAGACGAAATATACATATTTCACGTTATAATATCAATCAACTAAAACGACGCGCCGTGCACATTTAATACTCAACACGTGTTTGGAAGTGGTGTTTTCGACAATTTCAATTACTCATTAGAATTTTTTTTTTTTTAATTATTATGGAATTCTACTAATAAGAAGCCGTCTCAATCTTAGAAAAGACCTGATATACACTTAGAAAAGAGATATACACTTAGAAAATAGGTGATATTACATTTTTATTAGGTACTTACATTATATTCTACTCCTCTCTACTCAAGCCTAATAAGCTTTCAGAGAGGAGTGGTATTGTAATATATATTATTTGTAAATGAATTATTGCTTGTTATTGTGAACATACATGTTGTATAAATAAAATAAATAAAAATAAAAAAAATAATAATATTTTAGTAAGGTTTACAACACACAATATTTATATACAAGTGTTAGTGTACGAACCTGCTATTTTGGAGTCATAGGCAACTCCTACACCACACACCCCATTGTCTCTGGCTGCAGCCACTTCACCAGCACACCGAGTTCCGTGACTGAAAAATACACAAATATTATTATTGCTTACGAATAGCTTTGAAATTTCAGATCAAAAAATATGAAGACTTAAGGGGGCGACTGCTGCCAACGTACCAATTTTTTTAAATTTGATATACCATCATTACTACAAAACGAATCATTTTGAAAAAAAACTTAGTTTGGATACCTATCAATACAGAAAAATATACCTAAAATTTTTAATTACGTTCTATAGAAAAATAAAAAGCATGCCCCGATTTTTGAGATTAATCTTACATTTCTAAAAAAAAATTATAATATAATAGAGCAATGTAAAATTATTTTAAATTTAAGAAGAACAAAATATCTGGAAAAATATGTTGTGACTTTGCATTAATGCATCAGGTTGCGTAATGGAAAAATGATGTTTTTAGGTTTCTTTACTAAACCTGAAGCATTAATGCAACGTCACGACATATTTTTCCAGATATTTTTGACTTCTTTAATTTAAAAAAATATGTGTTGCTCTACGCCTTATCCAACTGTCGATTTGTTCAAGATAATTTATTTCTCTTAAGATATCGACAAAGTATCAAGCTAAGATATGCGAGATTTGTATGCAAGGTCTATATTTTTCACGGTTTTTCCAACTTTGAAGTAAAAAAACACCAACTTAGAGGCTTCGCAGCATATATGTTCCATATATGGATTTACTCAGAATTCGGTATAGAACATTATTTATCCCCTCTCCTTATAACTTTTGAAATTTAGTAATATGTATAAAGTTATAGGCTTACGAAATTTTTATACTCAGAATTTTGAATTTTTGTTTCAGTCAGGGGTTATCAACTTTTGAATTTTTACTTTATTTTTCCATATACCTACATATCTCAAAATAAAAAATATTAAATATATTTTTAAAAAATTTCCAGAATCTCTTAAACATTTTTAATTGAGAAAAATATTTTTTCTGATAATTTTATGTGTTTAACTGCCTAAATTTCCAAAATTTATGAAAATATCGAAAAAAGCAGAAATACACCAACTAGATCATTTAATTTTCTATAAGAAATATGAAAAAAAGCAGTAGTATATCTCAAACTTTTTTTAACAGTTTTTTAAAAAATTGAATTTAGTGACGACATCGTTTCATACAATTTGTCAAGGCAGTATATGTATGTACACTACACAATACGGTGACTAGTACAGAGTATTTTGGTACTTAATCACCAAACATACGCACATACCATCATGCTATTTTGGTACTTAATCACCAAACATACGCACATACCATCATGCTATTTTGGTACTTAATCACCAAACATACGCACATACCATCATGCTATTTTGGTACTTAATCACCAAACATACGCACATACCATCATGCTATTTTGGTACTTAATCACCAAACATACGCACATACCATCATGCTATTTTGGTACTTAATCACCAAACATACGCACATACCATCATGCTATTTTGGTACTTAATCACCAAACATACGCACATACCATCATGCTATTTTGGTACTTAATCACCAAACATACGCACATACCATCATGCTATTTTGGTACTTAATCACCAAACATACGCACATACCATCATGCTATTTTGGTACTTAATCACCAAACATACGCACATACCATCATGCTATTTTGGTACTTAATCACCAAACATACGCACATACCATCATGCTATTTTCATATCAAAGCTGTACTATCTATCAATAGATAGCGGTATGGAAATGTATTACGCATCTAGAGAATATACAATTTACAAATGTAAAAATGATATTTTTTTAAATGAATACGTTCTTGCTAAACAAGTACCTACATATACATCTTCCTACGTTCCCTAAAATAAGCATAAATGCTTGTGCTATAGATCAACGAAATCGGTCGAGGCAGGATTCGATTTCGCGACCACTGGTTTACTAAACCACCGCGTTATCCGCTCTGCCATCGACCCATCTAATTCTTCCTCTACTTTCACCACCACTCGCTCTGTTATGGGGACTGTAATCCATTCCTTCACGGAACGCTAATTGAGCGACAAAAAATGTACAGCAGGAAGAGTATCTCATGGGTTACCTTACAGTGAAAAAAGAACAATCGACGAATGTGAATAGAAACTAAAAGTTTGGTAAAATACATTAAATGAGGTCTACATAGAAGGTGATCTACATCCAAGGTGTGGCAGAAGAACAAGTTTTTGATAAATAAAAAAACGATTTTGAATGAGTCATACTATTATTCCCAATCATTACAATCCGGTATTCGTAATATGTATGTTTTTGCAAATTGACTCAGCAAATTTTCTGCTCTGCCATCATTGGTCTGTTTACAAAGCATTAACTCCGCCACTCGATTTGTTTGCCATCAAAATGAATTTCATCTGATGGTGTAATAAGATGAGTAAACAATCTATGTACATCTGTCGCTATATTCAGACTAGTGATATGATACATTAACTAAACCAGGGGGCTGATTTTATATGAAACACCAAAAGTTGTCTTAACTCTTGTCTTAACTCCCGAGAAATCTCGGAATTTGGTATTTTGTATGGAGTTTTCCGGTGTTAACTCCGTGAGAAAACTGAAGGGGGCGTGACTCAAACATTAGTATAAATTTGCTCGTAGACATTAGTATAAATTTGCTCGTAGACATTAGTATAAATTTGCTCGTTGACATTAGTATAAATTTGCTCGTAGACATTAGTATAAATTTGCTCGTAGACATTAGTATGAATTTGCTCGTAGACATTAGTATAAATTTGCTCGTAGACATTAGTATAAATTTGCTCGTAGACATTAGTATAAATTTGCTCGTAGACATTAATATAAATTTGCTCGTAGACATTAGTTTAAATTTGTTCGTAGACATTAGTATAAATTTGCTCGTAGACATTAGTATAAATTTGCTCGTAGACATTAGTATAAATTTGCTCGTAGACATTAGTATAAATTTGCTCGTAGACATTAGTATAAATTATCTCATACACATACTCGTAGCTATTACATAATTCCAAATACTGGAAAGAATCTGCGTCGGTTATGAAGATTTATTCAAAAGATAGATATCAAAATAATTGCACCAATAATTCAATTAAAGATTTAGTTTTTTGGTTCTTTATCCAATGCTTCCATATAAATATATCTCAATTCTACGACAGTCCAATATTATAGTTTGAACAGAATATTTAAGTTCGTTCTTTTTATGTCGAGATTTTTAATCTAGAGGGTTCTACGATCTTTTTAAATCTCTCTTTTGTTATTTCTCACACCGTCGCGTCGTTCCGATAAATATCTCGAAATGTGGAGTGAATGGTAATAGATATGTATATTCAAGGTTTCTCCCATATAATGTACTGTATATATCGATACTTCGCGTTATATCACATACATAACGACCAGGTCATCTGATACTGGCTGTGATTTATTGGTTTAGTCGAGTTTCTGATTGGACGGAAAATTACTCCCTGAGCATAAAGCAAGCAAGAAACCAAGATGTGGTATCAGAATGTATCACATGTCGACTATTTGTATTTTTTTTTTACATTATTTCACATTATGTACTTGACGTTTCAAACGCAAAAAATATATTATGTCATAATTAGACATTCTGATTTCTGATACAAAGTTTTTTGATTCACCATAGGAAGTAGAAGTCATCGTAACAGTTTCCTCGTGGATGTCTTGCAAAAAGCTTGTCTTGTAACAAACTGAACCCAACAAAAACAGAGTTAATGTGGGTAGCTTCATCACGGCGACAGCACCTCATCGAAAGTGCTCCAATTATCATCAACGGAAAATCATTCGTGCCATCTTCAAGAGTCAGATTCTTGGGTGTTCACTCGGACAATAAGTTGTCACTTGACCTTCAAATCTCGAAATCGGTCAGTTTATGTTTTTTTTTCAACTAAGACGAATAAAAAACATTCGTCAATTCTTATAAATGCATTTGTGGCGTCTCTTTTAATTACGGCAACGGCATCTATGCTGGATTGGCAAAGTATAGGTAAACTCTATAGATTACAGATGATGTACAACGCAGCGGTAAGGTTTTTTTTGGTGCGATGTCACGTAACTCCACTACTGAACGAATTACTCTAGTTGCAGTGTCCAGAACGAGTTGATTACAAAAATTGTTTGACGGTGTTTAATGCTTTAAACAATCAAGCACCACAATACATTCTAGAGCTGTGTCAAAGAAAAGAGCTCTCTGGGAAGCATCTCACACTCAGGCCTTCTGATCACAGAGTAACAACTCCCCAAAAGAATCGGACAGAGTCAACAAAGCGGCTTACTATATGACCGATGCTTTGGTGTGAGCTGTCTAATTAAGTGGAATGCACTACCTCCAGATTTTCGCAGTGCTCAAAGCAAGAGCACTTTTAGTAAAGGCCTGAAAACAGCTTTGTTTCGTAGAGCAACAAATAACTATCAGAAATGATCTTGAATCATTTAAAGGCGCTATATAAAATCCCTTATTATTATTATAGGAAATTACATATTAAAAGGCCAATTACTGCAAAAACTTTACGAGATCGTGTTCGCAATGATTAAATAAGGAAAACATGTGGAATACAGGACATCGTTCGGTGGAGTAGATCCAGAAGAAGACATTGGAGGGACAACGTAGCCAGAATGGACAGTGATAGACTTGCTTATATAGCAGCAAATGAAATCCCCTCTGGTCGCCGCCTACCCAGAAGACCACTAAGCGATGGAAGGATATTTGGACTTCTTCATCCCAGGAGGCATAGTTTCTGAAGATCGGACCAACTAGGTCTACTAAACGAAGAAGAAGAAGAAATTATATTATTACATACATACGTCTTGCAATGTTCCTCGCAGGGTAGGCAGAGAGAACATAACGCCACTATCTTGGCACACATTCATCCCCTTATCAACATTCATGCAATTCACATATTTTTTATCTAATCATAGAAAATTCAAATATTTATTTCTCCTAAATATAATGGCGTCCCAGGTTCGATTCACGGTAAAAAAGAAATTCATTTAAAATTATTTCTCATGTAAATCTTGCTGTTCTGGACTTAAAACACTGGTTTAATATACATACAGCGAAAGGTGTGTGGTTGTGCAATACCTTATTAAAAGAACCACGACACTTGCGTGTATGCCCACACACTATTCTCGTCTTACCTACAGAGACTACGTCAGATTTCGCAACAGAATGCCAATGCTTATCAGTGAAGCACACGTTTGCACGCATATAAACCGAAGAACGCTATATCACATTAAAATAAATTCACCAACACACATAAGAAAAAATAACTCTTATCACTTATATTAATCCTATCATTGGATGTAGATATAATTGTTTATATATTTTATTATTGATTTCTTAAATAATGTGTAGTCCCTAGTTTTTCTCAATTCATCTGGAAGGTCATTGAAAATTTTTATGACCAAGTTTACAAAATGATGCTGGGCCGCAGATGTATTATGGCGAGGGATAGCTATGTTGTTTTACTATATATGTTTGTACCAAGAAATTTGGCTTTTGTCATGTCTATGGAATGTTGCTCTGTGGTTAATAAGTATTTTAATCTTTCGATTTAATTGTATTAGCTACAGTACATTGTTAGTGAAGCTTGCTTACGGCAAAAGCTAGTTAAAACTAGTATTAGATCTTTTATCACAATTAAATGTCAGAACAAATCAATAAAATTATAATTATTGAACAATTTGTTCCGTCTGTCCAATCCTATAAGACGACGATGTTTTTTTTTATTATTTTAATAAATCTCTAAGGATGTCGCTTCTGTTGTAATATCTACTATCAGACATAATTGTCTAATAAAGATTAATGGCTGTGATACTCGAAGCTCTGGGTGGCTATTATATTGCCAAGCTGATATTTCAGAATATCTTGACTTGAAAAGTGGCACAATTTATATTAATCTTGGATCTTGGGTCATTACTTGCCACTTTACGATACATCTTTATATGAGATTTTTCCCTCCTGTACTCAATTTATTAGGAAAGATAAGTCCGTATATTTATTGGAGGTTTTAAGAATAATCCCACGTTTTTGTTCACGTAAACGTAGGTATAAAATTTATTATTTATTATAGAAACAGAATTTATAGATAATTTCGATACAAAATTGCCTTATTTTTAATAGACCTAAAACATAATGTACCTGTCCTATATACAGTAAACGATAATATACAAACAAATATTGTTTAAAAGCAAATATTGTTTGATATTTAAAACAAATATTGTTTGATATTTAAATGTTGTTTTTTTTTAATATAGCATATATACCTATGTCTATTTTTAAGTATGTTTTTTGTTACCTATGATTATTTTGTTACTTTGTTTTTGTTCTATATTATGTAAATAGTTGCAACTCCCTTCAAAACACGAGTATATCTCTTTTTGAAGGAAGTCATATTATAAAGTGTTTTAATTTCTTTTTTGCTATGTATTTTTTTTTATGTAAAATATGTCTTTTTGTAATAAATAAATAAAATAAAATAAAAAATAAAATAAAAAAGATGTGTGGAGCATACTGATGTATGGTTGTGAGACATGGTGTCTTACTGAAAGAGACAGAATTAGACTAGAGGCTTTCGAGATGTGGTGTAACAGAAGAATACTGAGAATTTCCTGGAGGGACGACATCACGAATGCCGAGGCTCTCAACAGAGTCGAAGAAGGGAGACACTTACTTTAAACCATCTCCGAGAGACGTGCTCGCTGGATTGGTCACATCCTGCGCAACGAGGGTCTCCTACATGACCTAATGGAGGGAATGGTGGAGGGGACAAACCACAGGGGGCGTCCACGACGGGAATATTTGATCCAGGTGTGCGAAGACATGAACTGCGCCACATATGTTGAGCTGAAGAGGGCTGCAGAAGATAGAGCGAAGTGTAAATCGAGATGTAGACTTCTTCTGCACGACTGGAGAGAGAGAGAAAAAGATAGAGACGAATTTAGATATTTTTATTGACAAACATTTTTTTAACATCTCAATAGAGACGAAGTTGGGATATTGTAGAAGAACCAGGAACTCGAGGCACCTACAGGGCTGACGACCTGTCATCACTTTATGCGCTTGCGCAACGTTTACCAATTATGCCTTCTTATTGAGTTCCCTTATCAATGTAATTTTTGAAAGTTCTATATACCTATTTGAATTTGTAACAATTCACCTGAAAATAAGGACCAATACTATTGCCATCTACCGAGAAACTTTGATTCATTGATCAGACCACATTCCAAACGATGTAGTCGGAGAAACGAAGCAACAACGATCCAACGATTGTTATTATCGTCGAAGGAATAATGGAAGGCAAAAATCATAGAGGTCGCCCTAGAGACAGTGATATTATGGACCAGGTCATTAGTGATGTGCGCTGAAGCAGCTATCTATGAGAGGCTGGCGGACAACAAAAAATTGTGGAGAACAGAGTCCTTGGTGCAAACTAATCATAGGATCGTAAAACCTGAGAAGAGGAAAGTATATTATTATATTTTGTATAATGATTTCTTTGCGTTTCATTCGTGAACAATATTCAATTTCCAATAATGAAAACAACAATATCGATTTTGATAACACTCTTATTATGTTTATAAAAAAAAATTGCAGATAAGATAGTTTTTTCTTTCGCTTCCAATATAATGTAGACTGTAGAGGATAAAAAGGCTGGGCCGGGTACGAAAATGAGAACGAGGCTGAGTATGATGGGGATGAACAGAAAGTTCATTTAGTTAATAACGAAGCTATTATTACTGTGAAAAGAAAAACAAACACGCCATTATAAGAATCGATCCAGAAAATTAAGCCCCATTGAAAGTTCTCCCAACTTGTTAAGTAAGGGCTTATATTGCGTGAAAGCTTTTCGGGGCGGATTCTCACACTTTGTATTCTTTATATATTATATAAAATATTTTTTTTAATTATTCCACTGTTAAATATATTATTATTATCTTGACGCAGACGCAGAACAGACGCAGAGCAAACGCAGAACATGTCACACCTGCTGAACTGCCCTGCACTTATGGAAGGAGGTTGCTCTGAGGAGGATCTGTGGCAAGCGAATCAGAATGCTATTATGGCTGCAAATCACTAAGAGGGACACAATATAGGTTGATGATCTTGGACACGGAAAGAAGAAGATTATATTGACGTGACAAGCAGGCAGCATAAAGCTGATGTGCTTGAATGAGTCTACAGTGTCACTGTAATACATCTAGTCCGTTCTTAAAGGAGTTGACACTCTCAGCAACAACCAGATTCTGAGGCAGCCTGTTACAACCATCCACCACTCTATCTATTACTTAGGAAGGGTTTATGTGGATTCTAAGCAAAAACACTGATATTTAACTTTAGATAGGTTTATAAGATATCTTAAGAAAAATATTATTTTCTACCCAAATTACGGTCTGCCTCTTCGATTTGCTTATTGTACCATACTACCCATTCATACATATTACTGAATTTCTCAGTTCCTCTTTTAGAAAATCAATGACTATGGAACACCTTTACTTAAGTTTTAATAGATTCAACTTTATTAAAAATACTAAACTTGTTATATCTGTCTAATTACTCTTAATTGACACTCCTTTTCCATCCTCTTGTAGCAGCAATCCTGGAGCTGCAACATATATATCATGATTCTCGAATGCTTCCGAAGACTTACGAAGATCGACGAATCACAGCACACCGCTGTTGATTCGAGCCAATGTACCTACAGATTATTCGTGTGTTGATCGTTGAATAGATTAGAGTCGCGTTTAATTTTTATCCATTAGTTCCGACCCACGACATCACAAATTTATCAAGTTTTTTTTTTATATTGTATTTTCAATTGTTACGAATAAACCAGTATTGATCATATAAGTAGTTCTTTGATTGAAACCCTTCATCACAATAAAATTATGAATTATTTAATTAACTGACATAAGCAATATCATACTTGGAGGTACTCTGTCTCCTCTTAATCTGATTTTGCAGTTATAATGTTATGTGTTTTTTGTTTTGAATTTAATGTACCCATGTCTTTAGATTTGTCTAGTACCCATGTCTTTAGATTTGTCTACGCCTGTTCTTAATCTGTTCAGCGATATTCAGGTGCGCTAATCCAGGTTGTGGCCCGGCGGAAGGCGCTCGAGGGGTTCGATAAAATCACCGAAATCACACATATCATCGAGTTTTGTCGTTAATAGTAAGTATTTACAGAGTAAATTTTGTTTTGATCACGAAGTTTTGCTTGTAGGTACTATTTGTTTTAGTTAATATAATATGGTATGTATAGCAGTAATTTGTTTTCAAATCAAATGGCTGGATGAAGAATCACTGAAAAAGAAAGTATATAGAGCTGAAACGAGAGTTATACCGGCCAAGAAAACATTGTCACGACCATATGAACAATATTCTGAGAGAAGGAAACGTTTGAAGTGTAAATAACAGACGAGCATGTATGCAGATATATTAATCTAAGTGAGGCAACGAATTTAGGCTAAGACCGGGGTCCAAATAACTGCAGGGTTCTCCTCATTGGACTATAAATTGACAGATTCAACATAGTCGAGTACATATTTTATTTACCTAATTTATTTTTTAATTCTATTCGGAAAACATACATCATACCTACATAATAATAATAAAAACAAAAATGATACATACAATTTCATGCCTAAGTAACATGTTTTCACTTATATAAAAAGTAGTAATACCAAAACGTATTTTTTATTTATTCATTTTTTCTTTTACTTTTTTGTTTCTTATCATTTTCTTTATTTCAAGTATTTCTTCGGGGTCACCATTATAGAAATTCAGATACCTAAATAAGGTAGGTACCTACATATATTTGTATCCCTATGTATTATTATTTGCCTATTAGATATTTTTTAAATGTATCCTTGTAACAAGTACCTATCTTCATAAATTCTGTAAATTAAGCATAAATGCTTGTGTTATACGTAGATGAACCTAATCGGTAACTCCTGAGCTCCTGAGTCAAAGATCCCTGGTTCTATACCCAGTGAAGACACTGTTTTCATTTGGTTTTGTGATACGATCACTATCACAAGTGTCCAAAATGTGGCAACTTGTTGTAGTGAATGTGTTGGATTAATATTTAATGCATTACCTGTCCATTGCTTGAGAAGCAATAAAAAAATCTGTTGCGAATGTGATAGCTGTTACAGGAATAATGTAGATTGTAAATTTAAAAACGGAACCCTCATGTGTATTTAATTCAATGTTTAATAATAGCAGCTGGAAGAAAGTATTATACATTAATGGGCGGAACAATTTGAGAGGTAAGAGCGGTATCTACAGAAAGAAATAATGCTAAGTAAAATTAAGTGAAATACTTTTTACATCTCCCAACTAGACTTCGTTTTCATTTAATTTGATCATTTAACGACTTAATATAGTGACTGAAAACATGATATTATATTAAAACCGCCTAATACACTATGAAGTTACATATGTGTTAGTAAGGGTAACTATACTTATAGGCATATAACGCTAAATCTAGTGACTGAAAACATGATATATTAAAACCGCCTAATACACTATGAAGTTACATATGTGTTAGTAAGGGTAACTATACTTATAGGCATATAACGCTAAATCTAGTGACTGAAAATATGATATATTAAAACCGCCTAATACACTATGAAGTTACATATGTGTTAGTAAGGGTAACTATACTTATAGGCATATAACGCTAAATCTAGTGACTGAAAACATGATATATTAAAACCGCCTAATACACTATGAAGTTACATATGTGTTAGTAAGGGTAACTATATTTATAGGCATATAACGCTAAATCTAGTGACTGAAAACATGATATATTAAAACCGCCTAATACACTATGAAGTTACATATGTGTTAGTAAGGGTAACTATACTTATAGGCATATAACACTAAATCTAGTGACTGAAAACATGATATATTAAAACCGCCTAATACACTATGAAGTTACATATGTGTTAGTAAGGGTAACTATACTTATAGGCATATAACGCTAAATCTAGTGACTGAAAATATGATATATTAAAACCGCCTAATACACTATGTGTTAGTAAGGGTAACTATACTTATAGGCATATAACGCTAAATCTAGTGACTGAAAACATGATATATTAAAACCGCCTAATACACTATGAAGTTACATATGTGTTAGTAAGGGTAACTATACTTATAGGCATATAACGCTAAATCTAGTGACTGAAAACATGATATATTAAAACCGCCTAATACACTATGAAGTTACATATGTGTTAGTAAGGGTAACTATACTTATAGGCATATAACGCTAAATCTAGTGACTGAAAACATGATACCTATATTAAAACCGCCTAATACACTATGAAGTTATGTACGACTTAGAAAGGGTTTATTCGTGATTAAATTATCGAAAACGCAAAATTTGTTTATTTTTTTTAATTTTATGAACAAAACCGAAAGGAAAAAAACCTTCAAGAACATTCACTTTGTTTTTATGCACTCTTTATTTTTTTTAAATACCTATTTTAAATAATTATACAACAAAATATTTTGTTGCAATGTGAACCAAAAAAAAAAAACAGAAGATATATTTTTTTTGGCACTCGATAGCACTCAAAGATGGCTATCGTATCGATAAACGGCAACGGTTTATAGCGACTGATAACACCATCAATACCTTCAAAATTCTATAAGCGTCCACTTGGACAATAAAATATCGCTGGACTTGCAAATCTCCAAAACTGTTAGCTCTTGTTTCTTTCATCCGAGACAATTGAAAAGTATCCGCCGAAGCTAATCCAAAAACGAAGCTATAACGCTTATAAATGTATTTTTTGTGTCAAGGCTGGATTACTGTAATGCTATTTATGCGGGTTTGCCAAATTATCAGCACGATTGATTACAAATAGTATACAAGGCAGTTGAGAAATTGACGCATGGAGCTTATAAAATATGTTACATAACACCTCTTCTTAACGAACTGCACTGGTTGAAATGTCCAGAACGAGTAGACTATAAGGTATGCCTGATGGTGTTTAAGGCTTCATTCTTCATTTTCATTCTTCAAGGCTTCATTTTCACCAAGGTTCCTTAGCGCTAAAATCAATTTTTTGATGCACTTAGCGTAAAATTTCGTTTCTCCAAACAAACTTACTACCGTTAAGTGACGCCGGCGACTCAACTCTTAAGTGACGGTCTATTGTGGATCAAGTCATTCATCAACGTATTTTGTAACTAAAATTATTACATTTTAGCACTTGTTATATTTTATATTATATTTCTATATTATCCAGATATAATATTATCACGAAAGACCTGGTTTGAGAAAATAGTTGAATTAGCCGATGAAATAGACAAGAACGCTTACCCAGGTGAAATGAACGAAAGAATTTATTCATGATGTCAAAACATTGCTTTTTGTATTTGTTAAATAAAATTGAATTTCATTTAAAACAGCATAATAGATGTCAACGAAAACAATAATGGCAGTATGCACAATAACACAGGTAGCAGGGGTAGAATATCAGGTACGCGATATGTTTGTAAACATGGTTTCAGGTATACAGTGCCCGCGGCCATTCACGACACTAATGCGAATATACCTACTGATGAGATCAAAGTAATACTTTTTTTCAAACAATTTCAAAACTTGTAAAAATTGTGAACTACACACTGTAATAATATTTGATTGTTATTTTAATAAAGGAAACAAGATAAATAATGTGTTCTTGGTTTTTAAATATTTCTATATAATTAAACTTGAGTTCGTATTCCTTTACACCGGAAATTTAAGGAGAGTTGAGCCTAGGGCTCAATTAAGAATGTTGGTTTTTAGTTGGTGAAATACAAATTCACTGAGCGATGTACTCAAGGATTTGAGCTCCGAGCAGGTAGTTAGTTGATGATCCATTTGATGTTCCTTGGTGAACACGGCCATGAACGACTTGGCTCCACACAACATTCAAGAACTGTGTCAATAGAATGTTCCAACAGGAAGACAGCTAGCTTACATTGAGATAATCTGGATCACATATTACCTACCTATTCTTTAAAATAAATGGACAGTGTCAATAAGGTGACTTAATATGATCGGTTGCGGTTTCAGTGTGAACGGACCTTTTCGGACACTTTCGGTAGACTACTTAAGGGGGGGACTGCTACCAAAGTACCTATTTTTTCAATTTGAATTTGCGTCATTACTACAAAACGAATCATTTTGAAAAAAATAACCTAGTTAGTTTGGATATTATTAAATAAAAATATACCTTAATTTTTTAATAATGTTCTGTATATATTCTTGTAGGAAAATAATAAGCATACCCCAATTTTTGATATTTATCTTAAATTTCTAAAAAAAACTATAAGGTATAGAGCATTATTTTTTTATAAATTAAAGAAGATCAAAATATCTGGAAAAATACGATGTAACGTTGCATTAATGCATCAGGTTAAGTTAATAAACCAAAAAAACTTATATTTCGCAACGGCGCTGAATGGAAAATAAATGTTTTTTAGGTTTATTTTCTAAACCTGAAGCATTAATGCAACGTTACATCGTATTTTTCTAGATATTTTTGTCTTCTTTAATTTAAAAAAAAATATGTTGAACTACGCCTTATATTTTATTAAAAATATAAGATAAACGTTGAAAATCGGGGTATGCCATTATTTTTCTACAAGAATTTATACAGAACATTATCAAAAAGTAAAGATACATTTTTCTTTATAATTACCCAAACTATCTAAATTAATTTTTTCTAAACGATTTGATAAGAAATAATGATGGTAGGTATATCAAATTGAAAAATAGGTACGTTGGCAGCAGTCCCCCCCTTAAGACTGCCTTGTTTCTGTGAGCCAACAAATAAGCTACAGCGCCCTTGAAGTGATCTTGTGTCACTAAACGGCGTTTTATGAATTGTAATAATCATTATTTTTAGTTCCATTAAAAAATTAACAGTGAAACCAGTGTTTCATTCTTTGTATGCTATCACGAATTTTCATCAAGTCGACAACCTAAATAAATGGATCTCATCAAGTCGACAACCTAAATAAATGGATCTCATCAAGTCGACAACCTAAATAAATGGATCTCATTAATTGTTTTTCAATTTTATGTTTACACTTTGTTCATTCTTTACACGTTAGCCACCATCTTGAAAACTGTGTGTAATGTTTTTTAATTACAATATTTAATTTGCAGATATCATCACTCCAAATTTAGGTTTACATTTACGAGGGAATATAATAAATGTATTTTGGATTAATGTATATTTATACATACATACATACCATCACGCCATGTCCCTCGCGGGGTAGGCAGAGAGAACAGAACGCCACACTATTCTATCTTGACATACATTCACCGCCTCGTCAACATTCATGCTACGTCTCATGCATGTTCTTCTATTGTTCAGACTTCTAACATTTCCTTCTTTCAGAATATCGTTCACATGGTCGTGCCATCCTTTTCTTGGGCGCCCCCGACCTCTTTTTCCATTCCTGTCAGCCTTATATATTTTTTTCGTCAAGCGTTCTTCATTCATTCTTTCCACGTGACCAAACCATCTAAGTGTGTTAACTTTCATTCTAGTTACTACATCTTTCTTCATCTTACATACTTTCCTAGTGACCTCATTTCTAACTCTATCATACATCGTTCTATTACAAATTCTTCTTAACGACCTCATTTCCACTGCATTTATTCTACTTTCATGCGACTTCTGCCATGTCCAGGTTTCACTTGCATACATCAAGGTTGGCACTACAATTGCGTTATGAATGGCAACTTTAGCTTCCTTTGATACGTTACGATCATTCATAACTGGAACTGGATTAATGTATATTTTTCTTATTTTATTATCAAGAATGGTTGCTTATTGATATTGGATACATTATTATATGAGATTTATTATTATTTTATGAGCAATCTCAGCGTAGAAAGAATTTAGGTCAATCTAGAACCTTACTCCTTCATACTTTATTACAAATATCTCAACATCATAAAATTAATGTTTCTATGGTGTTAACACGTATACCGTGTACAAGTCTATACATACTCTACAAATATGTAAAGTACCTAACTCATGGAGCCCTCTAGATTGGCAATCTCGGCACCATAGTGCAAAAAGAACAATCGACTAATGTGAATAGAAGATTCACACTCGTGGACTGTCATTGACTGTCAGATCTTTTTAAATGAGAGAGAGGTGTGGCCAAGATATCTGTAAAAAATTAACTTAATGGGAATCTACCAATACGTCATATTATAAATTCTGTTTTATTTTTTCTTTATACTACAGCAGGTATAAAAGAATGAATACTATGAACCCCGGGCAGCGGTGGCTTTGGCCGAAAACTTCCTTCAAAATGTCGAAAATTGCAAATTTATCAGGTTAGTTTTTTTTATATTTACTACGGAAAGCTTGTCGCATGACAGATTGCGACATAAAGTTTTGTAGCATAATTAATACTTGTTAAAAATAATTTTTAATTCTATTTGTTGATTTATTATTAATCTAGAATAAATCCTTTTTTGATTCAACCTATTAAGTCACCGAACAAAATTCCAGAGTAAGAGTTATTTAATACCTAATGTTTGATTTCATATTTGTATAATTGCCGACGGAACCAGTATACATTCGTATACGAATTTGTGGGTGTTAACCAATATGACTGTTCCGCCCGAAACGGTGAATCTATTTTTAGCACAAGTTTGATTGACAGCTCGTATATTACGCAGTTAGTAATTAAAAATGACACATGTTATCGCTATCCTTGTCGGATGCATGCTTCTCTATAAATCCCTCCTTGTCGTCCAAGGTTAATCCGATAGACGCGTGTAAGGGAGGCCCTATGCTTGATGTCCCCAGTTCGGTAATCTTCGACAGTCTTCGGCCGTTTTCGACAGTGTTAAAGAGGCCCTGGAGTGTGATGTCCCCGCTCGTGAGGGTGTCCATATTAAATTCATTGCTCGGATTCTGTTGGTACATCCTATTGTAAAGAAAATTGAAGCATGGATTTGCGGATTATGACTGTTTATGAATGTCAATTAAATCATTGTATATAACTATCTCATTACCGTTAACAACATTATTGAAAAGTGGCAAAAATACTTGTTAAGGACACAATTAATGTAGAAATTTTGGCACAACATAGTTATGAAAAAGTTTAACAATGATAAAAGATTAGTATACTATTGTGATTTATGAAAGATTGGTGTCATCTAGTCGTGTTTGTTCAAGTTTTAATTAAGAAATAGTTTGTATTTTTTCCTCGTAATATTGATCTAATGGTTACTGCATTTCACAAAGATGGCCTCCCTTGAGGTAGGTTATGTCCTGGATTTCGGACATGCCTTAATTAGATTGTGATTGGTTATTTTTGAACCAATGGTGTCACAGGAGGCGCGTCTAAATTATCGACTTTAATTTCCGGAGAGGTGATTTCGGATCAGTCATAGTTTATCGATCGAAGGGAATTATCCTATTTTAAAAAAAATAAAAGTCTTTTGAATATAGTTCGCGATCGCCTCCAGCGGTTGTTTTACAACCGTTGGAGGGTGGTATTAATATAAAAGCATATTTAGATTAGAATGAGAAAATTTAAAAAATAAAATAAAATAAGAGCGACGCGTATAATTTTTTGTTTTTTTTAAAATAATTTTATTTAATGTGTTATTTTTATTCTTGTTTTATTAATTCGTTAGAGAAGAAAACTTGAAATTTAAACATCAATTTACTTTGACGACGGGAGAACTTTATAAATTAAACATTGGTGAATTTTAAATATCTTGTGCAAAGACTCCTTTTAAGGAAAACACAATATAAATTAAACATTGGTGAATTTTAAATATCTTGTGCAAAGACTCCTTTTAAGGAAAACAAAATATAAATTGAACATTGGTGAATTTTAAATATCTTGTGCAAAGACTCCTTTTAAGGAAAACAACATATAAAATTGAACATTGGTGAATTTTAGAAATCTTGTGTAAAGACACCTCATTAGGAGAACAATTCAACCAAAAAAGGACTTGTAATTATCGCGTTTGGTTAGAAGTCTTTCGGTCCGACGGCCGCGTATGCAAAATAAACCTATACGACAAATTAGCTTACCTTATACTTTCCAAAGAACTCTAAAGTGGATAGTTATAGCTAAGTTTTAAACTTTATGTGATTGAGACATTTCTACTTTATTTAAAAGGAAAATAAAAAAATATATAAAAGAAAGAAAACGCAATAATAAATATTTAAAATAATTGACTACCAAGCGTGTACACCAAGCGATTTTTCTATAAGGACTATATTATGATGCTTAGGTATTTTGTTGAACAAGTGATTTTTCTGTCATCCGAACTCTATAAACAGTTAATACAAAGAAGGAAATAATATAATATTTTCGCTTGAGTAAAGAAAAAATAAAATAATAAAATATATATATATCTTTGTTTGCCGCCGGTCTTTTTTTTTTAAATTGAGAGAAGTCTTAACGGGAAGAGACAATATAAAAATAAAATCATTGTTTTCTACATTTTTTTTCTCTAAATAACAATAAAGAGTGATATTTGAATTATTTAACGTTAAAGTGAAAATTTGTTATTAGTGGCATGTGTCTATTATGGAATCTATCTCGTAGTTAATATACTGTGGGAAATTACTACAACCTTTTCTCCTTGTCTGATTGTGCCACAAGTTCCGAGCGTGAATTTGTATTGAAGGAAGAACCATCTGACTGACTATCATAACCAGGTAGGAGTTGATTACAAATTAAAGCAACCATCTTAGAGGTCCAAACAATTCCACCGTATTTCTTGCTTGAGAGTGTAATGCTCTAGAAGGGGATGCAGTGTTGCCAAGCCAATGTTCAACCGAACCTTGAGTTGATATTTCTTCTTTCTATCCTGGATTGTTCTACGCAAGGAAACTGTGAATTTTAATTGGGAACCTTACCTATGAAATTGAATGTTTACTAAGTAGAAAAGTTACATTCTGGTGTTATTTTGTTTTAGTGTGAATATCTATTTAAATCCAATACGCCTCATATATTTAGTGCATTTTTCTTGTCAGTCTGAAGCCAAAGATACCTAAAATTTGTTGTCCTTATCTCTGGAAGTTCATCTTTAGGCGATGTTCTTAATTGAAGGATATTTTTTTATAAATATTATTTTTATTCGATGACATTAAGTGAAAGATAAACATATATATATTCTTTTTAAATTTGTTTTATGTGATGAATTTTTATTCGAAAGATTTCTATTTCCTATTTATTCCTTTTATGTGATGATCTTAATTGAAGTGATTTTTAAATTTATCTTTTCCTTTTAAACGACAGATCAATTGTCTGTCCCGTTATTGTTATTTTTTTTACGAGTACTTTCATACATAAGTGGTTATTGCATATATATATATATATATATATATATATATTAAATTGTATATGTATCCGGAGTTATCCTAACCCAGATTTAACTTTGATTATTTCTAAATTCCGTAATTATTTTTAATTACTCATTTCAATTAAAGTTAAATTTTATATATTCGGAGTTATCCTAACTCAGATTTAATAATGTTTATTTCTAAATTCTGTAATTATTTTTAATCACCCATTTCAATTAAAGTTAATTTCTATATATTCGGAGTTATCCTAACTCAGATTTAACTTTGTTTATTTCTAAATTCTGTAATTATTTTTAATCACCCATTTCAATTAAAGTTAATTTCTATATATTCGGAGTTATCCTAACTCAGATTTAACTTTGTTTATTTCTAAATTCTGTAATTATTTTTAATCACCCATTTCAATTAAAGAAAATTTCTATATATATTCGGAGTTATCCTAACTCAGATTTAACTTTGTTTTATTTTTAAATTTTGAAATTATTTTTAATTACTCTTTTCAATTTAAAGTTAAATTTTATATATTCGGAGTTATCCTAACACAGATTTAACTTTGTTTTATTTTTAAATTTTGAAATTATTTTTAATTACTCTTTTCAACTTAAAGTTAAATTTTATATATTCGGGGTTATCCTAACTCAGATTTAACTTTGTTTTATTTTTTTTAAATTTTGAAATTATTTTTTTTATTACTCTTTTCAATTTAAAGTTAATTTTTATATTCAGAGTTATCCTAACACAAATTTAACTTTGTTTATTTTAAATTCTGAAAGTATTATGGATTACTCGTTTTCAAGTAGAAGTTGAATTTTATATAAACAGAGTTATCCTAACACAGATTAATTTTGACTTATTTTAGATTCTGAAGTTATTCTATTGATTACTCTTTTTCAATTGGAAATTAATTTGTATGTGTTCGGGGTTGACCCAAATAATTAATATTTTATTTTGGTTTTGATAAGTACCTTATTGTTGGTCTGTTTGTGTTATTTATGGTTTTATATTTCCACGCTCATTGATTTCCATGTTATATATTCATAGAAAATACAGAGAATTATACGTGTCTAAGCGCTCTTTTCTTTGACGTTTTAAGCAGGAGAAAATCCTAGCCCCTAGTTATTTTGTTTTTTTATGTTCCTTTCTGAATCCTGCCTCACGGGATCTTTTTTTTTTTTTTTATTTTATTAATTAAAATCTGTTAGAAGGGTTAAAATAAAAATAACCAAAAAGATAATAAAAGAAAAGGAGTCTTTTAAGCAGCCTGAGTTCCTGTGGAACCTCTATGTTTTATTTTAACTTGTCATATTCTACGTATGTAGACACTCAAAAAGCCCACGGAAGACATCCAGAAAACATATGGTAAGGAAGCCTATAAGGTCATAACTTCATTATTCTTGGCTTCGATAATTCCATCTAAATTCTTCCTTTTATTAATTTTTGTTTATATGAAATTTTTTTTGTAATGTCCTGTTCACGACGTTATCCATACCGGGCCTGTGATTGTGGCGTATCTTACTAAAGAGCACCACAGTCTTAGATATAACGGAGTGGGTGGGAACGTTACAATAAATTGGCGAGCCCAACGTGTGGCCTTTTGAGTTTTGACAGTTATTTAAGACGAACCATCCGCTGCAGTAAATCTCTGTATTTTTCTTTTCTCTTTTCTCCTTTAATTCTGGTTTATTAATAACACTTGTTCTTTACGTTCATAATTGAATGTTCTTGTTTTTACAACAAAAGGTATCTTGGCTGACGACTGTAGGGACCTTGTATTGTGTTTATGTGTTTATTATAAACTGTTTGTATTTTATTTTATTTATGTGTTTTTGTTTTATCAAATATACTGTACAGGGTTATCTTGGCTTCCAGACGATAAGGAAATTATTGAGGACATTTGAAACGATTATTTATTTTTTTTTTTTTCTCTGTTTTATCAATTTTTTTTTTTCTCTCTCTCTCTCTTTTAACACCTTCTTGTTTTACCTTCTTTAAATAATAAATTGAGATGGAATCCTTATTGCGTACTCCTATTGAAGATTTTGAGGGTATGAATGCTATCGCGTTGCGTGCCGCGTTTCGTAATGGACACATTGCCCCGAAACGTGCGAATCCCGTTTTAGTAGATGTCTCTAGGCCACCGCCAACAATTAAAAATCAATCAAAAAACGTGTCATAGTTCAATCTTGTGCATAAGTCTTTTTTTTAAAACTGTTTCCCTAGGTATATTAAATCCTTTGTAGTGGTGAAAATGTTTAAAATGTGTATTTGTTACGAGATATTGATTCTGGATACACAGCCATGTATCATGTTCAGGACATCCTAAAGTGTGAATAATTTTCTTTTTCCTTATCTTTTTCTTTCTCCTCTTAGAAAGATAATGCGTCGATCGTCATAATGTTGTTCGGGTAACCCTTCTCAGTAAATGTTTATCAGCAAGTTTGTTTCGTGATAAGTGATAGCATGATAGGAAGTAGATAATTTTTTTTTTTTTGGTACCAATTTTATAAAAATGATAGGGTGTAAGATTCGCGAAAGAATATGTTTATGAATGGCAGAATGAAAGTGACTATTCATTTGCCGGGTGGGCAAGCTTGAGCTGTGTTTTGCGATTGATGTATCTCCAATAGAGAGGATTATTTTTTCAGTTCATTTTTGTTGTGTACAAGCTGCTGTTAATGTTGTGAAATTTTTTTTGAGAAGTCCAAATTCTTGTTAAAACTTATAAACTAATGTTCTGTGTAGATTAATGATATTTTTGAAGTCGAAGCTGTTTTCCTATTTCTTAGGGTGCGTTACAGTGATACACATTACGATTATTATTATGTATTTATTTGATTATTATTATGTATATGATGTGGCGGTCTTTTCCGTGTAGGTTATTTGTATATTATGTATTTATATTCGGAAGATGTGCGTTTGTCTGGTACAGATGTACATGCTCAGGCGTACATCGGGAATTCCGAGGGTTTTTATTGATTATTTATGTATATGATGTGGCGGTCTTTTCCGTGTAGGGTATTTGTATATTATGTATTTATATTCGGAAGATGTGCGTTTGTCTGGTACAGATGTACATGCTCAGGCGTACATCGGGAATTCCGAGGGTTTTTATTGATTATTTATGTATATGATGTGGCGGTCTTTTCCGTGTAGGGTATTTGTATATTATGTATTTATATTCGGAAGATGTGCGTTTGTCTGGTACAGATGTACATGCTCAGGCGTACATCGGGAATTCCGAGGGTTTTTATTGATTATTATTATGTATATGATGTGGCGGTTTTTTCCGTGTGGATATTTTATTTATTCATGGTTAATCCATGGGGCATGAGGAAACTCATGGCAATGCTCGGTATAGAGTCATTGGTCAGTCGGCGACCGGTACAATCCCGACTGGGCAGGTTAAATGTCTTCCGATTCATTCTCGCAAGAGGTGATGAAGAATTTACCTGGGTGCGCGATAGCTGGGAAAAGCTTACAATATTTCTGGGTTATTCGCGATAGTTTTTCTAGGAAGCTGAAAATTCCTAGGTTCAGCCTTGTCTGTGTCAGCGAGGTTGGACAATTTGCGGGGAACCCAAGTCATTTTATATGATCCCGAATTGTTTTATACACGTTTTAAGTGAGCCATGTCTTAGAATTAGCTGAAGTTGAATCTGTCTGATTCAACAAGAGGTTCTTTTTATGCTGGGTTGCTTATTTGTCCGTCCGTAGATTCTATTTTAGTTCTTGTGTAACTGCGTTCCACGAATTGAATTTGATCTTTCGTATGAGAGCATCGTGGTCGCAGATAGAATGATAGCATTGAATTCCTTCAGAATTCGATATGTCGTCTATGTAAATTCATAATTTTTTTTTTTTTTTTGTTCTTCTTTCGGCATTTGATCTCCTAATTGAGGGAGGATACTAAATTATTATTTTATTGTCTGTCCGTCTGTTAAATAACGTGTTTTGTGTAAAATTGTATTGTATTTTTACTGTGTAATTATGTGTAATGTGTATCTTAAATGTGACAGCAAGGCCATGCTGTAGCGTATGTACGTACCTTGGGAGGGGAAATGTTTTTGACACTGATGTGTTTACAGTTTAATAAAATCCTATCCACGGGCTGAATGAAAATAAAATATTTGGAATATTTTATTTTTGTGTGGAAGGAAGGGTAATGTCGCATGACAGATTGCGACATAAAGTTTTGTAGCATAATTAATACTTGTTAAAAATAATTATTAATTCTATTTGTTGATTTATTATTAATCTAGAATAAATCCTTTTTTGATTCAACCTATTAAGTCACCGAACAAAATTCCAGAGTAAGAGTTATTTAATACCTAATGTTTGATTTCATATTTGTATAATTGCCGACGGAACCAGTATACATTCGTATACGAATTTGTGGGTGTTAACCAATATGACTGTTCCGCCCGAAACGGTGAATCTATTTTTAGCACAAGTTTGATTGACAGCTCGTATATTACGCAGTTAGTAATTAAAAATGACACATGTTATCGTTATCCTTGTCGGATGCATGCTTCTCTATAAATCCCTCCTTGTCGTCCAAGGTTAATCCGATAGACGCGTGTAAGGGAGGCCCTATGCTTGATGTCCCCAGTTCGGTAATCTTCGACAGTCTTCGGCCGTTTTCGACAGTGTTAAAGAGGCCCTGGAGTGTGATGTCCCCGCTCGTGAGGGTGTCCATATTAAATACATTGCTCGGATTCTGTTGGTACATCCTATTGTAAAGAAAATTGAAGCATGGATTTGCGGATTATGACTGTTTATGAATGTCAATTAAATCATTGTATATAACTATCTCATTACCGTTAACAACATTATTGAAAAGTGGCAAAAATACTTGTTAAGGACACAATTAATGTAGAAATTTTGGCACAACATAGTTATGAAAAAGTTTAACAATGATAAAAGATTAGTATACTATTGTGATTTATGAAAGATTGGTGTCATCTAGTCGTGTTTGTTCAAGTTTTAATTAAGAAATAGTTTGTATTTTTTCCTCGTAATATTGATCTAATGGTTACTGCATTTCACAAAGATGGCCTCCCTTGAGGTAGGTTATGTCCTGGATTTCGGACATGCCTTAATTAGATTGTGATTGGTTATTTTTGAACCAATGGTGTCACAGGAGGCGCGTCTAAATTATCGACTTTAATTTCCGGAGAGGTGATTTCGGATCAGTCATAGTTTATCGATCGAAGGGAATTATCCTATTTTAAAAAAAATAAAAGTCTTTTGAATATAGTTCGCGATCGCCTCCAGCGGTTGTTTTACAACCGTTGGAGGGTGGTATTAATATAAAAGCATATTTAGATTAGAATGAGAAAATTTAAAAAATAAAATAAAATAAGAGCGACGCGTATAATTTTTTGTTTTTTTTAAAATAATTTTATTTAATGTGTTATTTTTATTCTTGTTTTATTAATTCGTTAGAGAAGAAAACTTGAAATTTAAACATCAATTTACTTTGCCGACGGGAGAACTTTATAAATTAAACATTGGTGAATTTTAAATATCTTGTGCAAAGACTCCTTTTAAGGAAAACACAATATAAATTAAACATTGGTGAATTTTAAATATCTTGTGCAAAGACTCCTTTTAAGGAAAACAAAATATAAATTGAACATTGGTGAATTTTAAATATCTTGTGCAAAGACTCCTTTTAAGGAAAACAAAATATAAAATTGAACATTGGTGAATTTTAGAAATCTTGTGTAAAGACACCTCATTAGGAGAACAATTCAACCAAAAAAGGACTTGTAATTATCGCGTTTGGTTAGAAGTCTTTCGGTCCGACGGCCGCGTATGCAAAATAAACCTATACGACAAATTAGCTTACCTTATACTTTCCAAAGAACTCTAAAGTGGATAGTTATAGCTAAGTTTTAAACTTTATGTGATTGAGACATTTCTACTTTATTTAAAAGGAAAATAAAAAAATATATAAAAGAAAGAAAACGCAATAATAAATATTTAAAATAATTGACTACCAAGCGTGTACACCAAGCGATTTTTCTATAAGGACTATATTATGATGCTTAGGTATTTTGTTGAACAAGTGATTTTTCTGTCATCCGAACTCTATAAACAGTTAATACAAAGAAGGAAATAATATAATATTTTCGCTTGAGTAAAGAAAAAATAAAATAATAAAATATATATATATCTTTGTTTGCCGCCGGTCTTTTTTTTTTAAATTGAGAGAAGTCTTAACGGGAAGAGACAATATAAAAATAAAATCATTGTTTTCTACATTTTTTTTCTCTAAATAACAATAAAGAGTGATATTTGAATTATTTAACGTTAAAGTGAAAATTTGTTATTAGTGGCATGTGTCTATTATGGAATCTATCTCGTAGTTAATATACTGTGGGAAATTACTACAACCTTTTCTCCTTGTCTGATTGTGCCACAAGTTCCGAGCGTGAATTTGTATTGAAGGAAGAACCATCTGACTGACTATCATAACCAGGTAGGAGTTGATTACAAATTAAAGCAACCATCTTAGAGGTCCAAACAATTCCACCGTATTTCTTGCTTGAGAGTGTAATGCTCTAGAAGGGGATGCAGTGTTGCCAAGCCAATGTTCAACCGAACCTTGAGTTGATATTTCTTCTTTCTATCCTGGATTGTTCTACGCAAGGAAACTGTGAATTTTAATTGGGAACCTTACCTATGAAATTGAATGTTTACTAAGTAGAAAAGTTACATTCTGGTGTTATTTTGTTTTAGTGTGAATATCTATTTAAATCCAATACGCCTCATATATTTAGTGCATTTTTCTTGTCAGTCTGAAGCCAAAGATACCTAAAATTTGTTGTCCTTATCTCTGGAAGTTCATCTTTAGGCGATGTTCTTAATTGAAGGATATTTTTTTATAAATATTATTTTTATTCGATGACATTAAGTGAAAGATAAACATATATATATTTTTTTAAAATTTGTTTTATGTGATGAATTTTTATTCGAAAGATTTCTATTTCCTATTTATTCCTTTTATGTGATGATCTTAATTGAAGTGATTTCTAAATTTATCTTTTCCTTTTAAACGACAGATCAATTGTCTGTCCCGTTATTGTTATTTTTTTTACGAGTACTTTCATACATAAGTGGTTATTGCATATATATATATATATTAAATTGTATATGTATCCGGAGTTATCCTAACCCAGATTTAACTTTGATTATTTCTAAATTCCGTAATTATTTTTAATTACTCATTTCAATTAAAGTTAAATTTTATATATTCGGAGTTATCCTAACTCAGATTTAATAATGTTTATTTCTAAATTCTGTAATTATTTTTAATCACCCATTTCAATTAAAGTTAATTTCTATATATTCGGAGTTATCCTAACTCAGATTTAACTTTGTTTATTTCTAAATTCTGTAATTATTTTTAATCACCCATTTCAATTAAAGTTAATTTCTATATATTCGGAGTTATCCTAACTCAGATTTAACTTTGTTTATTTCTAAATTCTGTAATTATTTTTAATCACCCATTTCAATTAAAGAAAATTTCTATATATATTCGGAGTTATCCTAACTCAGATTTAACTTTGTTTTATTTTTAAATTTTGAAATTATTTTTAATTACTCTTTTCAATTTAAAGTTAAATTTTATATATTCGGAGTTATCCTAACACAGATTTAACTTTGTTTTATTTTTAAATTTTGAAATTATTTTTAATTACTCTTTTCAACTTAAAGTTAAATTTTATATATTCGGGGTTATCCTAACTCAGATTTAACTTTGTTTTATTTTTTTTAAATTTTGAAATTATTTTTTTTATTACTCTTTTCAATTTAAAGTTAATTTTTATATTCAGAGTTATCCTAACACAAATTTAACTTTGTTTATTTTAAATTCTGAAAGTATTATGGATTACTCGTTTTCAAGTAGAAGTTGAATTTTATATAAACAGAGTTATCCTAACACAGATTAATTTTGACTTATTTTAGATTCTGAAGTTATTCTATTGATTACTCTTTTTCAATTGGAAATTAATTTGTATGTGTTCGGGGTTGACCCAAATAATTAATATTTTATTTTGGTTTTGATAAGTACCTTATTGTTGGTCTGTTTGTGTTATTTATGGTTTTATATTTCCACGCTCATTGATTTCCATGTTATATATTCATAGAAAATACAGAGAATTATACGTGTCTAAGCGCTCTTTTCTTTGACGTTTTAAGCAGGAGAAAATCCTAGCCCCTAGTTATTTTGTTTTTTTATGTTCCTTTCTGAATCCTGCCTCACGGGATCTTTTTTTTTTTTTTTATTTTATTAATTAAAATCTGTTAGAAGGGTTAAAATAAAAATAACCAAAAAGATAATAAAAGAAAAGGAGTCTTTTAAGCAGCCTGAGTTCCTGTGGAACCTCTATGTTTTATTTTAACTTGTCATATTCTACGTATGTAGACACTCAAAAAGCCCACGGAAGACATCCAGAAAACATATGGTAAGGAAGCCTATAAGGTCATAACTTCATTATTCTTGGCTTCGATAATTCCATCTAAATTCTTCCTTTTATTAATTTTTGTTTATATGAAATTTTTTTTGTAATGTCCTGTTCACGACGTTATCCATACCGGGCCTGTGATTGTGGCGTATCTTACTAAAGAGCACCACAGTCTTAGATATAACGGAGTGGGTGGGAACGTTACAAGCTATAAGAAATCACACCATCCATTTGCAGACACATTGGTCGGGAGGAACCCCCCGACAGACACCTTTATAAGTTTAATAAATTGTTATTGTTACATCCATCTCACTAGGCTTAGCCTATACCGAAGTAATAATATTATTTATATCCATCTCACTACGCTTAGCCTGTACCGAAGTAATAATATATAGCATAATTATTGTTAGCAATTGTATTAATTTGATGTATTGTGGAAATTGAAAAAAAAATATTTACCTGTTGAACCAGTCGTCAGTGTACCTCGGGTATGGGAAGGGATCGTTACTGCTGAAGTCGTAAGACGCTTCAGCGTTCTGGAAAATATATAATACTTCTATATAATGTTATTATTAATGTCAAGTAAATAAAATACATTGAAATTCGTTTTATTTCAACAAAGAAATATTAAAGGGTAGATCGATTCAACACAAAAAACCCAGCAGACCATATTGATATACAATTTATTGTCAGTGCTATTCTGAATTCAAGTATATCTAAAATGTTACCTACAATATTATGTTGATAAATAGAGTTTCACAAAACGAAATTGACTCTTAAAATCGTTTGAGTCAAAATACTGATTTAAAAACTAGAATTCGGTCAAAAAAATATTTATTTACATATTTTGTACAATATTTTTTTGTTTGCCTATTTATCGAAATAAGGTAGGTATGTATTAAAAATCGTAATACGAAATAGTAGATAAAAATACTCACATAGTTATATTTCAAGTCTGGATGCATGTAGTCCACACCTGAAAAGATGAAAAAAAAAATTTGTTACAGTAAATATTATAAAATTTCAACAAAAAGATTTTTTTATTTATTTATATATTACGTACACAATATTACGATATTACAAATTTAAATAGATGTAGAATAAAACAACTATGTACGTTGATACACTCTTCATAGAGTATAATACTCGTCATGGAGAGAGGAGAATCGTACTTGAATGAATGAATGAATAAATTATTTCCAACAGTATAAATATTACAAAGGAACAAAATACAATTTATTTTATACCTAATTACAATTTTACAATATTTTTTTTCCACACATTTAGAAATTTTACTGCCTCGCTAGATACAGTCTGTTCTGAGTAGGGTTACCATATCTCACGATTAGTCCTGAGATTTCAGTATTTTTCGACTTTTATCAGGATTGCGGTTGGATTTTGCAAATCTCATGATTTCTCAGGATTTTCAATAAAACACAGCATACATTTTTAAGATCTCTTTAATTAAAAGTTAAACAAACTAAAAATAATCTTCCTTTGGTAATAACCCAAGTAGGTAATTAATCAGTTTTATCGTACTCAATATGTGAAGATACCTTTTTAAGTAAGGTTTTTTCTTTAATTATTGATTTATAAAATGCCTCACATATTGAACTCTTCAAATTATATTGAATTAAAAGTATAGCTCAAACTGAAGACACCTTTAGTCGGTTTCTTTCTTTCGACCATTGAGCCCCCATAGTGGGATTATTTTGAAATCAATCCCCAATAAATAGTGGGATTGATTTTAAACAAGTTTTTTATTTTTATTTATTAAAAAAAATAATTAAAGAAAAAAACTCTTTTTACGTTTGCATTTGACGAATATTTTTATTATTGCATATGCGCAAACATTGGACTTACACATTGGTACAAGTAGGTAAATAAGACAAAAATGACCTTATAAGTCTGGCGCAATTCAGGGGTGACTTCTATGCGAAAAATGCATTGTCACCTCAGATATAAGAATTGTAGCTTTCATTATTTACAAAAAACCAATTCTCTCAATAGATGGCGTTACAACAAAATAAATAAAAAATAATAAGATTGTTGTTCATAATTTCACCCATAGATGGCTGTAGTAAAAATTCCTTATTTTCAAGCGAAAAGAATTTCAGTATTACAATATATAGAACTTTCAAAATTGAATTGATAGGGATCTCATTTAAAAAAAAAAGGCATAATTGGTGAACGTTGCGCAAGCGCATAAAGTGATCACGTAAACCAGCCGATGACAGGTCGTAAGCCCTGTAGGTGCCTTGATTTCCCGGTTCTCCTACAATAAATATTCCAACTTCGTCTCTATTGAGATAATTAAAAATCTGTTAAAAAATATCTTTGACTCCCGACAGGGAAAAAAATCCAATGTTTGCGCATATGCAATAATAAAAATATTCGATTATTATTTTTTATTACATATCCGGTACAATATGACATATATCATTAAATATTAGAAAACACAATAAAAATATAAATATTATATAATAATCAAATAAAAAAAAACCATCATATAAAGAGTTATATTGGCATCACATGTAGGTATGTATGCCTCCACTCCACTAACCCAAAGGCTGTGTGTATTGAATAACACAAATTAATGTCATATAATATGACATTTATTTTATTTTTTTTTATTTGACATATTAAACTATTTTTTTCTGTTCTTTTAATTCTCTGTTGCAAGTGCGTAGGTCATCACAAAGATCTGTTATTTAAGGTGGTCTATAGATCTTCACAGTATAATCTTTATAATCAGTCTTTGTGTGACATCTTCTTCGTCTACTTTTATAAATGGTCCTGCACCCGGTACGCGAGTGATATAACCGTTAGCATTCTTAAGAAATTCTTACAAATACATATAAATAAGTATAAAAAAACTATTAAAAAGGAGACAAAACAAATGAAAAATAATCCTCAAAAAATAAAAGTACCTACCACAAGTAAAAAAATAACGAAAATAATAATAAAGAAAGAATTGACGATTGTTCGAAGATTATATGTATTACATATAATCTTTATATGATATTTTCTTACGCCCTCATACATCCTATATTATACATATCCCTACATCGTCCTATTACACATACAAACACACCCACACCCTCACAAATACACTCGTTTTTTTTAGTCTTTTATACCTTTTATTGAGTTTATTGAATTTTATTTTATTTATTTATATAATTTATGTACAGGTGTACAAAGGCAATTTATTCCAACCAACCCTAAAGTTAAATTGATACAATACTTAGTATTCAGTGAGAAATAAATTGAAAAAAAAATTAAAGAGAGTTAATAAAAATAATAATAAAAATAACAATGATCATAGCAATGAGTAAAAGAAGGAGGTTACGGAAGGATATAGAAGGTATTCAGGAACTATTTGACAGATAAAGTTTTTTTTATGTAATGAATTGCGTTATTATTGATAGTACCCCGTAATCAGTAACTATTGTAACTAAAATAGGAACATACCAAAATTGTAGATTATGAAATTTTCATCATTTTCATAATTATTCAAAATACGGCCAATATAGGTACGTTCCTATTCCATTTAGTCTAAATTGATATTTTATAACGCTAAAAGAAGACCGTATATCTAAAATCTACAATTTTTAGAACGTTCCTAATTTAGTTACAATAGTTACTGAATAGGGGGTAGTATAACATCAGAATAGGCTTCGCCTAGTGAGGTAGTGCAGGTAGGTTCCATTGTAATGTTTAAGTTTATTTGTTTTGTATTATTTCGATGTATTATGGAAATAAATAGATAAAAATATCTATTTATCCAGTTTATCTTACTTCAACGGGAAATACATTGGGCCTTAAACTTACTTGAGATACGTTGATATATTATAGTACCGTTGTAATAAAGGTATTATTATGAAATGGTTTCAACATGATGTAAGGCACTTCCATAGATTGGTGCTTTCATTCTTTTTCTATTATTATAATTTTCGTGTGTCCCGGTAATTCAAAATACAACAGGAAACAATGCACACATGTCGCTGGCTACCATTGTGAATGTAGTTTAAATGATTTTCTACTAAGACCTCGTACCTAATATGTAGTTTAAATTCAAAATAAAGCAAATTTTCATACAAACTTAATATTATAATGTTGTAGGTTAATTTTATTTAGTTTTATGGGTACTACTATATATGTAACTTTCATAATTACATTGTTAAAATTTGATGACAAAGTATGAAAACAAATTAACATTATACGGGGTTGAATATACCTAATAAAAGTGCGGAAAGCAGAGAGGGTAAGGACGTCACGTCAAATATATGAAATAAAATAAGAAGTGAATTTAATTTGATGTAAGACAAATTTACTACAAATCCTTGTTGATATCATAAACTAAGGAATTTCATCTGTGAAATATCTTCACTGAAAATTCATCGCTTTAATAGTTTCATCGCCTGCGTTTAGTCATCGAGTTGTCCTGTACCAACTTATCAAATCATAAAATATCATAGATCATAAAGAATCATAATATCTTATGAATAAATACTGGGTTAATTTGTTTGAATCTATGTTCAAAAAGTAAATTAAGTAATCGAATATTTTTATTATTGCATATGCGCAAACAATTTTTTTTTTTTGGATTTTTTTCCCTGTCGGGAGTCAAAGATATTTGACTCCCGACAGGGAAAAAAATCCAATGTTTGCGCATATGCAATAATAAAAATATTCGATTACTTACACATTGGTACAAGTAGGTAAATAAGACAAAAATGACCTTATAAGTCTGGCGCAATTCAGGGGTGACTTCTATGCGAAAAATGCATTGTCACCTCAGATATAAGAATTGTAGCTTTCATTATTTACAAAAAAACAATTCTCTCAATAGATGGCGTTCCAACAAAATAAATAAAAATAATAAGATTGTTGTTCATAATTTCACCCATAAATGGCTGTAGTAAAAATTCCTTATTTTCAAGCGAAAAGAATTTCAGTATTACAATATATAGAACTTTCAAAATTGAATTGATAGGGATCTCATTAAAAAGGCATAATTGGTGAACGTTGCGCAAGCGCATAAAGTGATCACGTAAACCAGCCGATGACAGGTCGTAAGCCCTGTAGGTGTTTTGATTTCCCGGTTCTCCTACAATAAATATTCCAACTTCGTCTCTATTGAGATAATTAAAACCAGTAAATTAAGTGTATAAACCCGCAAACCAGTCGCTGGTTACCCCATTTTGTAGGATATATGCATAAATTGTCCCTCTGTTGACTAACTGTTGTATCTGACATTTTTTTCATAATCGAGTTAGGACCACCAATGTGTATTTATATTATGTTGTACTGTGCATGTTCTCACTGAAGGTCTCGACTGTATCACCTCCCGTTAACTTGGAATAGCTTAGTGATTTGTTGTCTACGAATTACTGAAAACAAAATCTCACTAATAGACTTATGTGCAAATAAGATTCTAATATATATAAGAATGATTCATATATATAAGAATACAAATAAAATATCAAAATATATTTACACCGTGTCACTGCACCGTGTGCTGGGAGAGATGAAAATATGCACGGGCAAAACACTAAAAACGCTCTTCCGAACAATTTGCAGATACGACTGTTGGTCAGGAGAGGGACGAAATGTAATTCGAAGAACCGAAGTTAGGTGGATATATATCACACCATTTCCCTGTTTGAGATAGGCAGAGAGAACCGAACGCCAGACTCCTTTATCTTGCCATACATGTTCCGCTTCAACCACGACCATGCATCGTCTCATACACGCTATCAATCTAACATCTAACGTCTCCATCCTTCGATTTTCATTTATGTGATTGTGCCAAGTTTTCGTTTTCCTCTTTTTTCAATAATTTATATTTTTTGTCAGACAACAAGACTCATTCTTTCTATGTGACTAAACCACCAAAGGGAATTTATTTTCATCTTACTTACGAAATCTCTTTCAACAAGAGGATAGGAAGAAGTCACTTCTTTCTCCAAACTTTTTGTATTACAAAATATCTTTAATTTTTGTTGCAATTGAAATAAGGACATATTTTACATCATGTATTACATAATTTAAAGGTGAGTCGAGTTAGGTACTCTTTCTTGTAAATAAAAATGTTTCATTGATCTATTACTATGTAGTATGTGTACTCACCTTTTGAAAGAAAAAACATGAAGTTGATAATTAGTACCTATTAAATTTTAATAAAGATCATCTCCAGAATTCAGGTGAGCCGAACATGTACAAGAAAGAATGAGCATGCAGTGGAGACATTCCGAAAACGATTTTGAATAGTGCACCAGGGAGAAAAAGAAGAGTTGGAAGGCCGAAACTTTGAAGGTTGGACGGTAGCGATGCTCATAGCATCGGTGTCCGAAACTGGCATGGCACTGGCTGGCACTGTGCATAATGAACGGAATGACACGCGAGCGTTCGCATGTCTCCGTTTAATCTTTCGCTTTCGAAAATCTACTCCAAAGGTTACTATACTTCTTCTTTTTTTTTTTTTTTATAAAAATGAATATGTACTTGTTAAACAAGTACATATACATACATCTTCCTACGTTCCCTAAAATAAGCAAATAAATGCTTGTGCTATAGGTGAACGAAATCGGTCGAGGCAGGATTCGAACTCGCGACCACTGGATTACAACCCCAGCGCGCTAACCGCTCTGCCACCGACCCATCTTCTTCTTTAAGTGCCAAGTTGGGTCCCCCCAAAGTCGGCTATCACTCCGGGGAATGTCCCCCTGTCCTGGGCTACTCGGAACAGCTCCTCCACACTCCGTATGCCGGTCTATTCTCTCACATTGCGCAGCCAGGACAACTGTTTTCTGCCGGGTCCTCGGCGTTCCTATACAATTGTTACTATACAATTGAAATAAATTAAATTAAAAAAAAAAAACCTTAGGTACAGCCCGCTTTTAAATATGTTTCCCCTTTCCATCAATCTTACCAATCAAAGCCATTCTACACAAGACCCGCCCCTAATGACCTCCCACCAATATCCAAATACATAGTTTTCTTTTAAGCACACAGTCTTATTCTGCGTTTAGTTGAAATTCTGCCTGAGGAGGGAACGGTTAGTTCCGAAACCGGTCGCTAATTCAATTCTCACGTGATGTAAACAAAGTTAAAAAATTTAGTTATTTTTTTGTTAAAATGTACCACAAAATTAAAAATACGATATTTGATAATATCAAATTAATATTACTATTATGGCAATAAAATGCCTATGTGCACTTGCTGTGCATGAATTAAATTTATTTTTAGGCGATGAATCGTCAGTTTGAACTATTTCAGCTTCAGACTGTCCCACAGAGAGGGGAGGTCCTTAGCCCTTATCTCTCTGTTGTCACTTAATCTAATTCTTGGGTCGTGTCTTGGCTTGACTTGACTTTATCCATTACAGGGAATTACATCAAACTGAGAAACAAACTTTTCTTAACAGACGACTTCTTCCAACAAATCCTACTTTCTATATATATGGTATATCTAGTTCTATATCTTTGCTGAACACAGTACCCTCATTAAGAGAACATAGTTTAACCAAAAAAATTGCCAAAGTATTTTGAAGATTACTCTAGTAAATCTTAAAAAAATATTAAAAACATTTAAAGCAGCATTTTTTCAATTGACTCCGTTACTATGTATGTCGTAGAGAAATAAATCTTTTATGCGCAAGAGTGAAACACTGGTTAAACTCGCCATTTGCGCAGGGTGCAAGAAAGTGTTTATTATTATTAGTGTATAAAATCAAAGTGAATGACCGAAAAAAAATATCATTTCAAGTCAGGGGGGCAAGTCTGGTTCGACCGGCGAAATCAAAACCCTAGTGATTACCCATATCATGGATATAATTATCGTATGGAGTTCTATGACATCTAAAGATATTGTAGAACTCCATATAATAATAATTATATCCATGATATGGGTACACATCGAGGGTTTTGATTTCGACGGTCAACCAGACTTGCCCCCCAGGTTTGTTCTTAAAATGCAAAAAATCAACAATTTTTGGGTTTACGATAGTTTCACGTATCACCTATAAACCCATTCGTACGCACGTGATATTTAGCATTACCTACTAACACGGAACTTCATAGTCTATTAGGTGGTTATATACTAATTGTATGTAACACTTGAGATTCAACTGTCGATGGCGATAGTATGTATAATTGAAGAATACGTACCAAACTATAAACACTTAAACACAAATTAATAAATATTTCTAGATATTTTATTTCCTATAAAAAACATGTAGGTATGTATGTCAGGATATGATAGTATGGAGGTCAGTCTGTTGTTCCTTCCAAGAATATGAAAACAGCATGATGTATGTTTGTAAATTAAGTAGCTAGGTACTATTGAGTGAGATATTGTGTAGTGTTTACTGCCTTACAAGTATGTGTATGAAACAATGTCGTCACTAAATTTAATTTTTATCAAAATTGTTCAAAAGAGTTTGAGATGTATCGTATGAATTTTAGGCGACAGTTACACGTAAAGTATTTACTGTGATCCATCAATTCAGTATTTATTGATGGACGTCAGTATTTATTGATGGATTAATAAATTAATAATTAAATCCATAAATAAATATTGACATCCATCAATACACTAGACTACACGTTCAGTAAATACCACGATACGTCAGTATTTACTGGCGGATCACAGTAAATACTTGTAACTGTCGCCTTATCATAAACACACAACTGCTAAATTTGGATAGAGTTTGGTTTGGTAATTAAAAACTAAAAAAAAAACACAATCCGTACACAGTCAATCTGAATAACGAACAGTGATCAAAATCAATGATCATGATCTACATTGATAAGGAACGACAGCCCATATACAGTTAATCTGGATCGCGATCATTGATTTTGATCACGAATTGCGATCCAGATTGACCTACATATGTATGGGCTGCCACAAGCATGTTTTTTTTATATTCGAATTTATTTTATTTTTAAATCGGCTGCCATTTTATTTTTATCGTTGACAATGTTGTTTTTTAATGTGTAATTAATATGTGGGCGTTCATTAATTAGTTCAAAATGTGGTTGTATTATTTTATGAAATAAATAATTATTTTTTCATTTCCAAAAATTTTGACAACGTCAGATAAAGACGCAATTAATTTGTTGTTCAATTAAACAAGAAGCGCACACCCCCATAATTTATATAATTGAATGATTCTATCACATAAGTCACATATGGTCAACTCTCGGCCCGTGGACCGGGTCCAACCTGCGGCATATTTTGAATATGGCCCGCAGGAGTGTGGAGTATTAACCCTGGCGCAAGTTAATTATACGTCCTGAGGAAGAAACAGCCGTTTTGAAACCGGTAGAATAAAATAACCCGTTCGTGGTTTAAATAAAGTTCTTCTCTTCTTCTTCTTCTTCTTATTTAGCCTTCCTCCCTCCATTGCTGGATGTAGGCCTCTTCCATTATTTTCCATTCGTCTCTGTCTCTCCCCCTTCGCATCCAGGTCCTTCCAGCTTGCTGAACTATGTCATTGGACCACCTTTTGGGGGGTCTCCGACACTTCTATTTTTGGTCCAAGGCCTCCACTGTAGGATTCTGGGTGCCTAGTATCCCCCTGTCGAGCCATATGCCCAGCCCATTGCCACTTCAACCTTGCAATTCGATCCATAATATCTGTGACTCTTGTTCGGCGTCTTATTTCTTCGTTTCTTAATTTATCTCGAAGGCTCACGCCGAGCATCTGTCTCTCCATGGCCCGCTGCGTACATTTCAGTTTGTGTATGCTTTTTCTTGTAAGTGTGGTCGTCTCCATGCCATATGTTAAAATCGGTAGGATACATGCGTCGAACATCTTTCTTTTCAGGCATATTGGGATTTCTTTATTTTCAGTTTCTCAAATGCGGCCCAGCCCAGACCTTGGTATTTCTGCAGTTTGGTTTTCCTTTCCTAGCCTTATCTTATGATCGTAATAAAGTTGATTGTAATAAATAAAATTCGACCACAGTAACTCATTAGTGTTTTAAACAATGTTGATAAATAAAATTGGACTAAAAAACTCATTCGTGGTTTAAATTGAACTTGATTGTAATAAATATAATTGGAATAAATAAAGTCCATCGAACTTGTTTATTTTTTTATTTTTTTTGATAATCCTTTGTTAAATAATTATACAGTGAAGAAACATGGACCTTAAATGAGTCAGAAGTAGAAATGGTGCCTTCAAGATGATGGGTTGGCGGGTAATGTTGCAAAATACCGTGGACTTCTAGGAGAACCAATGTTGCTATTTTAATGGATCGTTTGACGTCAGTCAGTTTACAGTGCATATTTCAGTAATTATGACATATCGCCAGAAGTGCCCCGATAACCTCAAAAATCTCGTTGTAATGTGGCAAGTGTGGAGGGAAGAAGACACAGAAGGTCGCTAACCAGCTCAATAAAGTGATTATACCTACTAAGTCTGCTACAGAGCTACAGTATCTTCAATTACCGAAGCTCTTCGATCTGTCCAAGACAGTCTAACATGGGAGCAGAAAAATAATAATAAAAGAAATCAGCAACATATAGTATCAACCCACATTAAATACACGGTTTCGATATAGTATCCGTATTTGGATAAATGCGAATTGCACCAAGTAAAATGGAAAGGATAATGTTGGCCTTTAAACTAGAGGACAGGATGAGGAATAACTGGGCTGTGTTCAGATAGAACACTCGACGTCGAGTGTCGGATGTACTTGAAGTTGCAGATTATGGCGTTTTTCACACCAATCTCACTGAACGCAGTCGAGCGGCGGTTCAATCTGAACGCTGCTTAGGGCGTTTTAAATGTTAAATATCATGTATCTTTTAAGGTAATATTTTTTTCAAAAAAACAACAATTGGGCAGTCGAGTAAATAATGCTCTCTGACCTTCTCTGAAATATATTTTTTTGGCGTATACAGCGCAATATAAAAACAAAAAATACATCCGAAGGCGGCAAAAACATCCAGTATAATCACAGTCCCACGTTTGTAAGGGCCTGTGACGCATACCTACTAGAACAAGAACATATTACATAATATTCATTTATCATTCAGTTTGCAATTAAACATCCAACTCTACATTTCGGTCCGTAGATGTAAGCAAAGAATAAAGAAAAAAAATCAAAAATAAACATAAGTCATGCTACGTAGATCTATAGTTTCTTTGTAGTAAGCTCTCTTTGGAACTTTTTGTGCAGCGTCTGCGAGGTTTTAAAGTTCTCCGACATCTGATGTTCTTGGTGTGTTCTTTCTAAGTTATACAAGAGGCGGTTTTCAGTTTCCATAAGCAGAACGGGCGGTGCTGGAGAAATGAGCTGTAGGCAATAGAATCTGAATGATATATTTTTTATATTTCAAAATTAATATTTTTATTTACGTTATTTTATTTATTTATGTTTTTAATACAGTATTAGTAGAGACCCCGGGGGCAAGTCTGGTCCAACTGGCGAAATCAAAACCCTCGTGATTACCCATATAATTATCATATGAAGTTCTATGACATCTAAAGATATTATATGGAGTTATTACTTGTTATTGGGTGCGTGTTAAATAATTATTTGACATAGCACCTGTTAGTTGTCCGAGATTCTACATAAAATAAAATAATATATATCCATGATATAATATTAATCGTGGTAATGGTGAGGGTTTTTATTTCGCTGGTTGGACTAGACTTGCCCCCCTGGTCATATAGTGAAATAAAAACCCTTTTGATTACCCATATAATGGGTATAATTATCATATTATGGAGTTCTATAATATCATAAGATATTATAAAACTCCATATGAAAATTATATTCATGATATGGGTAATCATAAGGGTTTTGATTTCGCTGTTTGACGCGACTTGCCCTCCCTTGAATTATTCGCGAATTTACACTATTTCGCGAATAATGCGAATTTTGCACTTTTTCCTCAAATAACGCGAAAATAATACCGAAATTTGGATCTTTTAAAATATTATTTTTAAAAATACACAGTACATTACAGTATACATATGTATACAGTAAATGTTGATTCAAATATAGGTTTCTATCTTCCTATAATATCGTCTTCGATGGTGATTCTTAATTTTGAATATAATTTAATTATGTTGTTTTTTACACATAAATAAATGTGATTTGAATAGTACCTACATGTCGATAAAAAGTGTTTTTTTTTTTTTAAATTATTTTAGCAGATTATCATTTATAGTGAAAGAACTTCGTGTGTTGATTTCTCTAAATTTATATTTTTTTGTAGAAAAAAATACCGTATTCTTAAAAATATCACCCTTTTTCTGAAAAATAACAACGCTTTTCATTAAAAAAGTAACTCCATTTTCATTAAAATAACTTTTCTAAAAAATAACACGAATAATAACTCCGTTTTTCTACAAACACAACATTCCCTTTTCCAACAAAATAACGCGAATAATTCAGGCCTCTAGAAAAACAGGATTGCTTTACAATTTTCTTAGAAATATATTATTTTAGCAGAACCTGCCATATTTATTTATAGTCAAAGGCCAAATAACATAAATAAATAATATATTCTAGTAAAAGATCGTTTTGTGATACATTCGTTTCTGTTTGTACTTTAAAAATTCACGGTACTTCACATCGGGACGAATGAAGAGATTATATAATACTTATTAGTCCTTTGAGAAATGGAAAAGTAATTCATTCATAATATTCCTATGTAAACATCATCGACGATTGTTATATCTCTAAAAAAACAATTATTATTTTCCCTTTTGTTTGGATTCTTCGTCCAATATCCTTTCTCTAATCTTATGTTTTTTAATATTCATACAAATAATTTTGTCTGCGAAGTATCATGAAGCATCTAAATATACCGGTAAAATAGCATGGAAACGAAATGCCGATTCTGGTACATAAAAACACAATAATTTCAAATGATTTTGTTGCGTAGGAAAAATTATTTATAAAATCAAGATTGTGTTATAGGTATATGAATATGAACTCAGTCAATGTATAATCAGACGTGCACACTGACATTGAAGTATACGGGTGCGTTGGACACCTTTGAAAGAAAAGTAGGTACTTGGAAGAATCTTAGAGACGGTGCGAAATGGAAATGTATGGAGAATCCGGCATAATAACGAGATTTTATATAACTATTCAGAAAAAGTGTTTAAATTCTTCGGTGTATCTGAGAGCGAAATTTAAGATCGGTGAGCAGTGCCTTATAGTACCTATGTAAATGACTAGGGAGAATCGACGTTTTTCAAGGAAAAAACAGACTGGGTGTAACTATTATGGAATATGTAAACTATTGGATCATACATTTAGAACCAAGTTGACAAAATCACCATTACTAAAATTTCTTTCAATTATTTTATATGTGATTAAATAACCAAATAATTGAGGACAAATCAATAAGGCCATAGACAGAATGAAATAGGTATACAGATGACAGATATGATATTCATATAATATAGTTGAGAACTCCATAATATTATTATTTATGGCTGGTAAATGGAACAATAGACAATCCCCGATGATCAATTAATCTGTTCCAGTGAGCAATTTGTGTTGGGAAATCTATCTCGTGTATAAGAATATTATCCCCATGGTTAAACATGAACGCCATTTTGTATTCAATAATTATTATTTCATTTCAAACTAGTCCATGTATACATTAATACGAATTTAATAAAGTATAATCCATTTCTAACGTACATCTTACCATCACGCCATGTCCCTCACGGGGTAGGCAGAGAGAACGGAACGCCACATTTTTTAATCTTGACACACATTCATCGCCTCGTCAAAATTCATACATCTTTTTATACATGTTCGTCTTTAGTTTTAGTTAACGTTTCTTACATTTCCACCTTTCAGAATATCGTTCACATGGTTTTCTCATCGTTTTCTCATCGTTTTCTTGAGATCTCAATATTAACTTACATCCTATTAATCACATCTTTCTTCATCTTAGATTCTTTCCTTGCGTTCTGTTATGCATCGTTCGATCTTATTTCAACTGTATTTAGTCTGTATTTGAGCGCCTTCTGCCATGTCCAGTGTCCAGGTTTCACTTGCATACGACAAGGTTGACACTACGATTGCGTTATGAATGGAAACTTTGGCATCATTGAATATGTTGCGATCTTTCATAACTGGTGTGAGTGCTCCATTCATTCTGTTACCTGTCATAAATATTCTTTCGATATCCTTATCAGGCCGTCTATTCCGTTGGAACCTGCCTCCCAGATGCATTAACTCGTCAATTTGCTCGAGCCATTCATTCTACACTTTTATTTAACACACTGTTCTGTTTTGGCTCTTTTCAAAGACCTTTGCTTTGCTGGCATTCATCCTCAGTACGTTCTCTATGCATCCTTCATATACCATATTTACAAGATACTGTATTCTGCTAACAGTACTTTATCGACTGAATACATCAGATAATGAACTGTTACAGTACTTAGTATCAGACCCTTTCTTTCACCCCTATGTAACTCATTGCAGAAATCAATGTATAAATTGAAGAGCCATGGTGACTTACGCCAATATTTCTTCGTTTCGTTTTGTTATTTTCTTTTTTGATATTATTTTTTAATTTAATGTTGTATAATATGAAATTTATATCTTTTTTAGTGTCGTTTTGTTTTGTTAGTTTATTTTTAGATTTTATTTTTTTAATCTTCTTCTTATCACAACGTTTTATTGTGTTTGAGAGAAATACAGAATTCATTTATTTGTTTATTTGCGAAAAAACAAATCCAGGTGATATACCTACTCAAGAAACGGTGCTTTTTATTATTGAGTAAAAAAAGGACGTGGTTTTAAATATCCTGGAAATATAATATAAACAACACGCTATAAATATTTTGGTGCTATGATAATGTATTATGTTCTTTACAGAAAAATATATTTGGAAATTTGTGTTTCATCAAGTAGTCACGAAGATTAAGGAAGCCAATATGTAAGGATTTAATGTGATGTGAAGGTATTACGTTTCAAAAGAAAAGTTCAGAACATATTTAATGTGGTAGGTATCACAAAGAAAATTTAGTTTACGGAATGTCTTACCAAGAAAGTATTCAAACTCCTTATGAAATTTTAATATAATATTTCATCGCTTAGATCATATTATGAACGTGCCATGGTATGTGTTGGATGTTTACTGTTAGAAATTTCACGACAATTTCGTATTTATTTTCACAAAATGTAATTCCTCCTTTCAAGTGCCGCCAGCAAGGGCAAGACAAGAGCAATGGATTGAACTGTAGCTGAGCTGTCGGAGACTCTGGGGCCAGGACACCATTACCCTACCGCACATGAAAGACACTGAAGCATTTTCTTGCCTGCTGAAACATGGTACAGGCAGTAGCAGAATTGCTTATAGAAGCTGAAAATCTTGGCTTGCCTATGATTGCCCTGTAAAGCATTGTATCTACATACGGTTCAATTTTTAATCTTGTTGTATGGTTGCAATAAAACAAAGAAAAAAAATCTTATTTCTTGAATTTATTTATAAAATTTTTATAAGTAACAAAATTCAAGAACTACGATTTTTTGTTTGTTTTATTGCAACCATACAACAAGATTAAAAATTGAACCGTTTGTAGATACAATGCTTTACAGGGCCACATAAGTAAACATTATTTTGGCATGTGATTAAAAAATATTTTCCAAGGTGCAGAGTTGTAACTAGGAAGACTTTGCTGTGGCAAATGACGTGGCAATTGCTGCTGCAACGTATTACGTTAAGAAAGTAAGTCAAAATTTAATTAAAAACAAAATGAATGTGAGTCAAGATAGAAAGAAAATGTGACGTTCAGTTCTCAGTTCCTACCCCATGAGGGATTTTATATATTGATATACCTATCGAACTTTCCCTGTGAAACTACTATGTGTATAGCACCTGGGTAAGAAGGTTGGGAGTAGTATTAGGAGCGGGGTTTGGGAGAATTCTGGTAGAGGAACGATTGGTGGAGGTTTGAAAAGAGTGGTAGCCTTCCGGGTATATGGTGCAGATCTGCTCTCACGTTATATTGAGTTGTATTTGTACATTTGACATGGCGTGATGGTATGTATGTATGTAGTAATAATATATTTCATACACTTCGCCTGTACAATAACATGTGTAATATAGATTGCAGAACACCTTTGGAAATTGAAGAGTCCTACCATCACATCTAAAGCACTCCTTTTCCATTAAATAAGAAGTTATAAAAATCGGATAATATGGCAAAGAATTACTAATCGTTGAAGTAAAAATTGAAGAGTTTGACGATTTTCTAATGGATCCCATGACCAGGGGGGCAAGTCTGGTCCAAGCGACGAAATCAAAACCCTCACAATTACCCATATCATGGATATAATTATTATATGGAGTTCTATAATATCTTTAGATGTTATAGAACTCCATATGATAATTATATCCATGACATGGGTAATCAAGAGGGTTTTGATTATGCCAGTTGGACCACACTTGACCCCCAAATCAGAAACACAACGCAGTAAAAATTAATCGCTGTACCTACATAAAAAAATCACGTCGATTTCAAAACATCCCCGTTTTTGGAAGTTGGTTAAAAATTAATGTACCTAATCATAAACTGTCCAATAAATAATGTGTACAATGGCAGGTTAACCATCCTGCCATTCAACCTGGCATCCAACCAATAAAAGCAACGTGAGGCCATAAATAGTGTAGTGATATGACATTAAATTCATAACACAAAAAAACCTTACTGTTACTGAAATATATAAAAAAAGGAGAAGAAAATATTTTTTTCTGAAATCTTTCCAGGGGGGTAAGTCCCTAGTGATCAGTAGTCCCTTCAGTAGGTATGTATAATGAAATTTCGTTTTAGTCACATCGTTAAACTAACATCAGTTTTGTACCTAGTGTCTATCTATCAGCAAAATACTGTTTATACTGAGGTATATAATAGAAAACTGGATCCTTTCAACCCGAACCTTTGTTGGAGCCAGGCATTTTGAATATTTTAAGGTTTGCGAAGAATATTAGCAGCACGAGAGAGCGAAGGTACCTCATAATATAATATTAAGGCTCAAGGGGTCTTTTATGTGAAAGGAACGAACGAAGCATCATTCATTAAAGACATTATATCATTATGGAATTTGTAACTTGAGTGTGGGTTTATTTAGATACGCTCGTTGTATCCTGAAATTACATTAACATATGTAACTGGAACGAACATGGACAGAAAATGATGACAATGAAACACGAATAAATAACAATCCTATCCTATTGTACTCTTGTGTCAACCTTCAGATACCTTATTTTATTTTGATAACATTTTGAAAAGTTACTGTGTATCAGTGACTGTGTGATACTGTGTGAAAATGTACTGTGTGAAAAGGTACTGTGTTGTTAGAGAGAAACTATGGGATATACTATCAGTGTATGGAGTGAAGAGTAAACTGAGTAAGCATTATATGAGAACAGCGAAGCATGTGTTCGTGTCAACGACACAGTAACATCGTGGTTCTCGATAAATAATGGCGTTAGACAGGGATGCGTGCTATCTCCATGGCTCTTCAACCTGTACATTGACTTCTGTATAAGAGCCCTTAAGGATGAAAGCAAGGGTCTGAAACTGAGCACTGTAACAGTGCGTGATTTGATGTATGCAGATGACAAAGTACTGTTAGCTGAAAGTGTGGAAGAGTTACAGTATCTTGTAAGCATGGTATATGAAGGATGCATAGAGAACGGTCGGAGAATGAATGCCAGCAAATCATAGGTAATGGTCTTTGAAAAGAGTGAAAGCAGAACAGCGTGTACAATAAGAGTAGAGAATGAATGGCTCGAGCAAGTCGACGAGTATGTATATCTGGGAAGCATGTTTCAACGGAATGGACGACCTGATAAGGATATCGAAAGAAGAGTTATGGCAGGAAACAGAATGAATGGAGCACTGAGACCAGTTATGAATGATCGCAACATATCAAAGGTTGCCAAAGTTGCCATTCATAACGCTATCTTAGTGCCAACGTTGACGTATGCAAGTGAAACCTGGACATGGCAGAAGTCGCACGAAAACATAATAAATGCTGTTGAAATGAGATCGCTAAGAAGAATCTGCAATAGAACGATGTATGACAGGGTAAGAAATGAGAACATAAGGAAAGAATGTAAGATGAAGAAAGATATCATTAATAGAATAAAAGTGAACACACTGAGATGGTTTGGCCACATGGGTAGAATGAATGAGGAACGCCTGACGAAGAAAATATACAATGCGGATAGGATTGGATTGAGAGGCCGGGGCCGCCCAAGAAAGGGATGGCACGACCATGTGAATGATATTTTGAAAGACGGAAATGTTAGAAGCGTGAACAACAGACGAACATGTATAAGACGATGTATGAATGTTGTCGAGGCGATGAATGTATGTCAAGATAGAAGTAAGTGGCGTTCGGTTCTCTCTGCCTACCCCGTAAGGGACATGGCGTGATGGTATGTATATGTATGTATGTATACTGTGTATCAAAAATATCTAACGGTCTTATAGGTATGTATATTAGAATTCGTTGAAAGCTTACTGAACGCGTAAATAAATAATCAGGACTAAAATAGTTAAAATCGGTATTAAAAAATCTTACTTATAGACATATACTAAGACGTGACTAACTAGTTCATCGAATCGTTTACAAACACCCTCATTTATTTTTTTCATATGGCCGTATTGGATTCACAGATGTCAAAAAATAGATAAATGCGCATACTCTTTGGATAACTGACATCGAAAGATCGAAAGAAACACCATGTTGTACCGTGTTGAGTCAATTGAATACTAGGAAAAACGTTATTTAAATACGACTGACCAAAAAAATATACATGGGTGCTAGAGATGGAGTGAATAACAGAGGTCGCCCCAGAAAGGGATGGCATGACCATGTGAATGATATTTTGAAAGAAGGAAACATAAAAAGTTTGAACAATCGACGAGCATGTATGAGACGATGCATGGATGTAAAGGAAGCCAGAAATGTGTGCAAAAATAGAGAAGTATGGCGCTCGGTTCTCTCTGCTTACCCCGTAAGGGACATGGCGTGATGGTATGTATGTATGTATTATTATGGAAATGATCGAGAAAAAATTACGCATAATTAAAGGCAAGAGTGTAGATACAAACAATAACAAAAATAAACCTTATTTGGATTGTAAAAAGATGGTAAGAGATCTTTATATAATATAACTAAGATATTGCTTCAATGTGTGTGTGTATTATATATCCGCGGCGCTAAGTAAATGTAATGTCTCTGTGCAAAAGTAGTAGTAGTAAGTAGTAGTATGTATATCAACTGTTGGATTTAGGAAAGTTCTGCTTCTTGTGTGAATGTATAATTACAAAAATTTAAAACAATGTTTAAAATTAATGAATAATTTGAGTTCATTGGAGTTATTCCATGCCTCCTTTATGATTTTCTCTTGATTTTTGAATTCTGTATTTTTTTATTTATTCGAAAAAATGGGCAACTTATAAAAATAAAAATTGCAATTTTATCAGCCCAACTTTGATTTCATGTTATAATATACATGTACTCACTGATGGTTATAAAACAATGAATTATTCCTGTCTAATGAGGTCCTGGACATAAAGAATATGTCCTCGGACCTGATCCTTTCCAAATTATTATATGTGGTAAGGCAGCGGTACAATGGGGAATTCCGAGCGGCGTTTTTTGTCTAAAAAGAACGTTGAGATGTGCCTTGTTCGTCTATTTATGAAGTTAATAATTTTATGAAATTCTGTACTGTCAATATTGGAGTTTATTGTGTCTTAAAGGTACATTAAGTCTGACGTTATTCGTCTTGTCTGTAAAGTCTGCTATTCATAAATTCAATTGATTTGTTTTAAACAAATGCAAGGACACTAAGACCCGAATGCAGAGTCCTAGGTACCTAAAACCTCACTGGAGTATTTAGTATTCTTATGTTAGCAATTGCGTTGCAGAGACATCCCTAACTAAATACTAAATACTACGTCAAACTTAAAGTCAATGGCGTAGAATTTCACATTATTGTGTATGAAGAAAAGAGATAGATAGCTTTCTATGGGCTTAGAAAGAAAGCTATCTTTCTCTTTTCTGACGTCTGACATTTAAAATGTTTTTTGCTATAACAACACAAACATATGTAACCAACTTCACACTTTTCACTGACAGCTCGATATCACGATTTTTTTGAAATTCCACCGAATTTTTGGCATCTCGTATAGATCGCTGAATACTCTGTTTGGTATTTGATTTGACAAAATTACCAAATACATATTCAACGAAGCCGATAAAATTATCATCCATCGAAAAAAAAATCTCGTATTTTAGTATTAAACCACTCGTAAGGTTCCTCGCTATCAACTTTACTTTTTGACAATTCGCAAATGTTAGTTTACGCCGATGCGCATGCGCTAAGTATTTAGATATGTCTCTGCAATGCAATACTCATAGAAAAACGTCGTAGCATCCTCCAATTATGAAGCCACGTGGTCTCTTAACTTAAGTGAGCGACTGTGCAATGAAAACATGGTTAGTATTTAGAATAGAATTTAGTATTTAGGTAGGACTCTGCATTCGGACCTAAGGCTGGGTTGTTTCAACAAATATAACGGTTATAGTATAGTTAAAATACTTTTGATTTCATGAACTTGTTTAAATATGCGTCGTTTGACGGCATTAGATTTCAATGAAACAAGCAAAACTTTTGAATAACTTTATGAAATCAAAGTATTTAGCTATAATTTTAATTTAATCTTTGTTCGAGAAACACAGCCGTATAGTTAATTTTGGCTTAGCGATGAGCGTTACTATTTTGATAGATTTATTGAATTCAATTGAAAGTTACACTAACAAACTTGTGGGTCCGAAAAATAGATGAATATCGGTATCAGGGATATTTGGGTGAACTCAGACTAATATTTTTCTAAAATTCTAATACGTTGAATACATTTGCGAACATTCCAGCAATTGTCTTGAGAATTGGATAAATGTAAGCCGTTATCTGCCAGCTGCTATATGAGAAAAGTTTTGTTTTTTTTATATACGGGCTTATGAAAAAAAACAGCCTCGAGGGATTTATACACGGCTGAAATATGAACGTAGAAAAACACACAATAATGTTTTCTTGTTCTACCGCCAACCGTTTGATATATTTAGAAACTAAATAATAAAATATAAGTACCAAGAAATATTAAAATACATTTTTTATTATAATATTAAATTGCTATAACCACTTTAATTGAGTTTAACGCGACTAGTTTCGCGAGAAACTGAACTCCCATCGACAGGCGAATTACAACTAACTAATGTTGGACGGTTGTATTAAGTACCTTAATTAGAGTGTGTGAGCTATTACTATTGGTTATTTACGCTCCCCGCTCCACACTCTAATTTAGGTACCTAATACAAACGTCCAACTTTAGTTAGTTGTAATTCGCCCTTTCGATGGGAGTTTAGTTTCTCCCGAAACTAGTCGTGTTAAACTCAATTCAAGTGGTTATAGCAATTTAATATTATAATAAAATTGAATTATGGAATACCACAAGGTAACCGTCGAAACAATGAATATTATTAAAATTCATATTCAGCATTCATAAAAACATATGCTAAATGATCAGAGTTTTCTTCCATTCTAATATTGGTATTCTAGGCATATTGTCGAATCATTTTGTAGAAAATTAATATGCACACGAAAAAATTGTTTCATTGTAATGAATGAAACACGAACAAAATATTGTGTATCACCACACAATATTTTTTCGAGTTAAAAAGGAAAATTCCAAATATTTTTTAATCGCAAAGAAAATAATTGATAAAAAAATCATATTTTATTTCATTTATAGTTTCAATCTACTTTGTATTTACAATAAAAGTAAAAAAAGGTTTTATTAAAACTAAGTTTACGTCATGGAAAGTATTTAACAAATTTAAAATTTTGAAATATCTATTTTTAGAAATAATATCCTAAAAACTTTTACAAAGCTTGGCTGGATAAAATGGAGGTCTGTCTCTGGCGTATTGTGTGACAAGAAAATGCCAATAAAAATAAAGGTTCAGGTGTATAAAACAGTGGTCAGACCAACGATGACCTACTCATCTGAATGTTGGGCATCGAAAAGCAACATGTCCAGATTCTTCACACCAACGAGATGAGAATGCTCAGATGGGCTGGTGTTGTTACGAGGTTGGACAGGGTGAAGAACGTCCATATCCGTGCCAGTTTCAAAGTCGCGCCAATCAGTGAAAAACTCACCGAAAATAGACTGAGGTGGTATGGACACGTTATGAGACTGCCACAGGATAATATTATGATAAAAAGAACGATGGACATAGAGGTGGGGGGGGGGGCTTTAATTTTAATTGTATCTTATTGCAAAAAGTACTATACATTTAGAGATATTGAACAGATATTATATCCTAGTGACGCGTTGTTGATAGATTTATATGTGATGTCTTAAAATACATAAATAAAAAGTGATAATTAGGAATTTAAATTAAGTTTTATTACAAACAATTATAAAATTACAGTCGTAATACCCACTGAAGAAACGGTAAAAATGTTTATTCAAATGAATCAAAATATTCTGAATAATATATACATAATATACCTATATGTACATATCTAATTGTCTTGGCTGAATATTGAAATAATTGGAATGAAACGAGTTGATTGAAAACTGAAAATAAATTGAATTCTGTGTTAGCAAAATAACTGGAATGAAGTTCGTTAATTGTAAATTGATTATACATTGCGTCAATTCAATTATATAATATGAAGTAACTGTAAGCAAACAGTCCAGTATGAGCGAATAAAAAAATAGTGAAAAAATAATAAAAAAAATGTGAAATTATCAAAAATAAAAAAAGGGAAATCATATAACTTTTCTTATGACAAATCATAAAACGTAACACAGATAGTGAGATATTCGAAATAAGTGAAATTACATAGTAAATATTTCCGTCGATTGAACATTTGAAATAACTTTTTTTATTTTTTTTAGATCGATATTACTTGAATTATAAATGTGTTTTATTTTAAGAGGGTGACTGCTGCCAACGTACCTATTTTTTAAATTTGAATTTGCATCATTACTAGAAAACGAATCATTTTGAAAAAATAACCTGGTAATTAGTTTGGATATTAATAAAGAAAAATATACCTTAACTTTTTAATTATGTTCTGTATATATTCTTGTAGGAAAATAATAAGCATACCCCGATTTTTGACATTTATCTCAAATTTTTAAAAAACTATAAGGTATAGAGCATTATATTTTTTTATAAATTAAATAAGATCAAAATATCTGGAAAAATACGATGTAACGTTGCATTAATGCATCAGGTTAAGTTAATAAACCAAAAAAACTTTTATTTCGCAATGGCGCTGAATGGAAAATAAATGTTTTTTAGGTTTATTTACTAAACCTGAAGCATTAATGCAACATCACATCATATTTTTGTCTTCTTAATTTAAAAAAAAATATGTACTACGCCTTATATTTTTTTAAAAATATAAGATAAACGTTGAGAATTGGGGTATGCCATTATTTTTCTACAAGAATTTATACAGAACATTATAAAAAATAAAGACATATTTTTCTTTATTAATACCCAAAGTATCTAAATTATTTTTGTCAAAACAATTTGATAAGAAATAATGATGGTATATCAAATTGAAAAAGCAGCAGTCCCCCCTATAATATATTACTTCTAATATTGTCGGCCCTCATGGTCCAGATAGTTAGATAATATGAGTTGAAAGTCCCGGGTTCTATTTCCGAATGGACACTGTTTTTGATTGTGTCTATGGTCTGTGAGACAGTAAATATCATAAGTCCGTAGTCTGAGAACTTAATATAAGGTGTGTGTTAAATTAATATTTTGATATATAACTGTTAGTTGCCCGAGAAGCGACACAAAATATAATAAAAGAATTGATTTAAATATTTGTGTACAATTTCATTTGATTTGATCTGTGATTCATGAGATTCATATCAAATACATCTACACACCTGACGACATTGATCTATGACCTTTTCTCTATGGTTTTGAAATGGAATTGTTTTGTTAACATATATTATGAAGGGCATTTTGACCTGGGGGGCAAGTCTGGTCAAACGGTGAAATCAAAACCCTCTTGACTACCCATATCATGTAATTATCATATGGAGTTCAATAATATCGTAACATATTATAGAACTTAATATGATAATTATATCCATGATATGGGTAATCATGAGGGTTTTGATTTCACCGTTTGACCAGACTTGCTACCCTGATTGAACTGTTTAATGTGAGCTATGTGTCTGTTTTGTCTGATGTTTATTGAAGTAGTGGTTAATTAGTTATTAGTACAAAGTATCTTGATTGTGTGCCTACCTAATGTATGTAGAGCGGAAACTATCATCACCCAGTTCATAAGTATATTGTCACTGTTTAATGTGAGCTATGTGTCTGTTTTGTCTGATGTTTATTGAAGTAGTGGTTAATTAGTTATTAGTACAAAGTATCTTGATTGTGTGCCTACCTAATGTATGTAGAGCGGAAACTATCATCACCCAGTTCATAAGTATATTGTCACTGTTTAATGTGAGCTATGTATCTGTTTTGTCTGATGTTTATTGAAGTAGTGGTTAATTAGTTATTAGTACAAAGTATCTTGATTGTGTGCCTACCTAATGTATGTAAAGCGGAAACTATCATCACCCAGTTCATAAGTATATTGTCACTGTTTAATGTGAGCTATGTGTCTGTTTTGTCTGATGTTTATTGAAGTAGTGATTAATTAGTTATTAGTACAATGTATCTTGATTGTGTGCCTACCTAATGTATGTAGAGCGGAAACTATCATCACCCAGTTCATAAGTATATTGTCACTGTTTAATGTGAGCTATGTGTCTGTTTTGTCTGATGTTTATTGAAGTAGTGGTTAATTAGTTATTAATACAAAGTATCTTGATTGTGTGCCTACCTAATGTATGTAGAGCGGAAACTATCATCACCCAGTTCATAAGTATATTGTCACTGTTTAATGTGAGCTATGTGTCTGTTTTGTCTGATGTTTATTGAAGTAGTGGTTAATTAGTTATTAGTACAAAGTATCTTGATTGTGTGCCTACCTAATGTATGTAGAGCGGAAACTATCATCACCCAGTTCATAAGTATATTGTCACTGTTTAATGTGAGCTATGTGTCTGTTTTGTCTGATGTTTATTGAAGTAGTGGTTAATTAGTTATTAGTACAAAGTATCTTGATTGTGTGCCTACCTAATGTATGTAGAGCGGAAACTATCATCACCCAGTTCATAAGTATATTGTCACTGTAAAGTTGTAAACTGCTTGCCCTAGAACAGGGTTTCCTAGTTGGGCAGAAGTAGTATACTTGTTTGTGTCATTGTAAAATATGGTGTGATAGAAAAATAAAATAAAATGAATAAATAAATGTGCACAAATGATCCACTGAAAGAATTTATATTTCGGCAAAAATCTCTTAGACGACCAAAAAGTCAAAATATAGCGAAAATAAAATAAATTGAGACACCAAAACACTGAAAATTCTTTTTCTTATCTTTTATTTTTATCCAGAATTTTTTTTCTTAATTAACTACGGAACATTAATGTTTCAAAATGAAAACACAACATGTCTCTAGAGAAAAACTTGAATATTTAGAGAAAATATTACGGATATTATATTATTATCTATAAGATAGATGTAGACTCGACAAACATTTTTTGAAAATAAAGAAGGTACTGCGTATTTACTTCTTAGGAATACAATTTATTACGTCATATTTATGAGTTATTCATACATATCAACATGCTATGTTCCTAGTGGGGTAGGCTGAGATTTTATTCTGACAGTTATTAATGAAGATAATATATTTACATATTATATTGTGTAAGTTACAATATATAACCCAATAATAAAGACTCCTTACATAAATTGCAAGAGGTTATTGCGAGGTTGAAACTTTTTTCAACTAACCAAGTGCTAAAGCGCATATACACGGACGAGGTTTTCAACGCGGTGCGAAAAAAATAGAACGTGTTTTATTTTTCAACGAGCCATGTTGAACCGTCGGCAACGAATAACTTTACAGATTTCTGTTTTACGAAAAACGATACAAAACGCGTTGTAAAATAGAACGCGTTCTACTTATTTCCTACCGCGTTGAAAAACCCGTCCGTCTTAAGTGCGTTTTACTTACTTTCCGCGTCCAAGATCATCTTTATCTTCTTCTTCGTACCGATCACTGCTGAGAAGGCATCTCTATCCGCAATTCGCCGAATTGTACTCACTCACGAATGTTGCGGAGCCATGACATCTGACATATTATTCCTATTCAAGATCATCTATCTACATATATTTTGTCCCTACAGATATTTGCAGCCATAATTGCATTTTAATTTGCTCGCCATAGATTTTCCTCAGAGCACCCTCCTTCCATGATTGTCAATAATGACGGTATTTAGGGTGTAGAACTCCAATATACTAGGTATTTTTTAAAAATTGAATCAAATAAAATTTATTTAAGTTCTACATATATATTTTCCTTGTTGGCATTGGCATCAACCAACCGTCTTAAGTTTTGATGAATATTATTAATAAAATAAATAACTTACCGTCATCCATGATAGCTGTGGTGACATTTTTCCCTGTGACACCTTGCGCCCATGCTGCCTCAACGTTGAGGTCAAGGCGCGCCTTCCCGCCATTCTGTCCTGTGTTACGTAGGTACCACTGGAAGGGGAAGTAGGGGTCCGTGGGGGCACGGGGAAGCGGTGCCAAGACCGGGGGATGAGCCCCTCGAAGGCCCCGCTTCACTCGTGCGAACCCTGGCTGCTGTACAGCCGAATGGACCTACGAATCAAGGATAAACACATTCAGTTAACATTGTATAAACCTAAATGAAATACATTAATATGTCTATGGAGTTCCCCAGGGTTCAATATTGAGACCTATTTTATTCATTTTTTATAAAAGGCTTGTACTGTATACAAAACCAAAAAACTATAGAAAAATTTCCCTTTTTCCTATTATTATGCTTTTACATGCAATATAGTTTATATTATGTCGTCACAAATGTTAATGAGAATAACATTACCATTAATTTTTTTTTTCAACAAGAATACATTTTATTGCTTCTAAGCCAAGTCCGTTTGTTTCAACGCTAAATGTACTGTGAATTACAAACAAAATAAAATGAATAAACTCAAAATGTCAGCAAAATATGAGTTGATTGTAAGGGGTTTCTCCGGCGACCATTCATAAGTTTAAAAGTAACGAGAGCTATTGGACATTTTCTTAATAAATGGGTAATCCAGCATATAAAGTATCAATTGTTACTATTTTTTTTAAAAATTCGATGAGAAAAGTTGTATTTCTGTTTAACCCTCGCCTTCAATCGTTTAATTTAAAGAAACTAAATATGGCTGTTGTAGATATTCCAAAAAAAAATACGTATTATTAACAAAAGATCAGCCTTAGACACTAAAATGTACGGCTTCAAATAGTTTCAAATATAATAATAAATTATAAGTATATAGTTACAACTGCATGGTTCTTTTGTCAATAAAGGCTGTGGATATAATATTCAACTGTCGGCCTTAGTGCTGCTGATCCAAATATCCCGGGTTCGATTACCGGTGGAGACACAATTTTCAATTGTGTTTTCGGACTGGATCTGTGAGACGATATATATCATAAGTCTCCAGAATGTGGCAACTTGTTATTGGGTGCATGATAAATTTATATTTGACATAGTACCTGTTAGTTACCCGAGAAGTAATATAAAGTAAAATAAAATAAAAATACAATAAATAGGCACTTATAAAATATGAGTATGATTTGAAAAATACACTAATCTCCTTTTATTCAAATTATTGTACCTACCTAATCTAATCTTCGTGACATATTCAATGAGTATCCAAAAAGAAATTTAGAAGGCGGAGAAGTATATAGTGCTTGAGCGGTGATAGCCCAGTGGTTAGGTCGTCGCCTCTCATGTGTGAGGTCGACGGTTCGAATCCGGGCGGGGCACGCACCTCTGAATTTTCAAAAAATCTATGTACGGATTTATATCACTAGCTATGTGTAGCTATGATCCAATTTGTCTGGTTCCCCTTTCTAAGGGTTACGAAGGTCAGATGGCAGTCGCTACAATGTAATAACCAGACTAGCCAATTCCAGGATTATGGTCAAAGCGTATTCCGATAGAAACGGGACAAAAGCGCTAAGGAGAAAGAAGAAGTTATATAGTGCGTTCCACTAGAATAATTTCAAAAGTCACATCCGAGTTAAAAACCATGCAATCGAAAACAATTCTTACATGGTCGGGATTCCTGACGTAACTTGAAAATTATTGACTCTTTCGCTTGAATCACAATTTCGTTGTTTTTTTATCAAATCGCACCAGTATTTCTGTTCGACTGTAAACAATTTTATTCGTTGTTTATTTTAATTTGTCGAACAAATATTCTTTCCTTAGAACTATATGTTAATATTATAATTACATAAATAAACTGACATTCTATAATCTTTTAAATTCTAAGCCATTCAGTATTGTTTGCAACAAAAGTAATTTGGGTGGTGGCGGGAAACAACTTTCCGTTGATAAAAGTTTTCGACCAAATGAAATTGAATGAAATGAAAGCAGACGGAGAGAAAAACAAACCGTTATTACTGAATTCTGAAAACATACAAACAATTCTTTTGAATAACTGACATGTACCTACTTCACAATCAGCAAGTAACGAGGCATGTTGTTTTGGAAAATGTTAAGCAAATAAACTGATTTGGTACATATTTTCACTGAATTAGGTAGACAAAGAGAGTGCTGGAACAGAATAAATATTTTATTGTAAGTATCAACAATTGCGAAATAAATAGTAACAATAACAGGTATGCCTGATGGTGTTTAAGGCTCTGCACAACTTATTTCCAGACAACATTCAAGAACTGTACCAAAAGAATGTTCCATCAGGAAGACAGCTTACATTGAGATCATCTGGATCACAGAGTACCAACTCTTTAATATAATTGGACATAGTCAATAATGCGGCTAAATGTGATCACAGTTTCAGTAACAACGGGCCTTTTAAGTGGAATAAAATGCCCCTTAACATACCTATGTGGTGCTCAGAGCATTGGCACCTTTGATAGACTAATTAAACTGGAGCCAACAAATAAACTATAGTGATCATTTATCACTAAACGGCGCATTAAAAAATATTATTATTGTTTTATAGTTTATAATGATTTGCACTTGATTAAAATGAGGATATCCACAAAATCTGTTATATATCGATGGAGCTCGCAAACTACTTCCACGCCGGAGGACGTTATAGGACCCATTGGTCCTGTTCATCCCCGACGCAGCCGCAACGTCAGACAACACAATATCCTCCTATCCGCGAGTCAACCACTATTCCTAAGAGTCCAACCACAATCGTGAAGGCTCGTCACTCATGGCGAGGGTTACCCTCCCGACAGTGCCACGTTACACTAGACTGTCACAGGGAGCCTTCGCCACGTCTGTAGTACTTTCAGTTCTTCGATTTCCACACCAGGCGCAGCGTCAGCTGCAACCTGTCTCATCTTCATGGCGGGCTACCGCCGAGCGGGTCGTGCACCAATCATGCACGGGGGGTTCCTTAATCCCTTAGTACTCGTGTTGGCGATTTACAGGTACCACACCACGTGGACAGTACTATCAGTTCTTCGATTTTCATCGCCCAATATGATGTAGGTTGAGTCATCGCCGCGGTTGACGAGTCACCGTCGAGCGAGGCATTAAAGCGTCTGCCCTGCTCTTCCATAGGTAAGAATTGAAGAGGGCACCGATCTGTTGCCCAGAATCCTAGGGTGGGGCTGCGGCCACCCCCAACTTTACTGGCTAGGCCCCTATGGCCACAACCTAGCCTTATCTGTTATATATGTGCATCGTAAGGTTAAGTAGGCAAATAAAGTGCTACTGGAAGGAAAATGTAAAAGGGATGAATCCTGAAAGACTCTCCGCAGTGTGTGAAATAGCAGAGGGTAGGTAGCTACCGAACCACCAAAAAGATTGGGGGAGAGTTTGACTACCTCATTCTAAGACCATGACTGATTTCTTGTAAAACAGATAATAGATTTATTGTTAGAAGAAGAAGTATAATAATTTTGTAGTAAAAATATTTGATCTAATGTCTCTTTGACACATTTGCTCAAATGAATGTCAAAGTTCAATACAAAACTCTATCGTGTAGAGGGAATAATTCGAAATCTCAAGACAAAAGGAAATGGTTAATATGTAAAGACGTTATTGAATTGTTCGTGGAAATATGCCACAGGTATGAAGAAATTCCAGGAATAAAAGATTTCGAAAGCGACCCGACTAACCTACATATATCTGTATTCATTCATACATCCATCCAACCCATTTATAGTGAAGATATTACGATATTTATGAAGATATAGGCACACCTAATATAAGAAAACTCATAAAAGTAAATTTAATGTAAAGATCTGAGATAGGAGACGGGTGAGAGATTGAGGAAAAACTTTTGCAATTATAGGTGAGTTTATGTTGGAATTGAAATCATTTGAGAAATATCCCGCTGAAAGTAAAGTACTGATGTGAAACGGGTATTTAGGATTCTTGAGTAACTCCGGCAGTATTTTCGTAATGAGGTTTACTTACGTGACGGTTATTTGAATTAATTTGACGGAAGATCGTAAAGTATCGTTTTGATGAATACTATTTATTTATGAAGGATATAATTCTTCGATTTTGAAACAGTTATTTTATTATTCTTCTTTCTGTATTAAGATCTAATGATCTATTTTGACAGAAAGCTGTTACATTTGGGGTATTGAGGTTCAACTATTCCTCCATCTTTTATTTTTCAAAATAATCAATTGTCGACTTCATGGCTAAGTTAGTGAAATATCTGGCTATCTGGGTTTTGAGAAAAGGTCAAAAACTTATATTTCCCCCATAAAAAAATAGTAAAAAAAATGTAAAACACATTTGTCGCGTAAAAAAATGATGTTACTTCATTTGCATTTTATTGTTCAATGAATATTCTCAGTTTAATATAAGTGCCTTCAAAATGGGTTGTATAAATAACACATTAATCTTTCGGATTTAAAACGCCATTTTTTCAAACGTGTTTCAAACACATTCCCACGAGATATACCCACTTTCACGCAACAATGATGTAATATATGCCACTTCGTACTGGTATGACGTTAAACAAAACGTTGATTGTATTCATAAGGTACGTCCTCATAGACATTTTGATCAATTTGTATTCAAGAACGACACTTGATTCCCGCATATTTAAAAATATTTTATTTCCTCATTTATTCTAATAGTTTCTTTTTTATGTTGTTAAGACTTTTCTTCTTCTCTTCTTTTAGACTCAAAAGAGTTTGTTATTTCGAGGTGTCTTGTGAAATTGAACTCCAGCTCTCTTTCTCAATCATTTTAGGGGTTTTTCTTGTCGAATTAGCCTATTTATCACAGAGCCACGTATCCCTTATGAATTTATTCTCTAAACTTATTAATACCGTCATCATTGTTGTCCACATTTTAGAGGTTTTGTTTATTACTATATTTTAAATGATACTTGATTATTTGAAGGTTTTACTAGGCGTGTTCAATAATTGATTTATGAATCCTTATGAATTTATTCTCTAAACTTATTAATACCGTCATCATTGTTGTCCACATTTTAGAGGTTTTGTTTATTACTATATTTTAAATGATACTTGATTATTTGAAGGTTTTACTAGGCGTGTTCAATAATTGATTTATGAATCTTAACAAACAACTCCCTCTTAATATTAATTCATCTCAAATGCAAAGAAATGTTTTGGGTCAACTGAATGAAAGAGATTAGGTACTTACTGAACTTCACAATTTTATTCACAATATCAATTTTTACTTTATAACAATATAATATAACTTAAATACAATGAAATTGAAATTATCGGCTGATTAATATTGACTGACGTGTACGAACTGACAACTAAGGGAACAATGGCGGGCGGATAAAAAAAAACAAGCTTATAATATACTTATTTGTATTTTTAGAATGTTCGAATTCACGTTTCTTGTAAATTCTATGGAACTTGGCAGAAATTCCATGGGACACCACAACATCTTCCACCTTACAGATTTCCTGGAACATTTATTTTTTATTTTGTTTGTTTGTTTATTTATTTAATTACTAGTTTGTTTATTTGCATATTTATGAACGGTTAATATTAGCAAACAAATAAATGAAAGTTTTTTTTATGGGTTATCTTTTTTGTATCTTGACCATTTTCCGTTAATTCGTTCTGTTTGAATGTTCAAAACTTTAGCCACATTAGCTATCGTATTTTTTTAATGAATGTTTGGTGCGTGTGAATCCTCTGTTCACATTCGTTGATTGTTCTTTTTGCACCATGGAATGATAGTTTAGAGAGCTTCATGCACACGCTACGTATTTTTCGTCGAAGTACACGATTGCGGGTGAAAGTGGATGTTGCAACATTAACAAAATATGTAGTTATTAATTATTTTTTTGTTATTAATAAGAAAAAGAAAACAGATACTTTTTTTTCTGGGATTAAGACGTGTATAATGAGATATTCAAAATCTTAGAATATTATAGTCTCGATTTTAAAAATCTTACATTATTATTAGTGACCGACCGAAGGTTCGTTTTTGGTTTCGGCAATAAAATCTAGTTTCGGCATCAGTTTCGGTTTCGGCCGCACCGAAACTTTGCGTTCGTGAATTATCGCGCGTCGTTCGGCTGACTTCGGGTAAGTTTGTGACTCGAGTGTCACCCCCCTTCATCAATCAGTTCATCAGTTGAGTTTGCCGGCCAGTCATAGAAAAAAAATGTAGAAAAACTGCTTTTTTAAGCGTACAATATTAGGCTTTTTAATAACGATAACTAATGTAATCTATTAATTTATTAATGATATTTCGTTTTTTTTATTAGCAGAAATAAAAAATATTTTTCCACATACTTACTTCAAGTATTGTTTTTTATTTCATTGAACACGTGTTAAATGTCAATAAGCCAAATTTCAGTAAACAATAGATTTTTAGCTGTCTAAAAAAGTTTCGGTTTCGGCCGAAACTGAGAGAGATACCGCATATTCGGGTTCGGTTTCGGTTTCGGTAGAAAATCCTGTTTCGGTCGGACACTAATTATTATAGTCTCGAGTCGTTTATATAATTGAGTCTATTGTGAACGATTTCTCACAATACGACACGGTCGCAATGTGAGAAATAAAAATGAGGACGTAGCTTTATCTCCTACAGAAGGTTCGTCAAGTTATATCTAATTATTATCTTTTCTGGGAAGACATTTCGGATCGTCCATCTATCATATGAAATTGAGTTATACACAGAGTTGCTTTCAGAATATCTGACTAAGACGGATTGGATCCAATATATTCAGTAATGATATGATGGTAATCTATATACATACATACATACCATCACGTCATATCCCTTACGGGGTAGGCAGAGAGAACCGAGCGCCATACTCCTCTATTTTTGCATACATTCCTAGCTTCCTTTACATCCATGCATCGTCTCATACATGCTCGTCGATTATTCAAGCTTCTTATATTTCCTTCTTTCATAATATCATTCGCATGGTCATGCCATCCCTTTCTGGGGCGGCCCCTGCTATTCACTCCATCTCTTACACCCATGTATATTTTTTTGGTCAGTCGTTCATCATTCATTCTTTCAATATGTCCAAACCACCTCAAGGAATTCACTTTCATTTTACTTATAATATTCTTCTTCATCTTGCATTCCCTCCTTATGTCCTCATTTTTTATTCTATCATATATCGTTCTATTACATACTCTTCTTAGTGATCTCATTTATGTTATATCTATAATTAGAAGTAAAGACTTTTTGATTCTACATTAATTTTATTCTGCGCGATAGGCCTATTTCGCCTTGTTAGGGCATTAACTAGCATTAACTAGTTAGGGCATCAAATAGGCCTATCGCGCAGAATAAAATTAACGTAGAATCAAAAAGTCTTTACTTTTAATTATAGATATAACTTATAATGGAATTCTACCAAATAAAAACTTCATCGATAATTACTCATGTTCATAGTGATGGTAATCTAATTTCGAGATATTTAAGTTTTGTATTTCAAAAAGTTCCAGTAGATATTTGGTACTTGCTACATAATTTATTTACTTCATAAATGGACAAATCTTTCACAGTTTGCACATGATAAACGATTATTACATATCCCATGAAAGAGTAGCATAATGACATGGGTCGGTGTCAGAGCGAGCATCGAGCTGACTTAGTAATGGAGAGTATAAGTAAGAGAATATTCTTCATTGAATGGTGGTTAAAATCGTAGCCAATAAATAATTAAAAAAATGGTAAAATGGTAATGTTTCTTGGTAATATACATAACAAGTCACTTTAAAAAAAATATTATTTGTATTTTTTAATCAGGCCCTTTAAATATGCTTCATTAAAAATAGATAACTTCTGTCCAACACATTTTTATAATATTTCACAGGAGACATAAAGGTTGTACCTATTTGCATTTTTAAAAAGTGTCCAAAAATTATAAACTCAACTATTGTACACAGATTTAACGAGTGGGTTATGGCCAACGCTAAACTCCTCACTAACAAGTCATTCTATAAAGTATTCAATCTTTGTATGGAAAAAATTCAGAATTTTCAAGAAATGAGTTTATTAAATTATTTTTTTATTAAATATTTTATTATGAAAACTTGATAATTCTTCAATGCCATTTTATGTAAGTGATGTGCTTTTTTAACAATTTGAAAATGAAAATTTCAAAATTTAAGTTTCCTGAGCTTGGGGTCACTTTGAAATATTTGACAGTTAAAAAAAATAGAAGCACTATTCAGATATCCTTCAAAATATAATGGGGTCTAAGTGAGTATTAGATATACAAATTTTCAAAATTTGAATAGAATCGAATGAGTACTTTAGTCTATAATCGATAAAGTAAAATGAACACGCCGTAGGTAGATAGCACTCAGCACGCAGCACCACTATATCCCCTTGGGTTAGTGAGGAGTAAAAAGTGATATGGAATCATCGTGATATGCACATATACTGTGTATGTAGGTATCTTGTCATTTTTGTTAATTGCACAAATAATCTGAAATAGTATATCTTGGGAAAACTGAACTGACAGAGCAATGATGTGATCCGTCAGTCATATCTTTATTCAGTCGAGTCTCAGATCAAATCAAGACAGAACAAAAAAAATGTTTTCTTATAACATATAAAAGGCGACCAGAGGACGATTTGATACGCGGAGCGATGGACATCCAAGTGCAGGCCAAAAGGCCAGGCAGACCGCTGACAACGTGGCACTCTACCATCAAAAGAAGTTGCGGGAGGTAGACTTGCGCTAAGGGGACGCATATGAGAGAAAGACCTGGCGAAAGGGGACGAAGAGAGCCAACCCCGTATAATGGGAATATATGGCCGGGTTGAGGAAGAAGAAGAATAAGTCATGACCAAGTGGACTGGCACCCCAGACAAGTGTCTTTCCCGCATTGTGTTATTTGTGACTACCGAGTGTGGAGCGAGAACTGTTAATCCAATACAAAATTGTAAAAACTACTAACCGTAGAAAAGGGTTTCCTAGTTGGGCAACAGTAGTCTGTTTGCTTGCTGCCATTGTAGAGTATGGTGTGTAATTTTATCTACAGAGTTTTGTGTGTTATAAATAACATTATTAGATTAGGCGGTTAATATGCAAATATGTTGTTATACATAATTTATATACCTACGAAACGTTTTATCATATTATTGTAATTATAGCAAATTGAATACACAATGAGGGAAGCGTGTTTGAATAATTGAACTGTTTTGTGTAAATAAACTATTTAAATCAGATATGTTATTGCGCACATTTAATCAATACATATTATTGTGTAGCAATATTAGTAGGAATGAGTAAGTATTGAAAATTTAATTTATTCCCTTAAACCAATACAGCTTACAGAGCTTAAAAACAATAAGGATTATTCTTTGTTGAAACTACGTTTTGAAAAAAAAGCTCTAATAAACTCTCAAAAAAACCGAATGGATGGAAAAATTTCAGCATTTTATGAAATGAGCTTGTTAAATTATTATTGATTTACATATTTTATTTTGAAAATTTGATAATTCTACAATGCCATTTTATGGAAATAATGTGCCTTTTTAGCAATTTGAAAAAAAAAATTAACGTTTCCTGAGCTTGGGGTCACTTTAAAAAAAATAAGTGCACTGTTCAGATATCCTTCAAAATTTAATGGGTTCTAAGCAAGTAATGGATATATAAATTTGCAAAATTTGAAAAGAATTGAATGAGTCTATAATCGACAAAGTAAAATAAACACGTCGTACATTGCACATTGGTCACACATATACAATGTGATGGAACTTTCAGAATAAAATCCCAGCATGGTGATAGTTGATAATTTGATATAAAAAATAACCTTAAAAATTGCGAATTCAAAACTCCCCAATTGGGGTAGTGAGGAGTGAAAAATGTTGTCATGAAGTGTCCTAATTAAAAGGAGTAGAGGCAGATAAATTAAAGAACGTAAAATTATATCTTATTTTTTACTCCTCACTAACCCAAGGGGATATAGTGGATAAATGCGTATATCTTATACTCGCTTAGACCAAATAAGATTTCGAAGGATATCTGAATAGTGCTTCTCAATTTTTTTGAACCTCAAATATTTTAAAGTGACCCTAAAGGCTCAGGAAATTTAAGATTTTGAATTTTTATTTTCAAATTGGTGAAAAACACCACTTTAATAAAATGGCATTGAAGAATTATCAAGTTTTCGTAATAAAATATTTAAATAAAAAAATAATTGAACGAACTCATTTCATGAAAATGCTGAAAATTTTCCATACAAAATTTGAATACTTTATGGAGTGACTTGTTGATGAGGAGTTTAGCGTTGGCCACAAACCACTCGTTTTGTCATAATTCTACGCGGGTATGTTAGTCAAATAAGATATCTTGTAGAAGTCATGAAGTCTGAAAATAAAATGCATTTTTGAGAGGACATAATATATCTAACGCTTAATATTATAGTGACTGAAAAAATTATATATTTTAACCACCTAATACACTTTGAAGTAACGTGTTAGTAAGGAAACTATCGCGTGCGTTAAAAAGGGTTTATACGTGAATTAAACTATCGGATACCCAAAAAATTGTTGATTTTTTGCATTTTAAACAAACCTTACTTGAAATGAAAAAAAAAATCGGTCATTCACTCTTATTTTATGCACTCTTTAAGCATATAAAAGATATATTTTCTCTACGACATATAGTTATACCTATAGTAATTTTAAAAAAATGTTGTTAAAAAGGATGTGCATTTTAAAATTGTGTGACGAGCATTCCCCAGAGAAATGTTGAAAATACTAATATTATATTTTTTCTTGAAACACAGCCGACCGCCTTGGCACAGTTGGTTTCTGTGCGGGCGTTCTGGGTTCGATTCCCAGCAGAGGAGAAATTTATTTAAATTTATTTCTCACGCAAATATTGCTTTTCTGGGCTGGAAACACTGGTTAGTTGGAATAAATTGCCATACGACAATAAACTCGCCACTTTTTTTGTTTAAGGCAATTCACCCTGTAAAGAGTGCTATGTGAAAAAAACTAATAAAAAACTAACTCGCCACTTGCGCAGGGTGCAAGAAAGTGTTCATGATTATTATCAATGTTTAACATGTTTAGATTCGTATTCGTAATCTGCGTATACTTAGAAGTGATTGGAAAAGACAGTTGAGATAAATATGTAGAATAAGAGAGAATAAGCTAAAATAGACCGAATATGGAGTAAGTTTGTAAACTAAATAATCTAGATGAAATAGATACATAGATTGTACGAAGATTTTTTTGTATGTCGTGTTTTGAAGTGATTAAACATATTCCAACTGTCGATTTGTTCAGGAGAACTTTGTTCTCTTAACATATCGACAATGTATCAAGCCAGGATACGCGAGAATTGTATGGAGAGGTCTACTTTTTTCACGGTATAGAAGTATGGTGGGTACCTATAGTGGGATGATATTGAAACTGCTGATTGGGTTACATTGTTTATTGGAAATGACTGGCCCGCGAGAATGTTGAATGAGAACTGTCTTGGCTCGTCGTTGGTGGGGATTTATATAGGCAAGCCAGAGGGGCTTGCCTCCTCAATCCCCACAGTGCTCCCCTCTAAGTGATAACGCTACATATAACAATTAAATTTGACATACATAATTTGTAAAAACAGTAAAATACATTGTATGATTTAACAGTGTGAACATAAAAGATTATCAAACATGTAAAATAAATATTCAAAGTTTGAGAAACATGTGTACATTGAATGGAAAAATATTATTAATTAAGATATGAAGAAATGTCTCAAATTGCTTGTTTGACTATATTATAAATAGATAACATTCGGATTGCTGTTAAGCATTCGGCGCTGCGTATCATATTACAAAGAAAAATAAATTAAAATGGTACAAAGAAAACGAGATTTTTTATGTTTAATTTTTTAGTCAGCAAATTGATCAGATTTGCTGAGATTGAAGTTCAGTTATTAATCAAGGTCTGCAGTTCCTTGAAAAAACACCTGAACTTAGCCGTGTGAGAATGATTAGTTGGCATAATGGAAATTAACGAAATACATAAAAAATCTTGCTTGTATGATATTGTAGATACTGAAAAGTTTATATATGCAGCAGGAGTATTTTGACACTGTATAGTATGTTGTAGATAACACGAATAATATAAACGAGGTTGCGTAAATTCACGACTGAAGTTTTTTTGTTACGATAGAATACATTATTTTGAAAACACTTAGAGGACACTAAAAGGTAGAACTATTTGATGAAAATGTTGATTTGGTTGCTGTTGGTTCTTGTTGACCGGATGTTGAATTCCAGAGATCGAGTAGCTGTAGGTACTGGCATACGTAATCCTGGTCTTCCGGTGTTTGTATAGGCCGGACAGAGAAATTGTTGCTTGGTCGTGCTCTTCTTTGCTTTTGGCTTGATCCTACGTTGGATCTTGGACTTCTCGAGTGGGTTGTATTGAAAAACGTACTGGTAGTTGCAGGACATCTTCCAGATGAGGAAAAGGTGTTGGAGAGAAAATCTATGAGCGAGATGGTGTTGTTGATTTTGCTTGTTGCTTACGGCGTGTCAAGTGATTAACAGCTTTGGAATGGTCTTCCAGTATAGCCTGATGAGGTTGCTTGTTGTTTACGGCGTGTCAAGTGAGTCTGACAGCTTTGGAGTGGTCCTCCAGTTTAGCCTGCTGAGGATGCTTGTTAGTGACTTTACTTCCTTTTGCAGGAGCTGTAAAGTGAGCATGCTCACTTTACAGTGCACTAGGTCCTCAATCATGGGTTGTAAATCGGTGAGATGATTTCTTGCGTGTGTCAGCAAAGATGTGAGTCCATGTCTGGCAGGAGCACGAAGGTTAAGAGAATGTCTTTATCAAAAATTTAAGTCCTGGTCTGGTTTCGTTATCTCTCGATGAGACAAGGATGAGCGGTATCGGCTTGTCATGTCGACGAGACACGGATGAGCGGCTTGGGCTTGTCGTGGTGGCGATGAGACGAGAGCGAGCCGCTTGGGCTTTTCATGGAGGCGATGAGACGAGAGCGAGCAGCTTGGGCTTGTCGTGGAGGCGATGAGATGAGAGCGAGCGGCTTGGATTGTCGTGGTCAAGCGGATCTAGCTTGACGGGATGCAGAAAAGTTCGCAGGCGGGAGTTGCTGGTGGCGTGGTAGACATCACGATGGGGCAGTAGTCACTTCTCAGATTATGAGTTCTCACGACAAAACAAAGTAAGTGTCAGCAGTATTGAATTTTCACAGCGGTGTAATCGCTTGATGTTTATTTTTGCAAGCTTGCACTGTGACGAACGTGTAGGACGAATTCGTTATCTAGTCCACGGTTCACGAAGGCTCAAATTACAAAATTTCTATGTTAGTATTTCTATGTTATATTTCTGTGTTAGTAAGGAAACTATCGCGTGCGTTAAAAAGGGTTTATACGTGAATTAAACTATCGGATACCCAAAAAATTGTTGATTTTTTGCATTTTAAACAAACCTTACTTGAAATGAAAAAAAAAATCGGTCATTCACTCTTATTTTATGCACTCTTTAAGCATATAAAAGATATATTTTCTCTACGACATATAGTTATACCTATAGTAATTTTAAAAAAATGTTGTTAAAAAGGATGTGCATTTTAAAATTGTGTGACGAGCATTCCCCAGAGAAATGTTGAAAATACTAATATTATATTTTTTCTTGAAACACAGCCGACCGCCTTGGCACAGTTGGTTTCTGTGCGGGCGTCCTGGGTTCGATTCCCAGCAGAGGAGAAATTTATTTAAATTTATTTCTCACGCAAATATTGCTTTTCTGGGCTGGAAACACTGGTTAGTTGGAATAAATTGCCATACGACAATAAACTCGCCAATTTTTTTTGTTTAAGGCAATTCACCCTGTAAAGAGTGCTATGTGAAAAAAACTAATAAAAAACTAACTCGCCACTTGCGCAGGGTGCAAGAAAGTGTTCATGATTATTATCAATGTTTAACATGTTTAGATTCGTATTCGTAATCTGCGTATACTTAGAAGTGATTGGAAAAGACAGTTGAGATAAATAGAATAAGAGAGAATAAGCTAAAATAGACCGAATATGGAGTAAGTTTGTAAACTAAATAATCTAGATGAAATAGATACATAGATTGTACGAAGATTTTTTTGTATGTCGTGTTTTGAAGTGATTAAACATATTCCAACTGTCGATTTGTTCAGGAGAACTTTGTTCTCTTAACATATCGACAATGTATCAAGCCAGGATACGCGAGAATTGTATGGAGAGGTCTACTTTTTTCACGGTATAGAAGTATGGTGGGTACCTATAGTGGGATGATATTGAAACTGCTGATTGGGTTACATTGTTTATTGGAAATGACTGGCCCGCGAGAATGTTGAATGAGAACTGTCTTGGCTCGTCGTTGGTGGGGATTTATATAGGCAAGCCAGAGGGGCTTGCCTCCTCAATCCCCACAACGGCTTTTCCAACTTTGAAGTCAAAAAACACCAAATTAGAGGCTTCGCAGCATACACGGATTTACTCAGAATTCGAAGTAGAACATTTCGTGTGTCTGTGTGTGTGTGTGTGTGTGTGTGTGTGTGTGTGTGTGTGTGTGTGTGTGTGTGTGTGTGTGTGTGTGTGTATGTGTGTGTGTCTGTGTGTGTGTGTGTGTCCCTTATAACTTTTGATCCGCTCAATTTACATAGCCCAGAATTTCAGAATATACAAACAGTTATAGGCCTACAAAACTTTTATACTCAAAATTTTGAATTTTTGTTTCAGTCAGGGGTTATCAACTTTTGAATTTTTACTTTATTTTTCCATATATCTCAGAAACCATAAAAGCTAAAACGCTGAAAATTGGTCCAAATATAGAAAAATACAAAATCTCAAATTAGTTTTTTCAAAAAAATTCCAGGGTTTCTCAAACATTTTTTATTAAGAAAAATATTTTTTTTATGATAAATTTATGAGTTTAACTGCCTATATTTCCAAATGATTCAAAAATATCGAAAAAATCCGAAACACCCCAACTAGATAATTTAATTTTCTATAAAAAATATCAGCATTGTATTAGCACATCTCAAACTTTTTTTAACAATTTTTATAAAAATTGAATTTAGTGACGACATTGCTTCATACAATTTGTATGGCAGTCGCTTATACACAATATGTAAGAAGACTTAATAGTTTGATAGGTATTTAATCTCCAAACATAGATACAGAACCATCGTTTTTTTTCATATTCCGGGTAGGAAAACAGGACTGACCTCCATACTGTCCTATCTTGACATACATATCAACATGTGTTAAAATTTTCAATAATTTGGATTTGCGGGTTTATAGTTTGATTCTTATTCTTCAACTATACGTACTATCGCTATCGACAGTTGGATCTCATGTGTTACATACAACTAGTTATTAAGATTAGATCACGTAAGATAGGTTGCATTCATACAATTATATAGCATTCTTCAAACAAATACTAAAATGCACTAGTCGCATGTATCACATGAGATCCAACTGTCGATGGCTATATAGTATGTATAGTTGAAGAATACATTTGCGTAATACTGGTTTTGTAATAACATTGCCTTACATAAGAGGCTTCACTATTTCAAATTTGTCATTATTTCATATCCCATTTTTTTATTAATATTTCAGTCAAAATATGGTTTCCAAAATTTTAAATACCTAACTCTTTAAATGACTTACATTTTTTTCTCTCCACTATTATGTAATAGTGAAGATTCACGATTTCACAATTTTGAAGCGTATTTTATGTGCATCATTTTCTTACCGGGTAGGTATCATCTAGAGAGTGCACACTATGTGTTTCGTCGTGATGAGTTGGTGTGTAAATTTTTATATCCTCTCTACATCCCAAACTATAAGTTTGATCGATTTAATATTTTATATCATATGTGTAATGTATACATATACCTAGGGCTGATAGTTTACCATAGACAACCGTTAATTTCTTATCTATGATTTCATCGATGCGTGTTGTTTATTTTGTGTCCTCTATACAGCCCAAGCTTGACGCTATAAATATCATTAGATAAAGAAATATTATATTTAAAAATAGCAAGGGCCGACCCCAAATGAACTGGGAAGAAGTAAGGAAGAAGAAGATGATGAATATCTGTTATATTAATTTGTCAATAAAATAAAATAAAATAAAAAGTGATAAAAATTTGCCTTTTTTTTATAAAAATATAATTTAAATATTTGTTATTTTACATAATCCCTTAAGGGGATTTTTGGCTGTGATATTAATAATTAATAATAATGAAACAATAATATTTTGACTATTTTTAAATTGGTATACCAACAGACAGACTGTGCATTGTGGGATTTTTGTGTACATGGTTGATTTATTGTGATTGATATTATGTTTATGTACCTATAGGTATTGTATGTTAACCGTACAGTGCCAAATCTTAAATAAATAAATATACTAAATTTTCCGCCCTACATAGTCTGGAACAACACGTGCCCACCACTTAGATCAACCATCGAGGATTTTTGTGTAATATATATTCTTTGGTTTTCTTTTTGAATTCCTCGATGGATCCGCACTGCTTCAAACTGACAGTCATGAGGTTCCAGACCTTGGGCAGCAACACATCGTCGGTCCTACGTCCATAGCCATTGTTGAATTTGTTAGTGCGTAAAAGTTTGTTAGTAACTGATCGAGTTTGTCTGCCGTGTGCTATTAATAGTCTTTAGGTCTCAAAAAATGCTCAACCTGAATGCTATACTCCACTCTTCTCTGACTCTCACTAGAGATACAATTTTTACATATTTATAGATGAAATATATATGGGAGAACCGGCAAATCAGGCATTTACGGGGCGGCTTACGACCTGTCACCTCTGAGAATAGTGATTTGTGCCAAATGGAAATAAGAGTAAAAAAAATTGAAAATTTTAGGACTCACAGATTAATACTATTAATTCAAATATATTTAGTGTTTGCGGAATCAACAGGAAGAGAGTTAAGCGATAAGAGATGCGATATGTCGATGCCGACCGCCGTGGCACAGTTGGTAAGCCGTTCGGTTTCTGTGCGGGCGTCCTGGGTTCGATTCCCAGCAGAGGAGAAATTTATTTTAATTCATTTCTCACCCAAATATTGCTTCTTTGGGCTGGAAACACTGGTTAGTTGGAAGAAATTGCCATACGGCAATACAAGTAAGGAAGTATTCATTATCATAATTATTATGTTTACTGGTAGAGGGACTTTTAAATTGGAATAGATGTCATATTCGCAGCAGGTACATCGGACATTCAAAGAACACGTGATCAAGTGTTTCCAAATCTGTCCCGCATGCACATGAAGGGTTAACTTTTATATTTATTTTATTTAGGTGAGTAGCAATCGAGCAATGATCCAATCTCATTCTCGAGATATTAGATATTTCTGTTTTGGACATTTTTTGTGAAACCAAGGGAAAGATGGAATGTTTAATTTGATATTATAGTAAAATGTTTCTTTGGTTTCAGAAAAGATTTTCCACTGGTCTTGCCATTTATATTTGGCAACGTTGCAATGAGAACGAATTGTGTCTTGGATGGAAAGGGAGATATCGAATATCAAAACCCAGAAAACATTGAACTTGAAAAACAAGATATTCCAATAGATACTGAACTATCTGTAAGATATACTCCTGATGAAAATATTGCAGAAACACCATTACCTAAATTTAGAGCAAAATTGAAAAATTGTCCAAAATTAATATTCCTAAATCTAATGATGATGAATATTAAAACACATATACTGACAGTTTTGTAACAAGCAAGAAGAGTGAAGAGGATTCTGATTTTGGATCAACCCGAAGAAATTCTGTCAATCCTGTAAATCCTGTTACATATCGACCATGCACTTTTCAATAATCGAAAAACAACTATGAGAATCGAAGAAATACAAGAAGATCTGAGAGCTAGAAGAACACAAATCAAAGAACATTCCAGACCGACTACACATAAATATCCTGTCTACATCCCTGACTCAGGAAAAACAACACCTTTGTCAGAAATAAATATAACATCAACATCATAAAACAACAATTTCATTAGGACCCATAAGACCAACAACCGGGGCGTCTTCTGATACAAGCACGAATTTGCCACCAGTTGAAAAGAATAACGTACACACTAAAAGATCGTCAGAACTGGAAGCTTGTTTTGCTAATTGATCCGCGATCTAGTTCCCTTTTAAACCTACATAATATATGGGATAGGATCCAAGCGCAAAGTTGTTCATTGTCAAGAGATTTAGAGAGATCGTTGGATAAAGATTTGAGAGAACTTAGACAATCACCAAATGACACGTTGTTAATGTGATCAGATTTAAACCAGCCGGTGGCAGGACGTGAGCCTTATATGTGCTTGACTTTCCAGTTCTCCTATAAATATACATTTTATCTTCGTCTCTTTTGAGATACAAAGTTTGTCAAAAAACATGACCCTCGCCAAGTAAAAATCCAGCGTTCGCCTAAATAAATATATGCTATCTTTCTTATTTAAATTTTCTCATAAATATACAATTAGATTATTTAAAATGGAAAATATAAAATATAAAGTCGTGGTACTGTTAAACATAGATAAATCTGGTTGTGATTTAAGACTAAAAGCCTCGAGGTGTGATGACAGATAAAATTACAAAGAGAATTTTCCTCCCATTAACATTGAGACAATGCGACACCAGACCTTTAAGTTTCATTATGAAAGTTTCCAATTCGCAAAAATGTTTTGGCGGTTTGGAGAAATTATTATTCTTGTTGTTAGGGGAAATACTAACGACGTTAATTAAACAACTTTGGAAGTGAATCTTTTTAGCTATTGATACACCCTAGAGTGAAATAAAACTGATTTATATAACATTTCTTGTAGGAGTAGTGATGAGCAAATGCATGACCAAGACAGGGTCATGGTCTTTGTCTAGCATACTCAAAAAAAATATTTGTTATATTTCTGGAAACTTTTTTTATCATGGGTCCACGTAAGTAAGTGCCCATGACGCAAATCCCTACCACCTTTCACCTGTACTCAAATATCTATACTAAAATTCCCATACAATTGCATATACGCAAACAGACGAAGTTGGAATATTATAGAAAAACCAGGAACTCAAGGCACCTACAGGGCTTGTAAATCAATATGCCAAAAATCCCGTTTAGGATTGTGATTAAAAGAGGCTTACAATTTTGTTTTCAATAACATATATCAAAAGTACATTCTTACCTCTGGGTCCTTTTTAAGCATCCTCATGTGTGGTATACTTCTTCTTGTTCTGACATGTGGTAGAGCTCGATGTGCGAAGTGGAACTCTGAGTCTGAACTCAAAACCTGGAAAGAAATAAAACAATTTCTTAGAATGACTATAACAACAAGATTTCCGTAGACAATTTAAGATTGCTACAGACCCTGGCCTCCTCCGGAAATTATCTCCATCCCTTCCTATCAAATGTCAGTCTTGTCCAATTGATCAGCTGCATTATTCTGATATCATCCTGCTCGTCATATCAATTATACCCCAAATGGTTTTGTTTATCGTCTTTGCTTATAATAAAATTTTGTGATACCTTTAAGATTCTTCTAGATATTTTACATTTGTATGCAGAACTTGCCGAGGGAAAAACTACGGGTGATGTTTGATACCTGTGCACAAACCAATTTTAAAACAGAGATAAAGGTACTATGATTTGAATCAACCAATAAAATAAGTTGGCGTTCAACGTTGTGTATCTTTTTGCGTGTCATTTTTGCCCTGCCCTTTGCAACTATGCTGTATTTAATTGTCACCCGCATTCTCTTATTTGTCGAGCTTTGTATAGGCCCAGTATTTCAGTCGGCCCTTAGGAGTTTAACTCAAGTTTAACAAAAATATTGCGTATTTCAGTACTTAATCTTCCCTTAAATACGTCACTAAACGACAAATATTTAACTCAACGTTTCTGGCGGATCGCGTGTCTTAATCTTGAGTTAAGTATTGTTTCTAGTCTTTTTCGCCAGGTGGCGTACTAATCGCCGCACGCTTTAATGTTTTATTTCATTTTATACTACAAATAACTATGCATAATAATTATAATCATGATTTATTTTTGTTGTTAAAATAAAAGACTTGATATTTATTTATTTATTTATTTATTTTTTTGTCAACAATTATAATGGAACATAAAAAACATTACAGTCAATCATCTCACTAGGGTTGAACCTGTATCGAGATGAGCGACTTTACAACAACGAGTGAAATAAGAACAATATTATAATTTTTGAATATTGAATAACAAAACAAACAAAAACATTAACAAACACTAAGTCAAAAAAAAATATTTTTTTAACAAATACTATGTTACAATGTTGTCTGCAGTTGGGCACAAGGAAGATAACTGTGACAATAATATCTATGCACCCAACACACAGACAACTAACACAAAAGAACATGACATGTATAGGGTGACCATATACTTCAAAGGCTACCAAAAAAATAAAAATATTAAAATAAAAATGAATTGATGGGAGAGGTTTTAATTAAGATGTGCTGCTTGACATTGCTCTTGAACAAAGCAAGCGTTTTCAATGCTTTTATATTATTTGGAAGGAAGTTAAACAGTAATGGTGCATGATAAAAATAATTTCTCTGTCCAAATGTTGATTTAACAATTATCGGCTGATAATTTAGAGAAGCTCCCAGTCTAGTGAAACGCACCTGCTGAGTTCTCTGTGCCAAATCAATGCAGCTGTAAAATTTACACAGTGCTTTCAAAATGTAAAGCTCCCTAGCATTCATAACTTTACACTCATTATATAATAGTTCAGATGGATATACAAATTTTTTTCTATACATGACCTTCAGGATCAATTTTTGTGCTATATTTAGTGGTTCTAAATTTGTTCTGTAACAACCCCCCCAGCATACTATGCCATATGACAGCAAAGACTGAACAAAAGAGAAATATACAGTTTTCAGTTTATCTTTATCCAAAATATATCGAAGATCTTTGAGTATATATGTTAATCTTCTAATTTTGTTAGATATAAGAAGTATGTGCTCATTCCATTTCAAAAATTTGTCAACTTTTACACCAAGATACCTGATACTGTCCACTCTTTCTAAGGATTCACAAGTGCAAGTATGAGAACAATTATGTATTATTACAGGTTTTTGAATTGAAGGTTGGCTTTTGGAAGAAATACTAAAAGTAATATATTTAGTTTTGCTTGAATTTAAGGTCAAAATATTGTGATCAAGCCAATTTTTTACAACATTTAATCCAAGATTACATTTTGAATATGTTGCCTCCCAAGAATTGCCAGTAAATATTAACACGGTATCATCCGCAAAAGTAACAATAGTGCCAGAAATATTTAAGTTACACAGATCATTTATGTATATTAAGAATAAAATTGGGCCAATAACACTGCCTTGTGGAACACCATATGAAATTTGATTATTCGAACTTTTATAGTCATCAATTTCCACGTATTGTGTTCTACCACAAAGGTATGTTTTAAACCAATTCAAGGTCTTATCGTTAATGCCGAGTGCTTTAAGTTTTTTGAGAAGGATACCATGAGAAACAGTATCGAATGCTTTCGATAAATCCAAAAACAAAGCTATAGCCTTGTCACCCGCATCTAGCGCATTTACTATCGTAGAAATCAACTTTAGAATAGCATCACTTGTCCCCATGTTCTCTCTAAAACCAAATTGGTTAGCTGAAAGAATTTTATTAGATTCAACGTAATATATTAACCTGACTTTAGCTAGTTTCTCAATTATTTTAGATAAGGTATTAAGTAGAGATATAGGCCTGTAATTATTTATATTTAAACTGTCACCTCCCTTGAAAAGGGGAATCACTTTGGCACTCTTGCAATGATCAGGGAATATACCAGTCTTAAAGCTAAGGTTTACAAGGTGTGATATAGGTTTAGATAAATTTGAGCAATGCTGTTTATAAATCATAGAACTGATGCCGTCACTACCACTAGAGAAGCCTGATTTAAGATCACCTATTACTTTTGATACTTCAGCATCATTTATCGGTTTAAAATAAAAGTTTGAACAATGATCACTGTAAGCTGGTTGGAAGTTGTTCACCAGGACTTCTTCAGTAGTTTTGTTTAATTTACACAAATTATTGGCAAATTTTTGACCTACTTCACTAAAAAAGTTATTGGCATGATTTGTTAATAAGATAGGGTTATCTTTCATTAGCACAATATTATCATTTATTTTAAGTTTCTTTAGGGAAGGAGTATCTTGTTGCAAATTTACAGCTTCTTTTATAATTTTCCATTGTTGTTTTGTATCACCATCAGCCTTATTAAGCCTCTCTTTATAGTATGATTGCTTTATTATTTTAATTAATTTGGTGCACCAATTTCTATATCGCTTGTAGTAGGCTAGTAGTTCTCTATTATTTGGATCCCTTCGTTGTTTAATATGTAGTTTATCACGATTTTTGAGACATTTGATGATTCCAGAAGTAATCCATGGTTTTAAGTGTTTGGTATTAATATGTGTTATTCTCGTTGATGAGCAATTATCAATATGAGTTTTAAAGCACTTTATGAAGTTAACAGTAGCTTCATTCACATTATTTGAATTTAAAACGGAGTGCCAAGATTCTCTATTTAACTTTATTTTCAACTCTTCACTATCGACAATTATTTTGTATATATCTTCCTTCTTGTGAATTCTTTTATGAGTGAGATTGGTATATTTTAACACTGTGGCAAAGTGATCTGTAATATTAGTCCTGTAAACAGCTCCTTGATGATTGAGTTTGGATTTAATCATTATATGATCGATGCAGCTTGTATTTGTTTGTGAAATTCTAGTAGGTGAATTAATTACAGATTTTAATCCATAGAATGTCAAAAGCGACAAATATTGTTGTGTTCTTGTACTATCTGTATCTAGGATATTTATATTAATATCCCCACACAAAACTAAATTCTGATGCATTGATTCCGAAGAAAGCAAATTATCCAGAGCCTGCAGAAAAGTATCTATATTTGCCTGAGATGGAGATCTGTAAATAGTTATCAAGCTGATTGCATTATTTAGTAGAAGTTTCAAGCAGTTCGCATAAGGAATGGATACTTCCTCCACAGTCACTGATATATCTTTTTTGATATAAATGACAATTCCATCATTTTGAAAAGTGCTTTTATTTGTATTATAAGTGGAGAAACCATTAACATTAGGTATAGTCATTGTCTCTTTTAACCAAGCTTCGCTCAATACTATAATATCAAAACAATGTCTCATAGAGTTCAAGATGACAAGTGTTTCATCAAGATTTTTGTTGATACTTCTAATATTCATACAAAATATAGACAGTTTTGAGTCATTCAAAAATGCTTCACATGTTAAAGGACTATCAATATCATGACTTACCCCTGAATCATCATTCAAATCCAAAAGATAATCCAAATCCATTTCTTATATAAAAATAACATAAAAAAGACTGAAATAAGTTAACTTCAGCAATTACTCAATTATTCTATCCAAATCGTCAATATGTTTGATGGTAAATACTTTTGAAGAGATATCTGAATTTTTTCTAGTGAGGACCCTATTATTCTTAAACCAGACATATTGATAATGAAGTTCTTTGGCCTTTTGCTTTGTTTTCCACAAAAGTTCCTTGAAGTAAGGTGACAACACCTCACCAATATAAAAATTACGATTTGAATCCCTTGCCCTTTTTCTAGCCTCGAGTAGCGCCTGTTGGGACAGCGCATCATTAAATTCAACTTTGAATCTATGAAGGGCTTCCTTTCCATGGGATCTGTCAGCATAACGGGTAACTTTATTTATTTTTCCTGGTTGGATCTGCACATTCAGCTCATTTATAATCCTTTTAACAGTTTCTATTGGAGGTTCTCCCAACAAAATATCTACACCAGCAAGCTCCACACAATTTTGACTAATGTTAATCTGCTCTAATTCAGCGAGACGATTTTCTAGATTTTTTATTTTGACATTTTTACGTAAATTTTCTTCAGACAGGTGGTTTACTTCTTTTTTCAGGACAAGTAAATTTTCCAAGTTAGAAGAAATATCATCATATTTATCACTTAAAAATTCGATACTTTTTTTCATTTCACAAATATCCGATTCCAAATTTTTCCTTAGATTTGATGATTCAATTTCAATTTTATCAAAAACTTGTCGTTTTAGTTCTTCCATCTTTCTATCCATATATTTGGTTAACCTTTCATACTGGTCATCAACATTTTCATTTAGCTTGGATCTTGTTTGAACATTATTTTTGCCAGTGGACATTGTAATATTATTAATCGTAAAAAAAAAAAATGTAAACACAAATATGAATACAAAAAAAAATATGAAATGATGGTCACCCCACTTCACAAACTATTTTTGACAAATTAATTTCAGTACACACGACTTCACTCTACAACAGTATTGTTACAACTCCAATATATAGAAGTGGTTCATGTATTTAATATTTATTTTATTTTTTACATAATTATAATGTATTGCCTGACAACAAACGAAATAAACTGTCAGCCATAATGAAACGTCAGGCACGCAACTTTATTTTTGCGATGTTTTTTCATCCCACTTTTTAAATTGATCCATCCTGTTTCTATATATATAATGTGTATTCTTAAATTTTCTACATAAGACACTATTTTACCATTATCAATTATCACTTAGTTCCATATCCATCTGTAAAATGTACATAGGTATATTTTGCATTGAAGTACTACGTACGTAGTAAATATTCAATGACATTTTTTCACTACAATGTTTGATTTTAATTAAAAAAAACATCGATCGGTATAAAAAATTGAAAAAGTAACATGCTGTGTAATGAAACAAATAAAATAATGTGTTATAATAATAAAATAATATTTAGTCACAGCTTCGCGTCACGTATCATTTGGTTATTACAATTTGAGTCATTTGACCATAGAACACACTAACTAAATTTGACAGATTCGTTATAGACAAGAACCATAGAAATCGTAAAATATATCTATAGTTGAAGATTACGTAACTGACGTTTCATTTTGCACTGAAATACGCGAATGAAATTTAATCTTCCCTAAACTTTTAACTTGATTAGCTTTCTAGCTTTCTAGCGTTTATTGATTAGCTTTTTTTCTTATTTTATAAGTAAATAATATGTCCTTGTTAAACAAAAACATATACATCGTCCTAAATTCCCTAAATTAAGCATAAATGCTTGTGCTATAGGTGAACGAAATCGGTCGAGGCAGAATTCGAACTCGCTACCACTGGATTACAAACCCAACGTACTAACCGCTCTGCCACCACCCATCTAAACATTATTGAATACTAGCTTTTATGTCCCGCCGTTGGCCAAGAATGTAAAATTGTGAAAGAAAAAGCAATCGTTTTTATAATATTGTCACCCAATTATTTTGCAATATCAGACTATGAAAAGTGGTTTGAAATTTGATTGAGTTTAAGTATTGTAAAATGTTCAAGTGATGGCCACAACCCATTCTTTTTTATATATTGCTATAAAGTGTGAATGAAGTATAATATTTATACAATTTCTGCTCGCATGGACTATGCGTAATGGTTTTAAATATGACTGTTTATCAACGTTGTAAAGAGATTGGTATGGCCACAACCCCCATTTTTAAATATTATCATCGAAAACAAATTGTAATGTGTACCTATTGAAAATTTAGTAATTTTGGATGTTGGGATGTGGTTAAAATTTGATTAAACAAACGTAGGTACTGAAAAGATCTAGTATTGGTCACATCCCATTCGTTTTTATATTTTTTCATCAAGTGTGCATTATATTTTTGCTCAATTTGACTGAAAGTCTTCATTAACGAAGAAGAAGAAGACTTGAACTATAGTAAATAGTTTTTAATTTGAATATAAATGTTGTGGAGAGTTCAGTAATGGCCACGACCCCCATTCTTTAAATATTAGGTGTTGAAAATTATTCAAAATAGGATGATATAAATGGTTTAAATTTAATTAAACAAAAGTATTGAAAAGATTCTAGTGCAGGTTATATCGTCACATCCCATATCCCATTCATTTCATATGTATTTTCATCAAGTGTGCATATCGTTAATAATATTTCTGCACAATAGACTATTAGACTTATAACTAACCCAAAAGACTAAATAAAAAAGAGAAAAATAAGTATAAGACTATAAGAAATAGTTTGTATAAAAAACTATTCCAATGGTCTACATAAAATAAGTAAAAATACATATACCTAATAGAAGAATTAGACTATTGGAAATAGATTGTATAAAAGCTCACCCAAAGGTCTACAAAAAAGAAGAAGAAGAATATTTAGACTATTGGAAATAGTTTGTATAAATACTGACCAAAAGGTCTACATAAAAGAAAATGAATAAGACTATTGGAAATAGTTTGTATTAAAACTCTCCCAAAAGTCTACGTACTTAAATGAAGAAGAATAATAATTAGACTAAAGGAAATAACTTTTATAAAAAAATGACCCAAATGTATACATAAAAGAAGAAGAAGATGAATTAGACAATAGGAAATAGTTTGTATAAAAACTGCCCTAAAGGTCTACATAAAATTAAGAAGAAAAATAATTAGACTCCAGGACCCGCCGCTTCAGGCCCTTCAGTACCTCCCGTCCCTTTAATCCCTCATTACGTCCCTTCCCATCAGGCCCTTCAGTACCTTCCGTCCCTTCAGGCAGTTTTATACCTCCCGTCCCTTCAGGCCCTTTAGTGCCTCCCTTCCCTTCATTACATCCCGTCCCATCAGTCGGTTAAGAAAAGTTTAAATCCAGAAACCATCCTGGAAGAACCGCGAAGAGATGAAAGAACCTTCTTTTCCCAGGATGCTCTACTTAATAGGTAAAATGACTAAATACACGAAGAAGAAGAAAAAAGTTTAAACCCAGATACCTGCGAAGAGATGGAAGGACAGTTGGACCTTCTTCTCCCAGGATTCTCCAACTTCATAGGTAAAATGACCAAAAATACACGATGAAGAAGAAGAAGAAATAAGTTTAAATCCAGATACCTGCGAAGAGATGGAAGGAAAATTGGACATTCTTCTCCCAGGTTAGTCCACCTTCAAAGGTAAAATGACCAAATAGACGATGAAGAAGAAGAAGAAAAAAGTTTAAATCCAGAAACCTGCGAAGAGATGGAAGGAAAATTGGACCTTCATCTCCCAGGATAGTTCATCTTCATAGGTAAGATGACCAAGTACACGTTGAAGTAAAAGAAGAAAAAAGTTTATATGCAGAACCCGTCCTGGAAGACCTGTGAAGAGATGGAGGGACAGTCGGACCTTCTTTTCCCAGGATACTCCCCCTTCATAGGTAAAACGACCAAATACACGAAGAAGAAGAAGAATAAGAAAAAAGTTTAAATCCAAAAACCATCCTGGGCATACGCTCGACAATTCACCAAAGTTTCATTATAATCGGACAAACGGTTGATAAATAAATAAATAAAATAATTTTCCTATAGGAAATCAGTATAGGTATATTATTGTTGATTTGTAAGCAAATAGTATTAGGTAGGTACCTACCTACAACAACCTTCTAAATAAATTCGATTCCTAACAAATTTTATTTGAATATCACATTCTTTCTGTAGCCATGGAAACGATTCGAACACGTAAGTAATATCGAATGGTTCGGATACATTTTTTGAATATGTAGGTACCTACATTGGTTTGTTCGATGCCATAAAAATGAAAATTGTCAGAAAAATCAAATATTATTTACAAATTATGCAATATTATTATGCCTATATCTTTACTAATAAATAACACATTTTTACAATATATGTCTTAAAACTTGCCGTAATGTCTTGTGTTTCATTTTATTATTTCATAATTACATTTATTTCAAAGGTTTATTATTTTCAAGAACATATTCATTCGGTGGGAAAATGAAATATTGTATGAAAAGATATTAAAATGGCGGCGTTTATGTACAAAAGGCTTACTTTAAAAATAAGTTAAACATTATAATTATACCAAATATTCACCATGTTTTTCACTTAAACGCTAAGTTATACTTCAAAATATATTTTTTTTGTGTAAATACCTATTTCTAACTTTTAAACTAACAGATATTTGCGTGCAAAATGTACACTTTTTTGACAGATATGACTTGGAAAATTTTGTATGAAAAAAATAATTATTTAAATATTTTTAAAATTCAGCATTTTTATCGCATTCTTTTTAGCGTGACACTGCATCAGGTATACTGGTACATGTTCGCACTTAAATTAGATTTTTAGATGCTCTTGGTTTTTCAGAAGGCGTGAGACAAACACACACACACACACACACAAACACTAACATTTTGATTGATTTATTACTTTAGACTAGCTTTTATGTCCCGCCGTTGGCCAAGAATGTAAAATTGTGAAGGAAAAAGCAATCGTTTTTATAATATTGTCACCCATATTTTGCAAAATCGGACTATGAAAAGTGGTTTGAAATATGATTGAATTTGATTGTAAAATGTTCAAGTGATGGCCACAACCCATTATTTTTTATATATTGCTATAAAGTGTGAATGAAGTATAATATACAATTTCTTCACTATTCGAAATGGTTTTAAATATGACTGTTTATCAACATTGTAAAGAGATTGGTTTGGCCACAACCCCCATTTTTAAATATTATCATCGAAAACAAATTGTAATATGTACTTACCTATTGAATATTTAGTAATTTTGGATGTTGGGATGTGGTTAAAATTTGATTAAACAAATGTACTGAAAAGATCCAGTGTTGGTCACATCCCATTCGTTTTATATTTTTTCATCACGTGTGCATTATATTTTTGCACAATTAGACTGATGAACTTAAAATTGACACAAAAGTCTACATTAACGAAGAAGAAGAAGACTTAAACTATGGCAAATAATTTGAATATAAACGTTGTGAAGAATTCAGTAATGGCCACAGCTCCCTTTCTTTAAATATTGTCAACGAAATCAAATATATTATGTAGGTGTTAAAAATTATTTAAAATAGGATGATATAAATGGTTTAAATTTGATTAAACAAAAGTATTGAAAAGATTCTAGTGCAGGTTACATCTTCACATCCCACATCCCATTCGTTTTTACATATGTATTTTCATCAAGTGTGCATATCGTTAATAATATTTCTGCTCAATAGACTATTAGACTTAAAACGAACCCAAAAGTCTAAATAAAAAAGAGAAGAATAAGTATAAGACTATAAGAAATAGTTTGTTTAAAAAATCCCAATGGTCTACATAAAATAAGAAAAAATACATAAAAAAAAGAATTAGACTATTGGAAATAGATTGTATAAAAACTGAGCAAAAGGTCTTCATAAAAGAAGAAGAAGATTAATCTATAGGAAATAGTTTGTATTAAAACTGTCCTTAAAGGTCTACATAAAATTAAGAAGAAAAATAATTAGACTCCAGGAGCCGTCGCTTCAGACCCTTCAGTACCTCCCGTCCCATCAGGCCCTTCAGTACATCCCGTCCCTTCAATCCCTCATCACGTCCCTTCCCATCAGGCCCTTCAGTACCTCCCGTCCCTTCAGGCCCTTTAATACCTCCCGTCCCTTCAGGCCCTTTAGTGCCTCCCTTCCCTTCAATTACATCCCGTCCCTTCATTCGGGTAAGAAAAGTTTAAATCCAGAAACCATCCTGGAAGAACCGCGAAGAGATGTAAGCACCGTCTTCTTTTCCCAGGATACTCCACCTTTATAGGTAAAATGACCAAATACACGATGAAGAAGAAGAAGAAAAAATTTTAAATCCAGAAACCGTCCTGGAAGACCTGCGAAGAGATGGAGGGACAGTCGGACCTTCTTTTCCCAGGATATTCCGCTTTCATTGGTAAAATGACCAAATACACGAAGAAGAAGAAGAATAAGAAAAAAGTTTAAATCCAGAAACCACCTCGGGCACACGCTCGACAATTCGCCAAAGTTTCATTGTAATCGGACATACGGTTTAGGAGCACATCGCTTGCATACATTCATACATTCATAAATAAATAAATAAAATAATTTTCCGATAGGAAATCAGTATATTGTTGATTTGTAAGTAAATAATAATAGGTAGGTACCTACCTACAACAATGTTCTAAATAAATTCGATTCATAACAAATTTTATTTGAATATCAGAATCTTTCCGTTACCATAGTAACCATTCCAATACGTAAAAAATATCAAATGGTTTGAGACATTTTTTGAATATGTAGGTACCTACATACATTGGTTTGTTCGATGCCATAAAAATGAAAATTGTCAGAAAAATCAAATATTATTTACAAATTATGCAATTTTATTATGCCTATATCTTTACTAATAATAAACACATTTTTACAATATATGTCTTAAAACTTGCTGTAATGTCTTGTGTTTCATTTTATTATTTCATAATTACATTTATTTCAAAGGTTTATTATTTTCAAGAACATATTCATTCGGTGGGAAAATGAAATATTGTATGAAAAGATATTAAAATGGCGGCGTTTATGTACAAAAGGCTTACTTTAAAAATAAGTTAAACATTATAATTATACCAAATATTCACCATGTTTTTCACTTAAACGCTAAGTTATACTTCAAAATATATTTTTTTTGTGTAAATACCTATTTCTAACTTTTAAACTAACAGATATTTGCGTGCAAAATGTACACTTTTTTGACAGATACGACTTGGAAAATTTTGTATGAAAAAAATAATTATTGAAATATTTTTAAAATTCAGCATTTTTATCGCATTATTTTTAGCGTGACACTGCATCAGGTATACAGGTACACGTTCGCACATAAATTAGATTTTTAGATGCTCTTGGTTTTTCAGAAGGCGTGAGACAAACACACACACACACACACACATACACACACACAAACACTAACATTTTGATTGCTTTATTACTTTAGATAGATATGAAAAAGTCAAGTCTGGCATCTGGGAGTGGTTGCGTTTACCATTGCGCGGCGCGCATCCTCTTTTTAGGTGAAAGTTGAAGCCTTTAAAAAATTATTGTTTGAAAATGTTGCCATCTCTCGGGCTAATACGTTATCAATATAAAGTCGACTGAATAGTTTGGGTTTTACAGAGAATACTGCATACACAAAAACACCACGATGAAATTCATGTAGACAGTACGGATTTTCTGTATTATAACTGTTGAAAAATTTATACAAAATTATGCTATAAAATTGTAAATCAGCTCCTGTTCCATAGAAGTGCAGAGTAAAAGACAATTGAATAACAAGAAAATAACATTTTAATTAAATTTGTAATAACACTTAAATTTGTTTGAATATTTTTTCTGTGGTAAAGTCTATTTCAAATTAAAATTAGACACAGAAGGTGCCTCTACATTTTCCATTTAGTTAATTTACTTGTGGGATTTTCCACAAAATAACGATTCCAAATATTTTATTATTTGTCTTTGAAATTGTTTTATAAATTGCTGACGGCATATTATTGTTTATCTTCTCGTTCGTTTGATGTTATTTTTGAATATTAAGAATAATGTTTTCTTTTGTAATTAAGTCAAAAACAATGTTGACTTTACATATTTTCAAAACAATATAGGTAGGTATATAGCATTGCGATAAAATTGATTGTTTATTATTTAAATGTATGAAACAATGTACCTATAAACGATAAACAAATCAAGGTTAATAATAATTGAACTTATAAAGGTAATCTCTTAGTTATTACCTGTAAGTATATTTATAAATTGTAAAAACTCATCAAGAAAGTTCGATTATATTAACTAGTTGCATGTAACACATGAGATCCAACTGTCGATGGCGATATTATTTGTAGTTAGTATGTACAAAGAAAATACAATGATAAATTAATACAATGTATTTATCAAAATGCAAACGATCAATAAGATTTTATAAGTTTATCAAGATAATACAGTGACGAAGGAAGGAAGGTAAGCAGGTCGTAATTAATTACGTTAATAAAAAAAATGTGTGGAGGGATACACGCATGTGTCATGCTTTATTTTATTAGGTTCTGCGTATCCGCAAACCTGTCGCTGGTTCCCTACATAGTGGGGAGTGCCGTGATTATATTAACGAGGTTTACTTTATTTATATGCAGATGTTTTTCAATATTTTTCCGTTAATTTTACCGTTCATTAATGCATAAACAAGTAAATAATTAAACAAACAAGTAAATACATAAATAAATAAATAAACAAGCAATTAAATCAACAAATAAAATATATTCAAATCGAGCTCGTTTTTTTTGTTGCGGATGCGGATGGTTAATATACCTACTCTTCCCAACTCTTCCCAACTCTTCCCAACTCTTCCCAACTCTTCCCATCTCTTTTCTTTTTTATCTTTTTTATATTTTAATATACCTGTGTTAAAAAAAAATATTTTGGCCATTGTTAAATAATTTATGCACTTACTTTAAACTATTTAAAATAACTTTTAAAAGGTTTATATCATGTTAATATAATTATACCTATTGTAAATTCATATTGTAAACTGTTGGTTCTTTAAAATCAATAAAATAAAAATAAAATAAAATAAAATAAATAAATATTTTTACTTGGGTTATCTCTATTGTATCCTGACCATTGATCCGTTAGTTCATTCCGTTAGAACGTTCGAAACTTCAGCCACATAGCCATGTAGTGACAATTGACCTTGTCTGTAGTATAATTGTATGTAAAAGCTTAAATCAAAAGTGCGAAAGTATAAATGGCCTTGTTTATTATACAAATGTGTTTATCAAAGTTTAAACGATCAATAAAGCAAGGCGATTATATAAATAATAGCACATTAAACGTCAAAATACATTATTGTGTAATATAATTGAACAAAGCATAGATACTTTCCTTAATGTATACACCAATCTTGACTTTCGACGGTCACAATGAATATTTAATTTTCCACAAAAAGGAAATTTCGCCTTGAAAATTTTCTCATTTTGTGTGTATTATTAATTTTGGTAATTTTAAATTAAAGCTCCAACACGCTTTGTAAATTTTTGGTTTGGTTTCAAACAAGTTACACAAAAAAAACTAAAACGGCGGGCATGAAAAAAATGTTTATATTATAAAATTAATATAACCAACAGCAAATAACAGATAAAAAACAATTGAACAGTGAACCAATGAAAAAAAATAAGAAATAAGGTGGTTTTTTAGGCACATCTAAAGAAGAATGTCTTAAAAATTCAGTCTGAACTCACAGGAAAAACTAAGGATCCACAGGTAATCGAATGCGGAAACTAGGATCTTCATACACAATGAGCTACAAAGGCTAACAACTGAGCAGTAACCGAAGATACATACAAATAATTCAATGAGATAAATCAATAGTGTAGTGCCTACTTGTCTACATGGATTTTTTTTATTAGAAAAGAGATGAACACGAATAATATAATAAGAATCCAGAGAACTCTAAAACCTTGAAGACGCAGCACTTCAAAATGCCAAAGAGAGATTATAATAAGTAAATAGTAGTGTAGCGACACAGCCAATGAAAATGTACACTTCCAATGTTTCTCGAAGACGGCGCTAGGATTGTATTTATGCAAAGGTTCCAGGTTCTATTAGTACAAGAGTATACATACAACGTATGTATAATCTTCTTCTTCTTCCTTTAGTAGACCTAGTTGATCTGTTCTTCAGAAACTAGATATGCCTCCTGGGATGATGAAGTCCAGCTATCCTTCCATCTCTTGGGTGGTCTACCGGGTAGGCGGCGGCCAGAAGGAATTTCGTTTGCTGCTATATATGCAAGTCTATCACTGTCCTTCCTCCAATGTCTTCTTCTGGATCTACTCCATCGAATGATGTCCTGTATTCCACATGTTTTTCTTATTTGAACAGTGCGAACACGATCTCGGAGAGTTTTACCAGTAATAGACCTTAGGACCTTCATCTCCGTTGTCCTTAGGAGCCCCTTGGTTCGTACGGTATCTGCTCGTGTTTCCACAGCATACGTCATGATCGGTCGCACACATGTCATAATATATTCTGACCTTACTGTCAATACGCATGTGTTTATTTTTCCAGATCATATTTTTCAAACATCCAGATACGACAGATGCTTTATTTACTTGTTCGCGGACTTCAGTGTATATGTATAATAACTATACTTTAATTAAAATATTGTAAAAAGAAGGTATAAATATTTGACAAATTATACCTAAGACACGAGAGAGATTGATTGACATCAACGGCGCGCGCCCGCGTATTCAGATAAATACCTCCCTAACACCGTCTTCGAGAAACATCGACGCTCGATGATTGGTTGATACGTTCGCCTAGTGCAATTATGCATCTTCATTGGCTGCACGGTCGTCAAGCGCTGTGTCGTCACAGAAGTATTACTAAATTTAAATATGACTGAAATAAGAATGAAATCGCTAACTTATACATCTAGCTATGATTAATTATTGACCATTCCAGTTTTCATGTTTTCTACTATTTTTTCGTCTATTGGAGCCACTTTGAAACTACCGCGGACGTGGACATTCCTTTTGTCAAACTTTGTCAGACCCCCAGTCCACCTTAGCATCTTCATTTCCACCGTATGCATCTCTTTTTGGTGTTTCTAGTGCCCAGCATTCCGAGCCATACGTCATTGCAGGTCTAACTTGACACTGGCATTCTCTTGTCACATAGCACACCAGATAGGGACCTCCATCTCATCCAGCCGCTTTTTATGCGATGTTCGACATCTGTTTCGGGGTCGCTCAATGGTGGTATTTTGCTTCCCAAGTAGCTGCAGCTACAGTAGGCAATGGTTGCTGAACCGAGAAGCGATATGACATCTGTTCAGATTTTTAGCGGCTTATCTTCAGTACATTGTCCTCTATAGTGCAAAAAACATACCATAGTGCAAACAATCAACGAATGCGAATAGAAGATTCACACTCGTCGATTCTCATCGACCTCAGATCTTATTAAATGTAAAGCATTAAAGGTGTGACTAAGATCTCTTTAAAAAAATAAACTTAATGGGAATCAATCAATATTAAGGCAATTTCGTTGGGAATCGAATCTGGAACCTTTCGCTCAGGAGTCAGATATCTAACAAACGAACCACGAAGAAGTAATTCTTATAAATAACCTTTCTGAAGGCGCGACGATCACAAAATATACTTCAATGAGAAATTTTTTTGCTATGTATTTTCTTTTATTTCAAAAATATTTTCTTGAAAATTTCACTCAGTCAACAATGTTGTGAATTTATAAATACGGACAGCAGACGGAGACTGATTTGTGAACAGCAACATCGAGACGACTTAAATAAATTATAATTCAATCGTTCATTTTTAACCCTTTTATTCTGTAATGAAAAAACTTTTTCAATACAAACTATTTAATTAATTTGGTTCTTTGAATTTTAAAACGTTTTCTACATAGTCATTGACATCGCAGAGGATAAATAATAAAAAAACTGAAATTGAAATTCTAGTGGTGAAGAATTTAGAGTAAAAAAAGGGTTTGATCATTGATTGGTAATTGGAAAAGTAGTTTTGGAGAATGCGATGCTTAAATCTTCTTCTTCTTCTTCGATGGCGCTACAGCCCAAATCGAGCCTTGGCCTCCGTTAACTTTCGCCTCCATCCAATCCTGTCCTCTGCTGCCACTTTCCAGCTCCATGCTTAAATAGCGATTCTAACATACAAAGCGGGCCGTAAAATATTTGCGGAATTGAATTGAATGTAACTACATAACACAATATTATCCAACTGTCGATTCGTTCAAGAGAATGTAATTCTCTTGAAGGAAGAGGCAGTTTAAAGCCAAGATGCGTGTATGAAGGAACATTTAGTATGGTGTAGTGGACTTTTTGCATGTCAAAAACACAAACTTAGAGGCTTCGTAGCATATATGTTCTATACATGGATTAATTCAGAATTTGAAGTAGAACATTTTGTGAATTTACGGAGCCCAAAATTTCAGAATATATAAACAGTAATAGGCCTACAAAACTTTTATACTCGAGAGTTTCAAATTATTATTTCAGTCAGGAGTTTTCAACTTTAGAATTTTTACTTTATATTTCTATTTATCTCTTTCTATTTGGTATAAATATAGACAAATACAAAATCTCAAATTTAATTCTAGGAAAATATGAATTATTTAAAGTACATACGTAGTATTTTATAATGAAAAAAATCTTCTATTTAATGCATTTTATTTTTATTTCATTTTGTATTGAATTTTAATATGGATGGCAATATAGAATTTTTTTTTTGCAGGAGACCATTTTATTATTATAATTTTTATTTATATTAATGCTTAGTTACTATTTTGTATTTATCACATACCTATTGTCACATATTTATCCCTAAACACCTGACCCCGTTTTCCTCTCCTTATTCTTTCCCAATCCATTTTTATGGTATCATGTTTTTTTTTAATATTTATCCTATTATCTTAGTGTAAGGTATATATTTTTTTAGCTTTCATTCTTTTATTTATGTACAATGTCATACTTTGTTATCTGATTGGTTGGATCAAATTGCTTAATGGCAATGATCCCGCCAGTGTGCAATATATTTATTTATATTATGTACAAAAAGATAAATAAATAAAATAATAAGTATCTTTATTGCTTATCATACACATTATCGTAATTGTTCTCAATAAACTATGATTTTATTTTGGTAGGTAAATGGATTTCTGACCAAGATGTACATTATTTTATTTGTGAATTATAATGTCGTACATTTAAAGGGTTCAAATTGGTTTAAATTAAAACTGCCTTGTGAATCAAAGTAGGTACATACAACTGTAATATTAGGCCTGCGTGTGTAGGTACCTACCAGATGTGCGCTACTCAAAAACAATGACCTTTGTAATTTAATAAATTTTCTTTCTTACTTGAACCCACGTCACGTGACGCGGGAGATAAATAACGATGCCAGAGACATCTGGTGCTGAGTCGACGAAAGCTTATAAAAAATTACTGTCAATTTCAGGGATTGGTAGGCACATTATTTATAGACATATCTTTCTATGACAGTCGCATGTAGTTGAGAAGGACCCCGAAATAACGGATTATCCATATTACTAATCAACTGTTGTTACGAAAACATTATTTTACCTTTTTCAGCCATTCATTGTATATTATGTAATTTTGTATGTAGGTAAGTACTTCGATTCCTACTTTTTAATCGATTCTAATCAGCCATGTATGTATGTTCAGAACGATTATATTATGTGCGTGTTCAAAAATATTTATTAATTTAAACATCTAAGTCCAAATATGATTACGCTATCCATGAAAGATTCATCAGGGAGTGCTTCAGAGATGATCACAAATAAATTTCATCGAGTTCTGGGTGGAAATTCTAGTCAACAGAAGGAATCAAAACCACTCATGTTTACCCATATTTTATGGAGTTCTACAACATCTTAAGATATTATAGAACTACATTATATATCCATGTTGTGGGTAAACATTGTCAGTTTTGACTACGCCGGTTGACCAGACTTGCCCCTCTGATGATGGAACTCACGAGAAAAAAATTTCGAACTCTTCGATTTGCAAAGTCGTCTGCAATTAATAATAATTCTTTACCATGTCGTCCGAATTTTATCATAACTTTTTCATTATGGGAATCACGAGAATTCATGAAACTCATCATTTTGTGAAGGATTTGCGTATTATTATATAGGCGAATCTTATGATAGATACTATGTACAAACATACCATCACGCCATGTATCTACCGCATGGGGGTAGACAGAGAGAACCGAAGACCACATTCTATATTGATATACATTGATTTTAAAGTCGGTTTTTTATATGAAAGAATATCCTATTTACAATTCCATTATATGTCTACTTTGTCTAATGACGTCATCCGCATAAGACATTTTCCATATTTATGAATTTTTAATTCTATCCCATAAAATGTTTCTTGTTATACATCAGTGTTCTCATTTCGGAAGTTGTTTAAATAGATTTTGTTCATTTTGTATCAGCTTTGTGTCTATCCCGTATCCAAAGACAAGCAATTTAATTTTTTCCAGTCATGGATTTCAAAACCTACCTTTTTCATCCTCGAACAAACCTTTTAAAACGCTTTTATATAATTTAATTGAATAAAAAATAACGTTTCATCTAAGGATTTCAGTATTTCAATGGAAATTTTTATAGCTGAAAACATATCTTGTCTCGACAATAATATATTTTGAGAAAGAAGACTCAGGTGTGTCTGCTGTGTATTATTACAAATCATTTCAAATGAAAGGAAAATAATTGATGGCATTCTAGGAAACGTTCAAAGCAAATAATAATATACATTTAATAACCTTTATTTATTTTTTGGGTTTAGGCTGTGTTTATGGGAATAGGTTATTTTCGAATTCATGATAAATCAATAAACTTGTTTTTTTTTTAATTTCCAATCTCTTTGATGATGTTACATTGTCTCAATATTCAAAAAGATATATTTGTCAAATAATTATTTAATAATATGCATTCCCCTTTGTAGTGTACGTAAGTGTGAAAGGGATATCGTGTGTGAAAGAGACGGATGTTGTGCCTATATAGGCTTGGTATGAATGAGTAGGGGGCATTCTGCCATAGGGCCCGTACTGAGACAATATAGAGATTGATTACAGAGATAACTACTGAGTTATTTATTGAAGAAGACCATCCCCAATATTCAATTGAGGAGATAGTACTGTGCACCCCATCACAGTACATTACAGTGGCGCAGTCGACAGGATTAAAAGAGATAAACGCTCAATACGAGAATCTAGGAAGATTCTAGAAGTTTTTTTTTATACCTACAAGTGGTATAAAATTTAGAAGAAAAAATTGCTACCTACTTTTTTTTTCTGGATTGTTTTTGGAGAAGAAGCGGCATCATCCAAGGAAGATTGGAAGAAAGTGGAAGTGGAGAATTCAGGAGAATTCTAGTATCAAATTCTGGAGAATTTGAGAGTTTTTGGGAGCTTCGCAGTCGGAGTTGCAGTTTTCGGTACGGCGGTACAAGGACGTCGGTGAAGAAGACGAGGCCAGGCAGGGTTTTCGTCATCTAAGCAATCCAGGAGAGGACAAGGTCAACGAGCAGAGTCATCGTCGGGTCGGTGCAGAATCAGGCAGGAGAACATAGAGGCAAGAGGGTCAATTGAGGAGCATCTGGGACGGTCGGAGTCGAGCTACTTCGTGGTCCCGGTCTTAAGTTAAGTATTTTTTTTTTATAAATAAAATACTTAGCTAGTCTCGAAATGGAGGCCGTTTTGAGGGGATTGAGTCCGTTTTGCCATAAGTCGGGTAATTGGCCCATCTTCAGAAAGAGATTGGACCAGATTCTCATACTCGGTGATGAGAAATTGTCTGATGAGAAGAAACGAGCAATTCTTCTTTCTAATTTAACCGAGAGTACCTTTGTATATTTGAGTGAACTATGTTTTCCTAAGGAAGTTACTGACTATAAATTTGAAGAATTATGTAAATTAATGGGGAATAGTTGCAAAGGCAATGAAAATATTTATGAATTTAGAGAGTATTTTTATAATTGTAAACAAAGTAATGATGAATCTATAAAAAGTTTTACAGAGAGATTGAGAAGTTTAGCTATAAAATGTAATTTCGGAACCCGTCTTGAGGAAAATTTAAAGGATTTATTTATCATTGGAATTTTAAATAGAGATATTAAGTATAAGTTATTTTTAAATGGTATAGATACTGACTTCAATAAATGTGTTAATTTGGCAAATACCTATGAACACATATTAGTACGTAAAAACCAGGAAAGTAATTTATGTGATAGTATTGAAAATAGTATTTTATCGGTTTCGTCTTTAAATGTAACAGGACAAAAACAATTCGCTAAACATATTTCAAGGTCGCCAATCAGACACGAGAATCGACATACCGAGCGCATGCGCGGTGCAGTTGATGAGAGAAAAGTTTTGTCGCCATTAAAATTGCAATGTCATATTTGTCGAAAATTTGGGCATGTAAAAAAGAATTGTTTTTTGCGGAATATTAGATGTTATAAGTGTAGCAAAAGTGGACACTATGCTAATAATTGTTTGGAGAACAAAGTGCAATCAATTTTTGCGATAAATAATGGAAATTGTGAACCAATAATGCTGAATATAAAAACAAATGAAGTATCACTCAAAATGATGCTTGACACTGGTTCTGGTGTAAGTATAATGCCTTTACACTTATTTAATAAATATTTTAAAGGTTATAAGTTGAGAAAGTGTGATTTAAAATTATCAGGATACGATAATAAAATATTAAGGGTTATAGGTTTTTACGAATTTAATGTGGAATATAATAACATCAGTGAGAAACAAAATTTTATTGTTGTGAAAAACGGATCGTCATTTTTGTTAGGTAGGGACTTCATAAATAAATTTAATATAGAATTTAGGAATATTAATAGTTTAGTTTCAACATCGAGTGATAATATTGATATACAGAACAGGCAATGTAACAGTTCGTTTTTAAACAAAATGAAAAAATTATATAAGGATGTGTTTACAAATAAGACTGGTAGTTTTAAGAATTACGAAGTGAATATTGAGGTTAAACCGGATTTTCAACCAAAATTTTGTAATCCAAGGCCAATACCTTTTAGTTTAAAGGACAAGGTAGAACAAGAAATTAATAGATTATTAGATGAAAACATAATAGAGAAAGTGGATATTAGTGAAATAGCAAGTCCAATTGTTATAGTTAAAAAAAAAAATGATAGTATCAGAATATGTGCGGATTTTAAAAACACATTAAACCCTATGTTAAATCGTTTAAAATATCCCTTGCCAAGAATAGAAGATTTAATGGCAAAATTGAAAGAGGCAAAATATTTTACAAAATTAGATTTAAAAAATGCATTTGGGCAGTTAAGGTTAAATAAAAGATCAAGCAAATTATGTGTTATTTCCACTCATTTAGGTTTATTTGCATATAAGGTTTTACCATTTGGATTAACGACATCTCCGGCAATTTTTAGTAACGTACTTAATTCGGTAGTGAGTGACTTAAAAGTTGCATGTTTTCTTGACGATATTTTGATATTTTCCGATACGTTAGAGGGGTTACAATATGAAACTGAAAGAACTTTGCAGAGATTAAATGATTGTGGCCTAACTGTTAATGAAGATAAGTGTGAATTTAATAAGCAGGAAGTTGAATATTTGGGGTTTAAAATTTCTAATAGGGGTATTCAACCATTGGAAAAAAAAATTGAAGCAATTATTAAAATGGAGGTGCCTAAAAATGTATCAGAATTACGTAGTTTTTTGGGAGGTATTAATTATTATAGAATATTTGTTGATAATTTAGCGAGTATTTTGGAGCCAATGTATAACCTGTTAAAAAGGGATACAGAGTACAATTGGAATGAAGAGTGTCAGATTGCTTTTGAAAAAGTTAAAAAGATATTAGCATCAAATAGAATATTAGTACATTATGATCAAAATATACCTATTAAGCTTATTACGGACGCGAGTAACGTGGGAATGTCGGCGATAATTTGCCATATTTTTAAAAACGGTGTTGAAAGGCCTATTGCTTATGCCAGCAAAACATTTACATCAACAGAATTAAAATACTCAATATTAGACAAAGAGGCCAGTGCTATTATTTTTGGTTTAAAAAAAATTTATCAATATTTATATGGAAGAAAATTTATTCTGGCATGTGATAACAAACCTTTGGTACACATTTTAGGAGAAAATAAAAATATTCCAATATTGACAGCGAGTAGATTGCAAAGGTACGCATTAATTTTACAGAATTATGATTATACAATTGAATATATTAATACTAAAGATAACAAAGCAGATTTTTTATCAAGATTACCTATGAAAATATCAGAAAATGATAATGAAGAAAATTACGATTTTTTAATTAATGAAATTAATGTTGAGGAAGTAGAAATTGAATACTTAAATATAATTACAGAAGATTCAAAGTTGGATAGAGAGTTAATTATAAACAATTCGAATATTGATAAGTTATTTATTGAGATAAAAGAATATTTAAATCATGGTTGGCCTGAGAAAAGGAGTATTTCAGGGGATATTTTGAAATATTGGCAAATCAGGGATAGATTATCAATTGTTAATGATTGTTTATTTTATGATAACAGGTTGGTAGTACCGGGAGTGCTAAAAGAGATAATATTAAAGTATATACATCAGTCACACATGGGAATTGTGAAATCGAAAAATTTAGCAAGAAATTATTTTTTTTGGTTAGGTATGAACGCAGATATAGAACGAACAGTGAAAGAGTGTAAACAATGTGCAGAAAATTGTAATACTCCACCTAGGGTGGAATTACAAAGTTGGCCTGTGGAAAATAAAATTTGGAATAGAATACATTTGGATTTTTTTGGTCCCATATCGAATAAATATTTTTTAATTTTAGTTGATTCGTCGTCGAAATGGATTGATGCTATTGAATTAAATAACATAAATACTTATTGCACATTAAAAGTATTAAAAAGAGTATTTTCTATTTTAGGTATACCTAATTGCATAGTTTCAGATAACGGTTTAGCCTTTACATCAAAGGAATTTAAAGAATTTTGTAATAAATTGAATATAAAACATATCACGTCAGCAGTTAATCACCCAGCTTCAAATGGTTTAGCGGAGAATGCAGTTAAAACAGTTAAAAATTTTCTAAAAAAGTTAATAAATAGGGATAGATTACAAGAAAATTATGAGGAAAAGTTATTGAAATTTTTAGTAGATTTTAGAAACACACCATCAATTACAACAGGTATCGAACCAAGTGTACAAATGATAGGAAGAAGAATTAGATCAATTTTTGATACATTAATTCCAGATGATGATAAATCCTTTGTGAGAATAGACAGAAACGTTCAGGAGAGAATGAAATGGAAACAAAACAGACAAGGTTATTATTACGGGGGGAAGAAGAAAGGAAAGGATTTTAATGTTGGATCTAGGGTTATGACAAGAGATTTTAGAGACTCCAAAAATAGATGGATACCTGCTACTGTTATCAAGATATTGGGAAATAGGAATTTTATTGTGGAAACTGTTGGGAAATTAAAATGGAAAAGACACATGGATCACTTGGTAGAACGAAGGGTACACTGGGATGATATTAATAATGACTCTGAGAGTATTGAAGAGTTAGGTCCACTCTTTGAAGTGGATATACCGACCGGGGTTAATTCGGATTCTTCTTCTCTTTCAGAAAGGACTCCTTGGAGAGACAGACTGAGACCGCGACCAGTGAGACAACGATATCCCAGATGAACATACACACTATGAATCATTCACTCAAGGAAAGAGAAATTAATTGACTGAATAACATATGTATAAATTAATTATGCCTTCCGCGTACATCAGTATCCATCAGTCCCCTCCCTCTGGAGACGTAGAGGTTAGAGATATAATGTCATGATAGTTTGTAAAATGTCTGTTGCACATAATAAAATAAACGAATATTTAATCGCTGTCTGACGGTATGCAAGAATGTCAATTTTCAAACATCGTTACAGAACGATGTCACAAATAAAATACGTCAATAAATTAGGATGTCACAAACGATGAACGTAAAATGATTGTCAATTATGGACGTCACAAATCCTTCTTCTTCTTCGTTTAGCAGATCTGTTGGTCTGTTATTCAAAAATTATGCCTCCTGAGATGACGAAGTCCAACTATCCTTCCATCTCATGGGTGGTCTTCCAGGTAGGCGGCGAGCAGAGGGAATTTCATTTGCTGCTATATACGCAAGTCTATCACTGTCCAATCTGGCTACGTGGTCCCTCCAATTCTTCCGTCTGGATCTACTCCACCGAACAATGTCCTCTATTCCAAATGTTTCTCTTGTTTTAACATTACGAATACGATCTCGGAGAGTTTTTCCAGTGATTGACCTTAGAACCTCCATTTCCGTTGTCCTTAGGAGCCCCTTGGTTCGTATAGTGACTGCTCGCGTTTTCACACCATACGGTCACGATCGGTCGCACGCATGTCTTTTATATTCTGACCTTGTTGTCAATACGCATGTGTTTATTTTTCCAGACCATACTTTTTAAAGACATCCAGATACGGCAGATGCTTTATTGACTCGGTCGCGGACTTGTTCGTAAATATTAAAAGTATCACAATGAAAATATCGGAATGTATAATATGTAATATTACTGGTTAAAAATCAAACCTCTCTACCTTAAACTTCCTTAACCTTCATCCCTTCCTTATCAACGCTTTCCTATATCCATTACCCTTCCCTTTCCCCCACATACACTCACCATCATACAATAACTATCCAAAATCAATAATTTATAATAATTTAACCATGTGAAACTGTATAATTGGCTTGTTTTGTATACTTATTTACAATTAAGAATTAAAAATGTATAAGTAGCTGTTAAGTTTCTAAACAAATTAAAAAAAAAGAAAATAAAAAAATATGAATATATCGGAGTTTATGAAAATATCGGAATGTATAAGAGCCACTCGTCGATTTAATGTGATGCTCAATATACAAAAAAAAAAAAATAACGGCCTACGCACAAAACCAATATATGTACGTATCTTGGTGAAAAGTGGTTTAACGAACTGTTGCCTGAGCAGAGACAAACAGATATTATCGATCTAAAGAAATAAAAGGTTTTGTGTATAAAAACTGGTTTTATTTATTTATTGTTATATATGTGGGTATTATATACTTATTTAGGTAACTAATCATAATTGTTATTTAAATGTTGCTTTTTGTTACCTATGATTATTTTGTTACTTTGTTTTTGTTCTATATTATGTAAATAGTTGCAACTCCCTTCAAAACACGAGTGTTGGCGCAGATGACAGATACTTCCTTTTTGTACCTATCCTCATCTTCCTGACATACCTAAAATCACCATACCTACATCCATACCTGAACGTGGCAACAACAATCTCGCCTCTGTTCGCGCGCGGGCCAGCCACGTTCTCCAGTCTCTCGAGAATACGCGTCTTTGCACCATCTCGTGTTACACAAGCGCCGTGCGCCATAGATATAAAAACAGTAAATTACGTTCGCGGCTTTCGCACGTATATTACAGACAAAATTGTGAACATAGTTTTATTGAATCAGTGACGAGAAGGAAGGACAAACGCGACAGAGGAAAAGAAGAAACCAGCTGGCACAGTAAGTCCACTCCTTTTCATTTTCCGTCTAGTCCAATCTGTTCTTTGCCGATATCGCACATAAATTATTTTGGTCCTTTCGAGCGGATCAGTAATTCGCAATTACTGACTGTATAAATTGAAGTAATTAGTTCGTGATTTCACACAATTATTTTCATTTATATTTATGTTCACAATAGTTGTCTTAAAATAGATTATTTATATAAAAAATAATCATCTTTTATACATTCTACGTATATATTATACGTAGATTATATCTAAACATATTTTTCTGTATACCTACAATATATTTTAATTTTGTAAATTTAAATATAAAATGTCCGACAAAAAGTTATTGTCGTTACAAGCTAAACGCGATCGAATTATATCGCGATTACAAATAACATATGATTTATTAAAAGATAACTCTAAAAAAGATATATTTTTATCGCGTTGTACCAAATTGTTGGATTGGTATAATGAATTCGAATCATTGCAAGAAGATATACATGAGATACTTTTATCTTTAGAAAATAAACATAATGAAATTAGTCAGTTAAATGCCATATCCACGCAAACTGATCAATTATATTTTGAAATCCTATGTAAACAAAAATCCTTTCAGTCAGATATATGTGAAACATCCAAAGTTACAAATATACATAATAATAATATAAGACCGCCGATTATTAATCTACCTACATTTAACGGTATCGATATTAAGTCTTGGTCATATTTCTATTCTATGTTTAAAAGTGTTATCCACGATGTACCGACATACTCAAATATCGAAAAGTTTCACTACCTATTGTCTGTGGTATCTGGGCCGGCACTAGGTATTATTAAATCTTTGCCTTTAATAGATGAAAATTATCACATCGCGTGGGACATATTAGTAAATCAGTATCAAAATTCGCGAATATTATTTGCTCATTATGTCGACGAGATTCTGAATATTCGCACTCTGCAATCTGAATCCGCTTCCGGAATTTCTAAAATTTTAAATACTTTTCAAGAGAATATTCAAGCTCTGGAAAGTATGAAAATTGAAAATTTATTTGATAAGTTTATCGCGCACATGGTGATAAAGAATTTAGACGTAACCACTCGTCGCACTATTGAATCGAAGCTCAAAATTGAAGAAATTCCTAGTTCAGAAACTGTCTATTCTTTTCTTAGAAATCATTGTCGCACTCTAGAAATTGTAACGCCAAATGTTAGTAAAGAGAAAAAAGGTCATATTAAAACATTATTATCATCAAACAATCCCCATTTTTCAAAATGCCCTTTGTGTAGTGGAGCACATTTTCTATATAAGTGTGCTCAATTTATGGAAATGTCTCCGTATCAACGCAAAGAAAAAATACAGAGTCTTAATCGTTGTACTAATTGTTTCAAACAACATGCTTATAAAAACTGCAATTCAAAATATACATGTCGAACATGTAATAAACGCCATCATACTTTATTACATTTTGAATTTACGCCCTCTAATGATTCGACGCATCAAGGCACCGGCGCGGGCGTCAGTGCGCCGGCTACGGCCCTGAACGCTAGAGCCGCCGACCGTTATAATATGTACTCGTCTCGAGCCAATTCGGTTCTACTGGGGACGGCGAAAATTGAAATAAAAAATAATAATAATATTTTTGAATGTATACGCGTTGTTATCGATAGCGGTTCCCAAGTTTCTGTGATTACATTGGAATGTGTACGACGTTTAAAATTAAAAATTAACAAATGCAACATACCTCTAAACGGTTTAGGAAATTCAATAATAAATAATTGTTTAGGTATAACAACCTGTTTTATTAAACCGAAAAATAAAACAGGACCAATGCTCAAATGCACCGCTATTGTGATAAACGAAATTATGTCACATCTTCCTGCATGTAACCTTTCTTCGAAAATAATATCACAATTTCAAAATTTATATTTAGCCGATGAGTTTTATCACAAACCAGGTCCAATCGATATGTTATTAGGCGCTGATATGTACCTAGATATAATAGATAGTAATAATCACGAAATTATTCGTGGCACCCCTGGTGCAATTAATAGTATATTTGGTTACATAATAACGGGACGAATTGAAATGAAACAACATGAAATTTCTTCTTCATTTTTAATTGAAACAAATACCTCTTTATGTGACATGATAAAACAATTTTGGGAAGTCGAAGAAACACCTTCGTATTCGAATTTAAATACGGATGATAATTTAGCTGAAAACATTTTTGCGTCAAAACATTATCGCGAGAATGACGGGCGATATGTAGTACCGATGTTATTGAAAACAGAAAATATACCTATCAACAATTCCTTTCAACTCGCAGACACACGATTAAGGAAATTACAATTTCGTTTTCAAAAAAATCAAGATTTAGGAAATACCTACGGAAATTTTATACAGGAATATGAAAGTTTAGGACACATGAAACGCGTTCCTATTAATTCTGAATCTTTTTTCTTGCCCCATCACTGCGTTTTTAATCCTTCTAGCGATACGACGAAGGTCAGGGTAGTTTTCGATGGATCAAGTAAAACCGAACCTGATAATATTTGTCTGAATGACTTGCTTCTTAGTGGTCCAAAACTGCAAACAGAAATTCCGTGCATGATGTTAAATTTTCGATTTCATAAATATGTTTTCACTGCAGATATTTGTAAAATGTATCGACAAATATTAATATTACCATCCGACCGTAAATTTCAACATATTCTTTGGAGACAATCTCCTGATAGCCCACTCATTGATTTCGAGTTACAAACCATCACATATGGATTGTCGAGTTCCCCTTTCTTAGCAATCCGAACTTTACGACAACTGGCCATGGATGAAAATTCAAAATATCCGGAGGCTGCACGGGCACTTGTGGAAGACTTTTACGTCGACGACTTAGCCACAGGCGCTGAAACCCTCGAGTCAGCCTGTCAACTTAAAAATGATATAACTGCACTGTTAAAACTTGGACAATTAGAGCTAAGTAAATGGCAGTCAAATTCGCCTTCACTATTGAAGCAAGATTTTATCGGAACTTCTGAATCAAGATCGTTTGATAATACTGAAACCGACAAAATTGTTAAGTTATTAGGCATTCAGTGGCTCCCCCAAACTGATAACTTTACCTATGATATTAAAATTATACCTACTGAGAGCTGTACAAAAAGAAATATTTTGTCAATTGTGGCTCGACTGTTTGATCCATTGGGCTGGATTACCCCTGTACTCTTTTTCGCAAAGTGCTTGATGCAAGAGTTGTGGAAACTGAGGGCCGATTGGGACGATCCTGTTCCATCCGATATTCAGAATAGGTGGGATACATTTGTTGGCCAACTGTCACTTCTTCGTACCTTAAAAATACCTAGATATTATAATACATTAAGCACCAGTCGCTTGATCCTCGTAGGATTTTGCGACGCGTCACAACTAGGTTACGCGGCCGTCGCGTACTTAGTAAATTTAAATACAAATACTACTCATCTTATGATGGGAAAATTGAAGGTAGCCCCCTTAAAAACACTGTCTATTCCACGATTAGAATTGTGCGGTGCTGTGCTTCTAACCAAACTTATTAAATACATTATGTCATCCGTTAAATTTTCTCAACAGATAGAAAACGTTTTTCTTTTTACGGATTCGACTATTGTGCTAGCGTGGATTAAAACTCCGCCATATTCATTAAAAACATTTGTCGCAAACAGGGTTGTCCAAATTCTGGACAATGTACCCACTGCTATTTGGAAACATGTTATCTCGGAAGAAAATTGCGCCGATTGCGGATCTAGAGGCCTTCTTCCAAAAGACATTGTTTCACACCCCTTGTGGTTTTCAGGACCTTCTTGGCTTCATAAGCACAAGAATGACTGGCCGTGTTCAGTCAATATCGAACTTGAAAAAATACCTGATATTAAATCAGTAAATACGAAAACTTTGATATCTCAATTAGTACCGAATTCTATTTTATGCAAATATTCGTCTTTAAATAAATTACAACGCGTTATTGCTTGGATATTACGATTCGTTAATCGATGTAGAAAAGTCAATATTAGTAAGCAAAATCAATTATCTCTTACTACATTCGAATTAAATGCTGCACTTACAAAAATTATCTGTATTGAGCAGGATACATATTTTCTTGATGAAATAAATAAATTAAAAAACGGAATCCCATGCTCACGTCATATTCAAATTTTAAAGCCATTTTTGGATTCATGCGGAATCCTCAGGGTGGGCGGAAGATTACAATATTCAAAATTACCATATGATAGTAAATTTCCTATTTTACTTCCGAAAACATGTCATTTGGCATATCTCATAATAGATTACTATCACAAAATATATCTTCACGCCGGACCGCGAAGTCTTCAATCCATGATATCGCGAAAATATTGGATATTGGGAGCACGAAACAAAATTCGTTCTCAACTTTCTAAATGTATTATATGCCATAAATTAAAAGCGACTGCGTTTCCCCCACTCATGGGTGACCTACCACCCAGTCGTGTCCAGCAAAGTCGTCCTTTTGCAAAAGTATGTGTCGATTTTGGGGGTCCTTTCCTTTTGAAAGACCATAAGCGACGCGGAGCCAAATCTTCAAAAGCGTATTTATGTTTATTTGTTTGTTTATCCACCAAGGCATTACATTTAGAAGTCGTATCTGACTTATCGTCTGAAGCATTTTTAGCGGCACTCAATAGATTCACAGACCGCCGTGGTTTGTGTTCGGAAATTATTAGTGACAATGGTACGAATTTCGTTGGTGCGAATCGTCACTTGAAGGTATCCGTTTATATAAGTTTTTCACAACCTCACCACAGCGTGAGAAAATTTATGATACGCTTTCAGAACGGGGTATCATTTGGTCTTTTTCTTGGTCTTTTTATTTTCATTTGGCGCTACTTTTGTTCGTCCTGCATTAAAATTATGTCCATTACCAATCGAATAGGTAAACATAATGTATTTTTATTTTATTTTTTGTTTTTTTTTTTACTCGACCAGTTTGCGTCTTTATTTTCTTTGTTTACCATGTTGCGCCTTCGGTTTATTTAATTTTATTTTTTTTCTTTGTAAGACCATGTTGCGTCTTCGCTTTATTTGTTTTTTAAGACCATGTTGCGTCTTCGCCTTATTTGTTTTTTTTTTAAGACCATGTTGCGTCTTCGCTTTATTTGTGTTTTAAGACCTAGTTGCGTCTTTATATGTAATTTGTATTATGAAATAAAATTTTGTTTTGTGTACTTGTAATTAATTATACTCATATTATGTATACAGACAACTTACGTGAACATGAATATAGGATAAAATATTGTGTTTGCTTTTCTTTTCTTTTTCACTTTTAATTTGCAGACCAAATTAGGTGGGCGGTATGTTGGCGCAGATGACAGATACTTCCTTTTTGTACCTATCCTCATCTTCCTGACATACCTAAAATCACCATACCTACATCCATACCTGAACGTGGCAACAACAATCTCGCCTCTGTTCGCGCGCGGGCCAGCCACGTTCTCCAGTCTCTCGAGAATACGCGTCTTTGCACCATCTCGTGTTACACAAGCGCCGTGCGCCATAGATATAAAAACAGTAAATTACGTTCGCGGCTTTCGCACGTATATTACAGACAAAATTGTGAACATAGTTTTATTGAATCAGTGACGAGAAGGAAGGACAAACGCGACAGAGGAAAAGAAGAAACCAGCTGGCACAGTAAGTCCACTCCTTTTCATTTTCCGTCTAGTCCAATCTGTTCTTTGCCGATATCGCACAACGAGTATATCTCTTTTTGAAGGAAATCATATTATAAAGTGTGTTAATTTTTTTGTTATGTAATTTTTTTATGTAAAATATGTTTTTTGTAATTATTGATAAATAAATAAATAAAAATCACAAAAATCACTGTCACAATATTTTTTCTTTACGGGCACATGTAAACATATTTTCAAACCTACGCCTCAATTTGTTCAGTGTTGACATTGAAAGGGTGAAACAATTTAAATACCTGGGCAGTATTATTACCGAAAACCTAGACCCTGATATTGAAATAAAATGTAGGATAGAAGCGGCTCGTAATTTATTTAATAAAATGAGAAATCTCCTCTGTAACGACGACATCAATCTGAAACTACGCCAAAGGATGATCAAATGCTATGTGTGGTCGGTCCTGCTCTACGGTGTTGAGGCATGGACCCTCAAGGTTGGTACCATGAACCGCCTGGAAGCGTTCGAAATGTGGATTCATCGTAGAATGCTAAGGATATCCTGGACCGACATGGTGAGCAACGTTGAAGTCTTGCGTAGAGCTTATACTGATAGACAGTTGTTCACGACAGTCAAGCTCCGTTTTTCTCCGTACTCCTTTGTCAAGACTTCATATTTTGGTCACATAATGAGAGGCGAATAATACTCGATCGTACAGTTGATCATAAAAGGAAAGATTGAGGGCCGTAGAAGGGTCGGCAGGAAGCAGCTATCCTGGCTCCATAACATTCGGGATTGGACTGGAATGAGGCATGTGGAGGACTTTTTCCGCACCGCACAGGACAGGGAAAGTTTCTCCCGAGTGATCGTCAACGTCGGGGGGACCCGACAGGACACATAGAGAAGAAGAAGAAGTGAACATGTAATGACCTCTTCTCCATGGCCATGATAGGCACGTCCAGTACCAGGACGGATTTTGACGTTGGCTGATGGGAGCAGGATACGGTGTACGATAAAGGCACAAGAAAGAGATTGGAAAAATGGAAAAGTTCAAAGGGAGTGGACTTACTGTGCCAGCTGTCATCTGTCTTCTCTCTTTCGCTTGGAGTTCTTCTTTCCTTCTCGTCACTGGTTCAATGATATTTTCACTTTCGCTGTCTGTAAATTTTATTTGATCTTAGTAAAAAGGTATATGTGCACGGCGCCGAATAAGTATGCAGAATTTTGTATGATAGATGCACACGGCGCTAACTGATTACCTACTGTGACTGGTGAAGGTGGCCTATTCGCGCGCGGACAAGGGCGAGATTAATGTCTTAACAATTTAAATTGTATTAAATTTTATACTGAAATATTATAATAATTTACATTCAACTGATTTTTTTCGACAATATTCCAATTATAATAATACTAAATTATGCCTTATTTTCAGTTTGACAAAGGCATTTATCGTCGTGAAAGGAAAAAGGTAAAAAAAAGTATTTTCTTTTCAAAATTATAATATATAATTTGACAGGCACAATTATAATATATAATTTGACAGGCACAATTATAATATATAATTTGACAGGCACAATTATAATATATAATTTGACAGGCACAATTATAATATATAATTTGACAGGCACAATTATAATATATAATTTGACAGGCACAATTATAATATATAATTTGACAGGCACAATTATAATATATAATTTGACAGGCACAATTATAATATATAATTTGACAGGCACAATTATAATATATAATTTGACAGGCACAATTATAATATATAATTTGACAGGCACAATTATAATATATAATTTGACAGGCACAATTATAATATATAATTTGACAGGCACAATTATAATATATAATTTGACAGGCACAATTATAATATATAATTTGACAGGCACAATTATAATATATAATTTGACAGGCACAATTCATAGCAGTCTGTGAAGAGTTATTGAAGTTAATAACAAAAAACATTTTTCCAACTCGGAGCAATTTTAAACAAGTTTATCTTTGACGTCAACTTTGAAAGGACTCGCGCTTTTTTGACTTATTTTTTAACTATGTGTCTTATTATTTCTAAACAATGAATATAAAAATTACATTTTTTCGAGCGAAAGCAGATAGTCGTATTCTCCTTTCGACTATTTTTTAACACGTCAATTATATTTTGTTTCTCTATATTTTTATTAATTTAAGTGATGTGCAATCAAGTCGCGTTTATTGCTAAAAACTAATCTAGGTTTACTAAACAACGTAAGCATAAAAATTCATATAATTTCTTAAAAATTCTCAAAATAACTACGTATTTAGAAATCTTGTGTGTGACGACACACCGAAGACGCGATATTTGTTGAAAAAAATTTTTTTTTACATTGAAAATGTGATATTCCTGTTTTTAATTTCCTATCTCTAAAAAAATACTAATATATATATTTTTTTCCGTCAAAGCGACACTATATAAAACATTATTTATTGAATTTCATTCTGTTTGTCTCTTTGAGTTTGGAAAAATTCTCATTTTCGCTTTGAGAATGATTTTCGAATAAAGATATGTTATCTTCACGTTCACAGTAAAAACATATACATAAAACTTGGAATGGGTATTTGGTGTGACAAGGATAACGTAATATTTCTATTGAATCGCTTCTTTAATAAAAGAAATTGGATAGAATAAAATCTCAGTGAAATTCGTAAAAAATTCAAATAAAATAAAAATCGACCGCCGTGGCACAATCGCAAGTCGTTTTACTCCGGTGTTTGCGTCCCGTGTTCAATTCTCAGCAAGAATAAATTAATTTATTTGAATAATTTTTTAATTTTTTTACTCAGCACCCTCAAAAGGTACATCTTTGAAATACAGAACAGATTATTTTTGAATCTTTATTCTATTGCACGAATTGAAACTTGAATTTGTTTAATACTTTTCATGTAAATTTAATTTAAGCAAAACCCTTTTTTATTTTTTTTCTGTAGAAAACTAAATATGTGACTACGAAACATATTATTACATTTTTATTTCAATAAAAAGAGAATATAAAATCTACCGGCTGTTTTTTGCACAATATTAATCTTATTTAATGATTCGGCGGATATTTTGTGGTAGTTAATATTAACCCTATTTGAATTATAAATTAGCTATAGACAGTCTAGACACGCCGGTCGATGGAAGGACAGCGCTTCCGAAACATGTCGCGAAGTGACTCAAAAAACAAGTGGTTTATAGTTAATTTATAATTCAAATATGGTTAATTTTAATCTTCTCTGGGGAAACAGTTGACGTCTCATAATATGTGACAAATTTTTATTTGATGTCTAACTATTTACAAACTTAATTCTTCAAATAATGTTGGGAGCTATGGTATAATATATGTAATGCTATGTTTAAAACTATTCACATCTTAAAATTGGCGAACTGGAATAAAAAAAACTCAATAAGTCCAAGCAAATTATAAAAATATATATCTTCATATTTTGTTGCGGTTTTTTCTTTGTGGCACATTTAAACATACAATATTCACTAGGTATAAATGAAAACACTAATTAGTTTTAGTTTCACTATTTAATTTTAACACTGGCACTGACCGGTATCGATCTGAAGATCATCGTCAGAGTGCGCGAAAATGAAAGTGAACAGAGTTTAAATAGGTATGACTGAAATATTGGTACACAACCTTTTTTTTTTTTTTGTAAAGTTCTATCAGTTCGATTAGTATTGCCAGAAAGAACTGATGAAGAAAACTGGCAAACAAGTCATCAGTTCTTTATGGCATACTATCTGGCAATCTTCATCAGTTCTTTCTGGCAATACTAATCGAACTGATAGAACTTTACAAAAAAAAAAAAAGGTTGTGTACCAATATTTCAGTCATACCTATTTAAACTCTGTTCACTTTCATTTTCGCGCACTCTGACGATGATCTTCAGATCGATACCGGTCAGTGCCAGTGTTAAAATTAAATAGTGAAACTAAAACTAATTAGTGTTTTCATTTATACCTAGTATAATGGAGTTTCACCACGAATTATCCGTCGACAAAATTAACAAATATTCATATAGATCTTTATTATATTATTTTTTTGATATCGACAATTTCAATAATGTAGACCCACTACTTTGTCTAAAGTATAAGTCAGTCCAGCAGGGATACTCATGAAGTTGATTATAGTAAAATTAAGATTACCTTCAGACTTTAACAATCTTTGAGGTTAAATTAATTCAGAAATACTATAAATTTGCACAACAATTCGTGACAATTTCATACTAAACGTAGATATCGACATATTTTAATGATTAAATGTAGAGAAAGATTAATATTGGATTTTGACGAGTACTGATTTCTACATTTTTAAGATTAAGATAAGCTAAGAACGTGTCATGAGTAGGCCCCCAGACGAAGAAGCGGATCTGCTCACGAATTATCTCTGAGACAGATAATACTTTTTTATTTATTTTTAACTAGAATTATGAAAATAAAAATATATTTAATTTTAAGTTCAATTAAAATTTTTCGTAAACGCGACTCCCATTCACCGGTATCGCTCTATGATGAGCATACATACGCATTCGTCTTTTTTCTCTTTCCGATCACAAAATTTCATTATAAGTCATGCACTCACAACGAAACTTGTAAAATAAATAATTTGTTGAAAAAATTGTTTTTTTTTTAAATAACTGAAAACTTAAAAGCCATACTTAAATGAGAAAGAAATGGACGTTTCCAAAACATATCTAATGAACAAAGATCTTTTTTATTAGTTACACAATATTCAAAACGTCATTTTAATAACGAAAGAATCTTTTACCATGAATTTAATGGATTCATAGGTAAGTTTTTTAAACTTAGTTAGGTCAGAATATTTACTATCAAATTAATGTAGTGTGAGCTCCTCGCTGCTGTCCGTGGGCCTCTTCAAGGTCCCATTAGGCATGCGGATTTAGTGGTCTCCAAGAAGAACTTCACAGGCTTCAAATTGTTTTGCCATGGCTATAGTGCCCTTCTATCTGCTAACCATAAAAAGTTTAGAAAATCCAGAGTGTCCTTGGTCAACTCTCTGATGCCCAGTTTTACAGTCACAGGCTTTAAGTAATCTCGCGATAATCCATGTCTGTGCATATTATTTTCACGTTGATTGTCATTTTAGGCACTATAGTGCCGAGATCACGAGTCTAGAGGAGCTCTAGATTTACTCTTCGTGCCATGCATTCTTTGTCATTCTTACTAGCGTTCTGTAAAGGGGCCGTTTTCAGTCCCTATTTTCAGAGCGGGTGGAGGTGGGCGTAGCTGTCAAATGTATTTTTTTTTATAATTTCAACATTTGTATATGAAATAATAATGATAAATACTTTGTTGCACCCTGCGCAAGTATCGAGTTTATTGCCGTTTGGTAACTAACCAGTGTTTCCAGCCGAAAGAAGCAATATTTGCGTGAGAAATTAATTTAAATAAATTTCAATAGCGGTCGGAAATACGTTTTTCTTGAAAAATATACACAATTAACTTTTAAAAACGAAAGTAATATTATAAAACAAAATGTCTGAGATATAATAAATTGAGCGAGTACATTCAGAAGTTGAAAAAATAGGAAAAAGAAAAGGTAAAAGTTTTGCTGTCGTATTTTTGTTAAAAATGGAAAGTTTTAAACGGAATATTAATGGAACAAAAGCTAATTTTAATTTATAATTCTCTTTTCTTAGTGTTTTTTTTTTAATTAATATGTCTGTCTTCAACAAGTACATGTACAGTATATGTATTCCATATTCATTCATTCATTCATTCATTCATACCATCACGGCATATCCCACAATGTGGGGTAACCAGCGAAATGTGTGCGGGTGTGCATTGCCTTATAAAAGGGAGCACAACACATATGTGTATACCCACACAACAGTCTCGTCTCACCTAAAAAGGCACTACATTCAGAATGGGTGTTGAACCTCATTGCTGAACTATGTGATATGTTATTGTTGCCTGTTGTATTTTCGATTACCCGGCTCTTACGGGACACTCGAAAACAGTAATAGAAAAGAGTGGAAGCACTATTCTAAGCCGGTGCCTCACAGCTAACATATTCATGCATTCCCTAAACTGAGAGAAAATAATTATTTATTTATTTATTGAGACATTCACGGTTTAAAGCCCTTAAAAAAACAAAATATTAGATGACACAGCATAAACTTAACCAAAGAAACACTATTTATAAACATTCATAATATTTATAGGTATATATCAATGTTAGCAGATAGTATAAACATTCATAATATTTATAGGTATATATCAATGTTAGCAGATAGTATAAAAAATAAAAACATATAAGAAAGGTAAATTGAACACGAAAGCACATACATTAAAAACCAAAGAATAAATAAACAAAAACGACTCAAATAAAATAAAGTACCTACTATAGGTGAACTATGAATCGATCAAAGTAGGGTGAGATTCGAACTCGCCATCTTTGGATTACTAAGCCAGCTTTAACATCAACACATCTAGATAATATTTTTTATTTACTTGATTTTTAATTGCTTTTACATAGAAGTACAGAGATGAAAACCTTCAGAAAAATAACAAGAACAGAATAAGAAACAGTAAGATTGGAGATATGTTCAGAGATATTCCTATTTTCCTCTTTTCAAGTACAATTAGCAAGACAATGGAACACCTTAGGTAACGATAGTAATAATAATAATTAATAATAATAAATACTTCCTTGCACCCTGCGCAAGTGGCGAGTTTATTGCCGTATGGCAATTTCTTCCAACTAACCAGTGTTTCCAGCCCAGAGAAGCAATGTTTGCGTGAGAAACGAATTTCAATAAATTTCTCCTCTGCTGGGAATCGAACCCAGGACGCCCGCACAGAAACCGAACGGCTTACCAACTGTGCCACGGCGGTCGGCGATTCAACTCTTCAAAAAAAGACTAAAGCTGTCATACCTCTCTAATAACTTTTAATTGACACCCCTTCTGCATCCTCTCTCTCCCCCCACAACATCTATCTCCCTCCTTTCTTTGTTGCTAGATATGTATAGTTGTCGCCAAATAACTTGAACTTTTAGCCGAGAAGGGGGGCGATATGCACGTAAACCAACGAAGCAAAAATACACAAATTTGCGCTCTGCGCAACCGGAAGCTCGTTCAAGATGTTTGGCGAAAAATATAGATACATTTAATAATGTTACGTGTTTGACTTTCTATTTGTTTTTTTGTATAAATTTAATATATCCATCACTTCACTATGTATAGCTTTGCGTTGCTTTGGTTGGTTGGAAGAAAATGCCTTATGGCAATAAACCTACTATTGTACACATTATTGTACATGAAGTTAAATTAATATGTAAATGTAAAATTCAAGACGATGGATGGGGAGGACAAACCAGACGATCACAGGTCGTAAGCCCTGTAGGTGCCTTGAGTTCCTGGTTCTTCTATATTATCCCAACTTCGTTTCTATTGAGATGATTAAAAGTTTGTCAGTAAAAATATCATTTGACTCCCGTCAGGGAAAAAACAATTCAATGTTTGCGTATATGCATTAAAAAAAATATTCGATCTTCTTTAAATTTATTTCTCACGTAAATATTGCTTCTCTGGGCTGGAAACACTGGATATACAATAGACTCGCCACTTGCCCAGGTTGCAAGGAAGTGTTCATTGTTATTAGTGTTCAAGAAGTATGCCTGGAAGACCCCTCAAAAGACGGAAAGATAGTTAGAGTCCACGTCATAAGAGGCAGTAAAATCTGCACAAACAGGTCCAAGACTGACCTTCAGCAAGTGTATGACCATTGATCTGTGTATATTATTTTTTGTTTTACAATTATGGTTTAGTTTTCACATTAACCAAGTAAAAAAAAAAAAACAAAAGTTTTGTGCTGCGCAACCCACGTAATCTTTTAAGATGTTTGACGATATTTTTTTCCTGCAAATCTAAAGTAATAAAGCAATCAAAATGTTAGTGTATGTGTGTGTGTATGTGTGTGTTTGTCTCACGCCTTCTGAAAAACCAAGAGCATCTAAAAATCTAATTTATGTGCGAACGTGTACCTGTATACCTGATGCAGTGTCACGCTAAAAATAATGCGATAAAAATGCTGAATTTTAAAAATATTTCAATAATTATTTTTTTCATACAAAATTTTCCAAGTCGTATCTGTCAAAAAAGTGTACATTTTGCACGCAAATATCTGTTAGTTTAAAAGTTAGAAGTACGTATTTACACGAAAAAAATATATTTTCAAGTATAACTTAGCGTTTGAGTGAAAAACATGGTGAATATTTTGTATAATTATAATGTTTAACTTATTTTTAATGTAAGCGTTTTGTACATGAACGCCGCCATTTTAATATCTTTTCATACAATATTTCATTTTCCTACCGAATGAATATGTTCTTGAAAATAATAAACCTTTGAATTAAATGTAATTATGAAATAATAAAATGAAACACAAGACATTACAGCAAGTTTTAAGACATATATTGTAAAAATGTGTTTATTATTAGTAAAGATATAGGCATAATAAAATTGCATAATTTGTAAATAATATTTGATTTTTCTGACAATTTTCATTTTTATGGCATTGAACAAACCAATGTATGTAGGTACCTACATATTCAAAAAATGTCTCAAACCATTTGATATTTTTTACGTATTGGAATGGTTACTATGGTAACGGAAATATTCTGATATTCAAATAAAATTTGTTATGAATCGAATTTATTTAGAACATTGTTGTAGGTAGGTACCTACCTATTATTATTTACTTACAAATCAACAATATACTGATTTCCTATCGGAAAATTATTTTATTTATTTATTTATGAATGTATGAATGTATGCAAGCGATGTGCTCCTAAACCGTATGTCCGATTACAATGAAACTTTGGCGAATTGTCGAGCGTGTGCCCGAGGTGGTTTCTGGATTTAAACTTTTTTCTTATTCTTCTTCTTCTTCGTGTATTTGGTCATTTTACCAATGAAAGCGGAATATCCTGGGAAAAGAAGGTCCGACTGTCCCTCCATCTCTTCGCAGGTCTTCCAGGACGGTTTCTGGATTTAAACTTTTTTCTTCTTCTTCTTCATCGTGTATTTGGTCATTTTACCTATAAAAATGGAGTATCCTGGGAAAAGAAGACGGTGCTTACATCTCTTCGCGGTTCTTCCAGGATGGTTTCTGGATTTAAACTTTTCTTACCCGAATGAAGGGACGGGATGTAATTGAAGGGAAGGGAGGCACTAAAGGGCCTGAAGGGACGGGAGGTATTAAAGGGCCTGAAGGGACGGGAGGTACTGAAGGGCCTGATTGGAAGGGACGTGATGAGGGATTGAAGGGACGGGATGTACTGAAGGGCCTGATGGGACGGGAGGTACTGAAGGGTCTGAAGCGACGGCTCCTGGAGTCTAATTATTTTTCTTCTTAATTTTATGTAGACCTTTAAGGACAGTTTTAATACAAACTATTTCCTATAGATTAATCTTCTTCTTCTTTTATGAAGACCTTTTGCTCAGTTTTTATACAATCTATTTCCAATAGTCTAATTCTTCTATTTTATGTATTTTTTCTTATTTTATGTAGACCATTGGGATTTTTTAAACAAACTATTTCTTATAGTCTTATACTTATTCTTCTCTTTTTTATTTAGACTTTTGGGTTCGTTTTAAGTCTAATAGTCTATTGTGCAGAAATATTATTAACGATATGCACACTTGATGAAAATACATATGTAAAAACGAATGGGATGTGGGATGTGAAGATGTAACCTGCACTAGAATCTTTTCAATACTTTTGTTTAATCAAATTTAAACCATTTATATCATCCTATTTTAAATAATTTTTAACACCTACATAATATATTTGATTTCGTTGACAATATTTAAAGAAAGGGAGCTGTGGCCATTACTGAATTCTTCGCAACGTTTATATTCAAATTATTTACCATAGTTTAAGTCTTCTTCTTCTTCGTTAATGTAGACTTTTGTGTCAATTTTAAGTTCATCAGTCTAATTGTGCAAAAATATAATGCACACTTGATGAAAAAATATAAAACGAATGGGATGTGACCAACACTGGATCTTTTCAGTACATTTGTTTAATCAAATTTTAACCACATCCCAACATCCAAAATTACTAAATATTCAATAGGTAAGTACATATTACAATTTGTTTTCGATGATAATATTTAAAAATGGGGGTTGTGGCCAAACCAATCTCTTTACAATGTTGATAAACAGTCATATTTAAAACCATTTCGAATAGTGAAGAAATTGTATATTATACTTCATTCACACTTTATAGCAATATATAAAAAATAATGGGTTGTGGCCATCACTTGAACATTTTACAATCAAATTCAATCATATTTCAAACCACTTTTCATAGTCCGATTTTGCAAAATAATTGGGTGACAATATTATAAAAACGATTGCTTTTTCCTTCACAATTTTACATTCTTGGCCAACGGCGGGACATAAAAGCTAGTATAAAATATTTATAGAGCATACAATTTTTTCTTTGAATGCTACCTACGGATTTTGTCTATATCAATGTCTGCGTTTTGCTACTTAGAAGTTTGAAACTGTTCATTATAGTTTAGAATAGTTGTTATCAACTTTGTAGGAATTTTACAAACTTTCCCTTTACATTCAGTTATGTACTTTATAATTCCATAAACTATAAAATGCTCCATTAGCGATTTCTTTAGGTACACACCTAATATTACAGATAGCACTTTATATTACAACTATCATAGAAGTGAGTTGGCATGTGAAATGAATAAAATAAGTTTTCTTCATTTGTGCACCGTGTAATGTAACTCACTCATGCGAGTTGCAACTTGCAACAGGCAATTCAACCTAAATCAACTGATTGTTTTCCGATTCAAGTCCAGAAAAGATAAATATAAGTATTACATGGAAAAAAGACACAGTTTATTATTATTATAATACCATAAAATATGTCATTTGAAAACTGTGCCAGGGTCCTGGATTGGAATTATAAATCACATGAAAAAAAATTACCTATCCTAAAACTGATTACTAGACCTTGGAATACACCACAGCTCATTTTTAGTTCCGATGAGCTGTCAAAAATGACACTGAACGCGAAAATTTTCAACGCAAAAATTAAAGTAGTACTAAAAATAATTCAACTACGTAAAAATACGTCGATAAATTTAATTTATTTTAAATATGTTATCAAATGCGAATACACCATATACTTATTTCTAACCTCAAATGACAAAGGTCTTGATATTATTTTTCGTACAACCAATTTACGTTCAATTTTTGAAAATATTTTCTTTGATATTATTACTGAAGACTAGGTGTCTAACCTAACCTAACCTAAGACTAGGATCCTAACCTAACCTAACCTAAGACTAGGTGCCTAACCTAACCTTACCTAACCTAACCTAACCTCAAATGACAAAGGTGTTGATAACATTTTTCCTACAACCAATTTCTGTTCAATTATTGAAAATATTTTCTTTGATATTATTATTGAAGACTAGGTGCCTAACCTAACCTAACCTAAGACTAGGATCCTAACCTAACCTAACCTAAGACTAGGTGCCTAACCTAACCTTACCTAACCTAACCTAACCTCAAATGACAAAGGTGTTGATAACATTTTTCCTACAACCAATTTCTGTTCAATTATTGAAAATATTTTCTTTGATATTATTATTGAAGACTAGGTGCCTAACCTAACCTAACCTAATACTAGGATCCTAACCTTACCTAACCTAAGACTAGGTGCCTAACCTAACTTATCCTAACAAAAAAATATCAAGGGAATTGGAGATTTAAGTACTCATCATATTATTACTTCGCTGTCGTATTTTATTGCAACACGTATAATATTCGGTTAGGTTTAGTTAGTATTTAAAGATAATAGAGACTCGCGTGAGCGAGTTGATTTATAAATTGAATCAAAATTGGTTGCAGAAAAAAATGTTATCAACACCTTTGTCATTTGAGATTAGAAATATGAAAATTTTCTCGTTTAATATCAACTTGGACAGCTCATCCGACCTTAATAAAAATGACCTACTGATTATGTTAGTCTTTTATCAGGCAGGTATTTTATTTTTATTTTGAATACAATTTTGTAAATAAATTGAATTCCTTACAAGAGCGATCATTTCCGGAGCATTTATGGGCTGAGCATATATTTACATACATACCAACAATGCTGTTTTCATATTCTGGGTAGGAAAAACAGACTGACCTCCACACTATCCTATCCTGACATACATAGGTACCTACATGTTTTATATAGAAAACAAAATATTTATTAATTTGTGTTTATGTGTTAATAGTTTGGTACGCATTCTTCAATTATACATACTATCGCCATTGACAGTTGGATCTCATGTGTTACATTATATTATATTCGTCCTTTTCCTCATGACTGAGGATAGCGGCTGTAGTCCGTCGCCACACGTATGGCCCGCCTTCATGCCAATCTGTTTTGGGCTGAACGCAGAGCACCAGTCACCGAAGACCGCATTGTGGACTTAACCAAATCGCTCCATCTGGTCGGTGAGCGACCACCAGATCTCCGTCCTTCCATGCTGCCCATCACAACAAGCTTCTGGAGGCAGTCTGGTTTCCTTCTAGCAATGTGTCCAAAGAATTGCATATAATTTTTTTATCTGGTTTACTTCACTCTTGTTATAATTCATAATATTTTAGATACATTTAATTTATTTCATTTGTTATGGGCACGTACATATTATATAAAGAATATATTTGTTCATAATAATATCAACTGTAAATATATTTCTGCTTTTTCACTTTTAATATTTTATATTATACATATGTTTATATTAGGTAGATATAAAAATCTATTTTTTTATATATATATTGTATACCCACACAGGCATTGCCTTTGTGGGAATTTTGGTATTCAGTAATTGTTATTTGTAATTTTCTTTGAATTTTTTTTGTATTTTTTGTTTTGTTTTGTTGTTTATTTAATTTTGTAAAATGTGCCAAAATTAAAATAAATAAATAAATAAATTGAAGGATACGTCTGTAACATATCGTCGATAGACGATCCTCGATCTTCAGCTCGTCTAGAATTGACACATTGGTTCTTCTGGCTGTCCATGGGATGCGCAACATACGCCTCCAGCACCACATTTCGAAAGCATCGATCCTCTTTCGCTCTGACTCCCTAATGGCCAGTTTCATAAAAATTAAAGGTGACTTAATGTCGACTTTAAAATAAATTGCGTTTCATAACAACAAAATGTCACTTAAAGTTCACTTTAATTTAAAGTCCAGTGTCTTCGTACTTTAGTCACTAAAGTCTTTTTTAAGAGCAGTTCATTTTTTTGCCACCAGAGTGTGCTGCAATATGACATAATGTTCAAGTCAGTTCTTGTTGATGTCAATATTGTCAATTGAATGTTGACGATCATGTGCATATTACTTACTAATATGCAATAGTTTTGTTATTATTTAAACATTTTTTATAAATAATATAAAAAAAATATGTTTTCAAAATGAGCTAATTAGAAGATGCATACTGTGATACAGCAGTGAAAAGTATATAGGAAAAAAATCGACTACATGGAAAAGTAGAATTAAGGAGAATTTTTTGATAGATTTTGTTCCATAAACATGTCATATACATCAATGATCAATTCAATGACAGAAATAACATATTATATGGTAGTAAACAGAAAGATTTACCTATGCTATGCTATGTTTCCATAGATTTTGATAGCAATATTGCCAGCTTTCAGGTATTTTGGTGAAATTTCTGCCTTTTACTAAAGTACGCGGCATTATTATTTATGAAACGCAACGACTTAAAGGCGACTTTAAATTTTTAAAGAACCTTTAACTAAAGGGTCCTTTTGCTGCTTTTTATGAAACTGGCTGTAAGTGTCCATGTTTCCACACTATACAGGAACATCGAGAATATCAGAGCCCTGATGAGTTACATGCAGCTAGTTATTACTACATTTTATTATATAAATTAGTGATGACTGTGTTTGTCGCCCACGGAACGTTAAATGAAATGAACTCGTTAAATCAACGTGCAGCCAGTATTTCAAAATCTTATATAAATCATCAAATCAATCATTGTGCTTCTTGATAATGTTTTTATAAATCATCAAATCAATCATTGTGCTACTTGATAATGTTTTTATAAATCATCAAATCAATCATTGTGCTACTTGATAATGTTTTTATAAATCATCAAATCAATCATTGTGCTACTTGATAATGTTTTTATAAATCATCAAATGAATCATTTTCATACTTAATAATGTTTTTATAAATCATCAAATGAATCATTGTCATACTTGATAATGTTTTTATAAATCATGAAAATGAATCATTGTCATACTTGATAATGTTTTGAAGTTTAGTTTACATATTAATGAATCATAATTTATTAGTTCAATATGAATCGTCTTTATAATATTTTATTCTACATACATTTTGTGAACAATCCAAATTTATTGATTTCACTTATATTTTATGTGTATATACCTACGCTCTAAGATTCTAGTGGTGTATATTATTTTACCACCTGTGTATATTTATATTACCTCTAAACATTTCCAGACTAAAAGAGTATTTCTCTCTTTCACTCTATAAATTCTTTTATTAAATTTTCTTCCAAACACAATTTCCCGCCCAGTGACGTGATGTAATGCGTGTACAAATATTTACAGCTTCGTTTTACACAAGAGGTGTTTTATTTACACAATTCCACTCATACTCACACACGTTCAATCTAATATTAATATTTATTTATTAACAGTAACAGATCATCTGAACATTTACAAAAAATATTTAACAAGAAAGAAACGAAACGAAATATGTGCGTTATAATTATAATATTTTATAACTTCATTAATTTATAGTTAAAAAGACATATGTATATAACGTTAAATCTAGTGGCTATAAACATGATATGTTAAAACCACCTAATGCACTATGAAGTTATATACGTGTTAGTAGGGATGACTATCGCGTGCGTTAATTTATCTGAAAAAAAAAATCAATTTGTTGATTTTAAGAATAAATAATATCTTGAGATATTATAGAACTCCATATCAGTAATCATGAGGATTTTGAATTTAACACAGAGTATAGAGCTTTATATTTTATTATGAATTATAGAAGATCAAAATATCTGGAAAAATACGATGTAACGTTGCATTAATGCATCAGGTTAAGTTAATAAACCAAAAAAACTTTTATATCGCAATGGCGCTGAATGGAAAATAAATATTTTTAGGTTTATTTACTAAACCTGAAGCATTAATGCAACGTCACATCATATTTTTCTAGATATTTTTGTCTTCTTTAATTAAAAAGAAAATATGTTGAACTACGCCTTATATTTTATTAAAAATATAAGATTAACGTTGAAAATTGGGGTATGCCATTATTTTTCTACAAGAATTTATATAGAACATTATCAAAAAGTAAAGATACATTTTTCTTTTTTAATACCTAAACTATCTAAATTATTTTTTTCAAAAGGATTTGATAAGAAATAATGATGGTATATCAAATTGAAAAACAGGTACGTTGGCAGCAGTCCCCCCCTTAAGAATAATAATTGATTTCTAAATAAACATAGATAGATATAACATGCCTAATTGAAATAGACTATGTACGCAATCAAACTAATATAATCTACAACTATGTAACTTAATTACTGTTTTGAGAGAACGTATCAACTAACTAATATCAAAACATAATGAACTTTACCGAAGTTAATAACATTATGCCTCTATAACATGATGATATATTATTATTAGAGAATAGGTATTTCATATAAATGGTGGTCTATCAAGCGTCCAGCTCTAGCCCTGTCCTTTGTTTACTGAGTGACCTTAATTATCAGGAAGTCACTGAATTGAATTAGTTCCCATGTTGTGAAGGATGGATAATGGACACTGGTTATATGGGAGGAAGAGAACTGACAGAAGGGTTTTGAAATAGATCGATGTTTCCTTAACTACGTGCTTTAGTATATTAGTATGAAGCGTGGGCAAATTGTTAACACAAAAGTATTTTAAGGGGGCATATAAACCTAAACACCCCAATTTCAAATCAAATATCACAAATATGTAAAACAGTGTGTTTCTAGAAAAAATGCCATTAGTATTTTCAACGTTTCTCTAGTGAATGTTAGTCATATAATTTTAAAATTCAGCATAAATTCCCATAAAAAAATTATCCTCTTTCGAATTCTGTGTTTCAACCTTCTTACAACTCGGGTCTTATTAAAATCCGAATTAATATTTAGCAGATTGCAAACCCTCCCCATCGCTATGTAGTGCGCTTCTTCTCGATATTTTGATCATAATATTTACATATTAATTTACATACACGCATGCAAATGCATACATACACACACGTACATACAACGGGAAGAAAAAAATATTACATTGTTATATTGGAACAAACGTCGTTTGAAACGTGCGATGTAATATACATATATAATTATTTGCAATAATTGTTTATTAATTTAAATATTAAATCTAAAAAAATACACACTACCGAGAGCAATAGGTATAACAATAATGTTATCAATATAGCACTGAATATTACGTTGATAAAAAATTATAAATTGAGATGTCAGTTAAATCCAAAATTCAAATTCATTTTATCATATTTTTTATCGTTAATTCCAAATCTTAGTAAATTATAATTTTTAATTGTATGAATATAAGAAAATTTATCACTTAGGTACTTCAATATAAAAAAACTCCAAGCGAAAATATCGTCCTGTAAAAAATAATGTTTTTATCGTTTATTTAAATTTTTTGATTTTTACCTAGTACCTACTTTTTACATTATTTTAGAAACTGAACTAAAACCAAGTATTATTTATTGTTTGTGAAAATTAATATGAAGTCAATAATAGTTCCAAATAAATAAATAATGTTGAGATACGCCTACAATAATATGTTTTAAGATTCACATACATCATAGAAACTGAAAATATTCTTATTTCACATAAAAGATAACCAAATTATCATAATCCAATATCAAAGTGAATTTGGTGGATACATTTCATAGTTTTATCTCAAATCACCTGCCTGGATAATACGAGATAATTTTGTAAGCTCCCACGTAATTTTACGATACTATAATATATTTTCTCAAAACTTTTTGTGGGCGAATTTGTATTATTCAATGTCAAATCATTTAGGCCTCACAAAATGAATATTTCTGTTTATATTATTTTTTAACTTAAACGTAATTCCATTCAGTCATAATAATTTCATTTCTAATATAATAACAAATAACAATTCTATATATTATAGAAATCACACCATCATAATTACGTTAGGTAAAAAATTAAATAATATTAATAAAGTCAGGTTTGTTCCTAAAATGCAAAAAATCAACATACATAGGTACAAACGCTTTAAAACGCACACAATTTATAGTTTATTAGATGATTGTTTTCAGTCACTAGATCACTAGTCACTTCAGTCACTAGGCGTTAAATGCCCTCTTAAATACAATTTCGCATTATTTTATATAGAAATGGCAAAAATGATCAATTCATGTCCTAATAAGAAATGTAAACTCGATCCGATTTCAACTCGGCTCTTGAAAGTCTGTGTAAATGAGTTAACACCTGTTATAACTTAAATAATAATTCTTTAATATCAACTGTTGAAAGATTAAATAAATGTCCCGGAATACTTAAAATGGCAAAAATGATCAATTCATGTCCTAATAAGAAATGTAAACTCGATCCAATTCCAACTCGGCTCTTGAAAGTCTGTGTAAATGAGTTAACACCTGTTATAACTAAAATAATAATTCTTTCAGCAGTTGATACTTTAATATCAACTGTTGAAAGATTAAATAAATGTCCCGGAATACTTAAAATCTTACCTTAATCCGAAAGACGTAGGGAATTACAGGCCAATCTCGAACCTACCAATAATTCCTAAATCGCTTAAGCGAGTATTGAATCAGATGAAGCAATATCTAAAAGAACACGATTTACTTCCTAAAAAACGTATCAGCGTACAGACATCATTCGACTGAAATTGTACATAGGTACTTCTGTGAATTATTTCCGATCTCAATACAGAAATCGACTCTGGTAAAATTGCATTAATATCTGTTTTAGACATGAGCGCTGCCTTTGACACCGTTGATCATGAAAATTTACTTTTTGCCCAGGAACACGAATACGGAATATGTGGGAAATTTTTAAATTGGATGACGTCATATCTATCAAAAAGGTGCCAATCAGTCTGGGTAAAAAATAAAGCATCATTATCAGAAAACATCAAATCTGGGGAGTGCCACAGGGATCAGTTCTGGGAACTATTCACTTTCATTTTTTAGGTTGAAAAACTTGACAATATAATTTTCAATTAAGGTTTTAATTCTTATGCAAACGTTGATTAAACCCAACGAATACTGAATTTATGTGGATAGCTTCATCGCGGTGACAGTATACTACTGAGAACATCAATGGAGAAGCACTTGTACCATCAAAGAATGTAAAATTGACAACAAACTATCGCTCGACCTGCAGATCTCAAAAACTGTTAAATAATGTTTCTTCCATCGGAGATAACTTGATGGTATCCGTCAACATTTTCCCAAAAATGAGGCAAATACAAGTTGTGATCGCATTTGTTTTGTCTAAATTGTATTATTGCAATATTATATATGCTAGTGTCGATTTACGTAGCTGCAAGGCTTATCTTTGGGGTGAATAAAAGATGCCACATAACAACTCTCCTAAACGATCTGCACTGGTTGATGTGTCCAGAACGAATAGATTACAAAGTGTGCTTGATGGTTATCAAGACTGCATGACTTGGTTCCGCACTACTTTCGAGAACTGATGTGTCAGAGGAATGTACCACCAGAGAGACACCTAACATTGAGATCATCAGCATCACAAAATACCAATTCTTTAAAGGAATTAGATAGACCCAATGAAGCGGCTTACTTTGATCGTGGTTTCAGTGTAAACGAACCTATCAAATTGAATAAACAGCCTTCTGAAGTGCGCGGAGAGCAGAGTTTTGGGGCCTTCAGTAAATTCCCAGAGCCAACTAATTAGAAAAGCGCCCGAATTAGAATGGTCTTTTACCATAAAACGACACTATTTAAATTTAATCATTACTATTGTTAGAAAGAAAAAGAAACATAAGTATTTATTTGCTCTAGTTAAGAGAGGCGGTCTTTTAATAAATAAAAAATACTTACATCTCCTTTTAAATACAAGCGAAAATTAAAATCTTTTGAATATGTAAGTATTCGTTTTGTATTAAAATGAATAAATAATTACCACTTTTGAATTTGACTTTAATTAACACCATAATAGAAGCTTAATGATGTCCGCAAAAAATGAAGTGAATGTTTAAAAATAAATTAAGAATTCAGTCCATAGCTAAATAATTACCGAATTCAATTGGTTTTATGGATAATTCAATGACCAATACAAATGGAATTGAACTGAATGGAATTTAAAATCAATCCTCTTCAGGAAGCTATGGATGCGAAATTGACAGCAATTTTTTTTTGTTCACAATAAAATGAATTTTGTACATATCTGTGGTAGATTATATAATATTATCCGCATAATAATATTTTATTCTAATAAATTAAAATAAAACTATTTTGTTTCCACTGCTTTTGAGTATTTAATATTAACCGGTTTCAGAGCTGACCCGCTCCCTCATCCGAACAAACTTAAAACTAAAACTTAAACTTATTTTATTCGGAAATCATATGTATAGCAATATTTAATAATAATAAAAACAAAAATGATACATACAATTTCATGCCTAAGTAACATGTTTTCACTTATATTGTACAAATTATATTTTTGCGAGAGATTAAATTTATTGTCTATAACAAAGTAGGATTACTGTTATAACGGGGAGGTAAATTATCAGAAAAGGTATCGTAATTTAAATTAGTGTAGCGTAAGTAAGAGGTTAATAGGAAATACACCTTTTATTCGGATCATTTATATCTGATACAAGAACTTCCCAGGTTAGGTTAGGTTAGGTGAGGTTAGGTAGGGCTAGGTTGGGTTGGGTTGGGTTAGTGAGGTGATGTAAGGCAGGAACTGTTTGCTAACAACGTAACGAAAATATTATCATTAAAGAAACTTAAATTCGTGGACACGAATCATTAAATCAAAAGTCAAAAACCCGGTTGTCGGCCAAAGGAGATAAGATTTTGAAAGAAAACAAAAGATAAAGAATTGGATTATCTCCGTAGAATACATGTAAAAATATATTATTTGTTTTCCATTTATTATTATCTAAAAAATAAAATATAACATCATATGCAGAGTGTTATTTCACTTGCCAATTAATGGGTTAACATAGCGAAGTTCGAATATTTTTATAATATATATTGAATTTTATTATATATTGGATTTTTTCCCTGACGGGATTCAATGATTTTTTTATCATAAACATTCTCTCTAATCTAAACCTGCCACAGTACTTCAAAAACAAATTCACTTATTTATTTTTTATTTTATTGAAAGTACACAAACAATGACTGGACAAGTAAAATGGTGATATACAATATAAAAAAAATAGTCACGCCCAGCATCAATTAAATGTATACATTATTACCTTATAAATCATAATAGTGTATGAAAAAAACAATGAATATTAAGTAAGACAAAAGTTAAAACTACAATATATGCTACCTTGTGTGTGAGTGTGTGAGGGTGTGTGAGTATGTGTGGGTGTGTGTATGTATGTGCGTGAATTTTTATGCGATACACCCAATTCAAGAGTGAAAAGTTAAGATTATGGCAGAATGCTTAATAATTTATTTTTTATTGTAATTAATGGGGAGTTAAAAAGATCTGTATCACTAATCTGGGAGTTATAAAAATGGGAAGTGCGGTATATGAAGGAGTTCTGTCTGGCATTAGTGTTGCAAATGGGGAGGTAAAGTAAGTCAGTCAGTCTAGTCGGTCTTGTTGGCACTCTCAGAGTCAAGCGTTCTAGCAGATCAGGGCAGTCAACAGTCAACAAAAATAATATCTGCCACAGTTCTACGGCTTTCAAGTGAAGTCATTTTGTAGTGCTTCAATTTATGCAATCATGGAAGTCTTCCACTCCGATCTGCTGAACGTTCAACACAATCCATCCCTATCCATAATACATAATATCTCAGCTCTTGGTTCGAAGTACAATCAGTTAGATTATGGAATAGCCATAGTCCGGATATTGCGTCGTCTAAATCACTTTGTATTTTCAAGAAAAAACTAAAGAAGGAATATTTATTCCACCTGATCCCGATTTTCTCTTCTTGCCCTTACCCTGTTCCTTATTTTGCTATGAAGTTTTTTTTTTTGTTTTAATAGTATCTTAGTGTTATATATATTTTCTTTGTTTTGTTTTGCTCTTATTCTTATGTTAATGTACATACACAATATTTTTTAATTTGTCAATACTGACGGTGTTTAATGTGTAGAACTCCATTACACTAGGTATTTTTAATCAAACAAGAATGATTATATTTCTACATATATATTTCCCTTATAATAAGACGACCGTTTCGGCTGTCTAGGCCCTAGGCCAGTTGATAAGGGCCTAGTCAGCCGAAACGGTCGTCCTATTATAAGGGAAATATATGTCTAGAAACATAATCATTCTTGTTTGATTAAAAATACCTAGCACATACACAATTTTGTAACACTTTGTAATCTGGTTGGTTGGAAAAATTGCCTAATGGCAATTAACCCGCCGGTATACAATACATTTGTTTATATTATGTTCAGAAAAATTAATGATAAATAAATTAAATAAATAAAACTATAAAAATATTTGCATATTGGTACAAGCAAGTAAACAAGTCAAAAATGAACTTATAATTCTGGCGCGGTTCAGGGGTGACATCTGTGCGAAAGCATTGTCGCCTCATGTATCGGACTGTTGCTTTCATTGTAGATAAACCTATCTCTGTATAGATGGCGCTACATTAAAAATTCTTCGTCACTTCCTATATTAAAAAATGATCGTTTTATAAAATGTCGTTCTAAGTTACGTGTGAGGTAAACGGTTCCTTATTCAGAAACAACAAGGGTTAAATCCTTTCTAAGTGGTGCTAAAGCTCTCCTCTGTTGAGGGTTGTGTCGTCCCTCCTACCTCCTCCTACCTCTCCTATCTTCCTCGAGGACTATGATTTATTGACTCTCCTAACCTACAACTACATTTTTTTTAATTTCAAGCACATCTAAAGGAGATATTCTTTATTCAAATTTATTTTATTCTCATCCTCACTTTCAAACTTATATTGTGATACAGCCTATGTATTGTATATATCGATGTAAAAATATATTTATGTTAGTACCTATGTATATGATGTCTACAATTTTAAAAGGTTCCTTATTTAGTTCCAATAGTTACTGAATTCGGGGTAATATGTAGCAAGTACATGAAGTGTAAGCTCAACAGAATACCTAAATAGTATATAATAGTATAAATCCAAATATAATATGTAGCAATGGCATTTCGGTTCCTTTATACATATATATTTGAACACCAATAGTATTAATAACTTAAATAATGAGATACCGATATAAGTAGCAAAACTTACATGTATATTAAAAATGCTATGGTATCCAAATGATATGGAGATCAAGAGAGCCATTGAGACTTTAGTCAGAAGATCCAGGCATACCACTAGCCACATGGCTGTCGAGCATCAAAAGACATCAGCGAGAGAGGGATTTGAAATAATGAATCATGTTCTAGCACAGGACAAGCGAGTCAGGCAGAATAGAACTAGAAGAGCCAACCCCAAGTAAATGGGACAAAGGCGAGGGCGAAGAAGATGATGTTATGATGACAACACAATCAAAATCAATCTATTGTTTTCAAATTTATAGGGAGGAGAGTAAACATTAAGCTTGAATTAAAAAAAAATCTTTTCACTGAATGGAGTTTTTAGATTTACATGTCATGTCAATGGTGCGATTTTGCCGATTTTAGAGATGCCTCTACAGTGAGAGAATGTAAAAGAGCGAAGATCAACACCTCCTTTCTGAATTCGGTGCTATAGAACACTCCAAACATTCGACTGAAATCAAGGAAGCTCTTCTGGTCCAGAGCACAGACCCTGGAAAACAGCGGATTTGTTGTGGAACAGGCGTGGTACAGCCTAATGGGCAAAAGGGAGTATATTGAAAATAAACATCTGACCATCTAAAAGAAACATATGCTTTGGGCTGAACCGCAGGAAATGGGTAACACTGAATGCACCGGGTAAAAAATCCAGAGGGAGACCAAAGCGCAGATGGAAAGAAGTGGTGAGGCAGAATATGCTAAGTTACGGAGTTAACCTCAGAGGATGCGCAAAACCGAGGGCAGTGGAAGCGAATGACGCAAAAAGCAGATCCCACCATCATGTGGGACAATAACCGAGGAAAAGAAGATTCCAGCACACAAAATTAGATAAAGAAGCATTTTTTCAACAAAATATAAATGTATTTTATTTTTGAAGTAAAAATTTAAGGGACAAATTTAAAGCAATAATGACTGAAAAGTTTTTATCATATTTCCTTATTCATCCGACACGTACAAAATCCTTTGTTGATTCTCGAAGTATTGAATCAGAAAAAAATGGATTTGCTTCATATTGAGTTTCCTTTCGAGTTAACTATATATTTTTTACCATCCATATGTTCATGTGGGAATATGGAGTTTTGTAATATGTAAACTACAGCTTTTCGAGCTGTTCTGTATTCAACAAACAATGGTCCTTTGTATTCAGCAAAGATTGGAAACTTTTTTCATATTAACTGGCCTGAGCACTGAGCACACCATCGTAAAGCAGATCACGTAGGCACATACATGTGAGATTCATTAAAAATATTCAAAACGGGAATTCAAAAAACATATACCTATTTACCTATCTATAATCTACATGGATTTAAAAACAAATTAAATGGGGTTGAGGCTGGATCCGAAATCGTTACAGGTGAATGATAAATGCAGGACACTAACCGCTCTACCACCGACCCATCTGAAACCATCAGTTATATTAGTAGTTTAGACAAAAGGTCTGAGGGGCAATTCTAGTCAATCGTCGAAATCAAAACCCTCCATGTTTACCCATATCATGGATATAATTATCATAATATGGAGTTCTATAACATCTTGAGAAATTATAGACCTCCATATAATATGTAATTATATCCATGATATGGGTAAACGTGGAGGGTTTTGATTTCGACGATTGACCAGACTTGCCCCCCAGGATAGTCCATTGCAAGTAAAGAAAAAAATATCGTTTACATGTATGGGAAACGTAAAGATCATGAATTTCAATATTATGTCAATGAGCTAAGTGTCAATAGAGAAAAATTTGGCGTTTTCTTCTTTATGCCTGCTTAATGCGACGTATATATTTATCTTGTGGAAGACCACATCTCGAAATTTCTTTCGAGCGCGCGCCTAGCGACGGCAAGTACATTTGTTTATCGCTAGGCCGAGTTCATCGCCCGCAACGTCAAACAAGTGACAATACTCCTCAACTGGGTATGACACTTCAAATAAATAAGTCTAGAAAGTTCGAGGACATTGAACTTGCTACCCTCAGCGCAGCACTATTTAAGGGAGTCTACACCTCTACACGTCGTCACTTCATTTCCGTATTTCCGTTACATCGATTCGTCACATCACGCCGCCATTCTCGACCACGCCGTCTCGCCGACACTTCATCTCTCGACCACCGGTCATCTCTCGACCCCGCGAGCACGATGGTACTTCACCATGCGAAGATTCGGACACTTCGAACACACCCGCTAACTCGCTCGTTATACCTACTCATCGTGAGAAAGTTCCTTTGTAAGTCATTTCATCAATTGTAAATTTACCCTTAAGCAAACTATTAATTGTGATCAATATACTCATTGTTACTTTTGACCATTCTTTCTTCTTCTCTCTAAACCACTGTCCTTGTGTTCTTATTTCAAATCATATCCACTTGGGATATAGTAAACTCTCTTTACTGGTAACCCCTCTGGTTACCACATATATTTAATAGTAACCACTCTGGTTACTAACTACTGTTGATTGGTAACCCCTCCGGTTACCAATTAGCTTTAATCTATTTTTATTAAAAAAAACTTAAACCTATGTATGCAGGTATCATTCGCAAAAAAGCAATTAAGTATAGCGATAAATTGTAAAAGGTTGGTTTATTTCTTCAACCTTTCATAGTGAATTACAAAACGAGTTCTATTGTTATCAAGGAGTAATAAATAATGGGGCCTATCGGAAAATTTGCCTTCACTAAAGAGAAATTTATCGCTTGAGTATTGGACTGGACGAAATCAGAATAAATTCTGAACCTTCCATCGAGACATTGTCTAGTGAAGTATTGCAGTTTTAACTGTTAATAAAGTATATTTTTTAATTTATTAAACTTGTTGACGAACAATAGTTGGTGAAACTCCATGATGATGATATAAGCAGAACAGAAGTTTTACTAGTTTTACCATTTGGCACTCTTAGCAGAAAGTATGGAAAAGAAAGTATCGTGTAAGTATGGGATATGGAGGATGCATAGAGAACGGACGTAATATGAATTCCAGCATATCTAAGGTAATGAAAAAAAAATCAAAGGTAATGAAAAGGTCTTTGAAAAAAAGAGTGAAAGCAGAACAGGTGTCGAATAATAGTAGAGAATGAATTGCTCGAGCAAGTCGACTAGTTTATCTATCTGGGAAGCATGTTTCAACGGAATAAACGGCCTGATAAGCATATCGAAAGAAAAGTTATGCCAGGAAACAGGGTGAATGGACCATTTAGAGCAGTTATGAATGATCCCAACATATAATAGGATGCCAAAGTTGCCACTCATAATGCTATTGTAGTGCCAACCTTGACGTATGCAAGTGAAACCTGGACATGGCGGAAGTCGTAAAGAATTTCAATGAGGAACGCCTGACGTAGAAAATATACAAAGCTGACAGGAACGCAATAAGAGATCGGGGACGCCCAAGAAAAGGATGGTACGACCATGTGAATGATATTCTGAAAGACGAAAATGTAAGAAGCCTGAACAACAGACAAGCATGTATAAGGCGATGTATGAATGATGACGAGGCGAGGAATGTGTGTCAAGAAAGATAAATGAGACGTTCGGTTCTCTCTGCCTACCCCTCGAAGAACATGGCGTGATGGTATGATCTTGATAGACCGATACCTAAGGGTGTCCGTAATAAAATACCAGGGAAACTAATACTATTAAGTGTTTTATTGTATGTATGTTATGTATGAAAACTATTATTTAAATATGGCGACAAACTCAACAACAGTAGACAAAAAAACTATAAAAATATACTATGAGAAAACTATAAAAAAAATGTAACAATAAGCTGCGATGGTTCTGGCAAATAAATAGGAGACTCTCAGATTATATAGGTAACAGGGCCCAAGCTTTTAATATCCCCGGTAGGAAGTCCTAAGGCAGTTCCAGGCGCAATCGGTAAGAAGTGATCAGGCAGGACATGAGAGACTTTATCCCCAGAAGACACACGACAGAGCAAAGTGTTGGCGAAGAACCAAAAAGGTAGACCCTACCACTATGTGGGAATAATCATTGTCAGGGAGAATAAGAAGAAATACCTACCCGAGTTGCAAACGGCAATCTGCGCTAACATTGAATTAACAGGAAACCAGTCTAGCGACAGGAGATAAGACATTATAACAGGTAATGAGACTTTTAAGTTGGGATATATGTATTTTATTAAATAAGATACTGACTCATTCTAAGACGTCGGCCGATGGACTAAATCAATTGCCGCTATAGTTTGAAAATGCAATACTGAATATTGTCACGTACCTACTCCAAACATGTGTATATTAGATATGTATGAGGGTAGATAAACAAATTTATCTTTTAGGTAGGTATGTAGGTTTAAGAAGGTTATTTAGGGTTAGATAATATAATAAATATATTATATCCTATTATTACATATTCGTCATGCTGATCTCATTTCCGGGCCATTTTTGTATACTAGTTTGGGTTTTCTTACTTATGTACATACAGTTCCAGGTTTTATTTAAATACGTCAAAGTCAGTCCAATAGGTTGATAAAATATAATAATTAAATAAACAGGAACAGACCCTATTTCCGAGAATAACCTCTCCCCTTTTGAAGCGTACCTAATGCTCCAGAAATAAAACATGACGGGCCATTGTCATTGGATATGTGTCAACTGGTGTCATAATTTACGCATGGAATATTATGGCTTCAATTATATGATGGCGTCTGCTATGGGAGGCTTTCTAATATTATCGTATTGTCTATTATTTATTATTATTATTACGAATGATAAAGAACAAAGGCGTATTATTTATAAATCTATACAATCGTTTGACGTATCGTCGTGAAAGTAATATATGGTTATTACTGTCAGAATGAGGGAAAAACCATAGACAAAGGATTTGTGACACAAACCATATATTTTCATGTATCTAGTACATAGATTTTGTACTTTTCGATTATTCAAAAAATTGAAGTGGGTCATTTTTGGTAGTCTTGTTGATAAAAACTAAAGCGCGTTTTTTTAGTTTATCGAATTGAGTTATGTAAAATCCATAGAATTACATATAAGGTATAATAATCTTATCATATATAACCTAAGGTAAAATCATTATATATTGTCAAGCAACCCATTGATATTACCGAATTTTGAAAATATGTCTTCTAGTGTCTTCTGTACCCATTGCACGGCCCTGAAAAGAAGTTCAATTTACTTCATATGGACATAATATGTGAAGAGTATATTCATACGTTATGTATTTATAAGAGTATGAAGTGTTAGCCACAACGTCCTAGTTTTAATTGTTTCAAACTCAAAACAAAATTGAAGTGATTTGACATTTGAAATAAGGCAAATAATTTATGTCTGTGAGACAGAAGTGTAGGAACAAATAATTGGGAAATGTCTGTAGGTACATAGTTTTGTTAAAGCAAAGAGATAAGTAGGTATACTATTTCCTTTAAAGCCAGATATTTGAAAAGGATCCATTGAGTTTGAGAGGCCCCACAATCTCGGTAAGTCCCTTTGTATCTCCGTCAAAGTTTTAGGTTTGGAAAAGTATGACGTCACAGTATAAGCTTCTCGCCCCGTCGAGTTTCGTGGCTAAACATTTAAGCTGGTTACATCCACTTTGTGTTCCTCCAAACCAAAGTAGAAATCGATACCTACCTATTCCACAATAACAAGTTAAACACGTCCACAATACGCCACAAAATTAAATACTGCTTTGACTTGAAGTACCTACTTATAAAAGATTATGAAAAATGAACGAAGGACGGAATTCGGACGGAGATTTTTTTCATTGACTTAAAGCCATCCACAAAACTAAGCTTTTTCTTCTTCTTAGTCTTGCTCATCAATCCAGAAGTCATGTCCATTTTGGAAAGTCATTGTTACCTCGCCAACATAAACTCCTCCAGGCGCTTTTCCCCTCTTTAATACATTCACAATAAAAAGTTTGAATAATGCGTTTGTTGCATATTATTTTGATCTTTTTAAATAATTTTTGATTTACGCATTGATCTGCAAATTCTTTTGAGGAACTGTCGTCGTCATCACCAATGGCACTACAGCCCATCATGAACCATGGCCTCCTCAAGAACTTTACACCTGGTCCATCGCTCGCACCTCGTTATACTGATTGTTTTCAACTACTTTTCTACAGCATTCATCCACTTTAATTTGGGTCTTCTCACGTGTCGCCTCCCATTTTTTATGTACTTTACTATGTTGGGCTCATTGTAAATATTTTTAAGCTCATGGTTATACCTAATCCTCCATGTTCTATTTTTACAGACAGGCCCGAAAATTTTCCTAATTAATTAATTTGGGGAATGTATAAGGATGTTTATGTAGATAGGTACTTGCTACAAGGACAAATTCGTTCTTTCAAAAAAAAAACATTTAACCAGTTTGTGGAACATAAAAAAATACATAGGTACGTTTTATTTCAAATTTTTTCCAGCTCCTTATTGATATAATATGGAAATCATATTGTTTGCAGATGTTTTCAAGTAGGTACTCGTGTGATATGTATTTATGTCTGCCTATGTAAATATAACGGAACCCATCCTCACATACTGAACCACTACTTCATGTTTACAAATGGGGCTGTTTGATTCCCTTTTTAGACCTTTCAAAATGTACACCAATAAAATATTGAATAGCCTGGTCCATCATTTTTCGATTCTATTCCCTTCGATACCAACGGGATATATGTTTTATCAATACTCTAGTCCCTCACAAATGATGTGGTTCATCCATTGTGCTTGGATAAACCCTTTGTTGGAAAGTAAATATATTTTTTATTGACTATAACAAGAACAAAATGATGTAAAATTTAGAATAAGAGAACAGATAGTTTGGGAAATGATAAGTTTTTTTCTTCTTCTATGTATATAGGTGAAGAACGGTAACCAAACTTATTTTTCAATCTACTTAGGTACATATTTATGTACGTGTAAAGTGAATAAACTTGAAGGTGATTTAAAGAAAATTATATGAACTTATTGAATTTTGTTGCTAGTCTCGAATCTGTTTCGAGTTGGTTGAACCACACCACCCCATTGTACTTGCAGTAGTGTTGTGCAAAACTTGAACGAATTAACGGGATACCACAATTGACCCACTAAAATTAACTATTACTCTCCACACGTACAAAGGCATCTTACGAGTTACGACCATCCTATGTCTTTATGTATTTGAAATAACACAATTTTACTCCTCACTAACCCAAGAGGATATAGTGGGGAGTAATGATTTCGCAATTTTTATGGCTATTTTTTTATTGCAGATTCAACTAGTATCAAGCTGAGATTCTATTCTGAAAGTTTCATCACAATGTATATGTTCAAGAGAATTTCATTCTCTTGAACAAATCGACAGTTGGACAATTTTGTTAAATTAGGATTATTACTAGGTATATAAGTTCGTATAAAGAAGGTACCTACTCACGTAAAAGTACGGATGGCTGGTAATATTCCATTGAGATTTCATTCCACAACTAAAAGATGACTTTGCTAAATTTTCCTTGGCGAATGTGGGTACCTACTTTTATTTTCCTCTCTATTTGAGATTGATTCGGTCAGCAATATTTTAATACAATTCGGAACGTTTAATTTAAGCGCTGAAATCTATAAAAAAATAAAATATAAATCACTTGGTTTATTAGTGCCCGTTTGTAACCGTGTTCATAGCTTCTGTGAGGGCGTCCTGGGCTCGAAATTTATTTATATTCATTCATCTCTCACTCAATTATTGCTTCTCTGGGCTGGAAACACTGGTTAGTTGGAAGAAATTGCCATATGGCAATAAACTCGCCACTTGGGAAGGGTGCAAGGAAGTTTTTAATTATTATTTTGACTTCATAGTTGAAAAAGCCGTTAAAAATATAGATCCTACATACAAATCTCGCATATCCTGGCTTAAATTTTTGTCGATAGGTTAAGAGAATAAAGTCATCTTGAACAAAAATCGGCAGTTGGAATATTGGAGAAGTGACTGAATAGGGACGGAAGGGAATGAAAGGACTGTAGGGATAGAAGGGAATAAAGAGACGGAATTATAATTAGCGATTCTAGATAAGAATGTTAAAAAGGAAACATGCAGATTAACCATATGTCCATATTAAAAAGTATACAGTACAATCTCACAAATCTAACTTTAATGAAGTCACAATAGTACCCGATTAAAGGAAAATTCAAATTACTGGAATGTAAGTATTATTTTTGTAAATTTTAACACATGTTGGTATGTATGTCAGCTGTGAGGCACCGGCTTAGAATAGCGCTTCCATTCTTTTAAATCATTGTTTTCGAGTGTCCCGTAAGAGCCGGGTAATCGAAAATACAACAGGCAACAATAACATCTCACATAGTTCAGCAATGAGGTTCACCATCACACATTCTGGATGTAGTGTCTTTTTTGGTGAAACGAGACTGATGTGTGGTATATATAGATGTGTTGTTCTCCCTTTTATACTGCACACCCACACACCTTTCGCTGGTTACCCCACATTGTAGGATATGCCGTGATGGTATGAATGAATGAATAATAACAACAAAATTACATTGTAAACACCACTTTCTTAGACAAGAGTCAAAATGTTTCAAGAACGATGTTGACTGTTGTCAAATAAAGTGGTATACCTATACAAAGTAATTTTGTTATAATTATTTATTAATGATGGAGCCACAAAGTTATTTCGTATTATACTACGTTACATTATTATGATACCAAATTACAACACATTTTCGTATGTTTTTTTTAATCACACCGATTTTTTTTTTGTTATTAGTAAGAAAGTTTCATGTTGAAATTAACCGAACTATAGTGACTACATATCATTTGGTTTTGTACAACCAAATGTTTTTTTGCATACAGCCAAATAGGACAGTCATAAATAGATAAACTTTAAATACTGATAAAAAGGTTTGGCTAAAACGCAGTTAGCCAGTTCGGTTGTCATAATTTGAATAATTATGAAAATTACAATTATTATTTTTTCATAATTTTTCATAACACGTCTGATTCAGTAACTTTTTAAGAACGTTCCGGCCAATATAGGTACGTTCCTATTACATTTAGTCCAAGTTGATATTTCATAACACTGAAATAAGACCGTAAATCTAAAATCTACAATTTTAGTATGTTCCTATTTTAGTTACAATAGATACTGAATCCCAGGGGGTACTGGCGGGCTTATTGCCATTAGGAAATTTATTCCAACCAACCAGATAACAAAGATTACAAAGTAAGACAAAATTATGAATGTACACCAACAAAATAATGAAAGCAAGAAAAAAACAGAAAATATATATTACACTAAGATAAAAATTAAAACAGGAAAAATCAAAATAGCACATAGCATAAAAAATGATAGGGTAAGGACAAGGAGAAGAAATCGGGATCAGGTGTTCAGGAATAAATTAATAGGTTTTTTTTGAAACTACAAAGTGAGTAGATCGGTTGAAAAATAAAATATCTTGGGTTATCTTTATTGTATTCTGACCATTTTTCCATTAGAAAGTTCGAAGCTTCAACCACATCAAATAAACCAAACAAATACATAAATAAAAAAATCTTGGGTTATCATTATTGTATTCTGAATATTTTTCCGTTAGTTCATTCAGTTAGACTTCATTCACATACATTGATAATATGTATCATATGTTCTTTGTCGTTTTGCGTAATTAGTATTGACATTTCGTAATTGTAAGTGGAGATATAGAGAAAGATAGAAACACATTGTGTAGGAAGATACAACATTTGTATATAAAATAAACGGATTTAAGATTGTGTGTCTAAGAATGTTCATCGCCTAAAATTCATCGATAAAATTTTATGACAGTTGGTTTTGAAAAAAAAAATAGATTATTGGCGTCCGATGAAAACTTTTTAATGTTCTTTAATCCTATAAGTCGGTCTTCGTGGATTAATTAGTCAGATATCAGACTCCCGATTCAAAGGTCACAGGTTTAAATTGTGGAAGATAAAGGGGAAGCCTTGTAAAATGCTTTTCAAAACGTTGCTACGCCCTGTACTATGGTTCTGAATGCTGCGTATTGAGTAACAAAGATGAGTTATCTATACTAGTATTTGTGACAAAATTTACCTGTCCAGGTAAACGGAGTTTGGAGAGTAATACACAATGACGAAATATACAGTATTTAAATGAGCCCAATATTAAAAACTTAATAAACATAGGGAGGCTGCGATGGGCAGGACACGTAGAAAGAATGGGCGATGAAAGAGTGCCAAAGAGGATCTTACACACAAAACTCTAAGGTAGACGAAACGTTGGTAGACCCAAACTCCGATGGCTGAATGGGGTGCAGCGGGATCTGGAGGCAGTTTGTATAAGATATTGGAAGGGTGCATGCCAGGATAGAGGGAGATGGTGAGGAATGCTGGAGGAGGTCAAAGCACGCAACGGGCTGTGTAGCCATTGATGATGAAGGGGAGGGGGGAGGGCTTCGAAGAAGAAGAAGAACGCCATAAATGTAGAAAATGGAGATTGTTGAATTAATATAATAAACACACGAATATATAATAATAAACACACAAACAAATTAATATAAACCTAAATTCCACAATCCCACATATGAAAACATCTTTTGGTCAAAGAAATTTTTCATTTATTGCTCCACGACTCTACAATTGTTTACCTTCCTTCCTAAAAAATACATCATAAATTATGGGAGGACAGAACTAACACAAATACTTAGTATTCAACAATAATTCAAAATTAAAATTATTAACAACATTACTATGCCGTATTGTGTTTGCAATGCTCTTTAAGTAACACATAAAAATATTTTATTTGATTTGGGAACCATGTGATTCATATTTATTACACCAACATATTTAATTAGTCTCTTTCTATGGCTCTGAAATAAAAATCGCGTCAGAGATTGGATTTATGACAGGTATTATGACGGACATTGGGATCTGGTTGATCTGTTTTGTGTGAGCCCATATGTTTGTTGTGGTAATGATTGTGATTGCAGAAAGTTGAGATTGTATACATATTTAATGTGGAACGGGAAAAATCACCTGGTTCATAATTGTATATAATTGTCAATATAAATTGTAAACTGCTAGCCCTAGAACAGGATTTCCTAGTTGGGCAGCAGTAATCTACTTATGTATTGTTGTCATTATAAATATGGTGTGATAAATAAATTAAAAAAAAAAAAAAAATTTGATGAAGTGATTGTTAGTTACCCGATAGAAGAAACAAAATAACATGTATGAGACAATATTATTAAAGCGATGAATGCGTGTCAAGATAGAAAGATTGGCATTCGTTTCTCTTTGCCTTCTCCGTAAAAGACACGGTGTGATGGTATGTTTGTACATAGAAAATTGTAGCCAACGCAAAACTCTCAATTGCACAAATTATTTATTTGCTATACGAGAGAACTATTGTCTCTACGGGAAAAAATCGGACGTAGAAAAATTTATCTTCTGTTGGGAGTTGAATTATCTGCAAGGGAATAAACGTTGGCGAAGAATGTTTTTGGTTTGCAGAATCATATTATCTTTATATGAATGTATTACGCAACTAATATTATATTTTCTTAGAATTAATGTTAACAAGATCCTGACTATAATGTCATGATTCCTTGAAATACAGCACATGATAAATAATGAACTAAGTACGTACATATATTATATTCCTTTGTAAGTATGAGATTTTCAACCCTAGTGACGGTACAACGTATATTTTATATAAGAAAATATACTTTTATTTCTTCATTAAATAAATTAATTATAACATTTTCATTGCGTATGTTTCAAGGAGGCTGATGATCAAACAAAGATATATAATAAAATAGTTTTAGCAGGAATATGATGTACAAACGAAAGCTCTGTTCTCGCACCCCTTTTCATTACTGTGGTGTTTGGTAATATCAATACTTGATATTAATAACTAACACGCGTATTTGACTTCGATACAATTTACTAAGAAACATACATGTGTTTTGAATATAGCCGCCCTTTGTGGGCTCAGTTGGTTAGATATCTGACTGCTGAGCCAAAGGTCCCGGCCTCGATTTCCGACGGAGACACAGTTTTTAATTGTGTTTTCAGTCTGGATCTGTGTATTTAATATTTGACATGTTGGTTACCGGAGAAGCAACAACAAATAAAATTTAAAAAAGTTATTTGAAGTTTGCAACAATCTATCAGTTTATATAAATTTTCCATTAAATGAAATGGGTATTAAGAATATCATAATTTTATTTTAAACTATGAGCACTCCAATACCAATACATTTATTATTTAATTAGCCTTTTAATCACAAATAATATGAACGACAAGGAAAAAATTGTAGTCTCCTTTTGGCTTTATAATGGAATGTTTCAAGTAATCGTTATATAAAAAAAATTGAACCAGAACCAGAACTCCATTTAAAAAACGTTTATTCTTGATTTTTTGAACGGAATTCTGATTATTGAATCAGTATTATTTACATTATGTGTCATATCGATGTTTCGCCTGGCGGAGGCAATCGGTGTAGCCTATTGGTTATTACGGAAGTCGCCGAACAAGGAGGTTCGGTATTCTTCGTAATATTTAATTAGGTATGTAAGCGAGTGACGAATGCAACAGGCTCTTCGATAGCTCAGACAGCTTCTGATTATAGCTCTCAGGTAGTGAATCTTTGTATAAATAATTATTGCCTCTACATATAAGTTAAATACGCGTGCTAATATTTAATGTCAGGTATTGATATTACCAAACACCACAACACACATTTTATCTACTTAAACATTCCTATATCAAAATAGAATACTGTAAATAATGCTGTATACGCACCTGTACAATAGAAACTATGGAAAAATCCCTTTATTTCTTTCTCAAGAGAAGAATATAATTTTCTATCCAACTCGATGTTCACGTAATGTGAAATATTTTCTCAGTCGTTGATCAGATAATTCGGCCTTTACTGTATTATTAAAAAATATAAACTGTCAAACGAATAATAAGTGACAGGTCCCCGAAGATTTGGGTCTCCGAGTTAGCTCACACGTTATGGTGTCATTTTTTGTAAGGATTTTTTCTCCTAACCACCCTTTCCAACCCCTTTTGTAGCCGTTTTCACGTCCCTCAACCCCTTTTCTATATCTTCCTCCTCTGTCCTGTTCGTAACCTTCACCGCGTGCCCTATCCTCGGGGAATATGTCTTACATGTTAAATAAAACAAAGTTAGGTCACTTTACTACATAATGTTACCATCACGCTTTGTTCCGTACAGGGTGACTACAGATATAATAATTTATCTATACCTATGAATTGATTAAAATTAACGTAGTGCGTAAGTGATGTCGGCCTTCATAACTTAGTATGGTATATAAGCTTTATAATACGCTTCTGAGCCAAATTTTTGGGTTCCGTTTTCGGATTCCGGCCAATAATTTCATTTCCTTGATAAACAGAGTTAAACTTTACTAAACAGAAATAAAACGTTAAACATTTCTTAACAGTCTGTAAAAACAGCGAGATTTTCCCAACGTCAAGCAGTGTCTTCAGTCCAAAGAATCAATTATTGCTTGACAAAATTATACTTTCAATAAATGTCTCCTCTGATGGGAATCAAATCTAGAACTTTGGCATTGAACATATGTACAAGTCAAATTAAATTAGATATCCAAAGATAACAACCATAATAACTGAACAAATTTGAAATCAGGTGGATATGTATCAAATTTGCAATCAGGTGGTTTACTCGGGCCCACTAATATATAATATATTTTTTGTATCGTTTATTTAAGTCAGTAAGTAAATTGTTAAATAGTTTTTGGCGTTAGTTCGGTTATATAAACAAAACATTTATAGTTTTTGATAGTATTTTTCTTTCTGCACTCGTGCGCAAAATTGTTTAAAATGAGTCCGAAGATTTAGCTTCACGTATTAAAATATAATATAGAGTATCGTTGTATAATTTTTTTTGTAAAAATTTGTATTTAAAATTATTAATAAAATTTGTAAATATCCCTACTATGTTAGCGATGCTTTTTTAGTAGGTAGTATGTCTTATTCTGATTCGTTTCAGAGTACGAAAACGTCTGTAACCAACGGGCGACCATGGATAAAAGGATTTTGTTCGCGCTGTGTGACGTAATGAGTCCCGTATAAATGCAAGCACCTATTTTACATTTCTCATGTACTAAAATTCAAACGGATAAATTTAGACGAATCAGAATTGGACATAATATGTATATAAAATATTTATTTTATTTTATTTTTCATTTGTTTGGAAACTTAACAGCTATACATTTATAATACTTAATTTCAAATGAGAATACAAAATAAATAGCCAATTATAAAGTTTCACATATTTAAATTATTATACATTATTAATGTTGGGTAGTCATTGTAAGATGGTGAGTGTATGTGGGGGAAAGGGAAGGGTAATGGATATAGGAAAGCGTTGATAAGGAAGGGATGAATGTTTAAGGAAAGTAGGTTTGATTTTTAACCAGTAATATTACCAATAACTGCGCGTAATTGGCGTTTCATCGATGTCTGTGTGGAGTTAAATATATCAGGTTGGGGGTCAAGACTATTGTAATAATTTAAGCATCTGTTGACATAATTATTCTGTGCGTAATTTGTTCTGCAGTATGGTGTATAGAAAAGGTGATTTTGGCGTGTTGTTTTCATGGGGCAGTTGAAAGAAATTTTTTGGAGTAGGTAAGAGCTGTCTACAAGGTTATTAAGTATTTTATAAAGCAGATAGACATCGGATATCTTTCTTCTTTTTTCAAGTGATATAAACCCATGTAATTTTAAAGATTGGTCATAATCATGGCGGTAATTTTTTTTTCTAAAATTAAGCGTTTTAACAAACCTTCTCTGAATCCTCTCAATTCTGTCGATGTGAATATTGTAACTAGGGCTCCATACGGTTGATGCAAACTCCAAATGACTTCTAACGAAGGCATTAAATAGAAGAACTAGCGAGGTTGTTTCTTTGAAGGATTTGGTTATTCTTTGTATGAAACCCAAGTTTCTGTAGCTTTTATTTACGACAGAATCAATATGAGGAATAAATGATAGTTTGTTATCAAGGATAACGCCTAGGTCTCTCGCTTCGAGTTTTTGCGACAATATATTATTATTAATAGTGTAGTGAAATTTAATTACATTTCTGCTTCTACTGAAACTCATTGAGAAACATTTATTTATATTTATATATACCTAATTGATTTTTTTCACAGTAGCGAAAAAGGTTATTTAAATCCTGTTGTAGCAGTGAGCAGTCATGTGTAGATGAGATTTGTTTATATAATTTACTGTCGTCGGCAAAAAGAATTATTTCAGAGGTAGCTATGCATTGTGTTATGTCGTTAATGTAGATCAGGAAAAGCAATTGATTTGTTTTGATTTGATCTGGAACAAATGTGCGAGTCGCATCAAATCCATCAACATTGATATATATAATCTCTTCTCCATGGTTTTGAAATGTCAAATCGCGTTGGGAATTGATTACCTATTTGATATATATTATAACAGACATTTTGACCTGGGGGCGGTCAAACAAACAAAAATCAAAACTCTCAAGATTACCAATATCATGGATATGATTATCATATGGAGTGTTAAAATGGCTTGAGAAATTATAACAAGGAATAAAACGCAAAAAAAGAAAAAAAAACTACGTTGGTTTTGTTTCGTGAAATTGACGTGCTTAAACGTTACTAAATAGTCACACGATAATCTATTATTAAGAACCACGCGATGAAATAAAGTAGGTATCTGCTTGAATAGGTACGAATAAAATATAACTACTTTGAGTAAAGTATTCTGTAGGTATAATACATTAATAAAACAATTTAGTCTGTTGATACGAGAGACATTTCATCTATGAGTGTCGTTCTCATTTCCATTTATATTATATTTTTATGAGACGGTGACGTTGGTACAAGAGTTGAATAAAGTTGACATTACAATACCAAATGTAATTCGTCCCTTGGAATACAATTATGTTAATACTTCACTCACTACTTCCACAGAAACATCTCATGGCCACGAAACTCTTTAAGGGCCCGCTCACATTGGATACGAATTTGGTCGTACGTAAACGTACGATGCTGGTCGTACGAATCGAGTGCGCGCACTGGCTCGCTCACATTGGATACGAATTCGCATCGTACGTATACGTACGATACTGGTCGAGTGCGCGCACTAGATACGGCTTTCTCCGATTTTTGATACGAATTTGATCGTACGTCGACGTACGATGCTGGTCATACAATTTTATGTATTTAAGATTTGGTACACGGATAACAAACAATACACATAAACATAATATCAATCACAACAAAGCTACCGTGCATACAAAAATCCCACAAGGCACAGCCTCTCTGTGGGTTAGCCAATTTTTTTTTTTTTTTAGATAAAAATGAATATGTCCTTGTTAAACAAGTACATATACATCTTCCTACGTTCCCTAAAATAAGCAAATAAATGCTTGTGCTATAGGTGAACGAAATCGGTTGAGGTAGGATTCGAACTCGCGACCACTGGATTACTAGCCCAGCGCGCTAACCGCTCTGCCATCGACCCATCTAATTTTATTCCCATTTATTTATTCATTTATTTAATATTTCTTCTCGGGCAACTAACATATACTATGTCAAATATTTATTTAACACGCACCCAATAACAAGTTGCCACATTCTAGAGACTTACGATATTAGTCGTCTCACAGATCCAGACTGAAAACACAATTAAAAACTGTGCCTCCACCGGGAATCGAACCCGGGACCTTTGGATCAGCAGTCAGATACCCAACCAACTGAGGCACGAAGACCGACAATTGTAATATAGACAAAATTATCTTGTTTATAACATTTTATAATAACATATTCTCTTCACATAGCACAAAACAGCAGACAAGCACACGCATACATGCTATTTGAAACCTTGGGGTAAGCAAATTATAAAAAAACAGGTAACAACACATGAAGAGAAATTTAAAATAACAGTTTACATAGATAAAAATACCAAGTCATAAAAAAATATTTAGTTATTTGAATTCGGATCAAATTGCATAACGTAATCAGAAATCTCATAAACATTTGTGTCCAAAAACCAAATTAGCAAAATTTTCTGTATCCATTTATGTGTAATCAAAGTACGAACGTAGCAAAATATCCAAACAAGTTTGGATCGAATTCGTATGTCGGAACTATACGCACGTCAACGTACGACTAACTCGCACCCAGTGTGAGCACTCTCATAGTGCTCAAAGGAACGGGATTATTCGTGCGTTTTCGACGTTTTCGTACGTATTCGGACGACTGAATTTCGTACGTAAACGCATCCAATGTGAGCATGTCCATGAGCGAACTCAGACGTCGTAACAATTCGTGCGTATACGTACGACCACAGTACGACTACGTACGATCACGTACGACCAACTCGCATCCAGTGTGAGCACTCTCATAGTACATCAAGTATCGGGATCGTTCGTGCATTTACGTACGTTTACGCACGAGCGAAATTCGTACGAAAACGCATCCAATGTGAGCGAGGCCTAACTGATATCGCCATATTGATACAAAGTACCTATACTTAGGTCAAGCAGTCAGATCTACCGAGAGATATATTATACGGAGTTTTTTTTGTGGTTTATTTTCTGTGTATGACAGGGTAAGAAATGAGGACACTAGGAAAAAATTTAAGATAAAGATAGATGTCATTAATAGAATTAAAATAAATGCATTCAAATGGTTCCGCCATCTAATCCAACCATCGACTTCATATGCTAAGGTTGGACCTGGCCTCCAAAAGAAGTTTACGCCATTTCAATCTGTCTAATTGTCCACGCCCCGGGAGTCCAGGTCCCCCTAAACGCATTCCATCCATCTCAGTCTGGGTTTCCTTCTACGCCTCACATCCTCATTTTCTCCGCATTTCCAAGCCATCTGTGTTTCCCGATCCTAATAAGTCCCCTGACGTCTAGCTACATCATCATAGAGCCAGTATAGCTCGTGATTGTGTCTTATTATCCGCACACAACTCTCACAAACAGCTTCGTAGATTCGTCGCAAGATCTTTTTCAAAAGTGCTAAGGTGAATGGTTCGGTCATATGGAAAGAAATAAAGAAAAACAACAAAAATGGCACCTACTTTTCTATTATATATCGTTACGTAGATAAAATACAAATGTAAACCAATTGAAAGGAAGGCAAATAATCTAACAATATGCACAATCCAGGACACGTTGGGATGTTTTGGCTATTTGGGAAGAATGACTGATGAACGCATAACGATGAAAATATACATAGGATTGTTGATTTTTATTAATAAATAAATAAACAAATAAATAAATAGTTGACAGAAATGGAACTAGAGATGGCAGTCGTCCAAGAAAAGAAGGAACGACATCCTAAAAGAGGTGGATTTAAGTTTAAAAACAGATACACGTTTATAAGAACTTACAACAATTACAAAGTGCTCTTTAAGAATATAGACCTCTCTAATATATCCATTAATAAATTTATATCATCAGTAATAACATCTCTGATTGCCTCTGTGGCTTCTGGGAGTAGTGTCTTCGCAAGCTCTCCTGTTTGTCTTTCCATCCAATTCCTAATATCTAAAGTTTTGAACGGAGGTTCATTTTTAGTTAAATGGTTACGTTTACAATTGGAGTGGAACTGCATTTGGAGTGGAAGAAATGTACAAGCCATCATTGAGACGTAACATCCACGAAAAGTCACTATTCAGAGTACGTTCCAAGCTCATTGGTGAATATTTCGTTAAAAATTATGTCAGTCAGAAGGTTATAGTCAAAATAGAGCGTTTTATATATCCTATCGCAGGAATACCTGACACGACAATCAAAAAAGACTTTTTTTACCTTAATCTGAAAAGTATAACTGTATTTATAAAACAAACAAAAAAGGCTTTACTAAATACATTTTCCATTACAAAATTAAAATTTTATATCTTGTTGTGAATAAACACAAAACAATGCAAAGATAATAAATTAAAAAACAAAGTGATAAATATGTATTTAAAGGATTTAATTTCTAAAGTTCTGGGCCATGGCGATGTAATAAATTTCAAAGTAAAACAAATTTGGACACTGAAGGCAAAATATAACCAGTTAACCATAAAATATGGCTGAATTTAAGTCACTAAAGATTGATACATTGAACTAAAAGTTACACATTTGTAGATCATAAAGAAAAACAGCTAATGATTTCATTACCAAATATTGTCAGAGTTACCTTTGTGACTGTGGCACATTAAAACAGCTAAAGATGTTATTACCAAATATTGTCAGAGTTACCTTTGTGACTGTGGCACATTAAAAACAATTTTTATTTACATATTAGCTGAAAACTCGCAGATCAGCTTGCTTTAATTATTTGACAGAGTAATAGACTTGCAGAAATAAATTAAATAAAACAGCGAATGTATTAACTTCACAAATATTTTTCGAGATTTTCGTGTCTTCTAAAAAAACTGTCAAAATGAAAGAAAATAAAATAAAGAGTTTTAAAATACTTCGATATCTGTACGTTAGTTAAAAAGTTTATATAAAAAGAATAAAATTCACCAATAATTGAAAGTTCATTGACAATCGAAAAAGTTTTTCAACTTATAAGTATGTACATATTTTTTTTAATTTAAAGGCCAAAATCAGATTCTGAAATCAAATGAAATAAAAAGGTTAAAATATTAGGTTATTAAATTAATATATATGTATATTAGTTGAGATAAAAATAAACGTATCCATCGAATATGTGACAGCTGAAAGATTTGAACAATCGGTGCAACAATGCGAGCAAAGCAAATCAGCCCCCCTAGACAACGTGTCATTTAGTTCAAGAAAAGAAACAAAAAAAGATAACTCAATGTATGCCGACCGCCGTGGGACAGTTGGTAAGCCATTCGGTTTCTGTGCGGGCGTCCTGGGTTCGATTCCCAGCAGAGGAGAAATTTATTTAACTTAATTTCTCACGCAAATACTGCTTCTCTGGGCTGGAAACACTGGTTAGTTGGAAGAAATTGCCATACGGCAATAAACTCGCCACTTGCGCAGGGTGCAAGGAAGTATTCATTATTATGGAAGTGACAGTTGTCACGTGACTGGCAACTGTCTCTTCCATACATTGAGTTATCTTTTCTTGATCTAAATGACACGCTGTCTAGGGGGGCTGGCCCACAAAGCAATAAGTAACTTTTGTGCAATATAAATCGCCGAGATCACATGTCATATCTCGGATTTTTTAAGTCGTGTCGTGCAGCTAGTCACGGTGAGGACGGGGTAGACGTACATATGGTTGTCATTTTGATTTGCATATCGTCGCATTAAGTGCAACACCGCGTATGTCAATATCGGCGAAGTACAATCGAGCAATAAACTTCTTATTATATTACATTTAAATAAACTTTCTTATAAAAATGATAAAAAAACATGTCAACTCGCGCGTCTTTGTGTTTACATATTTTTTCAAATGTAATATTATAAGTTTTTTTTTGTTCAACTGTAAAATTGCCGATATTGACTTACGCGGTGTTAGACCTAAAGCGACGACAGGCACAGCTCAGACTGCCATTAAAATAGTTGTGCACAAACATGTGCAAATATGAATGAATATCTTAAGAGATCTACTTTATTTTTATGCAGATTACCAGTAGGTCCTTTTGATTTGCCCGTGAAAGACTTATTTGATACGATCGTTTTCAAGACGAGTGACAACGTTGTCACATTTACTGGTGAAAAACCTGTCGAAACAAGAATGATTTGTTGAATAATTTATTGTTTGAATACTTATTACTTAAATTTGGGACAGCCACGTTACAAATGTATGAGATTTTGTCAATATAAATATCGAGCAATATTATTGGTATCTATAATTAAACCTCCCAAGAGACGCAAAGCCGTTTATTTTGACCACATATTTCGTTGTGATGAATATTATGCCCTTCTACAACTCATAGTGGAGGAAAATATAGAAGGAAGGCGGAGTATGGGGCGTAAAAGAACATCGTTAAAAATTCCCAGACAGTGGTTTGTGACGTTATGTGGCGTCATTCATTACAATATATTGGCGCAAGATCTTGATGAGTTTGGTGTGATGGTCGCCAACCTTCGTCAGTAGCGGCACAAGAAGAAAAATTTATCATATTAATTATTGTTGTTTTATTAGTTAAAGTATTTTTTGTGAATTACATTTATTTTGATATACATTTTTCTTTCGTTTATCAACTGTGCATATATTTGATTGTAATACATACACACACTAAAAATGCTCAACATGCAACAATCTACAGAATCTGTAATACATACAATAGGCATTTCCAAGAGTTCGACATATTCTTACTAAGTGCCTCTACATTTAAAAAATATATCAGACTTAAAATTTCATCCTCATAATCAAACCCAACACTATACAATTACAACACTATACAACATATACGATTTCACACCTCATTCACACAATATCTCACCATAATATGTAACTATTCCTAACTTATCTTAATATACTACAATAACTCCAGTGACAACCTGTAATTGGCTTTAGAATTTGCTTAAATCATCTTTATGTTATATAATTTATTATACGCTGTATGTTGCCCTCGTAATAAATAAATAAATGAGTAATAATTGAAACCCCAACTGCTAATATAGGTACCTATATTGTTTTTCCTTACAAGAAATCTTATTTTTCTTCTTACATAACAACTAGGTAGTACATAATTAAACTTATAGTAATACGAATCAATATTTTTTCGAACAAATTGTTAAAACGTTGAGATATTCTGATAGAATAAAGCATCTACACCTACACGATATAAAATGTTTAATATGTTATGACTCGAAGTGTTTACGTCAGATCAGATTACCGTTAAACGTAAAAATAATGCGGGGATGTTGTTTTAATATTCCTACAGGTCTATATATAGCCTGGCGTCTCTATCTTCCAACCCCTTGCCCTCAGTCCCTCCCTTCCAACCCCTCGAATCCACCCCGTGTCGGTACATTAATTGTGTTTGCATTTTTAATCACCACATCTCTGTAGGCCACTGGGGAATAATATGACCATCACTCGAGAAATATTATTTTCTATACAAAATCTAAAGCATCGGAAATAATCGTCCTCTTGTTGACGTTTTGCTTGCGTTTCAATAAAAATTGGAGTACCTATTTCATGAAAAAATATACAAACGCTTTGACTTTGTTATGTGCTTGGTTGATAAATTGCATTGTTTTTAGCCTGTAAAAAAACTATAGCGTATATATTCATATACATATTAACCATTTCTCATCGTCCAATCATGATGAAATTTCCTATAGGTATGTACACACTTGCTTCCGATGACAATACATTCTACACGTAACATTTTATTTATTTATTTATTTATTCATTCTTCATAGAAAGTCAATACAATTTATAAAAAACAAATTGCTTAGTTAGTGGACCAGTGAAAACTCCATACATTAATCAATAGGACAACCACAAAAAATTACAAATTAAAATTACATACAAACTTGACTATACATATAAAAGGCAAAACAAAGCTGCACAGACCAAAGCACTACAGAAGTTAGATTGGAGGAGACAGCTATCCTAAACGCACTGAGGGAACTCGCAGAGATGTCGAGTGTATTAAAGAATGCATTGTATACCACATAGTGCAAGCACGGTGCACAAAAGCATTCTGGGTGTAGTTATGACGCTTAAATTCAATCCAAACCACTTCCCATAGTCCCATTGCTTCAAATAGTTGGTTAGGCAAACACATTAAATTCATCTCTCCAAAACTAGTTTAAGTCCCTAGTTTAGTCCCTCCTACCATAAAACCTTGGAAAAATATTTATTAACACTAAATCAAAGGTGAGGAAAATGATGAGGAAAAAATCGGAGTTTATCAAATTTCGTGCGGAGATTGCGATATAAGGCGAACATCAGAAACATAATAACACGCATAAACGAACACAAAAGATGTCTCTCGAACAATAACTTTTCAGAATTCGCGAACCACATTACATCAACAAATTACTCATTCCACAGCCATAGCGTAAAATTATTACACCACGTCCCAAATAAATGTATAAACTTAAACAGTCTAGAAACAATAGAAATTTATAAAATCATAAATACAGGCAAATCATTAATTAATACAATAATATTTCCAAGTTCTTCCCCTTTACTAACAATGTTCCCTATAACTCCACCCTCAATGAAAATAACCAATAGTATTAACTCACACACAAACAACAAAATATAAACGTCCAACATAAGTCAGTTGTAATACGCCTGTCGATGGGAGGTCATTTCCTTCCGAAACTAGTCGCGTTAAACTCAATTTATGTGGTTATAGCAATTTAAATTATTTATTTATAATAAAATTCAATTATAGAATTTCTCAAGGTAACCGTCGAAACAATGAATATTCTTAAACACTTATTATTTCAAATGTTTGTAATTAATAAAATTTTAATCCAATACTATCTTACTATTAATGCAATAAACAAATAAATGATACTGTAACAAATCTCATAGGGTATGTAGATTATTAATTTGTTGTATCCCTAATCATGCATTACTTTTTTGAGTCAGTTATACTGTAATATCCTTCATAAGTCCTATACTTATATCCATCAACAGACGGTTTAATAACAAAAATTAATTCAAAATAATCTGCTAGAAAGGGAGAGTAGAAATTTAAAACTTTTTAATTTGATTAGATGGTATTGAAAGGTTTTTATTGACAAAAGATTGTGTCTACAATATAAAGAGGGTATAAAATTGAAAGGGGAATAATAGAGGGAGGCAAGAGATTTTTCAAACGATCGTAAATTATAAAAGACTTTTGGAATTTATTTAAGTTAGAACGTGAAAGTCACTTTGTTTAATGGCTATAAGAGAAAAGTAGATATGCTTTGAGTAAAACCACACATATAGATATCAGTCTTACTCGTTGACCAGTGTTTTAGTTACACACCGTGTAAAGCCCGTGCAGCGATTATTTGAAAATCTTACTAATAAACGCTGTATAACGACTGGGTAGTTACAACAAGCGTACAACAAAAAATAATCCGACATCGTTGTAATTTAGCACTCGCGCATGCGCCATCCGCCATTATAGTTTTGACGTTTGTCGTAGTTAATATTTTCATATGTTTTTCACATTCCAAAATAGGAATATGGAAAATATAACGAATAATTTTATCAGACGAATACTCAAGCAAATACCATTGTAGATATTATAAAAGAACATTTTTTTTAGAACTTTTCGCTCCTAAAATGCACAACAATCGAGAATATAGTAATTTGTAGAGATTTCATCACAATATTCCAAGATATAACACGCATATCAAAATAAAATTTGATTTGTGATAGATGAAATTTGTCTCCGCTAAACTACCTAGAACAGGCGTGCAAACGATGTGCAAAATTTGTATGAGAGATACACAGTCGTTGACCAATTTTATTGATCTGCTACACAGCGTTTATTGGTAACGTTTTTCTTTTCGTGTAACTTTTCAACACGTTTATTAGTAAGACTGTTAAATTAAAACTGCAATAAAACAATTGTGTGTGCCACTGGTTTTACCCAGTGACAGGAGGAAGGAAAAGAAGGAATATTTGCCTACCTTTCTGGTCTGGTTCAGAACTAATTTTATCCCAATGCCTCCTGATGTTCACCTCACATAATATTCACAAACACTATACTAAGTTGGATGGCGATGACACGGATTTGAAATGATTTGTTTGATAAGGTTTGATGAGAGTCCGAAACATAAGTTCACACGGCGCGGCGTGCTCTTGATGCTGACTGATTTTTTGTAGGCAAATTTGTAGGTATGAAAGGAAGTAGGTAGGATAAAATGCAACATTAATATTGAATTTCTAAATATTAATGTGTCATGATATATACTTAAATATCCACGTGCATATGTATATGCATGTTTGATGAGAATATCGTTTGCTCTAACATAATTATAGCGAACAACAGTATTTATTCGGAATGCCTAAATCGGGTATGCTTATAAATTGAATAACAACACGTACGGATTATTCTTGTGTCCTCTCTACAGCCCAAACTATAAGTCCGATCGACTTCATATTTACATCATATGTGTAAAGTGCATAAACCTAGAGCTGCTTTTCCATAGATATCCGTTAATTTATTCTCTATGATTTCATCTGTCCAAATTTTCAAAATGCTCTCACTGTCTGGAAAATCGAGGTATTGTTATACTGTTTGAAATTTTGATACAACAAAAATAAACTCATCAAAAATGCATTCAAGGATTGTCAAAATTTAAAGAAAATAATCTATGGTTTGCCATTTCAATGTGAAAAAAAAAATCAATAAGAAGGCATAATTGGTGAACGTAGCGCAAGCGCATAAAGTGATCACGTAAACCAGCCGATGACAGGTCGTAAACCCTGTAGGTGCCTTAAGCTCCTGATTCTTCTACAATATCCCAACTTCGTCTCTATTGAGGTGTTAAAAAGTTTGTCAGTAAAAAAGTGTAATTTCTTGTTTTGTTTTATTAAATAAATTAAAGTAAAATCAATATTATCAGAAGTAAACAGTACAGCAGCTCATTTGATATCATTATATTTAAAAAAAAAACATTTCGTTGGCATATAGTTAATGACATCATTAAATTTAATTATGTTTATTTATGATGAGTAAACATATTACAAAAAATTTAGCGAAGTCTAATATACCTACCTATTATTAACAAAGTTATATGATAAAAAATGTTCGGTTTCTTCAGGCGAATTCTTGTAAAACCATTATTTTTGGTAGCTTGTGTTTTTTTTATCAAATATTTTTCGCTGATCTTGGCTTAAGGTGGTATTCAAGTAGGAGTGACAGGTATCAAGCGATACCACGGAACAATTTCGTGGAAAATGTCGTTTTTGAAACTTATTTTTGGGTGAGATACGTATTTTAATTTGACACAAACAAAGGGGAATTTTATATCTTTTTTTATATTCTTTTTGTTGGTTAATATGAAGAATTCTTCTGGATCACAATCCTAATATTGGTTTGTAACAGGTTTGTGGAGTGGAGTTTTCAAACATTTGAAAATCATTTATCATATTTTTGAGCATATTTATTTATTTATTTATGATCATATAAACATATACATTATTTTAATATAAGATAGCCGCCTCACTAGAATAAATCTGTTCTGAAGCAGCCACCTGTACATTTGTGAAATTATTACATTACAGTAAAAAACAAAAGAATAAGAAAGCTATAAAAATAAACATTAGGAATACTTACATAATTTTAAATTAAAAAATACAGTTTTAAAAGTGAAATAAATAAAAATAAACACAATATAAACAGACAACAAAAAATAATTAGTTAAGAAATTATTGTTGCAACGTTACTTTCATTTTGGGTTCTACCCACATCGAGTAGCCACTTGGTACCACGGGCTTTGAATTGAGTTAACCCTTTAAGGTCCGATGGCAGCTTATTATAAATTCGAGGTGCAGTAAATACAAAAAATCTTTGCCCAAATTTAGTATTCATTTTTGGCACCAAGTAGGTACCCGATATTTTACCTCTTGTGTTATTCAAGATGGAGTATTTTTGAGGAGTATATTTGAAGTATTTTTATAGCAGTGGAAATAGAGATTGAAGTATTTTTATAACAGTATAGCAGTGGAAAATATCCACATTTTTAAGAAGAAATGTCGAGCGATGCTTCTGGCCTCGCAATCATAGTGTGAAGTATGTAAGATATTTTGTGAATGTGTGTGTGTGTGTGTGTGTGTGTGTGTGTGTGTGTGTGTGTGTGGGTTTATATGTATCAATGTGTGTATGTATTATGTATTATATGAGTGCTTTTTTGATTTATGTAAGTATTTTGTTTTGTTATAGTTTTGGGGCATTTTTGAAATTTTAATTAAAATATGTAAGCATTAGGATCATGCTGAAAATCAGCTGCAGGGGGCTTGTCCTCCTGCAACATAGCTGAGCATGGTCCTTTTGAGTTGGAGAGGTTGTTTTAATTTATTTTTATTTTATTGTTTATATCTTGTATTTGTATGTAACTTCTTCTGCTCAATAAATGTATTATTATTATTATTATTATTATTATTATATATTGTTTACATAATTTTTTTTTTTAATTTTATCTGTCGTATTTGACGTCGGCCGATGCATCTGCCACATATCCGTTTGGTGTCGGTTTTTTCGACACGGATAAAAGAGCGGCAGCGCGTACGCAAGGCGACTGTCAAGTCTGTCCACACATCTGCGAATAAATCAGTATTGGACGGAAATTTACATGCGTGCGTGCTTAGTTTTTTCGTCGAAATGGTTGCTGTTATGACCACTGAAGAAAAAATTAATTTATGAGCGACTGCGTTGCTATTATTCAAACAAACCTATCCTAACCTAAAGATTTTGAGAAATTCCGAATATATTTTCACTTTGTTCTGTTTCTGTGTATAGCCACCATCCATCACCTTCTTTTGTACATTTTTTTCTTAATAACTCTGTTGCGGTTCACACTTAAGTAGTAATTATATGTGCCTGCTAAATAAGTAAATAGCAGCGACCGCTACTGTATCCACATACATTTGTTTGGGGCACGACATGCGTCTTTCGAGGTTGAACACAGACTGATTTACTCGCGGATGTGTGGACGAATCGAAATTTATCCGCGGATATGTCTACTGATGCATCTGCCGACGCATTTGTCGATGTGCAGATGAGACATAAGAGATAGCAACGTCAAAAAAATAATAGGTACATTTATTTGTGACTGGTTATTGAATATATTAATGAAAAAGGTAATTCTGGCACCTGGGAGTGGTTGTATTTACCAATGCGCATTCCCTTTCTATAGGTGAAATTTGCAGATTTTAGTAAAGGTATTTTGTATCTTTATAAGTCCTTTTAGTGCTCTTTCACCATCCATCTGACTACAATGAAACTCGATAGTTTGTTCAGCGCACAACCGGAAAATATGAAATACCTACAATGCCTACAATCCTTTATTTTCCGCTGTAGCATTTCAATGTTATATCTTTAAAAAATCAGATAATATCATTACATAGATTAGCAGCCCCAAAACAGATTCACATCTAATGGGGCGATGCTAATCATCAATTATAATCATCTACGGGCGACCATGGGGGAATCCCCTCGTATAAGTACATAGAGTGACTGACAAACATCTTGAATAATGGCGTCGCTATGTAGAACACTAAGATAAAAATGTTGAAATATTAATTTTTTTTTTTTTCAAAGAAAATTTTCAAAATCAAATCTGTATAAAAAGTGTACTAAGCAAATATATGTTTACGTAGAAGTAAATAGAACGTATTTATACGAATAAAATATATTTTCAAGTATAACTTTAAGTTTAGTAGAAACATAGTGATTATTTTGTATAATAATAATTCTTATCCTATTTTTAAATTTAGTGTTTTATACATATAACGCCGCCGCGCCGTTTTGATAGTATTCTATACAATATTTGATTTTCCTTCCGAATAAAAATAATCTTTGGAATAAAAACCTTTGAAATAACTAACTATTTTAGGTTAAGTTCAATACACATTCAATACACAAACTTTTTTATGTAATATAATTCTTCTTCTTCTTCATTTATGCAGAGCTTTGGGTCAGCTCTTATACCAACTATTTCCCTTTTGTCTAACTATTCTTCTTCATTTATGTATGTAGAGCTTTGGGTCAGTTCTTATACCAACTATTTCCCTTTTGTCTAACTGTTCTTCTTCATTTATGTATATAGAGCTTTGGGTCAGTTCTTATACAAACTATTTCCCTTTTGTCTAACTGTTCTTCTTCATTTATGTATGTAGAGCTTTGGGTAAGTTCTTATACAAACTATTTCCCTTTTGTGTAACTGTTATTCTTCATTTATGTAGAGCTTTGGGTCAGCTCTTATACCAACTATTTCCCTTTTGTCTAACTGTTCTTCTTCATTTATGTACGTAGAGCTATGGGTCAGTTCTTATACAAACTATTTCCCTTTTGTCTAACTGTTCTTCTTCATTTATGTATGTAGAGCTTTGGGTCAGTTCTTATACAAACTATTTCCCTTTTGTTTAACTGTTCTTCTTCATTTATGTATGTAGAGCTTTGGGTCAGTTTTTATACAAACTATTTCCCTTTTGTCTAACTGTTCTTCTTCATTTATGTATGTAGAGCTTTGGGTCAGTTCTTATACAAACTATTTCCCTTTTGTGTAACTGTTATTCTTCATTTATGTAGAGCTTTGGGTCAGCTCTTATACCAACTATTTCCCTTTTGTCTAACTGTTCTTCTTCATTTATGTATGTAGAGCTTTGGGTCAGTTCTTATACAAACTATTTCCCTTTTGTGTTACTGTTATTCTTCATTTATGTAGAGCTTTGGGTCAGCTCTTATACCAACTATTTCCCTTTTGTCTAACTGTTCTTCTTCATTTATGTATGTAGAGCCTTGGGTCAGTTTTTATACACACTATTTCCCTTTTGTCTAACTGTTCTTCTTCATTTATGTATGTAGAGCTTTGGGTCAGTTCTTATACAAACTATTTCCCTTTTGTTTAACTGTTCTTCTTCATTTATGTATGTAGAGCTTTGGGTCAGTTCTTATACAAACTATTTCCCTTTTGTGTAACTGTTATTCTTCATTTTTGTAGAGCTTTAGGTCAGTTCCTTTACAAACTTCGTTGATGATTCATTTAGTAATAATGATAGAATATCAAATTGAAAAAATAGGTATGCCGGCAGCAGGCGCCCTTTTAAGAAAAAAAACAATGAATTGATTTCATAATAGCTGGATCTACTGTGAAGTGAAGGAACTGCGTTACCTATGTGTGTAATAATGAATGAGGTGGGGACTTAGAGGGTGTCCATAGGGACTTGATCCATGATTCACACCACAGTCCACCCACACAAAACCAAAATCCAACTAAAAGTATGTAATTATATTATGTATATCAACTTGTTTAGTACGTCAACCCTACTGATACAAGATTCTTATTTCATATTCTACGTGGGTGTTGTGTTGAAAGTCTATCTATATTGATGAAACGAAATAAGTTGATTAATTTATTTACTGAATATATTGATCGATTAATTTGGAATTTATTATTCTTACTATCTCTACTAACATAAAATATTATTCCTCCTTCTTGACCTCACGATTATTGGTCGGGATACATGACGACACTAGACACTCAGTGAATAGGTACATCTAGTGCCAAATTGTGTACACTGTCTCGACACCAAGTTGGAGATGTAATTTCGGTGTGTCACTGCCGTGGTGATAAGATATTAACAGTGTCCAATATTAGCTCATGCTAAGGGCCTTGTGTCGAGCGTAAGTGTCGTCGATCATAAAAGCGGCTATATAATAAAACATAAATATGCACATTTTCACAATCAAGGCCGGACCTGGGTCGTTGGCAAATTTAGTGCAGCTAATTTTGACCCTCAAGAAAAAAATCCTTTAAAATTAATTACGTCAAACCTCATTTTGTAACAATTATACAAAATACATCGCAGTAGTAAACATTTATTATAAACAATCATAATCCTGAATCTATGTTTACATTTTTTTAAAAGTAACAATGTGGTAATTCCTCGTAAAAGAGTTGTTTTCCTCAACTCAACGTGTCCCAGACACCAGTGCAGTAGGCACATTCAGAATAATTTAACTTTATATTCTCTTACTAGCTTTTATGTCCCGCCGTTGGCCAAGAATGTAAATTAGTGAAGGAATAAGCAATCGTTTATATACCTACATAATATTTTCACACATAATTTTTTTTAACCGTAGTATGAAAAGTAGTTTGAAATTTAATTGAGTTTAAGCGGTGTAAAATCTTAAAGTGATGGCCACAATCCATTTGCTTTTATATATAAGCACATACAATTTCTGCACGCATGGACTATGGGAAATGATTTTAAATATGACTTATTATAAAAAGACAACGTCGTAAAGAGTTTGGATTTGGCCACAACCCCTATTTTTATATATTGTCATCGAACGCAAATAATGTGTTTTAAATATTTAGTAATTTTGGATGATGGGAAATGGTTTAAAAATTGATTAAACAAAAGTACTGAAAATATTCTAGTGTTGGTCCCATCCCATTCGTTTTTATATTTTTCGTCAAGTGTGCATATAGTTTATTATAGTTTTGTACAATAAAACTGATAGACTTAAAACTGACACATAAGTCTACATTACAGAAGAAGAAGACTTAAGCTATGTTAAATAGTTTTTAATATGAATATAAACGTTGTGAAGATCCAGCAATGGCCACAACCCCGATTTTTTATATATTGTCATCAAAATGAAATGTGTAGTTATTGAAAATTAAGCAATATATGATGATATAATAAATGGTGTAAATTTGATTGAACAAAAGTAATCAGAAGATTCTAGTGTTGGTCACATCCCATTTGTTTTTATGTATTTTCATCAAGTAAGCATGTTGTTTATAATATTTCGTTACAATAGACTATTAGACATAAAACTAATCCAAAAGACTAAATAAAAAAAGAAGTAGAAGTATAAAACTATAACAAATAGTTTGTAATAAAAACTGACCCAATAGTCTACATAGAAGATGAAATAGAAGAAGTACAAATTAGGAAATGTATTATATAAAAAACTGACCAAAATGTCTTCATAAAAGAAGAAGAAGATGAATTGAACTATAGGAAATATTTTATATAAAATTCACCCAACATCTACATAAAATAAGAAAACGAAGAATTAGACTAAAGGATAGTTTGTTTAAAAATAGTTTGTTTAAAAACTAACCAAAAGGTCTACATAAAGGAAGAAGAAGACGAATTAGACTATAGGAAATAGTTTGTATAAAAACTCACCCAAGGTCTACATAAATTAAGAAAAATAAAAATTAGACTATAGGAAATAGTTTATTTATGAACTGTCCCAAATGACTTCACAAAAGAAGAGGAAGAAGATTTAAACCCCAAGAAATAGTTTGTAGAAAAAATCACCCAAATGTCTACATAGAAAAAAGAAGAATTTCACTATAGGAAATAGTTTGTAGGTATATTGAATGTGTATTGTAGTTAACCTAAAATAGTTTTCCTATACAAAATCAGTATATTCTTGGTTTTTAAGTAGTAAGTATTAGGTATGTAGGTACCTACCTACAATGATGTTCTAAATTAATTCGAATTCGATTTATAACAAATTTTATTTGAATATCAGAATGTGTCCGTTACCATAGTAACCATGTTCCAACATGTGAAAAATATCAAATGTTATGGAGACATTTTTTGAATATGTAGGTACCTACATTGGTTTGTTCGATGCCATAAAAATGAAAATTGTCAGAAAAATCAAATATTTTTAACAAATTATGCAATTTTATTACGCATATATCTTTACTAATAATTAACAGACTTTTACAATATATGTCTTAAAACTTGCTGTAATGTCTTGTGTTTCATTTTATTATTTCATAATCACATTTATTTCAAAGGTATATTATTTTAAAGAACATATTCATTCGGTAGGAAAATTAAATATCGTATGAAAAGATATTAAAATGGCGGGGTTATATGTACATTTGTGCTAAAACGCTTACTTTAAAAATAAGTTAAACATTATAATTAGACAAAATATTCACCATGTTTTTCACTTAAAAGCTAAGTTATACTTGAAAATAATTTTTTTCGTGTAAATACGTACTTCTAACTTTTAAACTAACAGATATTTGCGTGCAAAATGTACACTTTTTTGACAGATATGACTTGGAAAATTTTGTATGAAAAAAATAATTGTTGAAATATCTTTAAAATTCAGCATTTTAATCGCATTATTTTTAGCGTGACACTGCATCAGGTATACTGGTACACGTTCGCACATAAATTAGATTTTTAGATGCTCTTGGTTTTTCAAAAGGCGTGAGACAAACACACACACACTAACATATTGATTGCTTTATTACTTTAGATATACATACCTACTTTTCCCCCCTACCTGTAATTACACGTGAGTTTAATGCCATGTCGTTGACCAGACCTCTAATAGACACATTTTCTGAATTTTAAAAAATGTGTATCATTGCCTTGATTTGCGGAGCTTGTGCAATGTATTTCACCTGATACTCAATACGTGTATAGTTACAATGTATATACCTACTGCGTGGTGATGTTTTCGTTTCCTACCCACGGTGTTTATTGTGATCAAGTGAAGGACAGTGAATATTTTTAAATTATTTGCAATGGGTGCTATACAAGCTGTTATAACTTTTGTTTGATTTTATGTACTTTAATTTTGTGTAAGTTTTTGAGAATACGCTGCACCCGGCATACAATTCAAAGATTATTATGAATAAACTTGTGCCAAGTTTATTCGAAGTGTTAAAGTTGATTCTTGGCAAACCAACATTGCCACAATCAAGCTTTGATAGAACAAATTAATTTACAAGTGTGTTTGGACAAATATCCCAAATTTATTCCCATAAATGTCTTCATTTTTGTGGAAAATATAGTTTACTGTCCAAACGGACATCCAGGAATTCAACATTATTTGATGGTACAAGCGCTTCTCCGTCGATGTCAATAAGAGAAAATAATTTATTGAAACACGTAAGTCTCATTTAAATAATGACAGATGATCTTTTATAAATTTTCTTTGATAAATTAGAATATTCTATTGGTGTGGGCACAAGTCATCTACAGAAAGAAGGCTGACATGAAAAAAACGACTCTTAGTGAATATCCCAAAAAGGTTATACCGCATAGTATTACGCGGTATTTTTGATAGACCCCTCTTTTGAAACAAAGCTAAATAATTTTAACCACTTAAAAAGCAATTTTATTCAAAGTCAAAAAAAATGTTTGAGACGCAAAGTAGGCGATATAATTGAGGTAAAAATAATGGCGTTAATGTTTCTTCGGCAATTTAAATATCTCGCCTTCCTTCCTTCTTGATTGTAGAGACGTATAGCTCTCTCATCTCATTCCAGATAGGGTGTAGGGAGGGTTGGCCTGGAATAAAGAAGTGGGAGTGGGGGGAGGGGGGGGTAAAACATCAAACTTGATTATCTAGTGGTGTGTCAAGAGAGAGAGAAATATAGGTACCTACTTATTTATATACATTACCAGAAGCAGAGATGCGAAATTAAAAATAAACAAACGATCGGTGAAGTTAACTGCCTTTAGAGAAATGTCACCGAGGAATCATACGGTATTTTAACTTTCATGTGAAATATATTCATTTCAATTCAAAAAATTGACTTTTGTTATAATCAATGGCTAAGAAAAAACTCTCTCCAAAAATGGTACAGATCAACAAATTCTTACAATATCATCAAGAAAGAGCACACACGACAGATTACATTATGTAAGTTAGAAAGAGATCGTACACACATTGTAACATATTATCCAGTGCAATAACATTATAATTATGAAAAAGACGAATTAAGTTATAGCTGTGTCAAAGATTAAGTTATAGCTGTGTGAAAAAGCTAATACAACAACATAATACCTCTGTTTATCTACAAGTGGTGTCCCACCGAAACAGGATTTTCTACCGAAACCGAAACCGAACCCGAATCTTCGGTATCTCTCACAGTTTCGGCCGAAACCGAAAGCGAAACCGAAACTTTTTTAGACAGTTAAAAATCTATTGTTTACTGAAATTTGGCTTAGTTAACACGTGTTTAATGAAACAATACTTGAAGTTAGTATGTGGGAAAATATTTTTTATTTCTGCTGTTCTTCCCCCACGAAATAATTAATTCCCTACGAAATATCATTAATAAATTAATACATTACTTTAGTACTTAATCGTAATTAAAAAGCCTAATATTGTACGCTAAAAAAAGCAGTTTTTCTGCATTTTTTTTTCTACGACTGGCCGGCGAATATTTTTTTTTAATTGCATATACTCAAATTTTTTTGGCGCAGTTCAGGGGTGACATCTGTGCGAGACACCTGATATATAAGGACTGTTGCTTTCATTGTTTACAAATAAACTAATTTCTCAATAGATGGCGTCACAAAAAAGGTTTCTTCGTTACTTCATAGATGGCAATAGTATAATTCCTTATTTTCAGGCGAATTGTTACACACTATTCAAATATATAAAACTTTCAAAAATGAAATTGATAAGGGAACTCAATAAGAAGGTATAAGAAGGTGACCTGTCACCAGCCGATGACAGGTCGTAAGCCCTGTAGGTGCTTTGAGTTCCTGGTTCTTCTATAATATTCCTACTTCGTCACTATTGAGATGTTAAAAAGTTTGTCAATAAAAATTTTACATGTTTTCATCATATAAAATGGCATTTTGACAACGACAATACGCCCAAACGCTACATCTTACGCGCAACTAAAGTGCGATAAAAAATTAAGTTATTTTTTTTTTTATTATTATTATTGAAACCAAACAAATTATAACAATATAGTTACAAACAATAAAAATATTACAAAAAAGTACAATTTAAATAAGTTATATGAAACATTTTTTTTATAGGGTTATTTGGTAGGTATATACCACCTCACTAGGCTGAGCCTGTACCGAGGTGGCAGATTTTATTTTATTGCCATGATAATTTCTTACAGATAAATGAATTTAAATAAATTTCTCCTTTGCTGAGGATGATCGAACCCAGGACACCTGCACAGAAGAGAAAAGGCTTATCAACTGTGTCACGTCGGCATGTATTGATAATATCATGCAGTACCTACCTAACTAGCAGACCCGACCGACGTTGTCCTGCCTGAATGTTGGCTTGCCCACTATTAAATGGTTCAGCAAACATAAAATTAAACACACACCATCGCACCATAACCCGCAATGAGCGGAAACCAGCGAATGGTGTGCGGGTATGCAACATTCATATTGGGTGGTGAACTATGTAAGATGTTATTTTGCATGATATATTTTCGATTAACCGATTATTTCGACCGGACACGAAAAAATTTAATAGTAAAAATTTCATCAAAATCTTATATATAAAGATATTAATTAAACTCCTGTTTCACATTTTTTTATATCTCAAAAGTTATACTGTTTGCATAACACAAGGCGTACATTTTTTTACCTGGGGGGGGCAAGTCTGGTACAACCAGCGAAATCAAAACCCTCACGATTACCCATATCTTGGATATAATTATTATATGGAGTTCTATAACATCTTTAGATGTCATAGAACTCCATATAATAATTATATACATGATATGGGTAATCACGAGGGTTTTGATTTCGCCGGTTGGACCTGACCTGCCCCCCTGTTTTTTAATTATTTTTTTTTCTACTTTTACAATTTTTGATTCGAATTGTATATCTAAAGCATTCATGGACCCCCTCAAATACATACAAAAAAAATCGTTGCAGCAGTTTATGAGATCAGTGACAGTGACATACCTACAACGCAAAGAAGAATTATACAATACAATTTAATCAGTAATTACATAAAAAATATATCGATATATATATATATATATATATATATATATATATATATATATATATATATATATATATATATATATATATATATATATATATATATATATATATATATATATATATATATATATATATATATATATATATATATATATATATATATATATATATATATATATATATATATATATATATATATATATATATATATATATATATATATATATATATATATATATATATATATATATATATATATATATTGTATATTCCTTTAGATCTCCAAATAATATCGGAATGCTTTCATTTTCACTATATTTTATAAAGAATTTTAATATTGTCGCATTCTTTTATATTTTTCCATATTTGCAGTCTTGGATAAATTGTGTGTACGTGCGTCTTTGTTGAGTTTCATTTGAACAAAATCTATGAGTAATTTCAAGCGAATTTCTCGCATAATTTATTCAATGTTAACATACACTCACGTGAAAACAAGTCAATTTTCTCTTTGAAATATAAGTGAATTGAGGCGGAAAATTATACGCGAAAATCATTAGTTATGGCTCCATTCTAAACTATTTTAATTAAAGAACAATATTCGGAATTTCTAGTACATATATTATTCTAAAAACCTAATAAAATCTACATACACTGACTATTTTTAAACTTACGTAGACCAGTTTTGGAATCAACTTCCGCATAGGGTTACCAGATGAAAAAATCAAAAGTCCGGAGAAAAGGACTGATTTCCATGGAAAAGTCCTGATATTTTATGCGTTGTGGGCAAACATTTTCAAGACAATAGGTATTTCACGATTACCAGAGATACTGCGTATTTGTCAATATATATTTGCAATTACAGCCCAGAATGCAAACGTAGAAAGAGTTTTTTCCATCTTACGGGCTCAATGGTCGAAAGAAAGAAACCGACTAAAGGTGTCTTCAGTTCGAGCTATACTTTTAGTTCAATATAATTTGAAGAGTTTAACATGTGAGGCATTTTATAAATCAATAATTAAATAAAAAACCTTACTTAAAAAGGTATCTTCACATATTGAGTAAGATAAAACTGATTAAGTACCTACTTGGATTATTACCAAAGGAAGATTTTTAGTTTGTTTAACTTTTAATTAAAGATATCTTTATAATGTTAGCTGTGTTTTATTGAAAATCCTGAGATATCATGAGATTTGCAAAATCCGACCGCAATCCTGAGAAAAGTCGAAAAATCCTGAAATCTCAGAACAAATCCTGAGATATGGTAACCCTACTCCCGGAGGTTGTTGGAGATCGACAGTATATTTTTTTTTCTTTTTAATACCTTATTTTTCTCATTTTTTGTGTAACCGTTTTTGTATTAACTAAGCAATGTATATTTTTTAATTCGAGGAAACAATCTTGGCGTATGTATTAAATAATTTCCAAATGTTTATAATAATAATGTTTATGCTGTATGATTTCCCAAATAAAATAAAATAAAACAATAATAATACTTTCTGACACCCTGTGCAAGTGTGCGAGTGTCTTTCTAAACAGCAATATCTTCCATTTTCCATTTTGCCAGCCCAGAAAAATAAAAATAGCTAAAGATTTTTTTATAAATAACTCTTGGGAATTTGAATCTATACGACTATATATGGGATATTTTTTCTTTATTGCAAAGTAATATATTGGTACAAAGGTATATAATATTTCTTATTATTAATACATTTATATTATACGTATTACTCCACTGAAAGAGTAAATCTCGTGTTATTCTAATTTTCTTGTCAAAAACAATTTATTATTTCTCTTCTATTCACTTTCTACAGCAATATTTTGAGCGAAACTTAAATATTCTCGATTATGTTTGCCTGTAAAAATTACCTAAAGGGACATTATATTTTACTAAAATTTATTTAATGATTTGCTGTACCTACTAAATAATTTTTATGCGGCAGTGAATGATTAAAAAAAATATTCAAACGAATCATGTTTGTTAACTCAATTTAAAAAAGTTACGATGTGATAAAAATAGCGCAAACGAGCGAGTTAAAATGAGTTCAACCGTAAAGTCGTTTAGAATGATCGAATTACACGTGATAATAATAAAATATGAGATGGAGTAGAGGTGGCAATTACTTACATACTAAATACAGTAGAAGATTAAAATGTTATATAATACATGAGATAAAGTAGAGATGGCAGGTACCTACATACTTATACATTATAACACCTTTCCCCTTTATATCACATTCTCTCATATAAACATAACGATAATGATATAATTAGGTAGACACTTCTCACTCGAGTAGGGAACATTGTATCAGATGGTTTTACATATTATTATATCAAGCTTTTAAGGCTCGTTATAATTTGTTTTTGTAAACAACGCGTTAAACTTTAGTAATTTGTTTAACGATCAATCATCATCACGCCACGTCCCTAATACAGAAAGCAAAGAGAGCTGAGATAATTTATTTCAAAATGTTCTACAAAGATAGTTCCGAAAATATTTATTATATATTATTATTCTTCTGATCATAGAAGTTGTAGGTACACACTACACAGGTCGTAGAAGCTGTAGGTACACACTACACAGATCGTAGAGGTTGTAGGTTCACACTTCAGAGATCGTAGAGGTTGTAGGTTCACACTTCACAGATTGTAGAAGCTGTAGGTACACACTTTACTGATCATAGAAGCTGTAGGTACACACTACACAGATTGTAGAGGTTGTAGGTTCACACTTCACAGATCATAGAAGCTGTAGGTACATACTTTACTGATCATAGAAGCTGTAGGTACACACTACACAGTTCGTAGAGGTTGTAGGTTCACACTTCATAGATCATAGAAGCTGTAGGTACATACTACACAGTTCGTAGCAGATGTACATACACAGTACACAGTTCGTAGAAGCTGTAGATACACTCTACGTAGATCGTAGAGGCTGAAGGTTTACACTACACATATCGTACAAGCTGTAGGTACACACTACACAGATCGTAGAGGTTGTAGGTACACACTACACAGATCGTAGAAGCTGTAGGTACACACTTTACAGATCGTAGATATTCACTACATAGATCGTAGAAGCTGTAGGTATACACTACACATATCGTAGATGCTGTAAATGTATCCCGCCAAGCTCCACTTCAGAGTAACGACTCTCTGCGACATTAATGCTTTAAAGAGCTATTTAGCATCCGTTTCTCTTACCATTGTGTTACCATTAGTATTCCAACTGACTATTCTTTCAAGAGAAATTATTTATCTTAGTGAATTGAAAGTATTGAGCCAAGATTTGTATAGCGTAGTGGACTTTTGCATGCAAAAAACACCAATTTAGAGGCTTCGTAGCTCTATATTATGTATGGATGAATTCAGATTAGAACATTTAATGTATATATTGTGTGTCCTTATAACTTTTGATCCGCTTAATGCACAGAGCCCAAATTCTCAAAATATATAGAACTTTTGTACATAGAATTATATTTTTATTATATATATTTTTATTTAATAAATTTCTGGGTTTCTCAATTTTTTTTATGAGAAAAAAAATACAAATGTATGTGTTTGCTGCCTGTATTTCCAATTTTATTACAAATAGCGAAAAACGCCAAAAAACCCAACAATATAATTTAATTTTTATTTCAAACTTTTTTAACATTATTGTAAAAATTGAATTTTGTGATCACATCGTTCCATACAATTTGTATGGCAGAATTCATAATATCTATGGGGACTCTCAATAGTTTGATACCATCATACTGTTTTCATATTCGGGGTAGGAAAAAAGGACTGACCCTCACAGTATCATATCTTGACATACATGCTTTGTACAGAAAACAAAAATCTTAAAATATTCAAATAGTTTGGATTTAAGGGTTTGTTGGTTAGTAATAATAATAATAATAATATAAATTTATAGAGCGCCGTTTAGTGATACAAGATTACTCCAAGGGCGCTGAACCTACGTATTCTTCGACTATACATGCTATCGCCATCAAATATCGACAGTTGGATCGTATGTGTTACACACAACTAGTTATAAATTTAATCAGTAATTATATTTTAAATTTGAAATATCCAAAAATATACAAATATTTTGTCATTGATTCATCTATATTTCAAAATATGTTATTTTAAGACCAAACACAATACAGAAAACATAGAAAAGACCAAAAATTGACTTCTATTAATAAATACCTACCACGAATGGTTATCTAATCAAACAATAATGATATTACAAAAATGATTCATTGAAATACGCAATACGTCATCAATCTTCGTGTTTGTTTCCTCTGAAAATATATTTATATAACTAAATTAAATTTCACATCAACTTAGCACCCAACGATCTTATTTTCATACACCTGGTACAATAACAAATATCGTTTGACGTTTATTCGTAACTTCTGTTTTGTTTTCTTCTACTCCTTCTTCCTCTTTTTGTAGATCTGTTTTTACATGTCCTGGGACGAGGATGTCCAGCTCTCCCTCTATCTCTTTGATGGGTGGTTTGTTTTGTTTTGGTACTCTGGCCGGCTTATTGCCATTAGGCAATTTCTTCCTATGAATCACATAACAAAGATTACAAAGTAAGACAAAATTGTGAATAATATACACCAACAAAAGAATCAAAGCAAAAGAAAATGACAGGGTAAGAACAAGGAGAGGAAATCGGGATCAGGTGTTAAGAGAAAGTTATTCCTTCTTTAGTTTTTTCTTGAAAATACAAAGTGAGTTAGACGACGCAATATCCGGACAAAGGCTATTCCATAATCTTGCTGTTTGTACTTCGAACGACGAGCTGAAAAATTCTGTATTGTGGATAGGGATGGAGGTAAAGTTTATGAAAATTCATACAAGTACCCAACCACAACCGACAATACATTCATATTCGGAATATGTGACGAAAATTGAGGTATTAAATTTTATAATTTAAGTCCCTACCTCCTACCGTTTATCTCCAAACCTTATGATCACAAACAGCTACTGAGTATGCAACAAAATTATCATAGTTCCATTTTAAATCTCATATAGTTAACTACCTAATCGTTTGAAAAAATATAATACAAATTATGTTTATGTTCGACATTTCTAATTATGAGTAGGTATACCAAAAGTTTCACGGATTTAATTGATGGTTTTATATAATATATCCATGTAATGTTTGAGTTATACCAAATGGGATTATGTCTACCAAATGGGATTATTTTTAATAATTAGAAAACTCATTAGGACATCGGAATATATTTTTGTATATAGGTATAAACCTTGTTTAATGTATCTGCCTACTTGTGGGTGCGGACGATGGAGGATCTTTGTACTTCAACCACAACAAAAGAATTAATTAGTAAGTAATACTTATATTTCATATGTGGTAAAACAAAAAGGTATTTGGCCGAAATAATTATTCTTATAAATTAATTAAATGAGATGTTTTGGACCAGATGATCGGATAACAGAGACATCTATGTATAACTACCTATAATATAACATGACTTAACCTAACCTATGTGCCTAAACTAACTTAATCTAAATCTTACCTAACGTAACCAAACCAAACTTAACCTATTTCTCAAAAGATGACATTATTTGTATTCCTTATAAAAATTGAGGCATACGGTGGCGAATAAAAAAGGACCGAATATTTTTATAGTTATTATACCTATACATATGCGGAACTCAATAAGAATGTATAACTGGTGAACTTTGCGCAAGCGCATTAAGTGATCACGTAAACCAATCGATGTCACGTCGTAAGCCCTGTACGTGCTTTGATTTTTTCCGGTTCTCCTATAATATTCCAATTTTGTCTCGATTGAGATGTTAAAAATTAGTCATGAAAACAAGTATCGTTGATATTGAACAACGAATTTATTTATTTATTTATTTGGATTAGTAAACAGTCATGTTAACAATTACAATACACAAACGATTTACAGATATGAGACCAATTACATACTAATCACAAAAAGTACAGAAAAATGACAGTTACAAAAAATAGAACAAAAAAAAGCATTTCATATATTGTAATAAGTATGTATGTATATCTGTGGGAAGGATAGGGATGATTGTAGGATGGGTTATAAGGAATGAAGTAAACATATTTATTCAACTATCGTTGTAGGCGAATGCAACCTTTTATATAGTTCAATTCTGTATCGCAGTTGGCTACTATCAAACATGTCCAGGCCTGCAAAGTTATTGTTGTAACTATTGCAAGCCCGCACAATGAATGCGTTCTGCCCTGTAGTGGTACGCGCTCGGTCTGTGTAGAATAGGGTGGAAAGAATAATGTCGGGTGAGTCAATTATGTAATTGAATGAGGTCTTAAAAAAGATGGATAATTTCTTCAACTGCAAATTAATATAATATGAAAATAAATAAAGATAAAAAAAAGTTCATGGTTTATGGGAGAGAACAGGTGACATTATATTGTACTGGGTGACACCATAATAAAGCAAGTCAAAGATTTTGTATATTAATTTGTGCAGCAGAATATCTCAAAATGGCCGTTCTTTGGCAGAAGAAATTTATCGGTCATTCACTTTGATTGTATGAAATCTTTAAGCATATAAAATATTTATTTCTCTACGACACATAGTTATGGAGTAATTATAAAAAATGCTGTAAAAAAGGATATTTTTATTTTTTAGGGGAATTTATGTTGATTTTTAAAATAGTGAAAATGTTGAAAATACTTATGGTATTTTTTTAGAAACACACTCTTCTTCTTCTTCTTCTTCTGCTTTAGTTAGGACTGTGTCCTGTTATTCTCGGAGCCTGCTCTTGTGAAGTGGACGTCCAGCTATCCTTCCATCGTTTGGGTGGTCTTCCAGGGGGTCTGCCATATGTTATCTCCCCATCCGCTGCCATCTTCACAACTCGATCCGAACCCGCTCTCCCCACATGATCTCTCCAGGATCGTCTTCGTGTTCTTCCCCATCTCACAACATCTTCGACATCACAGATTCTTCTTATCTCCGAGTTCCTTACTATGTCACGAAGTGTTACGCCTGCGATGTGTCGTAGAGTCTTCATCTCAGTGGTTCTTAGGAGGTTTTTTGTTCTGACGGTGTCAGCTCTTGTTTCTATGCCATATGTCATGATCGGCCTTACACAGGTCTTAAAGATCCTTACCTTACTCTCCTTCAGCATGTCTCTGTTTCTCCATACAGCATTTTTCAAGCATCCAGCCACGACGGCGGCCTTATTCGCTTGCTCTCTTACTTCGTCAAAGAGGTTATTGATGTTGGATACTTCGACACCCAAGTACTTAAATCGCATCACTTGTTCTATGAAACACACTGTATAACTTTTTTTTGGAATTTGATTTCAAATAGGGGTATTTATGTTTACATATAATGCCCTATTAACTGAATGTCATTTTATTCTCTATTTATCGGCTATATAGAGTATTGGTAAGTGAGTTGAGTGCATTTATATTTATTGCAGAGTAAGTAAGAATAAATGTTAAATACTATAGAGGATATTAGCACCACAGTAACCTCTTGACCTAAACTAACATTATTATTGAAGTAGGCAGGGCCGGATCTACCCAATTTGGCGCCTGGTGCACTAGATACAAATCGCCCCCCCCCCCCCCCTTTATTCCACTTTTATTATTCCACTTCACGAAATTCTCGTGTGTAATGTACGGTACGATATGTATGGTACCCGCGGGCGGATTATAATATAAATAATTGTAACTCGTAAAGTACAATACCTACCTACTGTTATTTTGCGGTGCGACGCGAGATTCAAATAAGATAATTATTGATATTCGTATTTATTATATTTTAAGCATTATTATTATTATGTAAATGCTGTTTTCGTTGTGTACCACTTCGAATAATAATATTAAGTATAAATTTAATACATAATCATTCGTATTTAGTATTTATTTAAAAAAAACTCATCATCGACAACTCAGGATTGTTAATAGATAATTATAATAGTAGTAGTAATTGAATTCAAATTCATCCGTGATATTTTTTCTGTTTCGGGATTTTTTAGGTTGAATCTTTTTTGTTATATTTGGCGCCCCAGATTTATTTGCGCCAGGCGCAACTGCACCGTGTGAACCTATGGTGGATCCGGCCCTGGAAGTAGGTGCCTGCATACGTAACTACTAACGGTGTAACGTACATATATTACGAGTATTGCACCCTATTTTATTTTATGGTGAGTGTTGCAATTGCGTTATGTGGTAACTTAAGCTAGCCGATGATAGGTCATAAGCCCTGTATGAATGTCTTTGTGATTTTTCCTTGCTCTCAAAACACAATCTCTTTCTCAATCTCTATAGAGTTGTTCCAAAATATACCTAATTACATACTTCTATATGTTTCATTAGTTACATAATATACCTAGCATTGGTTAATGCAAAAAAAAAACTTCCATCACATTATAAATACGTTTGACAACGTTTAATGTCCAAAAAGAAAAATTGCTAAATTATAAGAAACGCCTGGTTTCCTACAATCTATATAAATTTGTAGTGTTGAAACAATAATAATATCGGCGATTTTTCAATAGAAAAAGATCTTCATCATTTGTCAGATCCGTAGTGTCATCTGTGGTCCAGCTTCTAAGAGGTCGCTGGGGACATGACAGATCCCTATGTTTCAATACAAAAAATGATAACAGATATTAGTTTGTGCTCCGCCCGATAGATGGACGCTTTAGAACGCTAGTTCGTGTGAAACAGGAAAAACTAGAAGAAAATTCAAAATTAAAATACAAAAATTGCTGTCATTTAGGGGAATATTATTTTACAATGATCTGCCCACTTCCATCCGAGAATTAAAAGAACAAAACAAAGTTAAAATAGCATTAAAGGGTATATTTATTGGCAATAAATGATCCTATATGTTTAATTTTTCTTTTGTGTATAAGTACGATACTCCTCTCTCGAACACAAGTTTTAAACTCTGTCGAGAGAGTATCAACATTGTATTTTATTATATTTTGTTATTGAGTAAAAAGAGTATTATAAATAAAATGAAAATGAATTCTTTGAGGTGGTTTGGACATATTGAAAGAATGAATGATGAACGACTGACCAAACAGAGAATAGTAGGGGTCGCCCCAGAAAGGGATGGCACGATCATGTGAATGATATTTTGAAAGAAGGAAATACATATAAGAAGCTTTAACAATCGACGAGCATGTATGAGACGATGTATGGATGTAAAGGAAACTAGGAATGTATGCAAAAATAGAGGAGTATGGCACTCGGTTCTCTCTGCTTACCCCGTAAGGGATATGGCGTGATGGTATGTATGAGTAAAAATATTGTGTAATGGTATATACCTAAATAAATTAATCCAACTGTCGATTTGAAGAGAATTTATTTCTCTAGAACAAATTGACAATCGAATTTATTCAGTCAAAGTATCAAGCCAAGATACGCGAGATTTGTAAGCAGGGTCTATATTTTTCACGGTTTTTCAACTTTGAAGTCAAAAAACACCAACTTAGAAGCTTCGCAGCATATATTATGTTCCATACATGGATTTACTCAGAGTTCGGAGTGGAACATTTAGTGTATGTCTGTGTGTACCTATGTTTGTGTGTGTGTGTGTGTGTCCCTTATAACTTTTGATCCGCTCAATGCACAAAGCGTTAACTTCAGAATATATAGAAATTTTTAGGCCTACAAAACTTCTATACTCAGAATTTCGACTTTTCGTTTCGTTCAGGGGTTATCATCTTTTGAAATTTTACATATTTTTTTCATATAATTCATAAACCATAAAAGCTGGTTAATAAATTGGTGCGTAAAAATTGGTTTAAATATAGACGAATAAAAAAATCTCGAATTTTATTTTATTACAGTGTTTCTTAAACATTTTTTATTTAGAAAAACATTTTTATCATAAATTTTGTGTTTAACTGCCTATATGTCCAAAATTTTAAAAAATGTCAAAAAAGCCGAAACACACCAACTAGAAAATTTAATTTTCTATTAAATAAATATGCACATTATAGTAGTAGGTACACCTCAAACTTTTTTTAACAATTTTTATAAAAATTGAATTTAGTGACGACATCGTTTCATATAATTCGTATGGCAGTCGCCTATACACAATTGTAATAGTATTTATACTGTTGGAAATATACTATTCACACAATATCTCACTGAGTAGTTTGATACCTACTTAATCTACAAACATACATACATACCATCAAGCTGTTTTCATATTCTGAGTAGGAAAAACAGACTGACCTCCATACGATCCTATCTTGACATACAAACCTACCTACATGTTTTATATAGCAAACAAAATATTCATTAATTTGTAATCTTCAATTATACTGTGGCAGCACTTGACCAACTCTAATTAATTCGTTGTATAAAAACGGCCATCTTAGAAGTCATATTCAATTCCATTTTGATACTCCAGCTGGGCGACTATTGTTCGCGATTTTCGTGTCTCTGATTCGAGTCCGCGTGCAACATTTTTAATTTAATTATATTTATTTTTTAGTTTTATTATTTTGTGAGTATTGTTGAGCAATAAAAACTCCTAAGTCCTAATACCTTTTTTAATTACTTAAACCCATTATTTCTTATGTATCTCAACTTGTGCCTTCTTGATTTAGTGAACAAAAGTTAAATTATCGTTTTCCACGATAATTCAACATATGGGGCTGTTGGTTCGTCCACGCAGACAGCATTGCAGTCAGATTTCGTTACGCGGTTTCACGGTTCGATCCCGGAACACAGGCGTCATTAACAGTATGTAATAACTCTATGGAGGTTAGATATTTCATCCCTCATTAATATTCATAATCATTCAAAACCATACACCCCATAATACATACATAGTGTGATGGTTTCCACACTAACTAAACTAAATAACGTCCTAAACTATTTTTCTGTGGATCCATAACCTCCTAAACTAGCTAGCTAAACTACCTATTATAATCTAACGTCTATTTCCTAGTACTATAGCTAATTTCCCTAACTAGTTTATTCTCTACCTGCAAGGTAAATCTAGAATTTGTTACATCTATTTGACTATTCATTATTGAATGATTCTATCATAAAGGAACATCGTATTCTTCTATCTTATTTCGCTAATTTTATATGTTTTTCAACAGATTTTGGCCAATGATCGTCTAGTGATTATTATTATTATTCACGTTAAAAAGGACCCTCTACGTTGTGTTTTATTTACGAGTTATAAACAGACGAATATTTATAATAAAATTTATATATGTTATATTAATAATTAATAAATTAATAGACTCCACGACTGTTGAAAGATAGTTGATCTTTACATACAAAATTATAACTACAGAATTATTAAATTCGTATAATGTAATGATAAAACATCGATTCTCAACCCAAATTATGTAACTTAATTGTTACTCAATTTGATCGATATATGTATATTAATATACCTACAGACTTAATAAATTTTACTTTATAATAAAAATGAATCTTTAACAAATCCACTCTCTTATATTTCTATATATAGAAGACAATGCATTCATGTACCTACAGACTTAATAGGATGACGAAAATTTTCATAAAACAAGTTTATATGATTCTCATAAAAAAAACATAAATAAAATTCAATAGAAAACACGATATATGCTTCTTAACGCTTTTTCACACTCATGGAGGTTAGTAAATAACGAACTTCAATTTTCCTACCTTTTCGTATATCCTGCTGTAATGAAAACATATCAAAACAATACCAAAATACATTATATAACAAGAGACAATATTTATACGCAATCGACAACCTTTCCATGAGTGTGACGTAAATAGTTTTATGTCAATTTTTGTTAGGTGTCCAATATATCATTATAATGTTAGTTTTCAGGACACGAATTTTCCATCTACAGTAACAGATTGAAACATGAATATTTTGATTACTTTAGATAAAATGGTTATTTCAAGACACATAGGGTGATACTTTGATTTCCATTAGCAATTTCTAAGTGACATTTTAAGGCTCTTACAAAATGGACTAATAAAGTTTTGTGTTTTCACTCGATTCTCATACTTCATCTGACATTTTAAGGTTAGGGAAATTCAGATTTTCAAGAAGATCATGCTAATTTTCATGCTTCATGCTGTTTCTGGCCCCGAATACAACGCCAAAAACCCATCCTGAGCAAACCAATTTTAGCTACTCTCAGGTCCGAGTGCACTAAACTACGATTAATTAGACTACCTGTAACATCATGCAGTACTGTATATTAAAATAAATAAATCTAGATATGATAATATCCAAGGTATCATCTGGGACCTCTTAGTCTAGCGAGAGTCTCTAACCATTAACCACATAAAGGATATAATCGACCAATTGGACCTGAGACCAAATCAGGTTTTTAAGGTAATTAGGACAAAGGTATTACCGATTTTAGTATTATATTTGATTAAAGAAGTATTTTACTTACTATTGTCGATAAATAAAATACTGGAATTAAGGACAGGAAATAATACTTATTAATTTTCTACGAGATAGGATAACTTATCAACTTAACATGTATTTATAGGAAAGGAATTATTGAGTTTTGTTAGTATTATAATGCTATTAGTAATTTAAATAAAGAAATAATTTATGAATCACTAAATTCTGCATGCAAGCAATTTTTATGGAAATAGGATTATACAAGTTTACTTCATTTCACTCTGTCAGTTATAAAAACACAATACTTCAAATATAAAATTAATAAAATACAGAAATTTTTCAAATAGGTTATAATGTTTAAAAGAAGATTATGTTCATTCAGAATGTATGTGAAAGAAAATTCAAGAATAGTTAAAAATGATTACATTTTCTAATTTATATTCGATTTTTCATGTTTTCAAATCTTGTTACACCAAAAGAAAAATTATTCATAAATTGTTATTGAAAATAAGAAAAAAAACTCATCTACTCCTGCGAAGCATCTGCTCAGGTGGTATTGCGCCTTCCAAAATATCACTATTTTGTTTAAATATTTATCGACCGAAATTTTGTAATTTTAAGATAAAGAAAAAAATAAATATATATAAATAAATATGATTTAGAGTCCAATGATGATCATCCCCGTTCCACAAATAAACACTGATTATTAAATGAGAATTAATTCAATTTATTTTAAACAAGCCAATTATTAATGAATACTGTAGTACTGGTTTAGAACAAAGACAAAGAAACATTTAATGAATCGAAAGGAGCTCCGAGCGCACTCCTGTTATTCACCAAAATCTCCCAGTAACTGTCCACGGCACCCACTAATCAACATACTTAAAGACAAATTTCTCTCCCCTCCGATTCCAGATACACTAATACAATTCCCACATGTACCTTGGACTCGCATCAACATACTTAACGAATAGTTCAAAGCTACCAACAATGACACCAAAATATATTCCATATTAATTTAGTAAGTAGATATTATAATATTCTTCACCGACTTCAACAAAGAACTCCCATAAAGTGTACAATTCCAATTTAATATTATCAAATACCTATATTTATCATACTTTAATAATAATAATATACCTATATACACATATGTGCATATTAAAATTATAAAGTCATCACATTAGGTACCTACTATCGCCATCGACAGTTGGTTGTGTTATTATACATGCAACTACTAAATAAAAAATAAATAAAAAATCACAATTAAGTACGTATTTACAATTCCATATGATTGTTGCAACTGAAAAAAGAAACCTAGCAATATTTATTATATTTACTCGATGTGATATTGCGCCTTCGATAGGTACAATAAACCATGATATTATTTTACGCGAGCTGTAAATAAAATATGCTATCAACAATGAAGCTCTAAAGTGGATGAAGATACTTGTCCTAGATATGTCAGACAATAGCTTACAGCGTAAAATAAAATCCTTCAGAGCGTTTAATAAATTGTGGCATCCCACTGAGCTCAGTACTACGTTCCTTATTGTTTGAAACAAAAAACCGCACATTTTTGTTTAAGAAGGACGACTTTTGCCCAGCGACATTACCCCATTCTTGCTCCTAGACTTTACAATAAAATATTACCTGACATAGAACACAATATCTAACGTGACAAAACAAACTTCAAAAAACTGGTAATTGACTGGCTGAAAAGAAATGGCAGAATACAATCTGCTCATATACTACTAAATATCCTTTATCCTTACATAATTCACTGCTCTGTGCCTTCATAACCTGAGAAACTGTACCATAGTTTGGTGCCATCCATCATTTCCACTACAATTTTATGGGCTAAAATAACTGAGAGATCACGATATATTATTCTGATTATTTTTCGTTTAATTATTTTGTATTCAAAAACAAACCTTAGGCCAAATTGAAAAAGTACTGCCTCAGAACAGACTTGTCTAGTGAGGCAGTAAATTTCCAAATATTTACAATTGTACATAGTATGTTTATAATAAATATTTTTAAAATATAGTTTTTTTTGTTATTGTTATATACATATATGTGTAAATAATGGAAATAAATAATTTCATTTCATTTCAAGTAGGTACATATTAGTTGCCCGAGAAGTAATATACAAGTACCCAATACTTACATTGTTGGTATGTATAATAAATAAGTAGGTATGTTTTATATTCAAAATTGAAATTAAACTTCAATTTTCATGTGAACGGGTTGGTATTATTTAATATTTAATTAAAATATAAGTTTGATGAATAATTAAAATCGTTTAAAACACATACGCACCAAGAATTTAGATGTTTATATTTTAATCAATTTTAATGAAAATTCAAATGCTTTTGTTTCTCATCAAAATATCGTTTGTAACAACAAAAGCATTTAATTGTTTTCTTTGAATTGAGATATAATTACAAATTATAAGCAAATATCAAATTGTTTACTTAAAATCATACATTGTAATCAAGTGTTGTCAGCAAATAAAACTAATCAAAATAAAATACTTGTTAGAAGATTTATAAAAATTTAACCTTTTCGTTTAAAATATTATGAATATTATAAATACATATTAGGGGTTAAAACATGAATTTTCTTAGATTTAATTTTTTGATCGAAAGTTCTTGATTTCCATTAAAATTTCTTAAAAATTTTAATAAACATTAAAAATAAAAAAAAACGTTTATAGCTTAATTCCACAGTTTATTTCGACTACAACCGGTTTCGTCCTAAGCACATTTTCAAGTAGTAAATATACATGAGTTTAACAGAGAATTTTACATGGATAGCAAACAAGTGAAAATGGAGCCTGGAATTTTTTTTATAATATTATGAACTAACTATTTTCAAAGATTATAGGTACATATAAATTAACTGAGGAAATAAACTCTTTTGTAATTTAAATAATAAGTTAAATGTCAGTGAACTAGAAATAATTATATAAAATCAGAACATAAATTAACTCTGAAAAGTGAAAATGTTATATACATAAAACAAAATCTTAAAAAATAAGTTTATTAATATGAACTACAAATTATAATGAACTCTGACACCATGAAGGTTAATAGACCAAGATCCAGCAGGGTAATAGATCAATAGACCAAGAGCCAGCGATGGCAAATTTACGTTATTATTATAACAACGATTGGATTATATGAACCTACAAATTATAACAGCCTACAAATTGTTGAAAATTGCTATATTATTAACTCTTAGTTATAGTATAAAGCGTGCTTATGGCCAACCAACCACTAGTTGAGTTATCAAACTGTCGATTCGTTCAAGAGAATGAAATTCTTTTAAAGGAAGAGACAGTTAAAATCCAAAACGCGTGTATGAAGGAATTGTATGCAGGGTCTACTTATTTCGCGGCTTTTCCAATTTTGAAGTCAAAAACACCAATTTAGAGGCTTCGCAGCATATATGTTCCATATACGGATTTACTCAGAATTCGGAGTAGAACATTTCATGTGTCTGTGTGTCTGTGTGTCCCTCCGTCCCTTATAACTTTTGATCCGCTCAATTAACAGAGCCCAAAATTTCAGACTATATAAACAGTTATAGGCCTATAAAACTTTTATACTCCGAATTTTGAATTTTTGTTTCAGTCAGGGGTTATCAACTTTTAAATTTTTGGTTTATTTTTCCATATATCTCAGAAACCATAAAAGCTAGAACGCTGAAAATTGGTAAAAACATAGACAAATACAAAATATCAAATAAGTTTTTCAAAAAAAATTCAGGGTTTCTCAAACATTTTTAATTAAGAAAAATATTTTTTATTATTTAACTGCCTATATTTCCATTTTTTTTTAAATATCGAAGAAAGCCGAAACATCCCAACTAGATAATTTAATTTTCTATAAACAAAACTAACATTGTATTAGCACATCCCAAATTTTTTTTAACAATTTTTATAAAAATTGAATTTAGTGACGACATTGCTTCATACAATTTGTATGGCAGTCGCCTATACACAATATGTAAGAAGACTTAATAGTTTGATAGGTACTTAATCTCCAAACATACATACAGAACCATCATGCTGTTTTCATATTCCGGGTAGGAAAAGAGGACTGACCTCCATACTTTCCTATCTTGACATACATACCAACATGTGTTAAAATTTTGCAATAATTTGGATTTATGGGTTTATAGTTTGATTCTTATTCTTCAACTATACATACTATCGCTATCGACAGTTGGATCTCATGTGTTACATGCAACTAGTATATTTTCAATTGAACAATCTACGTACATATAGGTACATTTAATATATATAAAGTATATGAGTAATATATGTATAAGTACTTCCCTCTTCTGTCTACCTTTATCAATGTTAGAATATGTATACCTATCAATACGTTTTATATTTTATTGTCCCACTTCAAACAAATTGACCTTTCACAAATTACATTGCATTATTATTCAAAGAAATGGTTTCCCTCTACGTTTATCAACCAAACGAAATTGGCCTTGAGTGAGAACAATGTAAAAAAATCGATAAACTCAATTAAAATTCCATCGTTTTAATGAGATTTGAGTGGATATTACATTACTTGCCTGACATTTAAAAGTTTTCAAGATTAAACATTGAATAATAAGTAGCCAGAAAACAAATACTTTCAATACTAGTTATAAAAATAATTCCATTTTGTTAATTCAAATATTGTTCTTCGTCTTCTTTTTGTTAGGAGGTTGGTGACCATCACCAGCGCCAAACTAATATATTAATCGCCTAAGATTTTTAAGGCACGATATTCTTTTACGCCCCATTTCCTTACACCATAAGTTGTAGAAGAGCATATTGATCACCACGGAATATGCAGCCACAATATACGGCTTTGCGTCTATTGACAGTATCAGCAACTCTCTTTCTTTTTCCATCATATTTAGAATTTTTTTATTGGAGAATATCGACCTATGAGATTAGCATCAACCGTCTGTAGAGCCACATTTCGAATGCTTCAATTATGCATAAATATACCTAATAAATAAATCAGAATTAACTTGTGGTTAATTTATAGAATAGTAATTCTATTATTTTATATTGTCGTGTTCGGGTATTCATCTATACAGATATTCGGATATTCATGTAGCCAGCTGTTTTCGTAATTTAAGGTTCATGATGTTAGATAAACAGAGAATATAGAGAACGAACTACAGCGCGTATTCAAGGAACCAAATATCGTCCAAACATTAAAAATATAGGGAGGCTACGCTGGTTAGGACACGTGCATTGTATGGGAGATGACCAGACACCAAGAATAATCCTCACATCATGTCCGAAGGGAAGAAGAGGTGTGGGAAGACCAAAACTACGATGGATGGATGGAGTCGAGAAGGACCTTCAGATAGCCAGTGTGCGGAATTGGAAAGAAAAGGTTTATGATAATATAGGGTGCAATGGAGATGATTCCTTGAGGAGGCCAAGGCCCATCCTGGGATGTGAAGCCACTGATGATGATGATGTTAGATAACTTTGTATTAGAAAAATAATCATACAAATACATAAAAAAGTCAGCGAAAAATCTACCACAGCATATCCTGACTAATAATACACGAAAAAGGCATTCGCTGCAACCGATACATGCACAGAAATCTGAAGTCCAGAAACAATAGCACTTTCTCTGTAGGGCTGAAAACAGCTTTGTTTAGAAGACTGAACTCTCGGAGTTCGTGGAATGACATATAATTATGAAAAAGTATATATATTCGTACCTATAATTTTACGTTCCATTAAATTAAGTTCTCAAACGCGACTTCCATTCATCGGTATCATCGTCAGAATGGTGAACAATAGTGATCCTGAATCATTCAAAAAATGTATAAATGTACACTGTGCTCTTTTCTGTACATAATTGAATAAATAAATAAAACGCAAAATATCACCAGATCTCTCAACAAAGTTTGATTTCCATTTTGAACACGACACCTGACTGAAAACACGAAATTTCTGTTTCGTGTTTTGTATTGCCACCTATTATTATGTACCTATGTAATTTAACACACTCCCGTCATATTCCCAGATACAGAGACCACAATTCAATGAAAGGATCAAATATATCCTTTGTGTACACACACACAAACAGAATATAATTGAAACAACACCTCATTGAGATTTGGCCTAGAATTAGAAATATTTACCCATAGAATAACTCAGTTTCCAGGTATACTGAAGGATCAATGAAGGTGAGTAAAGGACACCATTTGCTAAAACAAAAGAAACCTAAAATATTCAAAGATTGTTTAATATAATAATATGTCCTATTATGATTCGTTTCAGATTACGAAAATGTCTAAATAAACGGGCGACCGTGGATAAAGGGATTTTATCCGCGAGGTGTGACGTAATGAGACCCGTCAACATTTTGACATTTCTCATATACTTAAATTCACACGGATAAATTTAGACGAATCAGAATAGGGACATAATAATATATTATGTACAAATTTCGAGGTTTTTAACAGAATTGAAGAAATCAGACACATGTTAAATACCATATTTCAAAAACGTGCAAATTAGATAGGCCATGTATTGCGACACGAAGATCTACACTAGAGATGCTACGAATAGTAATTTTCTAGAATACTATGACAGGTGACAGGTTCCGGCTTGCATCGCGTGTAGTAACTACGCCGTGGATTTGTTTTATTTTAGAGCAAATGTTGTCACAACACACATTATTATTTGTTGATTGTTATACATCAAATTGTGTTAAATATCTTTAAAAAATATCACTGTTTGTTTTAGAAGCCCTGAGAAAGAGTTGTGATGAGTCTCTAGTAGCACCGATGTTTATTCATCTACACTTCGAAAGAAAAAAAATATAATGTCAATGAAAATGATAGAACCACTGAGGTAGGTACACGATAGTTTCTGGAACTGTTTTTAGGAAGTCGCTACAGAAAACATGCACACAGATGAAGATGTAGAACTGAAAATTTCAATTATTGTAAATGAAATAGATTTTTACATTAAAACTGTTGGCCTAGATCAGACAGCAGACCCTTACAGTATCCAGACCTATCAGAATTTGCTAAGATTTATCATCTCCGGTAGCAAGTATAATTCATGAGGTAAAGCGCGAGCGTTTGCTATCAACAAAGGCTGCAAAAAATGTTTTTCATTCATCATAACTTACCACTGATACATTTTAAGTATTAAATGTGCCGATTTTTTGTTAAAATAAAAAAAAATAAGTATCTACCTAATATTTACTATGCGTTTTGCACGATTCGTCCGAATATTGAATAGAAAAAAGGTAGCCGAATATCGAATAGTAGCCGAATATTGAGGTATCAACTTGTAGAGAGCGTCCCCGTGGGGAAAATTCTTTCGTAAGTTAGGTACACATTATTTTTATACAAGTAAGTCACTCAATCGATCTTTTTTATATAGGATATTGTATTAAGGCTAACTATTATAGACAGGAAGCGACAGTCGACGAGAACGACAAATGATGTAGGTACCGATGCTGCAATGCTTTGAACTAAAAATACCTTAAACCGGAAATACTTGCAGAGTGCTTTAGGAAGCTTAGCTTTGTGCGAACAACGTCAATGAGAGATATTTGAAATATGCTGATTGTGTGATTTGATATTTTCATTCCGTATGCATTTTCACAAATCGTTAAAGACTGGGTATGCAAGTGAAATTATTTATAATGGTGGTAATTCTGAAACGATAAATACCGATTGACTTTTGAAATTCAAAATGGCGGCGGTCATCATTTTAGAATAGTGGTTAAGTATTTAGAAAAGTGGTGATGATGGTCGACTGAAAATGTTATTGAAATCATTATAAACAGTCAAAGCGTGTTGTTAAAATTACAGTTTGAGGTTTTGTTCTATTAAATATTTAGATTTTCGATTAAAATGATACAAGAATATGCAGCTTTGACTTTAGTTGAATATTTAGAGGAAACTAATGTAATATTTCTAATGATTTAAGGATAAAATACCTAAATTTATTCTTGTTGTTGGGATGCATTGGGATGCTGTTGGTATTCATCACATTTTTTTTCGCCGAAATTTTGTATTTTTACGTATTGGTATCGAATTTTCATACTCGATATTTGATGTTTCAAATAGAAAAAAGATTTATTAAATATAAGATTTTTTAACGTACGTATTTTTTAACCTAAGTAACAAACCGTACATTTTTCCCTTTTAAATATGCTTACTTATGTTGTTCAAAAAACCTTGTCATATCCAAATAGAATGTTTTTATTTATTTGTATTATTTTAGAAGTGATGTTTAAAGGAAAATACAATCAGTTTTAGTGAATATCAACGGATGTTGAGTTATAACAAAATAATCTGAAAGTAGTTACATTTGCTTTTGGCCATAGACAATACAATAGCATGTTCAGAATAACCAAATTGTGTACTATTGGATGACAATTGATTTAGCAAACGATTACAGCTATTGTAATTGGACTCATTTCAATACAATCGTAGAAATTTCAGAATATCACTCAGTATCATCTTCAAAACGAAACGCATACTTGGTAAGGTAAATACAAGCCATCAGCAAAAACTAAAACTTGGTCCGTTAATTCACTTCTAATACATCATGCAAATTGTTTTTGAAACTGCTAATAACTTTCATTTCAATCGAAATTTTATGAATCAATTTTTATTGCATTAAACTAAATTTGTACAATTTTTTTTATATAAGTTACGACCGCTTCAATTTATGAAATGTTGCGATGAACAAGAACGGGTTTCTGTTTATAAATGCATTATATTTGGAAACTTTTAATAGGGGACTAGATATGGCGAGAAAATATTTACAAATTTCTTACTTTCGAAATTTTCTTTTTAATTAATGCATCGCTGAGTCTTAGCTGTCCATGTTTTTTTTTAATTATTATTATTTTGTATTATTGTATTGTTTTTGTTGTTTCTTTTGAAACTCTGGTTTTAAATATGTTTTGCTGTACATTTTTATCTGTTTCCGTGTAAATACCCTCATGTGCTGCGCGTTTAATGATTAAAGAAATATAAAAAATAACGCTTTTGATACCCCGGCATTATTGTAATGGTTTATCAATATCATCCTATGAAATATTGCAATACTAATCTATGGTGAATTGTTTATGGTATTGGTTTAAGATAGACGTGGTGAACTGGCAATTGGATTATAAATACATCAATCATGACTAGCACTATTAGACGATAAGGATAACAATAATATTATAATTCAGATAATATATAATATGTTTTGCCTACATACATAACAATATTTAGATATAATCCAATACCGTATCCAAAAATAGTGTAGGAGGATATTGAAATAATGTTTGTAATGCATATTAATATTGTGATGGGTAAGTAAATGCCAATGGCGACAATCTTTTTAATTATATACCTAATATCTTCTCTCAAATATGACAGTATTATATCATAGCAGTTAACTAAATCAACGTAAGTAAAATTAATATTGTTAACTTCGTTGATAACTACTTAGATACCTAGTCGAAATAGCTATCTACGAAGTTAATAATGTTCATAATTCGTCTAAGTAAGACTATTTTGCCTTAGTCGATATAGCTATCTATGAAGTTAATAAAGTTAATGATTCGTCTGAAAAAGACTATTTTGCCTTAGTCGAAATAGCTATCTATGAAGTTCATAATTCATCTAAGTAAGACTATTTTGCCTTAGTCGAAATAGCTATCTACGAAGTTAACAAAGTACGTCATTCGTCTTAGTAATAAGACTATTTCGTCTTAGTCGAAATAGCTATCTACGAAGTTAATAAAATTCGTCTATTAAGACTATTTTGTCTGAAAAACTACGTATTTAATAATCATTTAATTGAGACTATTTCGTCTTGGTCGAAAAATTTACCTACAAAGTTAAGAAAGTAAATTAATTCGTCTAAGTAAGATATTAGGTAAGATATTAATTCGTCGAAGATGAACTATATGATTTAGGTATTAATTTATAGTGGAATTCTGAATGAATATAATGGAATTATGAATGAATATAATGGAATTCTGAATGAATATAATAGAATTCAGAATGAATATAGTGGGACACTGAATGAATATAATGGAATTATGAATGAATATAATGGAATTCTGAATGAATATAATAGAATTCAGAATGAATATAGTGGAACACCGAATAAATACATACAATGGAATTATGAATGAATATAATGGAATTCTGAATGAATATAATATAATTCGGAATGAATATAGTGGAACACTGAATGAATATAATGGAATTATGAATGAATATAGTATAGCTGTGAGGCACCGGCTTAGAATAGTGCTTCCACTCTTTTCTATTACTGTTTTCGAGTGTCCCGTAAGAGCCGGGTAATCGAAAATACAACAGGCAACAATAACATCTGACATAGTTCAGCAATGAGGTTCACCACCCATTCTGAATGTAGTGTCTTTTTAGGTGAGACGAGACTGGTGTGTGGGTATACACATATGTGTTGTGCTTCCTTTTATAAGGCAATGCACACCCACACACCTTTCGCTGGTTACCCCACATTGTGGGATATGCCGTGATGGTATGAATGAATGAATGAATATAATGGAATTATGAATGAATATAATAGAATTCTACCAAATAAATAATCATGCATTCATTTATTCATTTTACAATTTTGGAACAACTAAGTGATATTTTTAATAACAGGAACACCAAATACATTAAATTTCCTTTTATAAATTGATGTATTATCTAATTATTTAATTATTTAATAAATAAATAAATATTTCATCAAACAATATCTAAATCTAACCTACTGGAATTGATGACATCACATATTATCCTCTATCGAACCTATATTATACCATTTTGTTTAAAGTATGAAAATCTCGAAACACATTATTGTATCAAAGTATCAATTTTCAAATTAATCTTTCCCGTGAAACATGAGAAAATAAATGTATTTTCATCATATTATAGGTACTTTATTATATACAATTGGTTGAAGTATGTTATTGGTAGGTACCTATTTACTGACAGATGTTGATTGTTGATTCGTACCAGTTATACATAATTTGATTAATACGAAATTTCGTCGAAACACGTAGGTATATATTTTATTAATTTATCACCATTAACAATCAATAATCATGTAGGTACACGACTAACGAATTGAAATATCTAATAATTTATTATTTGGTAGTCAAAGTTTTATAAAACATTTGTGTTTCATCGAAATATTCATTGTGGAAAACAAATAATAATAGTTAACAATAACACTACTGTATTATAGGTGAAAAGTACGAACAGTCAACTACAAACACGAGTAGATCTGTTTATATGCGTTGCATATGGCAACATTGTATCATTAAATTAACTCAGGTGGTAGTATTTAGAGGTAAAAATAACACAAAAAGCTTCACATTTTACAAATATAACACAAAAGTACTACAATATGCTTCCATGTTCTAAAAAAAGAACCAAAATACCGACGAAGACACCAAATATTTATCAAATGACATCGTATAGTGACATTTGACATTTGTTTTCGTTTACTATAAGCAATGGTCAATGCTCTTCCGTTGACATAAACACAGACCCATGACAAACGGTCATGCACAACAAGATTGGTGCCACTGTTATGACAATGACAAGTTAAATCTGGTGGAAATATGACAAGTGTTGGTCACTCACCGGTCCGAGATACTCGAAGCCAGTCCTGGAGGCGACTTCCTGGGCCAGAGTCACTCCACCGGCGCGCTTCAGCCTCACCAGGAACGAGTTGGTGAAGAGTGGCGCCTTCGCCTCGAGACTCGACCATTGGGAGACCCACAGCAGTCCCAGCAGCCCGAACCGCCACATCGCGAAGGGATGCATCGGATAAACAAACGGAATAATATCTCGTTTACTGGTTCGACTGTTTGTTTATTGTTCAATCTTTACGTCTCGTGTCGGATGTTTTATTTGTTGGAAATTTAGTGTCGCTCCAACTCCGGAGCTTCGCGAGCTCCCGTCAGCCGATGTCAACCGAGTCTCGGAGTATCTCGGCTAAGATATGTCAAAGTCGCTGGCAGCGATAGCACTGATCGCTCATACTCAAATGTTCCCCGCTTCCATTCAGCGAGTGACGTCACTGGGACCGTCTCGCGATGTCCTCCCTGCTGAGGAACAACACAACCAGCTGGCTCTAGTTGAAAATCGGCCGCTGGAAACAAACCGTCGGAAAATTTTATGATAGGGGAATATTGATTTTTGCTTAGCGTCGGCGCACTGCTCCCAAATACGTATAACTCTCGTCTCTCACCTCACTGAAAGCAGGTGTTAAATCGTGACAAACTCCTGAAAAGTATTCAATTTGGTTCATCGCCATTCAATCAGCGCACGAAATTGTGTGGTGTTTTTTTGTAGAAGTCGTTCCTCTGCCCCTTTAGGCGGTACTCTTTAGGGAAGTATATACATTATAAAATAGATCGGACCTTGAAAGGTGAAGTTGAAATGACTCCTGTGAAGTATGTTTATCTGCGAAGAGTTGTCTGTGGATCCAGATACCACAACTCGCTCACAGCTGTGGTTTCGACACAACAAAACGCTAGTTTTGTGCGCAAATGACTTTGTCAGATACGCACGTTGAATATTGATGCTTTGAATGAGTGACGACAGTAAAATGCGTCTGATGATGACAGATAATATGAAATAAATCAACTGTATTATTCGAAAAAGAAACAGAGCTGGAGTAACGATGATGAAACGAAATCATTTCATTCAAAATGTCCATAGTTAGTCAAACAGTCCATACGAAATTTTACGAACAATTATTTAATAATTGAAATATACATTTTATTTCAGTCTGTTAGCAGGGGAGTGCAATGCTACACAAAACATATATTTAACATACAAAGATACATTAGACAAAAGAAAACCCTTTACACAATACAGAAAAAATAAAATATACAGTAGATAATAATAAAACAAGTATGTTGTGGCCAACGCCATACTCCTCACTACCAAGTCATTCCACTAAGTATTCAAATGTTGTATGGAAAAACTTCAACGTTTCCATCAAATGAGTTTGTTAAATTATTTTTGATTTAAAAAAAATATATATAAAAAAATATAAACGTTAATAGTAACATTAACGTTTTAATAATATGTTTTATAATACGTTTTTATAATGAGTTTTTAGATACTTTATAGTATACGTTTTTGAAGATACGATTTAAATTTATTTGTAATAATTTAAAGGTCGACTTTTAGGTATAGGTCAGTTGGAAAGATATTTATTTATTGAATACAATTTACGGCTTAATAGCATTTTGCATATAGCAATTAAACAGTATTTTAACATGATAATACGCACAAAAACAATTTATATTAAAAAAATAACAGAATTGTTTAAAAAATAAATAATAATAATATATGAATACAACGAATGAAACAAGAAACTAATAACAATAATATACATATAAATAGAAATGTAAAAATTCAGATTACAAATATAAAAAAAGAAATAAGAAATAGAATATAAATCCCAATAAAGAAAGAAGTCCAATACAAAACCATAATGTTTAATGTTTATTATAGAAGTGATAAATAATTTAATTAATCATCACTTATCACGAATAAAAGTGTAATTTTGCACCAAAAAATGTTGATGCAAAATAATTTTATAGTTTGCCAATGACAAGTTATATTAATATCGCCTAGGCTAGAAAATTTGTTCCCAAAATTTTGGTAGGACCGCTGTCAGTTTGCTGATTCATGTAAACTTATTGATTGATGTTTTGTATATAAATATGTCTATGTATGCTTTTATATATAATTTGTATTCTTTATATTTGTTGCACTTGTTTCCTGCCGAAACAATTTTCTCTATTTTATTTTTATAAATAACTAATGTTATTAACGTTGGTATACCCACAGACAGGCTATGACTTGTGGTATTTTTGTGTGTACGGTTGATTTATGTTTATGTATATTGTATGTTAACCGTGTGCCAAATCTTAAATAAATAAATAAAAAAATAGTGAAGCCGTGCTAAAGGCGAAAAATAATATCTGACTCCTGATGGTTCGATTCCCGGCGGAGAAACTGGAGAAATGTGTGCGTGTTAAATTAATATTTTACATAGTATAGTTTTCGTTAAACTTCCTGAACTTTTTCGCCGTGGAGGGGAGCGTTTTGCACATATACCGACCAAGCAAAAATACACAAATTTACGAACTGCCACGTGACTCGCTCAAGTCGTTTTCCGATAACTAGACCTTTTAGTTGCTCCAGAAGTAATTAAAATAATGTAAAGTAGCGGCTATCGTGCTAGATTAGTCATGCAGTGAACTCGAGTTCGAATCCTGCTTCTAACTGATTTCGTCCGCCAGTATTTTTTTATTTATTTAAGAGAATATACTATGAGGATGTGCTTGTTTTTATTTCATAGACAAACTCATTCTTTTAAGAACTTTACTAAATCGTTGGTCGAACCGGTACTGTTGTACGACGAGCATCGTAATAATGGAGATATCGTTTTGATAATAATGGTCGCAGAAAAGAGATGACATGTTTAAAAATAGTCATTTGTTGAGTAAAAGATAAAGTAAAATGAACACGCCGTAGGTAGATAACACTCAGCACGCAGCACACACAGATACATTGTGATGAAACTTTCAGAATACAATCTCAGAATGATACTAGTTGATAATCTGCAAAAACAGCCTTAAAAATTGCGAAATCATAACTCCCCACTATATCCCCTTGGGTTAGTGAGGAGTAAAAAGTGATTTGGAATCATCATAATATGCACATATTATACTGTGTATGTAAGTATCTTGTCATTTTTGTTAATTGCTCAAATAATCTGAAATAGTAAAGTCTGATTTTTTAAGAGTGCCAAAGCTCATAGGGTGACCATGGTGTGAAAGAAAAAAAATATTATGGGATTTTTTTTATCATTTCATGATATAAAACGGTTGTAACTTGCACATGCATATATCTTCAAAACCTTCAAATTCTTGCATATATCTTTTTACTTGTCTGTCAAGTCCCATTTTTCCACCCTGGCCACTCTGAACAAGTACCCAGGGCCCTGTGTTTCATGGGGCTAGTGATAAGCAAAAATCTTGCAGTCTTGATTGCGAGACTCGCAGATTTTTAAGACGAAAATGATCATAAAAATGTGCACTTGTATTTAAAATATTAAAAGATAAATTATTTGTAGTGATAAGTTAAAATTTGCTTTTTTTATTTTTGTATTGAATTTTGGGAAACAACAATTTTGTTAGATATTAATTTTACATGCATCCAATAACAATTCACCTAATTCTTGAGACTAACGATGTGAATCGTGTCACAAATCCAGACTGAAAACACTATCTCCATATGACTCCACCGGGAATCGAGTCCAGGACCTTTGTTAAATATCAAACAAAGCCACGACGACCGACATACAACATACAATTACTTGTATAATAATATTATATATTATTCTCTATAATTTATTTATTTATTTATTTATTTATTTATTTATTTATTTATTTATTTATTTATTTATTTATTTATTTATTTATTTATTTATTTATTTATTTATTTATTTATTTATTTATTTATTTATTTATTTATTTATTTATTTATTTATTTATTTATTTATTTATTTATTTATTTATTTATTTATTTATTTATTTATTTATTTATTTATTTATTTATTTATTTATTTATTAATTAATTTATTTATTTATTTATTTATTTATTTATTTATTTATTATATATACGCGCTTAATAGGGCATTTACAAAAAAAATACAGGATAAATAGAACAATGTAGGCACAAGAAAACAACAATAAGTGTAAATACATCGATTATATAGGTAGGTACATAATAAAAAAAAACGTAAGTACGTAATACATCGTTTATATAGGTAGGTACCATTGAGCTATACACATTGGAGTGCTATATGTCAATACCAAAAGTGTGTCACATTGTTAGAGTGAGACAGCTACTACTGGGGGGGCTTGTTCTCTCTTTCTAACTAGTTGTAGGTACATATTTGTTTCAAAGGAATTATAGGGAGTTATTTGGATGAAAATCAAATAATTTACTTGTTTGTATCTGTAAGGATACATGTTTTTACTACCACAAGTATTTTATTTATAATATTTAAGTAAATTATCTCTTTATAGGTATAATAATCAAATTAATTATTTATCATAATCAATACGCATTTTCACCTGATCGACCATTACGCATATCTCTTGTTTGTACATAAATTATTATTGTTTATCTCTTGTTTTAAAACATTTCAATATTAAGTATTATTTGTTATTATATTATATCAATAAATATTTTTTTATGAAATAAGTGTGTGGTAGTTGTTGGTTTTATAATTTTTAGTGAAAACATAATTTTATTTTAGTATTATTTGATTTTCATCCAAATAACTCCCTATAATTCCTTTGAAACAAATATAATAAACGGAGCACTTAGACCAGTAATGTCCGACCCAAGCATCTCAAAGGAAGCCAAAATTGCAATACACAATGCAATTGTGGTGCCTACTTTGACGTATGCAAGTGAAACATGGGCCTGGCAAAGAACACATGAAAGTAGAATAAATGCTGTAGAAATGAGATCACTAAGAAGAGTATGTAATAGAACGATATATGATAGAATAAAAAATGAGGACACAAGGAGAGAATGCAAGTTAAAGAAGGATATTATATGTAAAATGAAAGTGAATGCTTTAAGGTGGTTTGGACATATAGAAAGAATGAACGATGAACGACTGACCAAAAAAATATACATGGGTGCTAGAGATGGAGTGAATAGCAGAGGTCGCCCCAGAAAGGGATGGCATGACCATGTGAATGATATTTTGAAAGAAGGAAACATAAAAAGTTTGAACAATCGACGAGCATGTATGAGACGATGCATGGATGTAAAGGAAGCCAGAAATGTGTGCAAAAATAGAGAATTATGGCGCTCGGTTCTCTCTGCTTACCCCGTAAGGGACATGGCGTGATGGTATGTATGTATGTATGTATGTATGAAACAAATATGTACAACTAGTTTGAAAGAGAGAGCAAGCCCCCCCAGTTGTAGCTGTACTACTCGCCTAGGTTGGGTCTAGGCCTAGGTTGGGTTTGGGCCTAGGTTGCGGCTCTAAGGGCCTAGGCAGTAAAGGCGGGGGTGGGCGGCCGACGCTGTTGCGCCCTCGTCAATTCTGTACTTAGAGAAGAGCAGGACGAACGCCTTTAGTCTCGCTCGGCAGTGACTCGTCAACTGTGGCGAATGTTGTTGTGTGGTTCGGGCACACCGCCGGCGCAGACGTCGGGTCAGACATCCTGTGTTGACAACTAGACGTCATATCTGACAGGTGATGATTGCGTCGGATGCCCCCGGTGTTAGCCCGCGGAACCTTCGGACGCCAACACGAGGACCGATGCGTCGGGATATAAGCCTAGGTTGCGGCTCTAAGGGCCCAGGCAGTAAAGGCGGGGGTGGGCGGCCGACGCTGTTGTGCCCTCGTCATTCTATACTTAGAGAAGAGCAGGACGGACGCCTCTAGTCTCGCTCGGCAGTTACTCGTCAACTGTGGCGAATGTTGTTGTGAGGTTCGGGCACACCGCCGGCGCAGACGTCGGGTCAGACATCCTGTGTTGACAACTAGACGTCAAATCTGACAGGTGATGATTGCGTCGGATGCCCCCGGTGTTAGCCCGCGGAACCTTCGGACGCCAACACGAGGACCGAGGGGTCGGGGTACAAGCCCCTCCGACTTGAAACGGAGTGTTCTTAGCGGCCGATTTCGAGACCAATCGGAGGCCCTGACGTGTGTGGTTGGATTCTCGGGGGCAGTGGTTGAACCCGATGGATGGTGGATATTTTGTGTTTGTCCGATGTTGCGGCTGCGTCCGGTGGTGAACAGGGCCAATGAGCTCTATAGCGTCGCCGGCGTGGAAGTGGATCGCGATCTCCCTCGATGTACTACTCGCACAATGCGACACAGATTCTTACCTGCAAATGTTCTGTATATAGCGCTCCAATGGTATAGCTCAATGGTAGGTACATAATAAAAAAAAAACGTAAGTACGTAATACATCGATTATATAGGTAGGTACATAATAAAAAAAACGTAAGTACGTAATACATCGATTATATAGGTAGGTACATAATAAAAAAAAAAACGTAAGTACGTAATACATCGATTATATAGGTAGGTACATAATAAAAAAAAACGTAAGTACGTAATACATCGATTATATAGGTAGGTACATAATAAAAAAAAACGTATGTACGTAATACATCGATTATATAGGTAGGTACATAATAAAAAAAAACGTAAGTACGTAATACATCGATTATATAGGTAGGTACATCATAAAAAAAAACGTAAGTACGTAATACATCGATTATATAGGTAGGTATATAATAAAAAAAACGTAAGTACGTAATACATCGATTATATAGGTAGGTACATAATAAAAAAAAACGTAAGTACGTAATACATCGATTATATAGGTAGGTACATAATAAAAAAAAACGTAAGTAGTTAAAGGAAGAACAATATAAAACAACATAATAAAAGAAAATAGAGGTAAATGATAAAAAAAAAACTAGACATATAAGAAGAAGAAAAAAAAAACAATATTACATATTCAATTTAAACAACAAAAATAAACAAAGCAAAGTAAAAATCAAAAATTATAATATGCGTTAAGCATCCTTTTGAAACCATCTATAGTGTGTACATTAAATATATGTTACTATTGCCGTGCAGAGGGTGTCTTTATGAGGAGCTCGACTTCTGGGATCGAACCAGTTGATCGGCTAAATACTTCTGCGTGTTCTTTAACCATGCACGACTGTAACCGACAATAGAATTGGGTATTTAAATAGACATATAAATAAGAACTCAAAGATTAAAACTTACTGGATTTATTCACAAAGTTATTTACACATGATACTGGTATTACGCGAAGATTATAAATATTAAAACTCAATAAATTTAAACGACTACAGGAACGTGGCTGGGTCGTAACGAATTCCGGTCAGGGGAGAAGCTGGTAGGCAGGAACGAACTTGAATGCCGATGAACGGTCCGTCGCGTCTATTATAGCTGGCGTGACGTCACCGATTGTGCGCGCGCCGATTTTCCGAAATGTGATAGGTCTTGCCATACACTCCCTCACCAGTCCGGAAGACGGTACAACTATGGCCTCTGAATCCCTGAGTCTCTGTAACATAAAAATAAAAAAAATTCAAAGTATTTGTTTTTAAAGGTATACATAACTCTTATTGTTCTAAGTGTATGCTAGACATCTTACATTATTGTTAAATTATGTCTGCATCATTAAGTTTATCAAAGCTAATTGTTCCATAATTACTGATAACTAATTCTGTTATCTAAAATACAAACAAATATTGGTTAAAAATACAAACTTTACGATAACTTTACATTACTTATTGTGGACAAAATCATTCCTTAATTGAATGTATGTTTGTTCAAAATATTTTAAATAAACACTAAAACATAACTATAATAATAAACTTTAAGTTTTAACGCTACTCTGAATATATTGAGTGCTTATGAAAATAATACAAAGTGCAGAAAAAGAAATAATAACTTTAAGTACATCGCTACTCTATTAATATTGAGTGCTTGTGCAATTGACATTACCTGAAAATAACAATATGTGCGTGAGTCAGTTCACTATTAAATAAGAATGCACTTTTGTTGGTATATGGAATGTGTCCTTATGGTATAATTTTGTTTACAAATAATACAATTAAATATGACACTTGATATAGATTAAATTTTTACATACTTAGGTATTTAAGAAGCTGTGCATTATTACATTCTCTTTTCATTTAAAAAAACTATAAATACACGTTTTATTTTAAATTCTACTTCTTAATACTCATAATGAAAATAGAAACTTCTTACATAATATATATTCAAATTAGTTAATAAGCTATATAGAGTGGTAAGGCTAAATTATCATAAAATAGAACATTTTCACTCTTAAAAAGGATAAATAATCTTTGCAATGTCTATACATATCAAATATGTTTCTTTTATATGAGGAAAATTTTATATATTAATTATTTAATTTGAGTTACTGATTTCAAAGAAAATTGCTCCAAAACATTCTTAATAAATAGATAAATTGGACGTTTTGATAAACGTCACGTTTGTGCTTTTATGCTTACAAGCTACTTACATGAATCGTTTTTTTTACATAAGTATATACGTCATTTACAAATGAATAATTTTAGTTTCTGTAGCAAAATCGTGCTGGAAAATGAACTCTTCTTCCTGCCTTAGTCACAGTGTGGGGTTGCCGGAGAGAAGATCTTAAACAAGTGGCATCATGATTCTGCGATGGTGTCATCTGGCTTTGCTGTGTGAGCGTTGTTTGATGATTACTCGTCTCTGTAGAGGGGTTGAGGTCATCGTTTATGAAGAATGCTGGCTTCAATCGATCCATTGAGATTTTCTTCGGTTTTTCATTAATAATGATTATTGCAGTTTTTTCATCCATCTCTTGCACCTTGTAGGGTCCGTCATAGGGTCGTTGAAGAGGTCTGCGGACTGCGTCATTTCGCAAGAAAACGTACTGGGCATCTTTCATTTGTCTGTGTATGAACGTCTTCGTCTTGTTGTTATTGGAGTTTGGGATGGGACGAAGTTCTGACATCATCTTCTGCAACTTGTGTCCATACGTGTCAGGTTCCTCTGTGGGTGAGCTTTCAAAAAAATCACCAGGCAGCCTGAGGGTGGTTCCATAGGTCATCTGTGCCGGTGTAAATTCTGAGCCTTCTTTGATTGCTGAACGAAGACCAAGCAGTACCAGTGGTAGGGCGTTCGTCCAGGAGGTATTGTTAATCGTCATCAATGATGTCTTTAAGGTACGATGCCATCTCTCTATAATTCCGTTGCACTGAGGATGGTAAGCAGTAGTTCTCTGATGTCTCACGCCAAGTTTGCTGGTTAACTTGTTGAATAAGTTGCTTTCGAATTGACGACCTTGATCTGTAGTGATTGAAGAGGGTACGCCGAAACGGGCGATCCAATTTAGCATCAAAGCGTCAGCGACTGTTTCTGCTGTCATGTCTTTAAGGGGAACTGCTTCTGGCCATCTGGTGTATCTATCTATGATTGTTATCAGGTATGTGTATTCTTTTGAAGGAGGAATGGGGCCAACCAGGTCCAAATGAATATTTTTGAATCTCCCATCTGGTGCTTTATACTGCTGTAACGGTGTTATGGTGTGACGGTGTACTTTAGATGCTTGGCAGTCAATACAATTGCTTATTACATCTTTGACAGTCTTTTCCATGCCAGGCCAAACATATCTCTGCTTCAATATTTTAAATGTTGCGTTGCTGCCGGGATGACTTACTTTATGGAGTGTTAAAATGACTTCCTTTCTCATTGACTCGGGAACAAATGGTCGTATTACGTTCGTCGAGAAATCGCACCATAACATTTTATTGGTGCCAGGTACCAAAATTTTCTTTAATTGCAGTGATGATTTTTCATGCATTTCCATCATTACACTTTCCTTCTCCTGCTCTTGCGCCATTCGCTGATAATCAATATGTGATGTGATTTGTATTTCGGCAACTCGAGATAATGTGTCTGCGACTATATTGTCCTCGCCGGAAATGTGTTTAATGCTTGTAGAAAATTGGCTGATAAAGTCGAGTTGTCTTTCCTGTCTTGGTGAGTTTACTTTATTTTTTGTGAAGGCGAATATTAGTGGCTTGTGATCTGTGAAGATAGTGAAGTTTCTACCGTTTATTTGTTGTCTGAAATATTTCACTGCTTCGTAAATAGCTGTTAGCTCTCTGTCATAAGTACTATATTTTAACTGTGGATTATTGAATTTTCTTGAGAAAAAAGATATGGGTTGCCATGCTCCATTTTTCATTTGCTGCAAGGAGGCACCCATTGCTGTATCGGAGGCGTCGACCATAATTGATATTTCGGCTGTGGGGTCAATATGTACTAAAAGCGACGCTTGTACCAGGTCGTTTTTACATTTTTCAAAGGCCTTGGTTAACTCTTCTGTCCATTGAATTTTCCTTTTGTCGTTTTTTGTATAACCTTTTAACTGATCAAAAAGTATCTTTTGGGTCCCAGCTGCGTTTTGTAGGTACTTCCTGTAAAAATTTATCATCCCCAAAAATCTTCGAAGACCTTTTGCGTTGGTTAGGGGTTCAATTTTGGTTATTGCTTCAACTCTTTCGTTGATTGGGGAACTTCCATTCTTGTTGATCTTATAACCAAGGAATTCAATTTCTTCTTCTCCTAATTTACATTTGTTTAGGTTGATAATTAGACCATTTTTAGATAGCCTTTCGAACAATAAGTCTAGGTGTTTTTCGTGCTCTTCCATGCTTTTGGAGGCAACCAGGATGTCGTCAATATAAGTGAATACGAATTCCAAATCTCTGGTAATATTATGAAGGTACCTTTGGAAACTCTGAGCTGCGTTAGAAAGTCCGAATTGCATTACTAGAAATTCAAATAATCCAAATGGGGTTATGATAGCGGTCTTTGGAATGTCTTCTTCTTCTACTCGTACTTGGTGATAAGCTCTGGTTAAATCTATTTTGCTGAAGATCTTCGAATCGTGAAGTTTATGTGCGAAATCTTGTAGTTGAGGTATTGGATACTTGTCAGGTTTGGTGATTGAATTCAGTCTGCGATAATCACCGCACGGACGCCAATTTCCATCCGATTTCCTGACCATATGTAGGGCGCTGGACCAGTTGCTTTTGGATGGTCGGCAAATGCCTTGTTCGACCATATAAGAGAATTCCTTTTTAGCAATCTCCAATTGAAGTGGATTGAGTCTCCTGACTTTGGCTGTGACTGGAGTTCCCTTCGTCTGGATGTGGTGAGTAACGTTGTGTTCTATGCACTTTGGGTTCAAATCTGCGCGAGTGATATTTGGGTACTTCTCAATTATTTTGTAAAATTTTGATGTGGAATGAACCGTGGCAATATTCATTATACTGGTTTTGTAGACGATCCCTCTAGTTGACATTCCTGTAGCTTTGTCAATCAATGTTTTCATTTTAATATTCACTAAAACGTCGTAATATTCCAAAAAATCAGCTCCTATTATGGGTTTTGTGACATCTGCGATGATAAACTTCCATTTGTGACTCCTTCGTAGTCCCAAATTCAGGTTGATTATTTTGTGCCCATAACTAGGTATTACAGTACCATTTGCTGCATAAAGTGGAGTGACGATGCTATCTGTTGAAATTATTGATTTGTCATTTCTGAAATATCTAGGTATTACTGAGATTTCAGCTCCAGTGTCTACGAGATATCTAATTCCTGTTACTAATTCTGTAATGAAGAGACGATGTTTCAACTGCGACTGGGACGTCTCGCACACCTGCCGCAATTTTAGTTTTCCTGATCGTTGAATTTACATGGTGCTATGCAGTTAAATGCTTTTGTTCCGAATTTTTGGTGTAGATGGCAAATGTCTTCTCTTCTATAATTGTTGTTTTGCTTCACGTTGTTGTTATTACTCTTTCTGTTGTCATAGTAATTTTTCTGATTCCTATTTTGGTGATTATTATTGTAGTTTTGGTATCGATTCCTGCTTGGAGAACGCGATCTTGAACGATTCCTCCAATTATTATTATGTTGAGGTCTTGACTGTGTTCTTGATTGTCTATGATCAATTTCCAATCTGACGATCTTGTCTGTCAATAGTTGAATTTGTTGCTGCATGCTGTGAAGTAAGCTGTTAGTGACTAAATCTCACTCTGGTGAGCTTGACTACTTGCTGATGTGGATGGTGAATTAATGGACTGAATTTCTGTTCTTTCGTTTACTTCCAAGATCCGATCGGCCGTTTGCGCGAGCACGCTGATGTCGTTTGTAATTATTGCCGAGATTATTTCCTGTACTCTATGTGGTAATCTTTCGATCCAAAGTCTTTTAAGAAGTGCATCATTCGCTAAGGTTGGTCCTGCAAGGCTCTGCATGTGACGAAGTAAATGTGAAGGCTTCCTATCACCAAGCTGTACTCCATGTAGAAGTTGAGAAAGTCTTTTCTCTTCAGATTCCTGAAGGCGGTTTAATAAGGTTTCTTTCAAATGTTGGTGTTTATCCTTTGTTGGTGGGTATTGGATGACGTCAGCCACACATGAGATTGTATCGGGGTCCAGTACTCCCAAGATGTGTTGATATTTTGTTTCGTCTTTGGTGATCCTTGCAGAATTGAACTGGGCTTCCACCGTTATAAACCATAGGTAGATTTTGTCCTTCCATACTGTGGGTAATTTTATGTTCGCTGCGAAAATTTCGTTTCTTGATTCATCTGATGTTTGTTGATATGAAGCTCTGTCAAATGTATTCGTGTTGTCCTTGTTCTCCGTTGCCATGATTACAATTCAAATTAAAAGATGAGAATATTTTTTTAAAGTTACCACTGTTCAAAGCTTGCTTGACTTTTGAAACATAAATGTGAGAAAATTTAAAATTGTTATGCTTTGAATTTTTGGAAAAGAAAAAAAAATTAATCCAATTTTGTTACTAAATGTTTTGTTTAAAATTTGATGCACTACCTATATTCTTTTTAAAATTTTTAAAGTATAATTTTTTTTTAAAAAAAAAATGAATATCGATAAAACTTTTGTATAAATAAATAAAATTTTTGAATAACAATAAAATTTATTTGTAAAACTTAAGTATTTTGTTCAAATTATTCGCGAAAAAATATTTTTACGATTATTTTTTTTAAAGTTGGAATTTTCTAAGTCCCATATGTATATTATTTATGATTAAATTAATAAATGGAAATTATCGTTTTTTATTATCTGTACACATAATTGATCTTAATTTCTTGCTATATTATTAAATGGTTACAGTCAAATAATAATAAAATATTTTAATAATCGTTCTGAAAATACAGTTCATTAATATTTGCACAACATTAAAAATATATACGGAGTATTGTACTGCGCTATTTCCGTTTAGCTTAACTGCGTATAATTAAAAGGGCGGGTTTTTTGTATCTTTTTTCCCACTGACAGTAGCTACTAGTATTTATTTTTGCGGCGTATATTATTTGGTGAGAATAATAATAATAATACTGCTCGCACTATGCGACGACGATTTGTCGCTAGGCGAATTCGACTATCGTCTATGTTTATATTATAAATTCAATTTTCAACAACAAAATAATTAGGTATTGTTCAAACTAAATAAAAATTTCACTTAATTTAATGTAAAATAAAAATGTTACAATGATTATTGATGTTTTTAATCAAATAAAAATTAAATTAAGTTAGTTTTACGATTTAAATTTGAATTTAGCAATTTTTATTTCAGTAGGTATTCAAAAAAACAAATTATACTTTACTGCAACGGCTTTTTTAAATGAATTTAAAATAAGAATGACACACTAAATAGTAACAATTACTTAGCTTGTTGAATTTTTTCTGAATCTTTTCTCTGGTTTTTGCTCCTTTTATTTCACATTTAGTTTTTCATCCAAGTTTGATTATCGTTTTTTTTTCTTTGTTCCCTCTTTTTTTTCTTACAATAGTTACAGCTTTCAATCAAAATGATTGGGTTTTTGCTTTTTGCTCCAATTCGATGTTTCATATGAAAGAAAAAACATAAGTAATTAGTACATATAATTACAATAGTGTAATTTGTAATTTGTGAGAACACTATTTTTTACAAAAAGAAACTGATTTTATGTTACAATTGGTTACAATGAAGATTTATAAGTTATTTAAAAATTGTAAGAATAAGAATGTTAAAATGATTTCTTTCAATTTTTTTTAAAAAAACACTGATTTTTCTTTTTTAAATTGTTAAAATGTTTGTGCGAACTGCACCAAATTCACACAATATTACTTCTTTTAGAATGTTAAAATATTACAATAAAATACGATTAAAATGCGATAAAATAAAATAATAGTTGTTCATACAACAATTTTTTTAAAAAATAAATACCATAAGGTATGACATGTACTATATTGATTATTACGAAGATTCATTATAAAAAAAAATTAACGCTTAATCACGGGGCCTTTTGCGTAGGAAAAATTTAAATTATTGTCAAAATTTACACATACCTTTCACGGTATTTGGCTGTCCGTGATGATCCAAATCCGTCCCTGCCACCGATTCCACGAAACAGAATTACGAGAGAATAATTACACTTATTTATTGCCTACCCAATTGTACTGTCCGCGATGTATATAAAAACGAACGGAAAAAAATAGAGCGTACTACTATGAGGAAAAAAAATAACTAATGACCATACCAATGTTATTTACCAATGTTATAAATGACTTTAAAGAAATGTATATGTAATTTGGAGGAATAATATGTAACAAAACAATTTTTTACTAAAATATGCTAAAAATTCAAACAAAAATACATTAAAATCGTCGTGAGTCACCAATGTTACTATTGCCGTGCAGAGGGTGTCTTTATGAGGAGCTCGACTTCTGGGATCGAACCAGTTGATCGGCTAAATACTTCTGCGTGTTCTTTAACCATGCACGACTGTAACCGACAATAGAATTGGGTATTTAAATAGACATATAAATAAGAACTCAAAGATTAAAACTTACTGGATTTATTCACAAAGTTATTTACACATGATACTGGTATTACGCGAAGATTATAAATATTAAAACTCAATAAATTTAAACGACTACAGGAACGTGGCTGGGTCGTAACGAATTCCGGTCAGGGGAGAAGCTGGTAGGCAGGAACGAACTTGAATGCCGATGAACGGTCCGTCGCGTCTATTATAGCTGGCGTGACGTCACCGATTGTGCGCGCGCCGATTTTCCGAAATGTGATAGGTCTTGCCATATATATCAACAGCACTATATTGGTTTCCAAGGCGGTGCAATCTATGTATTGGTGAGTTAATAATAAAGTTATTTCGAAGATTCCCTATATGAAAAGGTGCATTTTGACGTGAAGCAAACCTTGTAGGTACTCTAAATATTATCATTTCAACTAGATCAGGGGTGTCCAATATACCGTTGATTATTTTAAATAAACAAATTAAATCACAAATCGTTCTTCTGTTTGATAGTTTCGATAAATTTAAAATACTCATTAGAAAATCATAATTTAATTTTTCTAAAGGAATGGATAATTTATAATTTACAAATCTTAAAAATTTATGTTGAACCCTTTCGACCCTCAATGAGTGCACATTATAAAACGGCGACCATATGGTTGAATTATATTCAAGATTACTACGAACAAGTGATGTATATAGGGTTTTAAATGTATTAATAGATCTAAAATTTTCGACTGTTCTCAAAATATAACCAAGGCATTTTAAAGCTTTATTAGTTGTTTCTGTTATGTGAGAAATAAATGTAAGCCTCTCATCAAACAATATACCAAGATCCTTTATTGATGTTACTTTAGTTAAGTTATTGTTGTCCATTGTGTATTGAAAATTGATACTAGTTTTATTTCTACAGAATCTGATGAATTAACATTTAGTATGGTTTAGGTATAACGAATTCGAAGCACACCACTCGAGTAAATGGTTAAGATTTAATTGTAACGCCATACAGTCGTTTAAGTTCTTTATCGTTTTGTAAATTTTCAAGTCATCTGCAAAAAGTAAGAACTGAACATCATGGAATATATCAACAATATCATTAATAAATAAAAGAAATAAAACTGGACCCAAGTGAGAACCTTGTGGGACACCACTCTTTGCAATGAATTGATTAGATATATATTGGTATACAATTTGACAGAGAGTTTACGTGATAATAAGTTACTGGAGAGCCATTTTAAAATACTCATAATATTATAATGTATCTGTAAATTGTGATTAACTTTCCACATTGGATAAAAAAAATCATTCTTCAATTAGTGTGGGTATACAGTTTGCGTGCGTCAGGCGTATTTTATAATTGGCACACATTTTACTTTTTTCATACGTACATCTTCCCAATTTTTTATTTATTTACTGTTCAACAACATACGACAATATGCCAATTATATATGTTACTACATCAAAAAAATAGAATTAAAACTTTTTAAAATTAACAACAGATAAAAACATAGACATAAGTAGAATATAATCTAAAAAACCGACTCCAAAAAAACGTAGGGATACAGATGCCTTTACAAATTGACAAGTTTAATGATTTCTCGTGAATATTACCATCAGATTTTGATCAAACTTACGTGTGACTAACTACAAGATATATAAGATGTCCCTATCTAATAAAAAATAATAATCAGAATCGACCAACGTTGTAAAAAAACATCGCTTATTGATATTAGCCGGGGAGATATTTTGTCATTAGTGGTCTTTTTGGCATACGTTATTTTGTTTTATTTTTTGAGTTGTTATCGAGTATTCACTTTATTTGAAGCGTCAAACTATAAAACAATGAGTACCTACTATTTTGTCCTTCCCCCACCCCTTCCTTTGATGTGGTTTTCCAACAGACGGGATTTTACATCAAAATAAACACAAAGGTAACTTCTAAAATGTATTTATGTTCGGTTTGAAGGAGTATTTTGTCGCTAAATTTGAGTAAAAATGTATAAAACAGGGACCAGGGGATAGAACATACATTTAAAACGTAGTAAAAATACCTATGAATGATGAATACATCATTATGGTTGAATGAATGAAGAGTGGTTGAGTTATATTTTTTTGTATTTTTTTTCTTCTTCATCGTGTATTAGGTCATTTGACCTGTTTGTAAGGGTGGAATATCTTGGAAGGAGGAGGTTCAATTGTCCTTCCATATCTTGGCAGGTCTTCCGGGCAGTCTTCTGTTGTTGGGTATATTAAAGAAATGACAATTCTATTGTCATCCAAGCGTTCGACGTGATCTCTCCAGAAGCCTCTTCCCCTAGCAACGTCCCCAACTGGTTATGTCCTCGACACCGCGTATAAACCTAATGGTCTCATTTCTGATGCGGTTTCTGACGTTTCTTCCTGCAATGGAGTGTAGAGTCTTCATTTCAGCCACTCTAAGATAGCTTTTTGCCGGCTTTTACTTCTATCCCATATGTCGTAATGCGATTAACATGTCTTGTATATTTAGTGTTATGTGTTTATTTCTCTATAAAATATTTCGTAAGCAACCAGCTATAGTTATTGCTTTATTTATTTATTTGTATCTACGGCCAGAAGCCTTTTACAATTAAACACAAAAATATAATTTGTTATACAGGTTGTGCAAAAAAGCAGGCAAGTCTGGTCAAACGGTGATATCAAAACCCTCATGATAACCCATATAGTGGATATAATTATCTTATGGAGTCTTATAATACTATAGAACTCTATAATATGAGAATAATATCCAGGATGTGGGTTATCATGAAGGTTAAGATTCCACCGATTGACTTGGCCCCGTTTGGTTTTGTGCATTGTTTAATAGAGTTAAGATTCCATTAATGTAAACACAATGACAAAATCAAACAAAATCTGTTAAATGACCGACAAACATCTTGAATAATTATGACGTCGCTGCATTGAATACAAATTTTGGAGACTATGACAAGAATTGTCAAGATGTTTGCCAATAACTATACCCCCATAGTTATCAGTCCCAACTACAAAATAATTTAAATAAATATTAAAAATTAAACATAGGTATGTATATATAAGTATATTTTTATTTAAATCACAGGTGAAATCACAGGTGTGGTCCTGCATACACCGTTTTTGGAGAATTTTTTTTCCTACTAGAGTTTTTTAATCCTCACTACCCCAAGGAGATATAGTAAGGAGTTATGAATTCATAATTATTAAGGTTATTTTTTATTGCAGATTATCAACTAGTATCATGCTGAGATTGTATTTTGAAAGTTTCATCACAATGTATCTGTGTGTGTGTGTGTGTGTGCTGTGTACTGAGCTATGTACGGTGTGTTTGTTCTATTTCATGGATTATAGACAAGTACAAATTTTGTAAATTTGTATATCTAATACTCGCTTAAGACTCTATTAGATTTTGAAAGATATCTGATCAGTGCTTTTAAATTTTTTAACTATTTAATATTTCAAAGTGACCGCAAGCTCATATAAATTTAAATTTGATATTTTTATTTTCAAATTTCTAAAAAGGCACATCACTTTCTGTAGAAGCATTTTCCTTTGAATCCTTTCCATGCCCCTGTCCCCTCACCGATGCATTTGAAAATTGTCAATTGGAAAGTTGGTTACAATAATTTTGGGTGACAATAAGAGACAATTTAAAAAACGGATCAGTACAAGTTTGAAGACCACTGCGTGTGGATGTATGCATAGAAATCAATCAGTGAACCAGGAATAAAGAAGCATCGGTGAGATTGTTTATAATACAGTCCACTACCTACCATCTTTAATACACATCACCTGATGTTTTCTACACTTTCATAAAATGGCCTTGAAGAATTATCACGTTTTCGTAATAAAATATTAAAATTAAAAATAATTTAACAAACTCATTTCATGAAAATGCTAAAAATTTTCCATACAAAATTTGAATAGTTTGTGGAGTGTCTTGGTAGTGAGGTGTATAGAGTTGGCCACAATCCATTCGTTTTTAAATATTTTGAGTCATATGTGGTTTTTTCAATAACTTAACTATGTTATTACTGTAACTATATAGATTCTTCTTAATGCAACATCTCAGTAAACATTCACTAATGGAAATTATTAAAAGTGCAGAAAATCTTCATTAAAATAACAGGCAAGACTCAACATGACAGAATAAGGAACTGTACCATAAGAAAAATGTGTGATATCCAAGATGTTGACAATTGTTGGGGGAGACAAAAAAGAAGACATTGGAGAGAGCATGTGGACTCTTAAAGACTACCACATCTTGCCCTAAATGAAAAACCAGAGGAAAGAAGGATACTTGAAAGATCCCCCATAGGTAGAAAGACAGCTGGGAGTCCATATCACAAGAGGCAGCATATTCTGCATAAACAGGCCTCAGTAGCCTTCAACCAATATAGAAGAAAATTGTAGTTTGTTATTGAATGCTGTATCCACACCAAACACTCATACCGGAAGCCTGAAATAATATGTCCAGTCATAAAACAGCGCTATCCTCAAATCTCCAGGAAGAGATGGTCGTTTTTGTTGTATCTTTGCAAACAAATACATAAAAATGAATATAATACATATTATACTTTTGCTTGTCTGTCACATTATGAGATTACACAAAACAGCAGATGGGTGAAACCTATTTTCAATAAATACACACATATTACTTAATGGAATACTTTTAATGATAAAAATATTTTTGTTTAACAAATTGACCATGTACAAAAATATGAAGAATCTTGGCATCATATCAATATGTTGACATAATTATTTCACTAGATAAATATATTTTTAAGAAATTATTTATCAATTATTTCCATCATTAATTAGATAATTATCATTAGTAAGAATTGATTGATCAATGATTCGGGATAAAAATTATAGTAATGTTGAAAAAATCATATTTTGGTAATAAAATCACCACTGAATTATGATAAGGACTTACAATACAATAATTTTACTCACCTCAAAATTTAAATATTATTTTGTTATTTCATAAGATTCTAAAGTGTTTTTTTTCATATACTTCATACTTTTTTCATCACAAGCTCAACAGCAGGGTGGTCTTTGAATGTATATTCTCTAATTTTGATTTAAATTTTTAAGTTTACATAAGATCATATTATTTTTACCAAAGACCTTATATACTATTTTTACACTAACTGTATAAATTGTTTGTCAGTGTGAGCTCTCTCGTACAATGCAATTAAATTTTCCAATGAAAACAAAGTCAATCAAAAACAGTTTTTCATTTAAGTACTTACTAAATGAAAAGTAGTTTATATTGAACAGTTTCAGTTTTATCTTATATATTCGTCTTTGTTCTGCCACTGTAAAATTATTTATTTAAGTATTTTTATAATTGTACTTAAAAACATAAAAGTAGTGACAATCGTTATTTGATAGATAAGGAATGTGCAATACTAGTGAAACCTTAGATAACATATATAATATTTAAAAATATCTAATTGTGTAACAAATATATTTGATATTGGATATCTAAATTTATTATTATTTACAAAATGAACTATGTGCCACAGTTTAAATTATTCTTCTTCTCTTCTTCCTCTAGTTTTAGGCCGAGGGCCTGTTTTTTCAGTCGGAGACTGCCTCTTGTGATCTGGATGTCCAGCTGTCACTCCATTTTTTTGCTGGTCTCCCCCTTGCTCTGCAACCCTCCAGGACCTCCTTGGAGACAAATAAATTATTGTATTTATTAAAATGAACTTTGTATAAACCATAAAAGTTGTCATCTGTCCTGAGGAAGATCCAGTTAAATGTTTTGAAACTAGTCAATTAAAGTAACTCTTTTTTTGGTTAAGTCAATTGTAATAAAAAGGATTAATAAGTCAAAATTTGAACAGACTGTTCCTGGTCACCTAAGAAATTCAATAAAAATATACATTAATAAAAATAATATAAATATATCTTAGATCGTAATAATAAAATATATCTGTACAGAACTTCATATGGTCATACCTTCATGCAGTGGCGGCTGGTGAACTTAAATCTTAGAAGGGCTCAAAATTATAAGTATACCTAGAAGAGATATTAACTTACTACAGGAATCAGAAAGCAGATATGTACACAATATTACTTTCGTATATTAAAATTATCAGTGTTATCCATAGTTCTTTTGTTTATCGTAAGTTAAAACGTAAACCTGATCAATTTATGCTGCATTTGGTTGTGTTTTAAATAACAATAAATTATTTTTAGATAAATTATAAAATAATTAGTGAAAGCTAATGAATTTTGATCATACAAAATTGAAAAAAAAACTTCTGGCAACAGCCTCAAGACTGCTTCCTGATTTTACTAATATAATATTTTTTGATGTCTAATATAATTTTTGTTTGCAATATTATATCAATTAATTTAATAATAATACTAATATATTTCGGATGATTTATAGTTTAAACTATGTACATAATATCAATGAATGTTAGCCTCAAGGAATTGCAACTGCTTACCTAACATTCGACTATCATAATGTACAACAAAATATGAATGAATGAAAATATAGTGTAATCCTTCGCGGGCACTGCCCCGTTTTGCTCGAAATCGGCATACATTCAGCGTATACGGCGAGCTGCGGCGGCAGCGAGCGGTTGGGTGAATTGTATGGGCTTCTCCAGGCACAAGTCGACTGTGCCCGAGGAATGAAATATTTCACAGAATCTTGCTTGCTTTACAAAGCAGGTAGGTTTAAATACTTTCGCCAAATATACTACAGGTGTAAGACGGCAAATATTACTTAGAAAAATAATGTGTTTTCAAGATTTAATGACATGCATTTTTTGGAATCTTTTGAACAAAGTGTTTGGGAGGGCTGAGCCCGAGAGCCCTTTAGGAAGAGCCGTTACTGCCTTCATGGTACCGACTTGTAACAATGGAATTGTATTTGATTATAAATTAAAACTGACCCATCAAAATCAAAATATTCCTTTATCCTTATAAAAAGTATTCATGATGTGATAAACTGGAACATACAATGAACAGATAAAATGGTGGCAGATCTCATAGAAAGTATTTTTTCAGCTCACCTACTACACCCCATATGCGGACGTTATAGAAGCAAGTCTTTTGATCGACTCCGGGATGGCTACGCATCGGATAACACAAGATACAGTCAGATACCAGATAGATACTCATAGACAGTCAGAACATAACAGAATATATTTACTTACAGAACTTAAGTGGGATGAAGAGATATCTTCTATGACAACTATATAAGTACAGTTAAACTTGATTATAGCCAGCAATTGTAACAGACAAATTTCTCATTATATATACAATTTTTCAGTTTCAAATTTTTATCTGCATACTTATTTATATAAAATAAAGGCAGGCAGTAAAAATTTGTTAGTTTAAAGTATGCAAAACGTCCCAGGTTTGATTCTCGGAGAAGACACAGTTTTCAATTGTGTTTTCAGTCAGGATCTGTGAGACAATAAATATCATAGGTCTCCAGAATGTGGCAACTTGTTACTGGATGAATGTTGAAATCATATTTTACATAGTTTTTTATACATAATAAATCTGTGTAAGAAATGATACTATACTGTAAATTAACCGAAAAAAAATAAAATAAAAAATAGTACCTGTTAATTGCCCGAGAAGCATCAATAATAATAAGCTTAATAAGGAAAACCTAAAGAATAATTAAATCATTTCTTCGTATACTTATTGTGTACGTGACCTATTTGAGATGTGAATTCATTGAAGGATGTTACAAATAAAATGAATGTTCAGATATGGGTAGTGAGAGAGACGTTGTATGTCCAGAAGGGAGGTCTAGATATTGCTGGTAGTGTTGTAACAGTGAAGAAATATATGGACGGTTTATTCATAACACATCTTTCGGTTAATCCATTAAAAACAATATGTTTTATACGACATAATACATTACATATTTTTTTTAAAGAATGAATATGGCCTTGATTAAAGTACATATACATCCTCATACATTCTCTAAACTTATTAATTCATTTTTATTGACAATAACAACTCAATATAGACGAAGTTGGGCAAAACAAGTCAAAAATGAAATAATATTTCTGGCGCAGTTCAGGGGCGACATCTGTGGGAGACACCGTCACCTCATTTATAAGGACTGTTGCATTCATTGTTTACAAATAAACTAATTTCTCAGGGTTTCTTTGTTACCTCATAGATGGCAATAGTATCATTCCGTATTATTCAGGTGAATTGTTTACACATTATTCAAATATATAGAACTTTCAAAAATTACATTGATAAGGGAACTCAATAAAGACATAATTGGTGAATGTTGTGAAAGCGCATAAAGTGATCACGTAAAGCAGCCGATGACAGGTCGTAAGCCCTGTAGGTGCCTGAGTTCCTAGTTCGTCTATAATATCCCAATTTTGTCTCTATTGAGATGTTATTGTCAATAATAATATCATTTGACTCCCGACAGGGAAAAAAAATCTAATGTTTGCGTATATGCAATTAAAAAATATATATCAATTTATTAATTTATATTAATCTATACCATTATAAAATTTAACTCAACTAAGTAGTGATCTCCTTACATTCAAGATCGATATATTAAAGTTTAATTATTGTAGAAGAAGGATATTTAAACTACAATTTATGTAGTAGAAAGGTATTTAAGAATAAAAATCTAAAATTACTTTAGAATAGTATAATAAACTTAACAGTAAAATATCACACAATTTAAAATTAAATTTATACAATTCACTGCACTATGTAACATGAACAGGCGTTCATTTCTTGACAGAATCAAAAGATCGTTTCTTCAATAACTTCTGAAGTGCGTCGATTCTTTTCTTTTCAATTTTTTCTTTGATATTTATATTAACCTCTTTGAGGGTGTTTGTTTTATTATTGAAGTTAAATGAGCTTTTATTGTTATTCTTGTTGGTGTCATTGACTATTTTACTTTCTGCTGGTTTTTTGATGTTGCTAAACACTTTGATGTTGTCTGTCAGCCGATGGACGTTATTTTGCACTGGTAAAGTATTAGTGTTGTTAACACTGGTAGCTGGGATGGATGCTAAACTGACAGTCGTCTGTCCGACTTTATTTTTCTTGGCTAGCAACTTCTCTTTAGCTGCTTGATGTTTCCTCTTGATGTCTTCTGGTGTGCACCTGATAGGTTGGGAGCAATCTGAAAAAAAGGAAAATATTAAGAGAACGCAACAAAAAATTAAATAATAATAATAATAAGATACAAGACAGATTTCATTGTTTAATTGGTTAAATAACTCAAATATTTTATGATTGCAATATGCATACATTGGATTTTTTTCCTGTTGGGACTCAATGATATTTTATGTCATAATAATATCTCAATAGAGATGAAGTTGAAATATTACAGGAGAACTGGGAAAGTAAGGCACCTACAGGGCTTACAAACTGTCATTGGCTACTTAACATGATCACTTTAAGCTCTTGCGCAACGTTCCCCAATTATGCCCTTTATTGAGTTCCCTTATCAATCTAATTTTTGAAAGTTCATTATATGTTTATTCATCAACTTGAGAATAAGATAAAACATCATTGCCATCTATGGAAGTGACGAAGAAACTCTTTATTCTAATGCCATCTTTTAAGAAATTGGTTCTTAAACAATGAAAAAATTAGATTGATAAGGGGACTCAATAAAGAGGCATAGTTCGTGGATATATCGCAAGCGCGTAATGTAATTACGAAAACCAACCGATGACAGGTCGTAGGCCCTGTAGATTCCTTGATTTTCCAGTTAAATTACTATTTATTATAATATTAAACATGTTATTAGTCTTGATGAAGTTTACTCGCAAGATATGGAGTAACATTATGTCAAAATCTATAAATATATTCAAGATAAAAACACTATACTAAACTGAAAAAAATACAGCTTTCATTCTCCTTTTAAATATTGAATATGTCCTTGAAACAATATTAGAATTAACAAGTTCAAAGCATATTAAGATGAGAAAATCTTTGATCACAACTTATAAAAAGATACAGTCATTGCTTTATTTTAAAAAATAATTACAATAATTTCCTTAATAAACTTTTAATATCTAAATAGAGACGAAGTTGGGATATTATAGAAGAACCAGGAACTCAAGGCACATACAGGGCTTACGACCTGTAATCTGCTGGTTTACGTGATCACTTATCCCAACTTCGTCTCTATTGAGATATTAAAAGATTGTCAACATCATTCGACTCCCGATAAGGAACAAAATCTAATGTTTATGTATGTATATGCAATTAAAAAATATTCGACAATTATTTCCTTTAAACTTTTTTTAGTAACTTTTTTTGACAATTCTTTCCATAAAACTTTTTTTAGTAACTTATATTATAAACAAGATTGTTTTAGAATTACAATTAAATTATACCCAAGAGTAGTATTTTATTGTTCTCTGACAACTAACAGATACTATGTCAAATATTAATTTAACATGCACCCAATAACAAGATTCTACATTTTGCAGATTTGTAATGTTGATTATTAAAAACAGGACAATTGGATCGAGAGCCAGATATTTTAATAAATGAGTAATAATAACAAAAACATCCTTGCACCCTGCACAAGATCAGAGTTTATTACCATATGGCAATTTCTCACGACTAACCAGTGTTTCCAGCACAGAGAAGAAATATTTGCGTCAGTAATTAAATACTTGCTGAAGCAATATTTGCTGGGGATCGAATGCATGCCCGCACAGAACCCAAACGGCTTACCGACTGAGCTACAGCGGTCGGCACAAAGATAAACAAAATTTTATGGACATAATAAATAATGTACGCACCGTCAGAATTTTGGTCAGAGCTACGAGTGACCATTTGCATCGGCATAGAGATGTGTCTCACAAATGATTTGGTTGAGTTATCGTCTTTCAATCTCTTGACTGGTGGTCTTCCCGGAGATTCTGGCATAGAATTATGTCGTATAAATTTATTTTTGTTACAGTTGAGTGTGGTGCTGCTCATGAGAGAAGAAATATCTGGAATATTGTTGAAAAGTGAATCGTCGTCAATTTCGCTCAGAAATTTATTGGAAGCTTTACCAAAATTCTTATTTTTAAAACCTTCCTTTTTATGTTGATAAATAGATTTCGATTGGCCAACAACATTAGTTTTTGTTTCATTATTTTTGTAAACATCCGATTGTTTGCTTGTACTTTGCGGGACCTGAGACAAAAGTTGAATTTCAAAATCGTCCATGTTGCCTATGATGTTTTCAAACGAATCGTTAGTTATTTTAGGTGAATCCATTTTAATAATTCCGTTTACTTGTCTATTTGGTGCGGGGATAACCTTGCCAAAATGACTGTCCACTTGTTTCTCTTCGATGACTTGAGTAGCTTTGAACAAGACATCATTCATGGAATCATCCAGTTCCTTGGACAGACTATTGTCGTTGGTTGATATTTCAGTTTTTCGTACTGGCATTATTTGTGTGGGAGCGTTGAAAATTGAATTATCATCAAAGAATATGGAGTTTTCAAGTTCGGGCGAACACCGTTGGACTGGAACGGGACAAATGTTATTGGAATCTGAAGAGCCCTTAACACAGTGTTGGTCTATTTTGTTTAGTTCCTGTACATTCTTGTTTAGGGCCAATAGTTCCTCTTTAAGGCCTTTGAGAAATTCATTTTTCTTCAGGGAAGGGCGAATGAGTTTCTTTTTCATGGGTATTCTGGTAACAGGAGAGAAATCAGTGTAGTGTCTCTCTTTTCTTCTTTTTCTGATGGGTGTGTCTGTGTGAGCGGAGGAACTGTTATCGGAAGTTGGAGAATAGTAGTTCCACACAACTTCGTTCTCCCCGTGGGACCCATCCTGGGTGCAGAGGAAGGGTATGGGGGAGTGAACGGGTGAGCCGTACCCAGGAGTTGTCTCTCCCAAACATGGCGGAGAATCCAAGTGTTTTATCAAAGGGGTGGAAGCTGCTTCTGAAAAAGTGACACAAGATTGTTGTTAGAATATTTTTCAAAGGATCCTAAAGGCCCCCATTCACGATCGTGCCATCCTTCCAAATGGCTTATCATTCCGAAATGTGCTCGTGAATGTCAAAACCCACGTAGCCCAATTGGCCTGACACAACAAAATGTAATTCCAAACGATCGAAACTACATAGTGCCGCGACAAACAGCGCGGCGCATCCTATCGGTACGGCATGTTTGTGAGTGTGAAAACCAGCAGTACATTGCGCCATCTCATTGCGCCGAGCTGTTTGACACTCTCGTGAATACGAAAATACAACATTTTCTTTTTGGTTTTTTTCTTTTTATATATAAACAAACCGTTGTAGCAGTTGTATAAAACTCATCATAGTTGAAAATCTCAAAAAAATAGAAATTATTAATGCGATAGCGCCGACCGCTTGTGTATAATAATTTTGATGGCTCGATGGCGCGCCCGTGAGTTTGATGAAAATATTACAATGCTCCAAATGGAGCCGGTCCATATGGAGCGTCGCCCAATGACACGATCGTGAATGGGCTGCTTAAGACATGAGTGCTCATCTGCCACACAAAACTTAGGTCAACCTTGCACAACAACTGAAGATATAGTTATAGACAAACATCACCAAAAAATGTGGATATGCAGAACACAAATAAAGTTTTTTTTGCTAAGTTGGATTGATCATGTATGAGCACAAACCGTCCTCGTCCAAGCCGAAAAATTTCAAGATGTGTGGTGATATTTTACTATGCGGGCATTGTTTACATAGACGCAACATGAAAGAAAAAAGGTTACAAATTGCCTGCATTCCTTGTGTTTGGATTTGAAAAGTCCGGTTACATAATATTTAAAATAATTAAATACAATAATTAAATTGATAAAGGTATGAGAATGAACACATCGCTACGTTCTTTCCTAAATAAACAAAACCAAATCAAACCTAGGTAACTATAAGAAAAGTTTATCTATTCTAATAATATGGTCTAACATACAAACAGTACAAAAATACCACACATATACCTTCACTTACTTGCTCAAAATAAATGCAACCCCATTAGTGAGATTCTCAAGTCGGATTTTTTATCGACTAATGAAGAAATTCTTTTTTCTATGGCAGCCTAAACACAGTTTATTTTAATAATAGATGCGAAGAAAGTATGATGTATTTTTAAGATTATAAAATGTCAGGCAATAGTAAAAATAAGGTGTCATTTACGTAAATCTCATGTAATTTAACTCTAAAATTGATGAAAATGTTTGAATGGACATATAAATAAGGAAATTGTAGACCAATATTATTGCAAGCTGGTTATACACGTGTAATTACACAAATATGTATTCTAAATTGTAAGTTTTAATAACAATCATATTTCTTTGTTGATTTACAATAGCTGATTGAGTTATTATAAAAATAGAATGAATCTTATAAAATAATAAAAAGAACATAAAGATAAATTTCATAAAAGGAATAATGATGATAAAAGTAAACAAGAACTTCTCAAATTACCCGTTCTTTTTGAGCGTAAATTTACGCCACATTTTCCAGAAAGTTTTAATTTTCTTCCTTGTTTAGGTGTTCGCTGCATAAATATGTCCTTATTTTACTATTTTTAAACTATTGGAATCATACAGTAATTTGAATAAACATACAAAAACAAAGTAACTAAATCACTAATAACAAGGAATCTAAACTTTCTCAAACAAAACTGTCATAATAATGCATAGACAAAATAGTTATTCTATCTTGATCTACGTATGTCGTTTTATGCCGTTCCATATTCGTTCCTAATAATTTCGAATTTCAAAGATTACCAAAATTTAATATCTATAGATTTCGCAAATATCTTGAACCAGGCTTCTGAGTGCGCAGAGCGCAAATTTGTGTCTTTTTGCTTCATTGGTATACGTGCAAATCGCCCCCCTTCTTAGCCAAATGGCTCTTATCGAAAGATATTTGACGACAAGTATACATTAGTATTATGTTTATTAACTTACGGTAAAAAACCATTTACACAGAAATTAATGTCAATCAATGATTATCTCAAATAAAAATGTTTATTTATATAAAAATGTTATAAATATGTATGACAAACAATGAAAATTAGATAAGACGTTTTTATGGAAAACAGAACAGTAAAAATAAATTAAAATAAATCAAGTCCGAGAAGTAAAATAAACACCAAAATTGAAATATGCTAACGAAACGAATGTTTGGTTTCATAAATGATTTTTAATAAAGAATTTTCTATTAACTTTAAATTGAAATAAATAGTTTTTCATTATGCATACCTACTATACAATATGACGTATATTTTATATATTATTTGTTTATAATTTATAAGGCAAGAATTTAAAAATTGCGGTGAATTAATGCCTAGACCTAAATATTATGTGATATTCAGATTTTTTTAAACTTGAATTGACATACAGTAATGTATTTTCTTTGATGTGATATTATATATTATTCGGTTGAAAATAATTATTTATTTATTTATGGTATATACGGCATAAGCCATTTATGTGTTTAAAAATAGTTATGAACAGATAAAAATAATATAGAAAGAAAAGCAGACAAAAAATAAGACACCTTAATAGTACATACAAAGAAACAAATGTATCAATTGATCAAACTTCATATATAATTTGATTACATATTAATACAGCAGCCCGACTGTGGAACGATCTTCCGAATTCTGTGCTTCCGCCTTCGTACAACCCGGGTCTTTTTAGAATCCGAATTAATAAACTCTTTTCTAGATTGCAAACCCCTTCCAACGCTACGTAGTGCACTTCTTCGGAAGAGTAAAATGGACCCAAATCCTAATAGCTGGCGTCCCCTACGTGGACTTGTTAAAAAAAAAATGAATATGAAGTTTAATCAATTGATACATTTGTTTCAATGTATATATATTTTTTATCGAATAATTTATGAATATAACTGGAATTTTGAATAGCCTATTAATTTATTCCTTTTTTATTTCTTGTGATTTTGTGATTATTATTATGAAAGTAGTTTTTGGAACAAAGGGAATTAAAACCATAGAACAAATAAAATAATCTTCTCATAATAATGATTTTAAATCACAGATGGCGGTAAATGGATGTATTTCAATATAAAAGATTTTATCAGAGTTGTAAACTATACAAAAGAAAAACAAATCTTCTACAATCTTCGTCTATTTCCGTAGATATTCGTATTTATTCGGATCATTACCGTAAATGGGCATTGCCAACATACAGATGATATACTTGGCGAATGTGAATCTGACAGTTAATTATTGTTTTTTTTTTCGATTGTTAAATATTGTTTTGAACTAACATATTTTATTTTATAATAAATTTCATAATATTCTTTAGTATTTGCCACCGGTCAATTTCAAAGTTTCGTTTTATAATGTGTCATAAAAATCAGTGTCATTTTTTAACCAGTTGGCGGAGATTGCGCACTGAAGACCGATCAGCGTGATGCGATTGCCGTAGCGTTTTGTTTAGTTCGAGGAAACGAGTCTCGCGTTGTGGTAGTATCGCTTCGTCGGAAAAAAAAGTAGCAGTTATTTCGTGTTTGTTTATTATTTATTTTATGGAAAACTTGATCGTTGTGCCGTCATTTTGGTAAAGTTTTCGCTAATGAATTGGCGGTGTGTATAAGATGAAGTTTTCAGTTAACAGGTGCTTTTGGTGATAAAATCATTTATTATATCTAAAGTGTACTTTTTGGAAAAGCAGTAAAAATGATCGCCGATGGGTATTTGGTCGGCGATGGATCGTGGACTCTTCGGGTCAATGTCACGGACATGGATATTCCCGATAGGACCCTGAGAGTCAAAGGGGAGACCCACATCGGTGGGGTTATGCTGAAGCTGGTTGAAGATTTAGGTAAGTTTTTGACGCGATAAGTTATCTTTCGAGTTAATCATCTAGTTTCTTATCCGAGTCGATCCTTTTTTGGTTATGACCATTGATAGATAGGCAGTTTGCCTATAGGCAGTGCCGTATCTGGTATAAGAAGAAATAAGCAGGTGCGATTGAAGTCTAGTGAGGTTACTTGCTGAAACGGGATTCTGTTGTGCAAAGTGCAGTGATATGCAAGGCCGTTCGAGGTCGCACCAATAGTGGGATAGTCCCATTAAACTAGGTGCGGTAAAATATACTGTGTATGGTTATGGTTTTAAATATTTCATTTAGTCAACACATGAGCTTAAATGCCACATGACAATTATTTAAGAGTATTATTTTTCTACAGTAAAAAAACACATTTTAGGTATATATTTTTTGTAGTAAGAGATGGTAGTGTGTGGTTCGTTGAACAGTGATTCTCAACTGTAGGTCTGCATACAGAGACGTTCGTCAACTGGTGGATTTGAAGACTGTTAAAATGATATGTTTAATTCATGTTTTGCAATCCTGAAAATAGTGTTAGATATTTTTATTTATGTGATGTTTATTAAGGTAAATAAATAACTTCATTCGTAAATACTATCATGAACAAATTTCAGTTAAGAATTCTCGATTATACATACTTAGATGTATTAAAAATAGTAGGCAAAAAATATATTAACTGGAACTTAGAATACTCGTGACCAAGATAGATCGGATTAGCTGCTAAAGTTATTCTTAACCTCAAATAACAAAAGTGTTCTTAACATTTTTCCTGCGACCAATTTTCATTTAATTTAAAAAACATCTCCCTTGCGCGAGTCGCTATTCATTAAAGACTAACTAAACCTAACCTAAAATTATATGGGATGCACTAAAATACTACAACGAAATAATAGTAATGATGCGTGTGTATCAAAATCTTCATTCCCCCTTTTTACTCCTCCAAACCCAAGGGGATATAGTGGGGAGTTATGTTTTCGCAATTTTTAAAGTTATTTTTTTATTGCAGATTATCAACTAGTATCATGCTGAGATTGTGTTCTGAAACTTTCATCACAATGTATCTGTGTGTACTGTGTACTTTATCTACTATAGACTAAAGTAATTCGATTCTATTTAAATTTTGCAAATTTGTATATCTAATACTCACTTAGACCCATTAGATTTCGAAGGATATCTGAATAGTGCTTCTCAATTTTTTAAACTACCAAATATGCCAAAAGTGACCTCAAGCTCAGGAAACTTAAAAATTGATATTTTTATTTTCAAATTGGTAAAAAGGCACATCACTTTCATAAAATGGCATTGAAGAATTATCAACTTTTCATAATAAAATATTTAAATAAAAAATAATGTAACAAGTTCATTTCATGAAAATGCTGAATATTTTCCATACAAAATTTGAATACTTTATAGAATGACTTGTTATTGTGGAGTTTAGCGTTGGCCACACCCACTCGTTTTGGTTAAGTTCAGTTAGTGTAATAATTATAGCTATTCGCGTGAGCGAGTTGCTTTATATATTGAATGTAAATTGGTTGCAGAAAAATGTTGTCAACACCTTCGTCATTTGAGGTTAAGAATAAGTTTATTATTATGTATTCGTATTTGATCACATTTTTCTAATAGCTAAATTATATTACCCACTAAACATATTATTAACGTTTTACGTAGGTAGTTGTATGATTTATATATAGCACAACTTACTAATTTTATCAAATGCGAAATTATTGTTTTGTGGCTCCATCGTTAATTAATAAGAATAAAATTACTTTGTATAAACCACTTTTTTATTAGAACCAAGTCTACATGTTTCAAGAACAATGTCCTCTTCCTCAGGACACTTTGTGTACTTGTTAACAAAACTTAAAAATAATATGTGTAGGTAAAAGCAGTGAGAGGGGAAGAAAGGAGGAGTATTATTACACATATTAAGTTTTGTTAACTAGTACATTAAGTGTCCTGAGGAAGAGAACGTTGTTCTTGAAACATGTAGACTTGTTTCTAATAAAAGTGGTTTATACAAAGTAATTTTATTGTTATTACTTACTAATTGTTTTGTGTTGAAATATTTTCGCGTTTAATGTCAACTTTGACAGCTCATCCAATTTTGGTAATGTGAGCTGTGGTGTATTCTAAGGTCTAGCGATAATTTATCAGAATAACACTCATAAGTATCGTGGCCGTATGATAAGGGTGGGTTTTTTTGTTTTTGCCATTTGGAGATAATTGCTTTAAATGAGATGTCATCAAATTAAATTTATAGTACGTGCAAACGAATGTCATTTTATTTACTCTCATTAGCCATTCTCTTCGAAAAACGAATAGTCATTCTTTATTTGTCTAAGTTATTGAAAGTAAAAATGTTTTTAAGTGTATAATAATACCTATACCTAAAACATGTCTGCAACCTCGGTATTTTGTGTGGTTGAATCATAGAATTATATATAATTCTATGGGTTGAATGTATAATGTATTTATGTGTATATTATATCTACATATTGGCGCCAGATATAATTTCGTAATAGTTCTTTATAAGTAAGTACAAGTAGGTACAGTTTCAATATTATCTTAGCTTACTTTATAAGACTCCTTGATGACTTATTGGCTGGCATCTGTTATAATATGAAACCAATATAACTACAGACGTTATATATGTATACTTATACTTGGTACATTCACATTAGACATTTCTCAGTGAAGTTTCGACTATAAAACCAATCGATGCAGCATTGTTTGCGTAAGAACTAATGTACAATACACTCGTGAAATGATTGAATTCCAATTCAATTATTCGATTCTTCAAAATAAATGATTTAGTACCGACCACCTATTTCATTATACTATTTTTACTCCTCACTAACCCAAGAGGATATAGTAGGGAGTTATGATTTCGCAATTTTTAACGCTATTTTTTTATTGCAGATTATCAACTAGTATCATGCTGAGATTGTATTCTGAAAGTTTCATCACAATGTATCTGTGTGTGTGTGTGTGCTGTGTGCTATGTGCAGTGTGCTATGTACGGAGTGTTCATTTTTACTTTATCGATTATAGACTAAAGTACTCATTCGATTCTATTCAAATTTTGCAAATGTGTATATCTAATACTCACTTAGACCCCATTAGATTTTGAAGGATATCTGAATAGTAGAATAATAGAAGGGGTGTAGGGAGACCACAGAGGAGATGGACTGATGACATTGTCGAACTGGTGGGACATGGGTGGAAACAGAGCGCCCAGGACAGAGAGAAGTGGAAAACTCAGGAAGAGGCCTTTATCCAGCAGTGGAGTGAAAGGGGCTGAAAGAAGAAGAAGAAGATCTGAATAGTGCTTCTATTTTTTTTTTAACTCTCAAATATTTCAAAGTGACCCCAAGCTCAGAAAACTTAAATTTTGAAATTTTTATTTTCAAATTGGTAAAAAGGCACATCACTTTCATAAAATGGCATTGAAGAAATATCAAGATTTCATAGTAAAATATTTAAATAAAAAATAATTTAACAAACTCATTTCATGAAAATGCTGAAAATTTTCCATACAAATGTTGAATACTTTATAGAATGACTTGTTAGTGTGGAGTTTAGCGTTGGCCACAACCCACTCGTTTTATATATAGTGGTATTTTAAGTATCTTCTTTATTATTTGTATAAAAGATAATGATGGTACATAGAAGATTTTTGTTGATTTAACAATGTCATAAACTCATGATTCATATTACAACATAATCTATTATATTTATTTGGGAAAAACCAACAGCTTCAATTATATTATAAAATAAATACTTAAGCAATGCCTCTTTTAAGCACAACTGACTCACAACATTTTTATAAGTACCTACTAGTTGCATGAGATCCAAATCTCAATGGCGATAGCATAGTATGTAAGAATACGTACCAAACTATAATATATCCTTTAATCCAAATTACTGAATATTTTAAAATATTTTGTTTTCTATATTATAAAATATGTAGGTATGTATGTCAAGATAGGATAGTTTGGAGGTCAGTCCTCCTTTCCTACCCAGAATATGAAAAGAGCTTGATGGTATGTACTTATAATGTATATTTGTTTGGTATCAAACTATGGTCTCCGTAAATATTGTGTTCAGGCCACTGCCATACAAAAATTGTAAAACAACTTTTGAGATCTACTAAGTACTACAATGTACAGATATTTTTTATAAAAAAAATTAAATTAAATTTTGTATGGAAAATATTCAGCATTTTCATGAAATGAGTTAGTTGAATTATTTTTTAATAAAATATTTTACATACTACAAAAACTTGGTAACTCTTCATTTTATGTAAGTGCCTTGTTACCAATTTGAATATAAAAATTTCAAATTTTAAGTTTCCTAAGCTTGGGGCCACTTTCAAATATTTGACAGTTAAAAAAAATGAGAAGCACTATTCAGATATCCTTCAAAATCTAATGGGGTCTAATTGAGTATTAGATATACATATTTGCAAAATTTGAAAAGAATCGAATGAGTACTTGAGTCTATAATCGATAAAGTAGAATAAACACGCCGTACATAGCACACAGCACACTGCACATAGCACAGCACACACACAGATAAATTGTGATGAAACTTTCAGAATACAATCTCAGCATGATACTAGTTAATTATCTGCAATAAAAAAATACTCTTAAAAATTGCGAAATCATAACTGCCCTCTATATCCCCTTGGATTAATGAGGAGTAAAAAATGAATTCAGAGAAGCAATCATTGTACAAATGTGAAATAATACAACTTACTATTTCCCCTGTCTTACCCACTGTAAGTACTTAACTTTTGGACTAAACACTTCTTTTTCATGGTGACAATCCTAGGATTGGTTTGCACCGCACAATCCATCTCTCCACATATCTCTGTTGTCCGCCAGCCTCTTCATCTCTTGGTAGCTGCTACAGCGCACATCACTGATCACCTGGTCCATATAACTGTCTCTAGGGCGACCTCTATATATAGTGTATTCTTCATGGTTACAATCCTAGGATTGGTTTGCACCGCACACTCCATCTCTCCACATATCTCTGTTGTCCGCCAGCCTCTTCATATCTCTGTAGCTGCTACGGCGCACATCACTCATCATCTGGTCCATGTAACTGTCCCTAGGGCGACCTCTAGTTTCTGCCCTCCGTCATTCCTTCGGCGATAGTAACAAGCAGATGCCTGATGTTGTGACCTATCCGTATGGATCGTTGTTGGGCAAATTTCATTAAGAGTTGTCTCATTTCTCCGACTAAACATTGGTATAAAATACGCATAATTTAAAATCCTTTAAAAATACTGCGCATTTATGAAAATCATTGATGTGATTCTCTGTCATATACTTAGTATTCAGTTCCTGGATTAATGCCAAACAATTTCCATTGATTTAATATATAGGTACATGTATGTATGTTGAATATGCTTACTGGTATTAGTAGGTACGTATCTATAATATGTATTTATGTATTTCTCTGGATCAGGATACTTTGAAATGATATTGTAGTTGCTGTAATGTTTGTATTACCAGATACGCCCACAGCAACACAAACGTAACAACAATACCCCATGGACCACAGTTTGCTGGTATTGTATTGTTTGGGAGGTTCACATTCTTATTTTGTGCAGGTCCCCAATTCGGAAATTTATTTTGAACAAGATTTCATCGTATCATAATAATAAAACAAAGTGTCTTTCTGTTTGTGCATAGACTGTGCCCGCCGTGGCGACGAAACTATGATATTTAGGGACTTTTGTGCTGCGAGTGTTTCTGGCAGGTATTTAAACTTTTGCACTCGCTACTTATTTAGTTTTTTTCCTTCTTTCGATGGTTCTACAGCTCATATCGTGTCTTGGCCTCCATCTCCTGCGACAATCCTTAAATATACCTAACACTTGCAGTGTTTGCCGAGTTCTTGTTTAATTATTAAAATAATATCACAAGGTTACATATAAAAGTTCTGATAAAAGAAAATGCACATCGTGTGGGTTGTCTACCAATAAAAAAAATCATTTTTTACTCTCCACTACTACGTTATATTGGGGGTTCATTATTCTTTATTTATTTTCATTAAATTCTCAACAGGTAAGTATTTAAAAAAATGTCGAGAATGTATAATATGATTTTTGTATCAATGGTTTATTGCGTGGCCTACGATAGACGTACATAATATCTCTTTTCAAGTAATAAAATTGAAAATAGGTACATACCAGTGAAAACATACTCCTCATATACATACTTATCTACTAATTCAATGTATTAATAAAATATAGGAAAAACGTAATAAAATAGTGAGATTAGTACCTATTGTGAAAATGTGAAATAAGGTAAAATGATCATTTTATTAATATTTAAATAATAAATAATCTTTGAATTATTTATCTCGTTTAATTTTTATTTATACTATTTTATTAACCTTTGTGCGGGTCTGTGTGGCATACCTTACCTGGCTATTAATGTGTCGATATGTACATAATAATGTTGTACCTTTAGGATAGGAAACAATAATTCCTACCTTTTGGTTGGAGACATTTTTAGGCGCCACATCGGACAATTTATTGTTAAATCAACCCTCAAGCTTGGATTTTTAATATTACTTTTTATACTGGAAACAATTGAATGATGGTATCAAAGAGAGACGACACTTAATAAAACACATTCTTTAATTGGTAGACCGCCCTTACATCTTTTTGTAGGGTATCTTTATAGAGGCTGATCACAGACCAATCTAAGGCTGATAGATTTAAATGATATCTTCAAACATAAGGAACGAATCTCTGATTTCACATTCGATTTCGTACCTGCTAGAACCTAGTTGTGGCTTTGTAGATTAGATCAGACGTGCACGGAATTATAATATTGAAGGTTTTACATTGGCTCCGACCCACATGCCTCGTCTGCAGGTACCATTTATTAGCACTTTGATAGATTCTGTTTGATGACGAAAATTTTAAGGTGATTATACCTCATGTCACTACTAAATTTTCGTCTAGTTTCTTCAATATTTTTTATTACCTACATATTTTCTTCGGGAAATCTCGTTCATCAAAACTATCTTGGTATTTCCCTGTTTGGGGTAGACAGAGAGAACCAACTTCCAGTCTCCTATCTCGACATTCATTTCTCGCTTCTTCACACCTATTCATCGTCTCATACACGCTCTTCTATTATTCTTACTTTTCCGTTCTGCCATAATCTTGTTTCTCTAATATGCATCGATACAACTTATTGGCTGTTTCTTCGAGACAACTTTTTCATAACTAAGTACGTCTTCTTCTATATATTTTTTTATTTTTATTTTATTTTATAAAAATTAATATGTCCTTGTTAAGCAAGTACATATACATCTTCCTACGTTCCCTAAAATAAGCAAATAAATGCTTGTGCTATATGTGAACGAAATCGGTCGAGGCAGAATTCGAATTCGCGATCACTAACCCAATATACTTGATACTTTTTTTTCAATACTTTTATTTTTTTGTGAATCTTGTTTTTTTATTATATTGTTATTTTATTTATTTATTTATTTATTACTATTTTAATGAACTTACATAGTTAACACATTAGTATATCAATAATATTAAATGGTGTACATTCATATAATTTGACAAACAGGAAACTTAACTCCGCGCAACATTAATTTACCTTAAGAATAGCAAATTTTATATTTTTATTCTATAATTGTGATATATGCGGCCAAACGCTTAATAAATAAATTAAATTATGTGGAAATCAAGTTTTGAATATTATGTTTTTGAGGTAAAACCTTAACGTAAACATTTATTTCGTCTGCGCGTTCGAGTTTACTGTCAACTTTCTTTCCTTACAAATTTACCGACACTCCATACAATATTCAATCTCGTGTCTGCAGTGGCGCAGATTTAGTGTGACGTGTGCACGAATTATTGTTCAATTATATGTTTATACTGGACAAATTTAACGGTGACATCTTAAAAGCAATATCCCTCTCTCGTGACAATTGTACATCTCGATAGTGTCACAATCGCAAAATGTGAACATGTGTTTCAATTTCAAGATTTTACCGAAACTACAAATCTGACAAAACCCCTTAAAAGGGGAAAAGTGACGCTAGTCCCTGTGTATACATACTTACAAAATGACTGATATAGGTAGTTGGATGTGACGCCCGTCGCTTGTAAGAACGCAAAAAAATGACTAATAAAATTTCATTTCAAGATTTTACCGAAACTACAAATTTATACTTAAATATTTATGAGAATCGAGGTTTTGTTGAGTTTTTTTTTCTCTGCATATTTGTATTAGGTAATAATTGTTTTTTTTGTATTTTTATTCTTTCCTACCCCTAGGGGAGACAGTGGGAAGTTATGATTTCGCAATGTTTAAGGTTTTTTAATGCAGATTATAATCTAGTATAATGCTGAGATCGTATTTTGAAAGTTTCATCACAATGTATATGTGTGTATGTTGTGTACTATCTACGGCATGTTTTTTATACTTTATCAATTAGGTAGGTATAGACTAATTAGATTGTTTTCAAATTTTGCATATTTGTATATCTATTTCTTGCTTGGGCCCCATTAAATTTTGAAGGATATCTGATCAGTGCCTCTCAATTTTTTTAACTGTCAAATATTTCAGAGTGACCCCAAGCTCAGAAAATTTGATATGTATTTTAATTTTCTAATTGCTAAAAAGGCACACCACTTTCATAAAATGGCATTGAAGAATTGTCATGTTTTCATAATAAAATATATAGGTAAATCAAAAATAATTAAACAAACTTATTTTATGAAAAGATACAACTACGAATTGTATGATCTGTACACTGTAAAAGGAGGCAACCATAGTGACAGAAATAAGAATAGGAAGACTCACGTGGGCTGGACACGTCCAAAGCATGAGCGAGGAGGACGTCCCAAGACGGAACATGAATGGTGCACCGGGGGGACGAAGAAAAGTTGGAAGGCCGAAGCTTCGATGGCTGGACGGAGTGGTGAAGGATGCGAACAACATCGACGTCCATAACTGGCGCAATGCGTCGCAGGATCGACAGTCATGGAGGCGGGCTCTGCAGGAGGCTAAGACCCGACCTGGGTTGTGGAGCCACAGATGATGATGATGTCATTTTATGAAAAGATAGTGAAAAGTTTAGCGTTGGCCACAACCCACTCGTTTTCATATTTGGTTATTTTCACAGTTTTCATACATGATGTTATACCTACTTGGTATTTGTTTGTACATTTGTGATGATATTTTTTCATACATTATATTTGCTTCTACAGACTAAGTAAAATTTTTATTGTTTTTTGACAATATTTTTTTTTAATTGTTTGTCATAAAATAAATTATACCATTTTTGAATCGGAAAAGTTATATATTGAACATTCACTATTTTTTTATATTTATTAGTTTATTTAATATTGCTTCTCGGGTAACTAACATGTACTATATATTAATTTAACACGCACCCAATAACAGAGTTGCCACGTTCTGGAGACTCGCGATACTAATCGTTTTACATACCCAGACTGAAAACACAATTAAAAACTGTGTCTCCACCGGGAATAATTTCCGGGACCTTTGGATCAGCAGTCAGACACCTAACCAACTGAGCCACGAACGTTGAAGTTATTTGATAATAATAATACACCCTGCGCAAGTGGGGAGTTTATTGCCATACGACAATATCTTCCCACTAACCAGTGTTTCCAGCCCATAGAAGCAATAATTGCGTGAGAAATGAATTTTAATAAAATTTTCCTCTGCTGGGGATCGAACCCAAGACGCCCGCACAGAAACCAAACGGCTTACCAACTATGCCACGGCTGTTGGCGAGTTATTTAGTATTTAATAAAAATATTTAATCGTTGTGTATATAGACAACACAACAATGGTCCTAGAACACTGCCTTGGAGTACCTATTCCTAATTTCTCTAAATTTATCAAATAGGTGTGTACATTATTATGTTATCTTCAACCATAGTATATTTGAATACAAGTTATACATACATAGATATACGTAATTATGTTACTTTCTTTATTGCATTTCTGATCACAAGGTCGCGATGAAATTATACACAACTCAAAGATTGCTCTTCGATCGGCGATTACTGAAGGAACGAAGAAAATTACGATTACGAGATGAAAGTTAAAAGTGACAATTGGCAAACGACGAGTGAGTGAGTGGCCCAGATTCTTTGGAGATTTCTGCATTTTTGCAAATTGTATAAGTACGCATCGCATGCATCTCCATTTTTCGCATAGCAACCATGATCTGGTTCCGATGGCATACGATAACCACATCTGTGGGGACTTGTCGTAGAGGTTGCATTCCTTTGCGCTGTCGTATAGTGGTTTGGTTAGTTATAACTTGTCGGTTGGTTCCACATCACCTTCCTCGGGAATGTCACCCTCCCGTTACGCACCGTCATCGTCATCATCAGCACGGACAGTTTTCTCGGTGAAATCATTTCTTGGCGCTGCTGAATCCGTCGCAAGTCTCCTTTAGTCTCAACAATTAAGTTTTACGTCTACCACAGCTTTTCTCTATTTGTTGGAATATAATTTGTATAGTGACGAGCAAATGCAAGACCGAACCACCCTAGTCTTGTTACTCAGTATTACAAAATATTTATTAGAAAATGTACAGCAATTCTACTTCGACTGCCGTTACATAGTTCTCCGCCTGCTTTCGATTCTCAGCCGGGTACCTATAGAAATTAATTTTAAATTATCTCCTACGCAACTTCTTTTGCCCTCATTTATTTTTTTAGTGATGATCCTTATTCTTCCTTTTAGTTTTTAAAATATAGTGTACCTGTTTTTTATGTCAATAAAATAAAAGTGATATTGATATGATCGGTGAAAAAATATGCGCTTCTCTCTGTGTCAATCTTCTTGCGAAACTCACAATAATTCAAGAGTTGACAATTTCACAATATTATTATTGACCGGTTCTGCATTACACACTGTACTGTAGGTATGTAAGTATGTAGGTACTACAACGTTGTGCCGTATTTTCACTATACGATACTTTTATTACACACAAATCCACTAACATTTGTGCTCCAAATAAATTCTTGGCATCGGTCCATTTCACTCCCGAAATATATCGTGTTTTTGTCTATGACATAAACACCGAGTGGACTTGATGCACGCGCTCATACTCCGTTATTTGGGTTGTCTATCTCTAGTGAACCATGTTAAATATTTGAGGTCTACTAATCTAAATACAAAAAGCAAAAAGAATCTCATTCAAGTATACTTAAGGTTTAATAAGAAAGAATTCGTATTTGAGACTAGTGCATATTATAAACGTCATAATACGTTCCATAAATTAACAAAATGCTGTTTTCAGTTAACGAAATTGGGTAAGGCAGGATTCATATCTGTGTCAAGGAGAACAGGATCAAATTTATCTTGAATTCCAAGGTCTTGTTGATTTCTTTGTTTCTGATATTGAGTCCACTTCGATATGCTTAACATATTTATTTATTTGACTATCTACTCCAATTTATAGTACCGAATTTTTAAGCTCTTCATTGTAAGTACAATCAGCAAGACTATGAAATAGTCTTAAGTCCTGATAATGCATCGCCTATCTCATTAAACTTATTCGAAAAAATGCTAAAGCAAAAATATCTATTTGATAATAGGTACCTGGTTTCTTCTTCCTCTCCTTATCCTTTTTATTTCATATCATTGCTATTTTCTTTTTTACTTTTAATCTGTTTTCTTTATACTTAATCATTTTTTTTTTATTTTTGTCATGTCATTACTTTATTGCCATAGTACCTATACATTGTATTGTACATAAAAATTAACTCTGGTTGGAAAAAAATGCCGTTTGGTAATGAACCCGCCAGTGTAAAAATTATACGCACAAATTACTTGAGGTGTTAAAAATACTGCGAACTCCGTGTACATCAGGGAGTTACTGTAACACTTCGATCAATTACTGATTTACCTGTTCCTTAGTTGACTATTGGTACTTTGTGATCTGGACGATCTCAATGTATGATATCTTTTTGATGGCACATTCCAAGATGTCCCATTTTCTTTGCTTCATTATACTTTATTCAAATCCTCGATTCTCATTCTGTATTTTTGTTTTCACTATCACATATCAATTAGCAATTGTGAATCATTTGGACATATTGTTATATCGATTAGTGATCAGTGCCAAGTCCCACTCGAATTATTTGACCCAACTTTTTGACATAAAACTAATTATTCCCACGTCTATTAAACACACCTCAGGGACATTGTGTCAGCAGGTTAAGTCAAGACAATGGATCTATGTATGTACATTGTACATAGTGGGAGTAGATCAGCTACTTACATCAATTAGATCTGTATCGGAAATGCATGACCGATTATTGTGTATTGTGTGGAAAGTACTTAATCCCTTTGGCCTACTTTTGTTTGCATTGCTACATCTATAGACCTAAGTTAATATTACTGTTGATCGAAAATGAGTGCGTTGTTTATTTTAACCATAGGAGATATTATTTTAATCTACTACTTACTTAACGTGTCCGGTTGCTTTCCGTTATTGAAAGGATTGGCCGACTTTTGGTCGTTTCCAGGAGACACCAGATTCCTTTGTTCATTTTACTAACTTTGTTCACTTAGCTAGGTGTTTTGCAATCCTTCGTGGAGGATTTTTATCTTATACTTATCTTGCGGGTCCGGACCTTAGACCTTGCCACTCCAGTATGCGGCGACGGATATCGCCTTGTTGTTCATTGTTTTTAGGTCACTTGTGCTGCATGTCGTCATTCGTTGTTTATTCGTGGGAATATTAGTAGATGGACGTCATCCTGCTCTTCCCCGCAATCGCACCACGTATCTTCCCCCTCCAGGAATCCCCACCTCTGCTGGTTCTTTTAACATCTAGTCACCCCCACACTTAGTCTGTTAAGGGTCCTCCGTGTTGGAAAGTCCAGACCAAACTCGGTGTTCACACCCTGTACTGTTTTGGGAAGGTTTCCAATTCGGTAGTAGATATAAGAGAGTTCTTTCTCGTCCGCATTCTTGGTGCAGCCATCTGGTGGTTGTGGATTTCATCTTATAATAAATACCTACATTTTATTTAAAAAAATACATAGTAAAACACTCGTTATAGTTTAACTTTCAATTTATTCCTGGTGCCTATCAGTCTATCCAAGACCATTTTTTGAGTGAGTAATATTTAGTATTGTTTGTATATGGGTTAGGATTTTTCGAAAACCAGATATGATAAATGTAATATTTCAATATTTACAATTATTTTTCTTCCCGTGTCTGTCTTTACCTATTGGAATTTTGCGTTCAATTTTTGACTAACATCCCGACCAGTTAGAACTCTGAAACTTTCAGAATTTGTGTACTACCGATAACAAAACATGTTAAAACTGTTACCTATAAATAACTGCGTTTAGCATTATGTGTTTGGCTTTGACAGTCTGAATGTATACAATCTACGGACTGACGTGAAATAATATTTTTTTATTTACTTAATGTGTGATGATTGATAATAGATGGATCGATGGCAGAGCGGTTAGCGCATTGAGTTAGTAACCCAGTGGTCGCGAGTTTTAATCCTGTCTCGACCGATTTCGTTCACCTATAGCACAATCATTTATGCTTATTTTAGGGAATGTAGGAAGATGTGTATTTGTTTAACAAAGACATATTCATTTAAAAAAAAATAATTTGTGGTACCTACTAGGTACTATAAATTTTTTTTTTTTTTTCTTTTTTGGCGAGATGACTCCTAATAAATGGGTCTTACGGCCAGTTTCAAGTTAAAATCTTCTCTTTGTTTAAAAAAAACAATAAAATGAAAAAAATAAGTATTACAAATATAGATATATTAAATCAAATCTTGATGTCGTTTCTTTTGACAAATTTTGATATTAAATTGAAAATTATATTTTTATTACTGCTATGCAGCAAGGTCAGAATGTTCACTGGCAGTGGGATCTTATATTTTGATAGAGATTGGTAAAGTGATGGGGATTGGGAGTTGAGAGGACAAGAAAAGAAGATATGGTCCAAGTCTCCCACTTCCTCACCACATTCGCAAGCTGGAGAATCTTTTATCTTAATTTTGTATAAATGAGCAGGTGTACAACAGTGACCGATTCTCATTCTGTTTATCACCGTTATCTCCCTCCTATTGCGCATAACAGAAGTGTACCATGGCTTAACTGGAATACTTGGTTGAATTGAACCATATCTCCTTCCTCTGGTGAGTGAAGATGTAGACCAAAGTTTGGTCCATTCAGAGGTGAGGAAAGATTTTGTTAAAGGGAGAAGATCGGGTATGAAATTATTACTATAAGAAGAAGCAGAACCTCGCTGCACAGCAGATTTTGCCAATTCGTCAGCCGTCTCATTTCCCTGGATTCCCCTGTGTCCTGGGATCCAACCCAAAACGACATCAAGATTTTCATCCCTTAAAGAATACAACATATGACGAATATCAAGGGTTATAGAATTAAAAGGATGGAGAAAAGGATTAGCGGAGACTGTTTGAAGGGTACTTCTGGAATCAGAAAGAACTAAAGATTTGGACAGATTTAGTGTGTGAATTACTCGTAATGCTTCCAGAATTGCGATACTCTCACCAGTATAAACAGAGGTAAACGTTGGAAGTTTAAATTGTTTAGTAATTTTCTCGTTTTTGTAATATACTGCAGCCCCAGTGTGACCGTCATCGTCAGTTTTAGAAGCATCCGTAAACAACAGGTTCCAATCACTCCAATTTGAATCAATTTCGTTCTGGAATAACTGGTCACTGTTACAAGAAGTCCTGTTTGGTCCAAGAGAATATATAATATTAGGGCAATACATAAGAATTTCATATGGTACAGAAAATAACGGAATTGATATAAACCGCTGTATCAGATTGGGATGTTCTGTAAGTCTACGATAGCTTTTGACTATTAATGGTAAATTATTGCGAAGTGAAAGGGGAGTATGAATATTTAAAAGGGAGTGTACTTTAGATATAACAGGGTGAGTAGAGAGCCTAGCAGCTTTGAATAGGTAACGATCTGAAAGAAATTGTCTGCGAAGATCAAGGGGTGGTTCAACATTTTCTACTTGAAGAGCATTAGTTGGAGATGACTTCATGGATCCGGAAATAATTCGGAGGGCATTGAATTGAATTTTATCTAATTTACGAAGGTGGGACTTCGCTGCAGTACCAAATAAAAACGAACCATAATCTATGCGGCCGCGAATAATAGCATTGTAGAGCAGTTTAAGTGTAGAAGGGTGGGATCCCCACCACACCCCCGCAACAGCACGTAATATGTTAAGATGTTTTTGGCATTTGGAGGAAACCAAGTCAATATGGGTTGCCCAAGTAAGTTTTGCGTCAAAGGTTAAACCCAAGAATTTAAAGGATGTTTGAATTGGAATTGAGGACTGTTGATAAATGATGGAGACCACAGGGGGAATATGTTTTCTCGAAAACACCACAACAGAGCTTTTGGAGGGAGAGATTTCCAGACCGTGTCTGGATAACCACTGCCCGAGTCCAGTCAGTGATGTATTCAAGATTTGTTCTGAGATATGCACAAATTTATTCAAAACATATAGGTATTACAATATCATCAGCATAAGAAAGGATACAAGCCTTGGGGGATATAGAAATGGACAAGTCATACGTGTATATATTGTAAAGGAGAGGACTAAGGACTGATCCTTGAGGGAGTCCCTTCCAAATTGTCCTGGAATATGAAATACCATCTACCACAACTATGATAGAACGAGATGCTAGAAAATTAAAAATGAGGAGAGTTAATTTAGATGGTATTTTAAGGTGCAACATTTTTTCTTTTAAGATAGAAAGTACAACATTATCATAAGCAGACGACACGTCGAGGAAAGCAGCAATTAAAGGGGAGCGTTGGGAAAATGAAATGTGGATATCAGAAGTTAACATACTGAGATTGTCCATAGTACTTTTACCCTTTCTAAATCCAAATTGATGTTTATCAAAGATATTATGATGTTCACAAAGCCATTCTAGGCGATTTTTCACAATATGTTCCATAATTTTCAACAAACATGATGACAAAGCGATGGGGCGGTAGGAATCCCCTAGAGAAGGGTCTTTATTAGATTTTAGTATTGGGATAATTAGCTGAGTTTTCCAATTTTCAGGTACCTTGCCTGAATCAAAGATCAAATTTAAAATAGACAAGAAGTAACTTCGAGTGTGAGGTTTTGTGAATTGAATAAATGAATAAGGGATTCCATCTTGACCAGGGGAAGAATTTTTGACACTTCTGAGAACCAGGTTAAGTTCTTCTAATGTGAACGGGGAGTCTAGTTGTTGGGTATGATTGGGAAGGTAATATGAATATGGAAGGTCTTCATTCCGTGGCACGAAGGATGGGGCCAATTTAGAGATAAAAGAATTCAGCCAGGATTCTGGCGGATGTTTTGGAGTGTGAGGGGACAGACTAGAACGGAATTTGTTTATATTTTGCCATATTTTGTTAGCGGGGAAACTTGGAGATAAAGATTGGCAAAACTCTTTCCATCCCAATCGTTTTTTCTTAACAAGAGTACGTTTGGTTTGAGCCTGAATTTTACGAAATTGGAGAAAAGAAGACACACTAATGTTTGTTTTTAAAGATTTAATAGCCTCTTTGCGGAGTTTTACTGCATCTGAACATTCTTTATCCCACCAAGGAGGAGATAACTTTTGTTTTTTCTTATTATAGGTCTTAGGTGGGATACTTTTAGTTGCTGCTTCTTCAATAGCTTTTGTAAACTGATCATAAGTTGAAAATAGATTAGAATCAATAGGTTGATCTAATTTTTTTTATTAAAGAGTCTAAAGTATCTTGATATTTAACCCAATCAGCCCTATGAAGATTGAATTTAAAGCGGGAAAGAGGAGGGGAGGGAGATAAGAAAGAAGGAAAGGAAAGTATGATTGGGAAATGATCACTGCCAAGTGTGTCATGAACGAGGTTCCAGGTCAACATGGAAGCGATGGATGATGATGAAACAGATATGTCAACCGCACTAATATTCTGATTGGGATGAGTAATTCGGGTAGCAGATCCATCATTCAAAATGCATAAATCAAATTTCTCTATAATATTAATCAACTCTCTTCCGAAAGCGTTAGACTTGGATGATCCCCATGAAGGGTGGTGTGCATTCATGTCTCCTAGTAATAATATTGGAGGAGTGAAAATGTGAAGAAGTTGTTGTAACTGGAGAGTGGTTGTTTGGGATGGATGTGGTATGTATATAGATATAATTGTTATGTTTTTGACTTTTGTAGCCACTACATTGAATGCTAAACCACCCGTGTCAATATGCACCGGTGAAAAGGGGATAGAATTATGTATTAAAAGTGCAGCTCCGGCCTTTCCGTCCAATCTGTCATCTCTCAGGCAGGAATAACCCGGGAAATGGTACCGACGACCAGGTTGGAACCAGGTCTCAGATATAGCACTTATATATGGAGTATATTTATTTAGAAGGTAACAAATGTCTGCTTTGTTGGACACAGCGCTACGGCTGTTCCACTGGAGAATCCTTTCTGCTGGATTGAACATTCTTTAGGTTGTTGAAAATTTCTGTAATCGACTGGGCAACGTTGGGCGGTATATTATTGTTTGAGAGAAAAATAGAGACAATTAAGAGGAGATTTGAAATTATCATATTTGTATCATCTTTTTTCTCTGTGTTATAACGAAGAGCGCAACCGTTTTCAGGTTGTGGAATTTGGAATTGTTTTAATATAGCATCGTGTTCTATTTTATTATAACCAGGTGGTGTAGGTAGACGAGGTGATTTTGTAGAATAAACAGTCTTACGGAATGAACTTGACATTTGACTAGGAATAGGATTCGGGTATTGGGCCGTGATTTCAGAATATACACGCTTTACAGCAGGAATCAATTTTACTGCTTCGGAATATGAAATATTATCTTCAGACATAATTTTTTTAATTTTATTTTGTCTTTCCCATTCCGGGCAGACTTTACTAGTAGCTATATGACTTCCAGTACAAGAAATACATGTTATAATTGAATTATCATCTTTACACTCTAAACCCATGTGAGGACCTCCGCATTTGAAGCACCTAGCTGTAGAGCGACAAAGTTTTACAGTGTGACCGAATCTACAACATTTAAAGCATTGAATTGTCGGGTATTCATATTTTGTAACAAGAAAAGAATTATAAGCTATGAAAACTCGTTGAGGGAGAATTTGACCATCAAATGTTAATACAACTGTTTCAGAAGGTGCATAGGTGGCTTGACCGTCTGAAATTGTTTTCCGATTAAAACGTCTCATTTTAGTCACACGCCCACAATTTTCTGGGACAGTAATATTATCAATAATTTCATCGTCTGTTAAACTAGTGGGGATACCTCTAATTACACCCATACGTGAAATATTGAATGTGGGAATAAAAGCTTTATAATTATGTTGAGAGACAACTGGGTTCAGAAAAAAATATTTGCAGCATCAGCAGAAACAAACTGAGCAGAAACTCTGTTCCTACCAATCTGCCTCATACCACCTGGTAAAATTCCTGAAATGTTTTGCTGCTTTAAAAAAAATCCCAATTTGATGGAGTTCAGTCTGATATTTAATTCCTGAGAATTTAATTGAATATGGACAATGTAGGGTCCGGGATCATTTTTACTGTATGATCGGGTAGTACCTGGGTTACTGTTAAACGTGTGCAAATTGTTGGATAATTTTGGCTCTTTGCGAGGCATAACCTCTTCCACATCAGAACTTTGAGGAGTAGAACCCCGTTGTACTCTTTTATGGGACTTTTTTTTTCCTTTACCCTCCTTCGTCTGAAGAATCTGAGACTCATCAGAATCTGGAGGGTCAGGAGGTTCAGGAGGGGATATATTTGACATATTGAGTTACAAACACTTACTGACAGCACCACCAGACAGCACAAATATATACACTAAATACACCACATTAACACAAAAAAAAACGAAGAGAAGATTTAATCACTAAGATTGAAGTGTACAAACAAATTTTCAATATTATAACACAATTTTTTCAATAAAATATGAATTTTCAGTTGAGAGCAAAATATTGTATGTTTGACAGGTATTATTGTCACTCGCCAAAAAAAACGGTACTATAAATATACATTGTTCATTTACTGTAAAAGGCTTCTAGCCGTATAGTCAAATATATACATAAATAAAATAATTAAATAGGCAGATTGCCGTCTCGGTATTTAATGTTTTTGCTATTCACTTGTCTTATTAAAAAAACTCGATCAAACAAAAATATTTTAGTGAATTGACTATTTTATTTTATTTTATTATATTTTAATACATTTATGTAACCACCTGCATAATACATTATGTCGTCATCATATTGGTATCAGATACCTACTAATATGAGTGTGCGAAGATGAACAAAGGTAGGTATATATAAATATACCCACTCTTGTATCTTGTGGAGTTCAGTATCTCATGGTCGACCATATGCTCTGCAGCCAACAGTGGGCGGATATGGCGGCCGTAGCCCACTTCTTCTATCTTCGCTTAACTTATCGACACAATATCTTTATACAATAACATCAGAATTCCGCATATTAACTGTCTTATTCATTTTACATTCTTGTGTATTTTTTGTCTATTTGAAGAAATATCTTCAAATTATTTATTGATATTGATTTATGAATTCCATATTAACTCATGTAGTGCAAAATCTAATGATGTTCATAGTCCAATTGTTTTCTTCGTGATATCAGTCGAGATTATTTATTTATTTATTTTTAGAAAATTACACCATTGTACATTGTGTGGTTACATTGATGCTTTTTTATTGTAAAATACATTTTAATACATCATTTTTACATCCAGATACAATATACATAGAGCAGTAGGTATAAGAATAATAGTAATAGAAAAACAGTGACGATAAATAATAGAACACAATGAGGAAAAGAGAGAATTATCAATGCGAAGGAACGAGCTTGTTTGGGGATGTTATGGGACGGGGTTGAAAAATATCTTTATCTGTTTTCGATGGATTTCTAAGAAGTGGTGTTAAATATTTGTGTGTTTGAATTTTAGGATAACGAGGAAACTGTGTTTAATTATAAAGAAAAGTATTTCTTTATGTATTTATTTATTAATATATTTTAAATACTTACTAACTTTTTGTGTGGCTACGGCTTTTCCTGCGCCTTGGGCTGCGTCATCTAGTATTTTCCTTCTACACTCTTGGCTCCCGTTCGGTCAGCCACTTCACAGCTTCTGGAGTCACCCTATGGATGTCCACCCAGTCTCCTTCATACCTCCGTATCGGGCACTCCTCTACAAGATGCTGGATATTTTGGCTTCTTGCTCCACAGTCACATTCCGGAGAATCCCTTTTTCACCATTTAAATAAATGCAACATAACTACATATTATGTACGCGTAGAGTAAAATAATGGACTTAGATTAACAGGGATATCATAAGCAGAATAGATTTAAACACCCTGAGAAATTTAGGGTATATTAATCGAATAGACAAGGGACCATTGAAAAAAAAATATGTATAAAAGTCTGAAAGAGATTTAGCGAAAGCATGGGTTGCCTTAGAAAGGAATTACATAGTTATATAAATGATATTTTGAATGAAAGAAATATAAGAATTTAGACAGGTTTGTTGCAGAGTGGCTAGTGCGCTGGATTTTTAAAACGGTGGACGCTGGTTCGAGTTTAATGAATCTATGAAAATGTATATGATCTTGTTACAGGGACATCTTCTTCTTGTATCATGTTAGGTCTCCCCGACGTTGACGGCCACCACAGAAAGCCTCCCTGTCCATAGTCCTCCATCCTCCATAGTTCTCATATCGGTTCATTCCCGAATGTTTCGCAGCCAGGAAATCTGCCTTCTTTCGACGCCTCCACAACCCTCAATCTTTCCCTTCATGACGAGCTGAAGGGTGACATACTTTTCACCTTTTTGAATATGGCCGAAGTACAACACTTTACGAAGCTTAACATTGATGAATAATTCTCTGTTGGTGTTGGCTCTACGTAGTACCTCAGTGTTACTGACCATGTTAGTCCACGATATTCTAAACATTCTGCGGTGGATCCACATTTCAAATGCTTCAAGGCGGTTTATAATATTAACTTTGAGAGTCCACGCCTCCACCCCATACAGCAGAACTGACCACACATAACACTTGACTTTAAGTTTATATTGTCGTTGAGGAGAAGATTAATCATTTTGTAAAATGCCGATCGGGCCTCTTCTATTCTACATTTTATTTCAGTGTCAGGGTCTAGATTCTCAGTAATTATACTACCCAAATACTTGAATTGTTTTACCCTTTCGATACTAACACCCTTGAGTTGGAGATTTGTATTTGGATGGCTATCTCGGCTAAAAATCATCATTTTAAGGACATATTTATTCTTAATGACAAAGCCTGAACTATCGGCCAGCATTGCAAGGATGTTTGTCTCTGCTTACTTCAGTCGGAAGATGACGCAGTTGCATGATGAATTAATTATTTTTTCCAGGCACCGACTTAGAATAGTGCTTCCACTTTTTTCTATTATCATTGTTTTGGGGAGTTCCGTAATAACCGGGTAACTGAAAATACAACAAGACAATAACATCTCACATATAGTGTTGGGCTACACGCATTATTTGTCGTGCTTCATTTTTTAAGGTAATGAATGCAAACCCACACACCCGTTGCTGGTTACAACAGATTATGCCGTGATGGTGTGTAAGTATATAAAGGCTTTGTTTATGGAGTCTCCTTAGGGACTTTGTCCTCATGATTGCCTCATTGTGTGCTGACGCAATTTAATCTTTAAAATATGCAAATGCACATTATAAACGTCACCTCTCATACATTTCAAATCGATTTTTTATTTGTTCATAGTAATTATATGTTTGATATAAGATAATAATAATCATACTGTGTCAGATTCAACTCTATTCATCTTTTCGTTTTTATTAATATATAATTATTTTGACTGTGTAAGTACACTGGATTTTCTTTTTACACGGTTTCAAAATTACACCACGGACCAAACTATAATAAATTTGTAACGCACTTTGCATTTTTTTATTTTTCGATGTTTGGCATTTACTGTTTTACGTAATATTAGGTATTACATTATTTTAATTTTATTTTATTACAACCCAACAGTTATTTGATACATTACTATATAAACTTTACTTACATAAAAGCCAATTACAATATTAATATCAAAATAATTTTGCCATGTTTGCAGATTGTTTACCTAGTGTGGCTTTGCAGTTACAAATATAATATGTCCTGTCAATTCTGTATGTACCTATCTTCTTAATAATATATAAAACTCTCGTGCCACGATGTTCGTACATTCTAATCTCCGAAACCACCCAACCGAATTTAATGAAATTTTGTAAATGTGTACGGTTGGTTCCAGCTCCATTATTCTATGGTTTTTGGATAGAAATAAATAAAAATAAAATAAATAAATAATTTTAAAGCGGTATTGCGTGGTACGTGTCCACCGTGTAAAAAGGGAATTCCGTGTATATTGTTGTGGGTGATATGATAGCAATCGTTCGTGTCAATGTCGTATTGAACAAAGTGTGCTGAGAGCGTACCGTTTGAAGATCTCGTTTCTACACTAGCTATCTTGCTATCTATCCATAGTCATGTTTGGTGTGTACATAATATTGCATCTCTCTATGGTTCAAGTGGGATTGTATTTTACGACCGTGTGACAATACTTTGACATGTGCCAGATATGGTCGCTTGTTGTCTGGTCCCACGACGTCTTTTATTTTAATTTCATCATTATTGAAACGACAAATAATGGTAGATAGCCTTATTTACAATAAGCACAACTTGTGATTCTCGATTCGAGATGGTACAAATCGATTAAATTAAGTCCGTCTCTTAAATTTTTCAAGAATATCTAATCTACATATTGTTTTACTCATTATTGTTTATTGTTATATTATAGAACATAGACCTGGGGGGCAAGTCTGTTCCAATCGGCGAAATCAAAACCCTTGTGATTACCCATATCATGGATATAATTATCATATAGAGTTCTATGACATCTAAAGATATCATAGAACTCAATGTAATAATCATATCCATGATATGGGTAATCACGAGGGTTTTGATTTCGCCGATTGGACCAGACTTGCCCCCCTGATAATATAAGCGCTTGTTGCTCGGATCTCTCTCCTTTTCCTTCCTTCCCTTTGCTACGTAATATTTATCCCTAAACATCTGGGGGGCAAGTCTGGTTCGACCGGCGAAATCAAAACCCTAGTGACTACCCATATCATGGATATAATTATCGTATGGAGTTCTATGACATCTAAAGATATTATAGAACTCCATATAATAATTATATCTATGATATGGGTAATCGTGAGGGTTTTGATTTCGCCGTTTGAACCAGACTTGCACCCTGATCTCGATTTCCTTTTCTTGTTCCTCCCCAATCCCTTTTTTGTTGCTATGATGTTTTTTTTTGTTACTTATTTTTGTTTTTTTATTATTTACCTTGGTGCTATGTATATTTTCTTTGTTCTTTTGTAGCTTTAATTTTTTGTTGATGTACATGTATAATTCTGTCACTTTGTAATCTTGTTGGTTGGAAGAAATTACCTAATGGCTATAAGCCCGCCAGTGTGCATTATATTTGTTTATATTATGTACAAAAAGTTAAATAAATAAAAAAAATAAATTATCACAAAATATATGATATTATCAGCATATCACAAAATACACCATATCACAAGACATTATCAAAATACATCACAACATCACAAATACCTCAGCAAAAAAAAAAAACAAATAAAATTTAAACGAAATAAACAATTAATCTCAAGAAATCAAGACTTTACAAAATCCATTCTGCAAGACTACTCATGGAGTTGATTAACATAAGATTAAGATCAGGTTCAGACCTACCAAATCTTTGAGGTTAAAATCAATTAATCATAATCATAATCTTAACAAATCTTTATGATTCAATATACTTAGATAAAGATTTGTTAAGATTACAATGATTCTATACTTTTATTTGTTAAATTGGTTACTTTCGTTTTAGACCTTGTCGTCCTTCGTAGCTCAGTTGGTTAGATATCTGACTGCTGAGCCAAAGGTCTCGGGTTCGATTCCCGGTGGGAGACACAGTTTTTAATCCATCCCTTCCTCGGGCAGCCCCGACCTCTCATTTCATTCCTGTCCGCAATGTATATTTTCTTCCTCAGGCGTTCCTCATTCATTCTCCCCATGTGGCCAAACCGTCCAAATGTGTTCACTTTCATACTATCAATGATATCTTTCTTTATCTTACATTCTTTCCTTATGTGCTCATTTCTGACCCTGTCATACATCGTTCTATTACAGATTCTTCTAAATAATTATCGGGAGATTGTACTTATATCCAGTGATCGGGAGTTCGAATCCTGCCACGACTGATTTCGTTCGCGCCTAGTTTAAGGAATTTATCAGGATGTATAATGTACCTAATTGTTACAAGGATATGTTTATTATTTAACAAAAATGAATCAGTTAATATTGTATTAACGTCTTGAATAAGAATAAATATTGATATAACCTACAGAGTAGGTACATACTCGTACATACATAAGTGACATTGTTTATAGTTTTCAATGTCATTAAGTTATGTATCACTACAACATATAATTATAGATTCAAAGTTATTGTGAAGATAAAAACTCGATGACACATAATAAGTATATTATATTAAGTAGGTATGTGTTATTTTATTTATATTACTCATTATTTAAATAAACTAACTGATTTTATTTCTTTCCCTTTGAACTAACCCACATCAATAACTGAATATTAGTTCCGTTCGTGAGTCTTCATACTATTTATGTAATGTAGGTACATTTTATATATAGACACGTTATATGAGAGCAAAACGCTCTACAAAAACGATGCATTTTAACGAATTCTTACAATATCACCAAGAATGAGCACACACGACACAATACATTAAGTGCGAAAGAGATCATTCAATAAATATACACACACTGCAGGCGCATTTCTATTTTTCTTCTGTGTACTCACATTATAAATTATAATTATCTCTCACACCAATTAATGACTGAAAGACAAGTTATTTGAAAAAGCTAATACAACAACAGAATGGCTTCAAGTGAATATATAACTTGACTACTCTCTCGTCCATATAAATATATTAGTTATCAAATAAATATGCAGCATGGAATGATATATCTGGTCGTTCCTTCACAGTTCTAGTGTAACATTTACATGTGTTACATGTGTTTTCATCACACAAGATGATATTTTGACTACGGCAAATACGTCCGAACACTACAACATTATTCGTGTGACTAAAGTGCGGTAAGAATTAAGTGAGGTAAGAATTAAGTGAGGTATGCGCCTAACTTTTTGTTTACCGAATTTAAACAGTAGAAACGTAAAGTTGTCGCCAAATATCTTGATCTTTTAGGCGAGAAGGTGGGCGATTTGCACGTAAACCAACGGAGCAAAAAGACTAATTTGCGCTCTGCGCGACCGGATGCTCGTTATACCTATCTATTATTTTTACATATCATTGTATTCATGATAATAAACCGCCATCACACGTGACTTCAAATAAATATTAATTCACAACAAGTGTAATGGCGAGTATGTAGTTGTTCAGATTTCTCCTCAGTTTTCCAATACTCCGAGGTTATAGGTCACGCTTGAACTCGAGGTCGTGTCTGTTTGCGATTCACACAACATTCTTACAGATAGCTGTTTTATTACACTTACCTTACCTTTTACTGGTGCAAATATTTATTTCAAGGGATCTTTAATTATATCGTCCATCAAAAAATATTGAAGCACAATTTTCATTTGTTGAATTGTTATGTGTTTTAAAATGAAAGTCGATAGTTCCCTAAGTCATGAAATAGTGTTAATTTATTGCTTGGTAACCATGCACCTTGTTTATAAAGATATGCAACATGGCCAGTCATGTAATCAATTTTTTCTCATTCAGTAAATGACTAGGGGAGATACTGCATCCAGGGGAGAGTCATAACATATCAATTAGGGATGAGTATGAAAAGAAGAGAAATATGATTTGTACTGGACAGAGGCTTGGGCGTTGGTTTATTGAACAAAACACTGTTTTTTTGTCGTAATTCAACTTTAAGGCCCTTTTATACCCTGGGTATACGGATGTACATAAAAGTGCACACTAAATTACCTTCTAATGTATGAAACACGAAAAAATATCGTATATCACCTAATATGTGACATAGGTACAATATTTTTTCAGTTGCCAGTCTCAAATATGTTTCATGTTGGTTGAACCACACCACCCCATTGTACGTGTAGTACTGCTGTGCAAAACTTATATGTGTTATGTCAATTGACCCACTATATTTTGTATCACTCGCCAAACGTACAAAAGCAAAATAAAATTATTTTTATTTTATTTATTGTCAACAGCTTTGTACATACATATTAAAAAAGATGTTAATTATATTAATTACACCAACTAGTCTCTTTATATGGTTTTGAAATAAAAATCACGTCAGAGATTGATTGGATTTTTGTAGGTACTATGGCGGACATCGGTATCTGGTTGATCTGTTTCGTGTGAGCCTATAATATGTTTGTTGAGGTAATGATTGTGTTTGCAGAAAGTTGAGATTGTGTATATTTATATTTAGTGTGGAACGGGAACAATCACCTGGTTCATAATTGCATATAATTAATTGTCAGTAAAAATTATAAACTGCTAGCCCTAGAACAGGATTTCCTAGTTGGGCAGCAGTAATATACTTATTGTTGTCATTATAAATATGGTGTGATAAAAAATACATAAATATAATGTTATTTTGTATTAAAGTATGTATCTTATGTATTATTATTTATTTGATTCTTCATGTCATTACTTAATCGTTGATTCATTCATTGTAGGTAATTATGTACTTCATACTCTGGTTGTACATGTTCCGGGAAGAGCCACATATATTTATCCTGTTCTAAATATTTCACCGCAATATTCCTCTTTATTAACTATCGGGAAGGTTTAGCCAGAACCTTTGTTAGTTAATCACCTCTCTCTCTCTCTCTCTCTCTCTCTCCTTGGTCAGTATATATTACGTTATAAGTGTGTATTGGCGAGGAAGGTGACGTCAGGGCGGATGTGGGCTCGCTCATCTGAAGGATGTCCGTTGTTTGTATCCCGCCTGTCCATAATATTCAGCAAACTTTAAATAATGTTGTGTTTGTTATTTGCAAAATGACGCCCATGCTTTGTTCTTGGTTCTCACATGTAAGTACTGTGTAAATGTTATTCTTACTAAACCCTTCGTATCTTAAGACGAGCGGTGATTTAAATAACACTAATAATTATTATGACTTGAAAAGTATTCATAGAGTACTTACATACAATATTTAACATTAAGACCACACAGACACTCAAATGTGATTAGCTGCATTGGCGTTTACTTGTTCTATAAATTTTCCTATATATTTTTTTTTACAACTTTCTGTACATATAATTTGTACCCTGGCTGGCTTATTGCCAAGAGGCAAATTCTTCCAAACAACCAGGGGGGCAAGTCTGGTCCAACCGGCGAAATAAAAACCTTCACGATTACCCATATCATGGATATAATTTTTATATGGAGTTCTATAAAATCTTTAGATGTCATAGAACTCTATATGATAATTGAAGACACAAGTGGATGAAGGTGTTAACTTACAAATTCATGAAGCTGAGATATTTGGGTTTAAAGTTTTGAACACATATTGGGCTTTTGTTACATAACACCTTCATCCACTGTGAAAAACGCATTTAGGATACTTTTTTCACATTGTTATTAGTGTCATATGAAAGAGCGGCACTTAAAACCTTCATCTGCACAAAAAAGTAGAAAATTGAAATTTTGCTACTTAACACCTTCATCCACTTGTGTCTTCAATTATATCCATGATATGGGTAATCACGAGGGTTTTGATTTCGCCGATTGGACCAGACTTGCCCCCCTGATATAATGTTAAATTATACAATACTGTGGCAATGACGTAATCACAGGACAAAAAGAAAATAAAAATTACAGAAAAAAGTATAAAAAAAATGAAAATAAAACAACGTCACTCAACAGCCTGTAGATTGATTACAATCATACAGCCAATATCTAAACATATATTGTCAAATGCGATATTGTTTTATATAGCAAACAAAGTCAAATACAGAACATATATAATCTATTGTGAAATGATGTAAATGGTACCTACTTTAACAGGTACTTTAACCTACACTAAGTTTGTATGAAATTTCTTACCAAAAGACATAAGACCGGCATTTTACACTGACAATAATATTGGAAAAAGTTTAATGAATTCCAAAGATAAAGATAATAAAATGGAAAACTCCGGCGTATACCAACTGACATGTGGAGACTGCTCTGCAGTCTACATAGGAAAAACAGGACGGAAATTTGAGACTAGAGTAAAAGAACATATTAGATGTATAAACAATGATAATTTTTCGGAATTCGCAGAACACTTAGTACTTAATGATCATCAATTTAATATGCAATCGGGAACAAAAATTTTACACGTCAACAAAGTAGGTCTCCGTCTTGATAATTTAGAGTCGCTAGAAATTAAAAAGTGTATTAATTCAAAACAGAACATAATAAACAATCAGTTAAATTTATCTTTCAGTCCATTATTAAATATGTTTCCTTTTACTTCTAATCCTTCAGCCAATCGGACCCACCCTGCACAAGACCCAACCCTAAGTACTCCCACCCTACCTCTACCTCCGCCCCCATAGATTTCTTGTAAGCACGTCGTCACATTCTGTCTCAGTTGAAAGTTAGCCTGATGAGGGAACGGTTAGTTCCGAAACCGGTCGCATCGTTTCAACCAAAAAACGTGGTTAATACAAAGTTATATCTTTAAATTTAATTTGTTAAATATGAACCACAAAGTTAACATTCAAACATTTGAAAATATGTTTAAAAATACATTAATTCAATTTATTAATTTATTGACTTGATCAACAACTTTCACTAACTAAAGGTACCAGGTTCGTAAAATAATTGATTATAGAGAAATAGAAGATTACTCGCGATATTAATTACTAAAATTTAGTAACAACTTACAAACGTACAATATTAATTCACTAAATAATAAATATACAAAATTAACACGAAAGAGGAGAGATTGCCACTGAAGTGCGTCGCCTACGCGTGTTTTCAAATACCCCCTAGTGCTGAATTCTAGAAAGATCGATGCTCACTGATTGGTCGCCAGTAGGAATATGCACCCATCTGACAGGGCGGTCGCTAGGCGCTGTGCCGCCACATTAGCCATGAAAGGAAAACAAAAAAGGATAAATAGAGGAAGAAGAAATCAGTTATTATCACACAGATTTTTTGCTTTAGCCTTTTTTTGAATGTGTTTCTTTATTGAGATCGAGTATGTAATATCGATTGAGACCATTCCATAATCTTAAGTACTTCAAATGAAGAGCTGAAAAATTCCGTACTGAATAATATATTATTCATAAACAACCAATAAATATTGTTTCTTAGTCGGAAACGGGGAACATTATTTATTTATTTATTTATTTATTTATACATCTTTTTGTACATAATATAAACAAATATAATTGTACACTGGCGGGCTTATTGCCATTAGGCAATTTCTTCCAACCAACCAGATTACAAAGTATGACAACATTGTGTATGTACAACAGCAAATAAAAAAGAGTAAAAGAAATCAAAGAAAATACGTATAACACTTAAATACTATTAAAACAAAAAAAAAATTATAATTCATAGCAAGAAAAAGAATATGGTAAGGACAGGAGAGGAAATCGGGATCAGGTGTTCAAGGATAAATATTCCTTCTTTAGTTTTTTCTTGAAAATACTAAGTGAGTTAGACGACGCAATATCCGGACTTAGGCTATTCCATAATCTTGCTGATTGTACTTCGAACTTTTTTTATTTCATGATATTATTGTAATGTAGATATAACGAGTATTGTCTGCCTACTGAATTTACGATTGTTTAACAATTTACAATAATTGTTGGATTTTCCATATGTCATTTGTTTAGGAATGTAGGTTCCGAGGGCGTTTTATGGTTCACCACGCTCTCTTGGTATAACATACGACATTCATACATAGGTACATAGTTGCTGTTGCTGGTGGCGATGTTACTATCGCTGTCTTGGCCTTTTTAGTTCTGTCTTCGTTCCAAATTTGTAACTTGGCGAGACACATTATCATAATATTATTGTCTCCCAGAGAATTCGGCCGACTGTCGCTTACGAAATCCCTTATTAAGGACATTGTACACCTTGGGCATACGAATGTGCACAAAAAATATGCTCACTAAGTTACCTTATAATAATGTATGAAACACGAATTAATATTGTATGTCATCAAAAGGTTATGTAAGCCAGCGCACTTGTGCCGGTTACCATACATTGTGGGATATGCCGTGATGGTATGAAAGAATTTAAGAGGACATATAACGCTAAACTTAGTGACTGAAAACATGATATATTAAAACCGCCCAATGCACTACGAAATTACGCGTTAGTAAGGGTAAATATCGCGTGCGTTAAAAAAGGTTTATACGTGATTTAAATTATCGGAAACCCTAAATTTGTTGATTTTTTGCATTTTAAGAACAAATCTTAGTTGAAATGAAAAAACTATATCGGACATTCACTTTGATTTTATGCACTCTTTAAGCGTATAAAATATTTATTTCTCTACGACACATGGTTATGGAGTAATTTAAAAAAATGCTGTAAAAAAGGGATATTTTTAATCATTTATTTATGGGAATTTAGACTGAATTTTAAAATTGTGTGACGAACATTCACTAGAGAAATGTTGAAAAGACTTATACTATTTTATACAGAAACACACTGTTTAACATATTTGTGGGATTTGATTTGAAATTGAGGTGGTTAGGTTTATATGGCCCCTTAAGAGAACTCTCATCGAGAATTATCAAAATCCTTACCCCAGTACACTCTAAAGAAATGTCTTTAAAATAAATAACGGTTTTTTAGATCTTTATTCTAATGCGTGAGTTATTTGAAATTAAAATTTGTTTAATACTTTTCTTGTATAATTAGTTAGTAAAACCCTTTTGATTTTTGTTTTTGACTTTATTTATTTAATTAAGGGAATAAGTCTTATAAAATATACAAAAAGAATGCAATATAAATAAATAAAATACAGACCAATTACATTTGTCCACAGATGGTAATCATAATTTATTTCTTTTCATTTTTTTTTTCTGTTTGTAATTTTTTTATATTTCTTACTCTTTCATGTTATTTTTTATCAATTTATTTCTCACTAAATTAGTATTATTGTACCAATTTAACTAAAAGACTTCACGTTGCTCGGGTTGGTTGGAAGAAATTGCCTTATGGCAATAAACCTGCCTTTGTACACATGTACATAAATTATATAAATAATAAATAAATAATATACAAGCACACACATTTCAACGTTAAATAAGTAAGAAATATAATCAAAATGAATAAAAATATTGTTAGAATAAATTAAAATGTTATTAAAAAAATATTGCATGTTTGCCGGTGACGGAAAATAAAGGGAAGAGGAAAATAAAAAGGGAAAAAGGATTGGAGAAGGATTAAATGTGCTACTATGATATAAGAAAAAAAAAATAAAAAAAAAGGTTCAAAAATTTTAATTGAAAATTAAAATATTTATAGTAACTAAGACTACAAAGTCGTTGAAGTAGATTTTTACTACAATCGAAAGAGAATATGAAAATCTATCGGCTGGGTTTTTTAATTTTCATATTACTATTTTTGTTATTAAATAATCTCTAAAGTATACCTTTTCTTAACGAAAAAGTATTGTACCTATATCACAGATTTGTATCTGTGATATACAATATTTTTTCGTGTTTCATAGATTAGAAGGTAATTTATTGTGCATATTTGTGTACATCCGTATGCCCAAGGTATACAATGGACTTAAAGCTTCCCCTGACATTCTCATTTCAGACCTTTAGCCTCACTCTTAGGACCCGTGGAGAATATTGACGTAACGCTAATTGCCGTATACCTTACACACAACACAGATTATCCCAAGATCAAATAAAATTTCATCGTCTAATCTCCATTCAAATATTTAATTATTGATAACGTTAACATCATCCATTCTATATACCTATGTAATCATCCATTCTATATCCATTATGTAAGTGAGACTTGGACTCAGTCGAAATGAGATCGGTTTGTGTTAAGGACACAAGGAATGAAATATATCACAGGCAGAGAGAATCAAACACCACACATTTCTGTTCTGACAATAATAATAATATGAGTATCTGCAGATGAATATATGGATACCGGATTCTTCTTTTGTGTGCATACGCATACATTCATGGTCTCATATTTTTTTTGTGTTATGGGATTTTAAGAATATTACATATTTTTATTTTTATTTTATTTATTTAGGTAAAATATACAGGATTAAACCTACAATTATTTTACACGATTAATCATAAAAAAATAATTACATCAAATTTGTATAACATTTCAAATTTCAAAGTATAAAAATTAAAACAAACCAATAGCATACAAGGTAGTAGGTATAAAATCAAAATAAATTAAAGCATACAAGGGTCATTCGCTTGTTTACAAAAATATAATCGAAGTAGGTAGGAAAGAAACAACCAAAAAAAATTCGCACCTACATAACATTAACTATCCCGCATTGCATATTATGTGGGCACAGATTGCACAAGCTCCACAAATCAAGGCAAGAAAATACATTTTTTAAATTCATTTAACTCTGAGAAAATATCCACAAGAGGTCTGGACAACGATATAATATTAAAATCGCGAGTAATTCTAGGGAGGGGGGAGAAATATCCTATATTAGTTTTATATGAATTTAAAATAAAAAAGTCCCGAGATCTTGTATACATTTTTTTTACGTTAAAATTTAATAGACGCAGTATATTGGGGGCATCTAGTCTGCCATTGACGACATTATATAGGCAAATTAAACCAACCATTCTTCTTCTTTCCTTCAGGGAGTTTATTTTATAAAAGTTCATTTTTTTTTCGTATGTATCTAGATTTGATTTCTTTGAGCGATAAGCCAGAATCCTGAGGAACTTTTTTTGAATTCCCTCAATTCTCTGACTATGCACTTCATAATTCGGTGACCAAATAACCGAATTATATTCTAAAACAGAAACTACGAGACTTTTGTATAGACTCAATGCTACTGTTTGGTCCGAAAAGTCCTTTGTCTGCCTGCATATAAACCCTTGTAGTTTAGAAGCTTTTTTGGCTATTTCATCTATATGCGCGTCATATTTAAGTTTAAAATCGAATAGGACTCCTAAATCTCTCACAGTATCACATCTTGCTAAATAATTGTTGTTTATGTTGTACTGGAAAGATATTTTAGATTTATTATTTGTGAAGGAAATATATTGGCACTTGCTGTAGTTAAAATAAAGGTCATTAAGTTTACACCAAGTATATAGGGAGGCAAGGTCCTTCTGCAGTAGATTACAGTCTGTGATAGATTCTATTTTACGGTACAGTTTTAGATCGTCGGCAAAAAGCAAAAATTCAGAGTATTTAATTGACGAGGCTATGTCGTTTATGAATAATAAAAATAGAAGCGGTCCAAGTAGTGATCCTTGTGCGATTCCCGATGTTGTTTTATATGGTGGCGCTTTATGCCCTCCTATTGTTACTGTTTGCGATCGATCAGAAATATAAGACTCAAACCATTTAAGTAATTCTCCATTAATGCCATATATTTTCAGTTTTCTTATTAGAAGACGTTGGTTTACCTTATCAAATGCTTTGCAAAAGTCTGTATATATGCTATCAACTTGGATTCTGTTATCCACATTTTCAGCAATGAATTGTGAGTATGTCAATAGATTTGTAGTTACAGATCTCTTAGGATGAAAACCATGTTGTTCATATATTATGTCTTGTTTGACATGACTGAATAAAACCTCATGAACAAGTGATTCAAATATTTTGCTAAAGCAATCTAACTTAGATATTGGTCGATAGTTAGCTATATCATCTCTGGCACCTTTTTTTAAGATCGGTGTCACATTTGCATTTTTCCATCTGGTGGGGAAGTGCCCATTTGAAATCGATTTGTTAAAAATTATGGTAAGGGGTTTGGCTATACCTGAAAAACATTTAAGTATGAAAATAGGCAATATACCATCTGGGCCTGCTCCCTTATTTATGTCTGTCTTTTTTAGTTTATTTATAATGTCCTCAAGTGAGAAACAAACTTTGGTTAATATGCGCGATGTCGCTGTATTTTGATTACAGGGGTAAAAATTATTACTTAGTGGATTAAATACTGACTGGAAATATTTGGAGAAAAGTTTACATATATTGACGCCTTTAATAGCTGATTCGTTTCCTAGGATCATCTGATTTGGTATAGTGGTTGTACATTGCCGTTTATCATTAATCGGTTTCCACAAAGTTCTTGGGTTTGCTTTGAATTCTTTTTGCATATTACTGATATAATTATCATAACACGAGGCCGTAAGTAGTTTGGCTCTTTTTCTCATTATACTGAATGTTAGTTTATCAAGTTCGTTTCCATATTTTTTATATTTTTTGTGGTATTTTTCTTTTTGCTTTAAGACATTTATTAATTCCTTCGAGTACCACTGCGGGAAATTATTTTTTGATTTTTTCTTAGGAATGAATTTGTCAATCAGTGACTCCAAAGTTTTATAGAATTGTTCTACAGTTTCGTCGACAGTTTTGTTATGAAATAAGGTTTCCCAGTTTAGTTCATTAAGCTCATTATTAATTTCTTCATAATTTCCCTTGTAAAAGTTTGGTCTGTTATCATTTTTGAATGCTAGCATTTTAACATCTTCATGTTGAATTTTAATTTTTAATGCCGGATGATGCGCATCTTCCTTAGACAAAGGTTTTTTCGAGCGAGTGATAGATATTTCTGATATGTCCGTTAGAATTAGGTCGAGAATTCTATTATTAGCATTCGCCACATTGTTTCGTTGTGTAAAACTACAAAAGTACATTGTATCGATTAGATTTGATGAGCTTGCATTTGTAGTTAAGAGTATTGGGGTTAAAGTATTGGATTCATCAGGGGTCCAAGATATATCAGGCCTATTAAAATCTCCGAGTATGAGATTAAGCGCATTCGGATTTTCTACATATGAAAGTCTAATTTTATCATAAAATTTATAACACGATTCTAAATCATTGTTTGGTGGAATATATACAGTGCAAAGATTAATTTTTTTAACTCTATTTCTTATTTTCAGCTTGAATTGGACCCATACGTCTTCAATTTGCTTATCGTAATCCGTTTTAATAATTTTGGATTCAAGGTATTTTAAACATGCAATGAGAACACCGCCTCCATCTTTTTTTGTGTCATGTTGTCTATCGACCCTAAAAATGTCATAACGGTTGTCGACAAGTTCTCCACTGAATATAGATTCATTTAGCCACGTCTCAGTTAAGCATATTATATCGTAGTTCGATATTAGTATATTCCTAAACACCTCACTTACTTTAGTTCTTGTGCCACGCACATTCATATAATAAAGAGTTAAATTCATTTAGAGCAAGTTACTAGAGACTGCTTAAAGAGAAAAACAAAGAATATATAAAAACAGAATAAACATTTAGAAATCATAATTTCATATTTATATGTTTTTATTTCCATAATACATAAAATTAATATATTATAACTTAACTTAAATATTACCTTGGAATTTATTACCCCACTAGGCGAAGTCTTTTATGAGGTTATACTTACAATAATTACGCAATACATTTTGGTTACATAAATTTTCAATAAACTTCAAGGTATAAATAAAATTGTAAAAAAGTATAAAAATATATTTATTTATTAATATAAGACTAAACTCGTAAAAAAACAATCGTATTTGTAAGGGTGATGGTGTGTTTGCATGTGTAAGAGTACGATGTGGGGATATATGTAATAAAGGATGTATTAGGGCGTAAGAAAATATAATGAAATCAAATAATTGGTGAACGTTGCGCAACGCATAAAGTGATCACGTAAACCAGGCGATGACAGGTCGTAAGCCCTGTAGGTGCCTCGAGTTCCTGGTTCTTCTACAATATCCCAACTTCGTCTCTATTGAGATGTTGAAAAAATGTTTGTCAATAAAAGAAATTAAATATTTCCAAAAGGCAATCTATTTCAACCAATCAATATTTTTTTAATAAATAAACCAGTTTTGTCTTCTTTAAAAATTTTAAAGACTTTTTTAATTTGTTATAGAATACAACAGCAAAAAAAATTATACAAAAATATTTATTTTATTTTTTTTATTTTTTTACACAATACACGGCATAAGCCATTTACATGTTACATAGAATTATATTTTCTTTTAAATAACAAAATTATATATTAAAAAGAAAAATAAAAACAGAATTAACAATACATTTCATTTAAAAATTAGACAGTACTGGTCGAATATATAAAAAAATAGAGAAACAACAATAAATTGACAAAACAAAATTTAAAAAAAATGTTTTTACACAAAGAAATAAGCACATACATCAATAATTTATTAATTATTATAATAACATATTGTGAAATATTTATAGGGTAATTACAAAAAAAAACAAAGAATAAGGAAAAGAAAGAAAACTGCAAAGTTAGCTATTCAATTTGAATTCTGGAAAGACCTATAAATATTTTTTTTGAATACCGGCAGGCTATCCCCGAAAATATCTGCATCAACACACAGCTCATTTCCTAGCCTATGTAATCTCGGTATTGGAGAGTTAAATATATAGTTAGTGGAAGCGGCTCCCTCATGGAAAAGCACAGCTTGTCTAGTCCGTCTATTCGGAACATGAAAGTTGATTGCACTTACAAGCTCAATGCAGTCCGTTGCTCCGTTCACTAACTTGTGCAAAAATGAGACGTCCAATAACCTACGTCGATCGGCCAACGAATGTAAATGAAAGCCACGCATCAATTCGGGATAATCAATATTTTCTATGGAACGACCTAATTTATAATTTAAAAAGCGCAAGAACTTGCGCTGCACTCGTTCAATCGCTATGAAGTGAATAGCATAATAAGGTGACCATATCACTGTGTTGTACTCAAGTTGAGGTCTAACCAGTGATTTATAAAGCGATCTGAACGACTGCAAACTTCGAAGGTCTGTTCCCAGACGCAATAAAAAGCCTAGGGTCCTCATCGCCTTTCCCACTATCTCTTCAATATGCATGTTGAAAGAAAGACTACTACTAAAACCTATCCCCAGGTCCCTGATGTGATCGACAGTTCCAAGGTCCCTACCATCTATTCTGTAAATGAAAGAAATAATATTCTTCTTTTTCCTGTTAAAATTGATGACCTGTATTTTTATAATAATATTTTTCTAGTACGTATAAGTTTTAGTAAATTTGAAAACAGGACGGGAGGGAATACAGTAGAGAAGTGGCACTGGAGGGGAATCGTCGACAACTTACTAGAAACTACAATTCTATACCCCCACGTGACTCAATGTGTGAAAACTGAATTAAATTGAATTGAGTTAAGTTTGTTCGAGTTTCAATTGAATAATGTCATTTGATAGATAAAGTAGGTCGGTTCTCCTTATCACAAACTTGAGCGTTATCACAGCTCGTAACGTAACACACACCAATAACGCCCTCATACTCACATTTTATTAACTAACACATACACATATGAACACGCACATATTATGTTATAGTATGTTTATCTTTGCTATGCTAAATACATTTACTATGTTGACTCTATTTTTACTTTGGTGAAATAATTTATACGTCATATCCTTGAACAATTGTGTATTCTCGTTTCCTTTTTATTTGTATTCAAATTCTTGTAGGTATATGCTGTTTTTAGATAAATATTATGTAACATTGTATTTTTTATCATTTTAGTACAAATCAATTTTTAAATAATGCATTGATACATCAGATATGCTATTGATACGATGTTTTATTTATTTTTGCAAAACAATGCGGGTTTGATATTATAAGCCTCTTTCAACTTACCCTCAAGCCCCAAGTACTTATTTTTTTTTAAATAGTAAATAGCGTTTAAGAATTAATATAAAATATGACAATTAACACATTTATCATAGTAATGAGGAAAGGATGGAAATATTAATTTATCTATGCACAAAAAAAATAGTTCAGGAAATATTTTTACTTTAGTTTTTTTTTATACAAAATTATATGTATGGATTTTATTTATCTGTGATAACTAGAAATGGTCGGGTAATATAGTCAGAAAATTATTACAAATATAATAAAGTAAACACAATTTAGTATAATCCACGTATGAGTTTAACAATATGAGCCTCAGCGCTTTCGATGAATTAACTAAGTATGGAAAAGTTCGGATATTGCGTCGCTTAACTCACTTTGTGTTTTCAAGAAAAAACTAGAGAAGGAATATTTTAGCCGTAAACAACTCGAAATCCTTTTCTTATCCTTTCCTATATATAGTGTCATGTATTTTTCTTATCTTATTTTTCGCAATCAAACTTTCTGCTTCTTCTTTTCGTGTCAGCAGTAATCAAATACTTTTCCACCATTAATTGGCAATGTCAACCTCTGTGCCGCTACAGCGTAGCAGGTTCTCATATAAGCAGGACAGTCTCGCAGGTGGCCTATAGTCTCCGGCACGAGAGGCAGTCATCACCCCCCAATGTTTTAAAGTTGTCCTTAGATCTGCCGACGCCCGTTATCAATCTGTTCAGCGACTTCCAGGTGCGCCGATCTCGTCTGTGGCCAGGTGGGAGGCACTCGTGGGATTTGGTGAAATCTTTGGCTGGGCCTGACTTCCTCTGGAGATGTTTTTAGTGGCTCAGTGTGCCTTAGGAAACCTTGCGGAATTTCAGCCTGGGTTAGGTAGTCTCACAGTTGTAAAGGCAGTGCGAAGGTTGGTGTTGGGTTTTGGGCAGTACACATCTTTCTGCTGTTGATTTCTATTTGTTTGTATTGAATACGAAAATGATAATATCACTTTAATCAAAACGTATATCGGATTTCCTTACTCAATATATATCCGACGTATTATTGTCACCCGTTTCTGATACCGCACTCGCTGTACAAACTGGTTGGTTTTATAAACGTCTTGGAAACATAATTCAACAAACGCATGTGCTAAGCTCGTAATGGCAAATAAAGGCATTTAGAATCACGAAAATACATTTCATACTCATTCTTTTGCCAGTATTATAGTATAACAGTAATATTTTAAATGAAATTTATTAAGTTTATTATTTTGAGTAGAATGAAGATAAATGCTTTGCGATGGTTCGGACATGTAGAGAGAATGAACGATGAACGACTGACAAAGAAAGTATACAAGGCTGAAAAGAGTGGGATGAGATGTAAGGGTCGTCCGAGAAAGAGCTGGCATGATCATATAAATGAGATTTTGAAAGAGGGGAACATACGAAGTCAGAACAATAGGAGAGCATGTATGACGCGATGTATGAATGTAAATGAGGCAAAACAGGTATGTCAAGATAGAAGAGTCTGGCGTTCGGTTCTCTCTGCCTACCCCAAATAGGGAAACGGCGTGATGGTATGTATGTATGTATGTAAATTTATTAAACTTGATTCTGTTTGGATATTATCTATCCTTAGATGTACTGTGTAGTTTGTTAAACCAGTAATCGTCAACCCTTTACTTTACTTTATTCCTCTTCCAAATATATTTTTTAATTGCATTTACGCAAACATTGGATTTTTTTCCCTGTCGGGAGTCAATTGATATTATTATTGACAAACTTTTTAAGGACTGTTACTTTCATTGTTTACAAATAAACTAATTTCTCAAAAGATGGCATTATAAAAAAAGGTTTCTTCGTTACCTCATAGATGGCAATAGTATAATTTCGTATTATTCAGGTGAATTGTTTACACATTGTTCAAATATATAGAACTTTCAAAAATTACATTGATAAGGGAACTCATAAAGGCATAATAAATTAGTGAACGTTGCGCAAGCGCATAAAGTGATCACATAAACCAGCCGATGACAGGTCGTAAGCCCTATAGGTGCTTCGAGTTCCTGGTACTTCTATAATATCCTAACTTCGTCTCTATTGAGATGTTTGAAAAGTTTGTCAATAATAATGTTGTATTATATTTTCGCAAATTGAAATTTGGTTCAATTTGGTGAAATGTTGTATTAGTTCATAAGTTGAGTTTTTATTTTATCATTTGAAAACGATCGTTCTATTAAAAAAGGAATTAATATTCGTTTAATTTTTTTTTAATAACTGAAATATGGTTTCTTATAATTTCTAGTGTGATACACGATGGCTTAGATACTGAATCCAATGATATTCCCGGGAGACTTCCATGATTTTATTCTTGGGTATTGGTTGTCAGCAAAGCGATGTATCTCTTCATCCACTCCGCTCTGTCTTCAGCGACTCTCTTCAACTCTGTATAGGAGGTACCTACACTTCATGTCCTCGCACACCTGCTATAGATACTCCTGGCGAGGACGCCCTCTGCCATTTGTTCCCTCAACCATTCCCTCCAAGATGATCTGTAAGAGATTTTCGTGTCGCAACACATGGTCTATCCAATTTGCACGCCTTTTTGATATGGTGTTTAACATGTGCCTGGTTTCTTCAATTTTTCTGACAATCTCATCATTTTGTTATATGGTACCTCCAGGATATCCCAAGTATTCGTCGGTAGCCCCATTGAATTTATTTCAAGTCGAGATCGGCACCGTTCTTCCGTGGCTGTGACAGATATACATAAAGATCTTTTCAACTACAGATGAATAGACCTGCGTAAATATATCGCTGGTATCAGCGTAAATATGTCATGGATCGCGTAGCAAGATTAAAGTGGCAATGTGCGGGCTATATTGCAAGACAAGACCCCACAAGATGGATCCCTGAAAGGCGTTGGAAGACATCAAAAAAGATGGTCCGACGACATAGCCGCTGTGGGGGGTAAAAATTGGCTGCAAGCAGCAACCGACAGAAATAAATGGAAGGGTATGGAAGAGGTCTATATCCAGCAGTGGAGGACAGAAGGCTGAAGAAGAAGTAGAAGAAATATATCGCGGACCATCACCACTTTGGCTACCGCTGGTTAAATAAACAGCAGAATTATTATTTTATTCCTAATACCTGTCTTCGGCAAGGAAGTGAATTCAACAGTATGTGATTATTGCGCAACTGTATGTCCATTATTGTAGGTATGGAACGGTACGCAGATTGTATATTTTTGTATTGTAAATACGTATAAGTTATATTATGGCCGATGTATTTCACATTAACATCCATCATTGTCTTATCTGTTGGAAGTATTGCTGACCGACTTGAATACAAATTATGTTTCAATACGAGATTCGATCTTGTACTATATAAATTATCGTATTATAACTATTACTATTGACGTCTATACGAGAGTCTTTCTCGAGAAAATGTCTTTGCAGTAGCAATCGAACTGATGTTTAAATTATTTATTAAAGCACAAAAACTAACTAGTTTGATGCTGGCATGTATTATAAAAATTAATAGGTACAAAGCAGATAAATAATATAAATGCATTGTGTTCATTAAATATCACAGAGTCCTGTGCCATAGCGTTGGTGCAAGTGAGTTGACAATAAAGTGATGACCAATTTGTAAGTAAATCAGTTAAATAGGTTGCAAATGTTGATGTCAAAAAAGTAAAATCTCTTCTTAATGAACTACATTGTAACTTTTTTGACAATTTTTTAACATCTCAATAGATACGAAGCTGGAATATTATAGGAGAACTAGGAAATCATCGTTCTTAAAATACAAAAACTCATAATTTAAATCACGTATAATCATACCAGTATCATCCCTTTGTAACGCAGGCGATAGTTACACTCACTAACACCTCAATCATTTTAATATTATCTTATATTCAGTCACTAGATTTAGGGTTATATGCCTTCTTACCTTGTTACACAATTACCCATCGCAAAATATAATTAACTTTTTATGTATTGTTTATATACATAAGCCTCGTTAATATTCAACACGAAATATCATTGACGACGGACATGTAGTGTATAATATGGACAACACTTAATACAGTGACATCTGTGATTGTATCAATGAATGAATTGTACCAAATAAACTATCAATTGATAATAATAAAGCATCAACAATGATGCAAACAGTCGAAACTCTTCACTTCAGCTGCTATATGAGTAACTACCTACTTATATAAATATGACTGTAGGGGTCAATCAAAGTGCGGGACATACAAATAATAATATTATATCTAATCGATTCATTAGACAGGCCGAGATAAATTCCAAGTTATTTGATGACGTCGCTGTATCCAACACCATTATTTTATTCATAAACTAAACTACGTCTGTTTATGATTAAAATGACCAAATTTTTATACTAAATAAAATATAGACATGATTCCAACGACGAACACCTCATGCATCAGTCTTGAAACTTTGGGAGTATATGTTTATTTATTTGTGTATATCAAAAGGATTGTATTGCAAAGGTGCGTGTTCAAAAGGATTTTATTTTACTTTAAAACATATACCGCCAAATATGATATTGCTTATGTCAGTTAATTAAATAATTGATAATATATAATTTATAGTGATGAAGGGTTTCAATCAAAGAACTACTTACATGATCAACTCTGGTTTATTCGAAATAAATTAATTTACAATATAAATAATAACTTAATTAATTTGTGATGTCGTGGGTCGGAACTAATAGATAAAAATTAAACGCGACTCTAGTCTATTGAACGATCAACACATGAATAAAGATTTGTAGGTTTGTATCAACGACGGTGGGCTATGGTTCGTTGATCCTCGTAAATCTTCGGAAGTATTCGAGAATCCCGGGCCATACATGTTGCAGCCCCAAGGTGCTGCCACAAAACCTAGTAAATTCCTTAGACTCCGTTGTTTTACAGAGCCGGTAATTTTGAGCGAGACCGCTCTTGGAATTTTCTCGCATCATAAAACGTCCCTAAATGAATTAGTGATTTCATTATTACAACGGACTATGACTATTTAGCTCCAGCACTCTTGAATTGAATCGTCAGAGACGTGCAATTGACGAAAAATTGAAATTTTTTATTAATAATGCAGACTTGAATTGATATTTAACTGTGTTGATGTATTCTGATGTGGATACATATTTTAATCAATGATCCACAGACTCTATTGTGGCAGCCTATATGAAATTGGCAAAGTATTGAAAATAGCGATTGTATCATTCGCAGTCTATCGGCGGAAGGTCAAATACACCTCAAACGCTGTCTGTTGGTATAACTGATGTCAATAATAGACCGTTTACATTTACACATTGCTCCATTACTAATATGTCATTTCTATTTCCAATGTGATGAGTCTTATTGAAAACTGTATTAATGTCCTCTAGCTTGTTTATATTTTACTATTACTGCGCAGTAGCCAAATTATCTTTTAAACACACCATCATTTTCAAATTAAGTATTTTATATCTATGAAAAACTTTGCAGATTTTTTTTTACTCAATATACAAACAGACTTTATAATTACATACAATATTACAAGTTATCAAAATGTTTCCTTTCCTAATTTAATTTAGAAGCTTGTGTTTAAATAAGCAGCAGCTGTTTGTTTACATAATAAAAATACTTTACAAATCATCTTTAAAACAAATCACATTAATTAAAAAACGAAATAATTTACAATTATAAATGAAACACAGTATTTCCAAAGCTAAAGCTATAAAAAAGAATTGAAAAATGTACATTGCTAATCAAGAAAAAAACATAATAATACAAAAAAAATAAAACATAAAAATGAACCACAACACACAATTTTCAGAGAATAGAATGGAATATTAAGGGAGAGCGTTTCAATTGTTTTGATTTTGTTTTTTAACTCTTCAGAATTTGTTTATGTTTTGAAATTCATTCGTAGGTTGTCTAAGCCGGTACCCTAAAGCAAATATTAATATTGTCGTAATAATAATGTTTGATTACTTCACAATGATTTATTTCTTCCTATGCCAATGTCACAATCATTGCACTGTCTCGTCTGTGTGATAGCTCATATTATTATTTTTAGACTAGCTTTTATGTCCCGCCGTTGGCCAAGAATGTAAATTAGTGAAGGAATAAGCAATCGTTTATATACCTACATAATATTGTCACACATAATTTTTTTTAACCGTAGTATGAAAAGTAGTTTGAAATTTAATTGAGTTTAAGCGGTGTAAAATCTTAAAGTGATGGCCACAATCCATTTGCTTTTATATATAAGCACATACAATTTCTGCACGCATGGACTATGGGAAATGATTTTAAATATGACTTATTATAAAAAGACAACGTTTTCATTGGATGTCCTCAAGGTTCTGTTCTCGGTCCACTTCTTTGGAACATTCTTTTCGATGATCTATTGGATCTTCCTCTTCCGAGCAACTGTATAATTCAAGCATATGCTGATGATGCTTACATTATGATTCGTGCTGATTCTCGCAGATCAATCGAGAACTCAGCCACCCAAGCGCTGAGCTTTGTTTCTGACTGGGGTATAAAAAACAAGCTATGCTTCGCTCCGAACAAGACTTATGGCCTGGTATTTAAGGGCATACTTCGCAGACGGCCGTCCATCCAGTTTCTAGGAACTAATATTGTCTTTCGAGACCAAGTCACCTGTCTCGGAGTTATTCTAGAAAGGGGACCGAGTTTCAAAAATCATGCCAAATCATGTGTAGATAAGGCTAAGTTTGCTTTCATTAAAATAGGACACCTCGCCAAAGCAAGCTGGGGTCTGCAATTTCCTATCGCCCGCCTTTTCTACAAAGCCGTTTATCTTGGCATCGCTTGCTATGCGGCAGGCTGTTGGTCTAACGCCTGCGAGTTTCAGCATATTCGAAGAACCTTGCTTTCAGGCCAAAGATTCGCTCTCATTGCACTATCCAAAGCTTACAGAACAAGCCCCACCGAAGCCCTGCCAATTTTGACAGGCTTAACCCCCCTTGATCTTGAAATTCAACGTAGAGGTGCTATTTTCAATTTATTGCGAGGCCGTCCTTCTGTCGTCGGTGACACTTCTTTTCACCCCCCTGAAAGTCGAATGTCTCGAAGCTCAATTAAGAGAAACGTGAGCGACACTCTACTAAACATTTGGCAAAACCGCTGGACGACCTGTCTAGTTGGTAGAGTTACCTTTTTATTTTTTCCTGACGTGAGGTCGCGACTGAAATCTCCTTGGGTTGTTCCAGACTTTTGGACTTCTCAATTTCTCACAGGACACGGTAACTTTAAAAGCTATCTCCATCGCTTCAACATTGCTCCCTCTTCCTCATGTCAGTTTTGTCAATGTCCGGACCAAACTTCGGATCACATCCTTTGGGAGTGTTCCCACCCAATTGTGTCCTCTTACAGATCGGAGCTCCTCGTTGCTGTCCGTGGGCCTCTTCAAGGTCCCATTGGACATGCGGACTTAGTGATCTCGAAGAACAATTACAAAGCCTTCAAACGATTTTGCCATAGATACGGTGCCTTATTATCCGAAGATTCTCACTGACTTTTCTGTTTCCAGAGATCTTGGTCACTTCTCTGATGCCCTATATATATGGATCTGAAGTCGCCGACAGTCCGCAAGTGTGAATCTCAATTCGCACTTGTTGATTGTTCTTTTTGCACCATGGTGCCGAGATTGCTAATCTAGAGGGCTCCATGAGCTACTCTTCGTGCCATGCATTGTTTTTTTTTGTCATTCATTCTAGCGTTCTGCGAAGGGGCCGTTGACAGTCCCCATATGCGGAGCGGGTGGTGGTGAAAAAACAAAACAAAAAAAAAAAAAAAAGACAACGTCGTAAAGAGTTTGGATTTGGCCACAACCCCTATTTTTATATATTGTCATCGAACGCAAATAATGTGTTTTAAATATTTAGTAATTTTGGATGATGGGAAATGGTTTAAAAATTGATTAAACAAAAGTACTGAAAATATTCTAGTGTTGGTCCCATCCCATTCGTTTTTATATTTTTCGTCAAGTGTGCATATAGTTTATTATATTTTTGCACAATAAAACTGATAGACTTAAAACTGACACATATGTCTACATTACAGAAGAAGAAGACTTAAGCTATGTTAAATAGTTTTTAATATGAATATAAACGTTGTGAAGATCCAGCAATGGCCACAACCCCGATTTTTTATATATTGTCATCAAAATGAAATGTGTAGTTATTGAAAATTAAGCAATATATGATGATACAATAAATGGTGTAAATTTGATTGAACAAAAGTAATGAGAAGATTCTAGTGTTGGTCATATCCCATTCGTTTTTATGTATTTTCATCAAGTATGCATGTTGTTTATAATATTTCGTTACAATAGACTATTAGACATAAAACTAATCCAAAAGACTAAATAAAAAAAGAAGTAGAAGTATAAAACTATAACAAATAGTTTGTAATAAAAACTGACCCAATGGTCTACATAGAAGATGAAATAGAAGAATTACACATTAGGAAATGTATTATATAAAAAACTGACCAAAATGTCTTCATAAAAGAAGAAGAAGATGAATTGAACTATAGGAAATATTTTATATAAAATTCACCCAACATCTACATAAAATAAGAAAACGAAGAATTAGACTAAAGGATAGTTTGTTTAAAAATAGTTTGTTTAAAAACTAACCAAAAGGTCTACATAAAGGAAGAAGAAGACGAATTAGACTATAGGAAATAGTTTGTATAAAAACTCACCCAAGGTCTACATAAATTAAGAAAAAGAAAAATTAGACTATAGGAAATAGTTTATTTACATATGAACTGTCCCAAATGACTTCACAAAAGAAGAGGAAGAAGATTTAAACCCCAAGAAATAGTTTGTAGAAAAAATCACCCAAAGGTCTACATAGAAAAAAGAAGAATTTCACTATAGGAAATAGTTTGTAGGTATTTTGAATGTGTATTGTAGTTAACCTAAAATAGTTTAATAATTTTCCTATACAAAATCAGTATATTCTTGGTTTTTAAGTAGTATTAGGTATGTAGGTACCTACCTACAATGATGTTCTAAATTAATTCGAATTCGATTTATAACAAATTTTATTTGAATATCAGAATGTGTCCGTTACCATAGTAACCATGTTCCAACATGTGAAAAATATCAAATGTTATGGAGACATTTTTTGAATATGTAGGTACCTACATTGGTTTGTTGGATGCCATAAAAATGAAAATTGTCAGAAAAATCAAATATTTTTAACAAATTATGCAATTTTATTACGCCTGTATCTTTACTAATAATTAACAGACTTTTACAATATATGTCTTAAAACTTGCTGAAATGTCTTGTGTTTCATTTTATTATTTCATAATCACATTTATTTCAAAGGTATATTATTTTAAAGAACATATTCATTTTATAGGAAAATTAAATATCGTATGAAAAGATATTAAAATGGCGGGGTTATATGTACATTTGTACAAAACGCTTACTTTAAAAATAAGTTAAACATTATAATTAGACAAAATATTCACCATGTTTTTCACTTAAAAGCTAAGTTATACTTGAAAATATATTTTTTTCGTGTAAATACGTACTTCTAACTTTTAAACTAACAGATATTTGCGTGCAAAATGTACACTTTTTTGACAGATATGACTTGGAAAATTTTGTATGAAAAAAATAATTATTGAAATATCTTTAAAATTCAGCATTTTAATCGCATTATTTTTAGCGTGACACTGCATCAGGTATACTGGTACACGTTCGCACATAAATTAGATTTTTAGATGCTCTTGGTTTTTCAAAAGGCGTGAGACAAACACACACACACACTAACATATTGATTGCTTTATTACTTTAGATTTCTCATTTATAATTTATTATTGTCCTCTGCTGTACATATATATATATATATATATATATATATATATGTATTTTGTGTCAATTTATTTAAAATTCAACTGATAACACAAACCGTTTTCCGATAGTGGCTTTCCGCTTCTCCAAGACATATGTTATAGTTAGTTTTATTTTATCTGTTTATGTACAAGTATATCTAAATGGCGAATTTCAAGTCCCGTTCTAAAATATCTTAAGATATCATAGAACTCCATAAGATGATTATATCCATATCGATTATCATGAGGGTTTTGGTTCCACCGCTTCTTACCTCCCCTGGTCTACAGTTTTTCTTTGTCAGCCGTTCTGAATTAATTCTTTTAATGTGACTAAACTACCGAAGTGTCTTAAGTTTCATTCTGTTAACAATAAATAGCCTTCTTCAAGTTACCTATATATATCTTCGTTTTCCAACTGTCGATTTGTTCAGGAGAACTTTGTTCTCTTAACATATCGACAATGTATCAAGCCAGAATACGCGAGAATTGTATGGAGAGGTCTACTTTTTTCACGGCTTTTCCAACTTTGAAGTCAAAAAACACCAACTTAGAGGCTTCGCAGCATATATGTTCCATACACGGATTTACTCAGAATTCGGAGTAGAACATTTCGTGTGTCTGTGTGTGTGTGTGTGTGTGTGTCTGTGTGTGTGTCCGTCCCCCCCTTATAACTTTTGATCCGCTCAATTTACAGAGCCCAAAATTTCAGAATATATAAGCAGTTATAGGCCTACAAAACTTTTATGCTCAGAATTTTGAATTTTTGTTTCAGTCAGGGGTTATCAACTTTTGAATTTTTACTTTATTTTTCCATATATCTCAGAAACCATAAAAGCTAGAACGCTGAAAATTGGTACAAATATAGACAAATATAAGATCTCAAATTTATTTTTTAAAAAAATTCCAGGGTTTCTCAAACATTTTTTATTAAGAAAAATATTTTTTTTATGATAAATTTATGAGTTTAACTGCATATATTTCTAAATTTTTCAAAAATATCGAAAAAAGCCGAAACACCCCAACTAGATAATTCAATTTTCTATAAAAAATATAAACATTGTATTAGCACATCTCAAACTTTTTTTAACAATTTTTATAAAAATTGAATGTAGTGACGACATTGCTTCATACAATTTGTAGGGCAGTCGCCTATACACAATATGTAAGAAGACTTAATAGTTTGATAGGTACTTAATCTCCAAACATACATACAGAACCATCATGCTGTTTTCATATTCCGGGTAGGAAAACAGGACTGACCTCCATACTGTCCTATCTTGACAAACATACCAACATGTGTTAAAATTTTCAATAATTTGGATTTATGGGTTTATAGTTTGATTCTTATTCTTCAACTATACATACTATCGCTATCGACAGTTGGATCTCATGTGTTACATGCAACTAGTTTTAATCTGACATACAACAGAAGAGATAAATAAAATAAATATGTTGTCTAAAGAAGAATCGTTATCGTTATTCGCCGAATTTTTCAGAATAAATAAGGAAATAAATTATTGCAAAATGTAAAATACACCTTATAGCGTCAAAGTCCAACAACCTTTTATCCGTCGATATTATTATTTTAATATCATCGTCAAGACTCGAATAACTTTTCCGAGAATTTACATGCTGTCGTTTTTAAAATACTAAACGTATGGCATGACATCAATAGTTCCATACGTTAATAATAACGTATGGTAAGTATTGCTTCTAACTAAACTTATTATATGCAAATATATTCATCGGCTTTATTCATATTACAGTTGTGTTGGTTTTATATTATCATATTTCATTTCTTATATATTTTATAACTACTTAAATACGTAATGTATTTGTATTGTGTACAGAGTATTTTTTGTCGTTGAAATAAAGTGTGGCAGATTTTGGATAGTTCTCTACAAATTGGTTTCTCAAACAATTATATGACGTAGGATATTTTTTTGCATAGGAGGAAAATATAAAAAATATGTAAAAAAAAATATATTCCAAAACGAGTAGGTATACAACATTAAGGAAGCGATAGTGCTTTCGCTTTAGACACACCTTTAGGCTTAGCATCTCTGTAGAGGATAAAATTATACAAGATTGCAGTATCGGGGCTCGGAACTCTGTTTACTAAATTTACCAATTTGCCATTCAGCAATAAAGTTGGCACTTGCAATTGCATTAAACTACGTCGGATAAATCTTAGAGTCAATTCGCTTTGAGCACATCAACCATAATTTATTTATCTATTTATTTATAAATCTTAATGTGTGTACTTATGCTTGCATGGTTATATGTAAGGTATGCGCTCCTAAACCATTCATCCGATTACAGTGAATTGTCGAGCGTATACCTGGGGCGGTTTCTGGATTTAAACATTTTTCTTTTTTTTCTTCGCTGTGTTAACATTAACCTCTGAAGGTGGACTATCCTTGGAAAAGAGGTCCAACTGTCCTTACATCTTCTCTTCGGAGGGTCTTCCGGGTAGTCTTCTGTTGTTGGGTATTTCTGTCTATACAATTTTGTCAATTCCAAGCGCTCGACGTGGCCTTTCCAGAAGCGAACACTGAACTATTTTTTTAATTTATCTTGTATCTCATAAAGGATATTTTTATAATTGTTTTGAAAACTTGAAACTATAATGATTTTGCCATATTTAACAATAACAACAAAATTAATAAGTACACAATAATACGAACATACATCATGTATGAAAAGATGTGTAAAAGATTGTGCACTGAAAAAAATATGCCAATCGAACTGGCTATCTGCGTTTTAACCAAACCTTTGTTATCAGTAATAAAGATATATCTAATTATGACTGTACTGTTTGGCTGTGTGCATAAAACATTTAGTGCACAAAACCAAATGTTTTGTAGTCACTATAGTTCGGTTGATTTTAACATGAATTAATACACTTTAAACTTTGTCTTACACACTTAACTCCGTCGATACATCGACCGGTTTCGAAGAGCACCTCAACTTCTTCTGTAGTTTACTAACAAATTAACTGTCTTAAACTTAAAGTTATCGAGGTTAGGTTTACTTACAAACTAACACAATTATTTTGTAAGTAAACTCCAGAAGAAGGAGAGGTGCTCTCTGATATCGGTCGAGGTACCGACGGAGTTTAGTGTGTAACACAAAGTTTAAAGTGTATTAATTGTGTTGTTATTGTCTCATAAAGGAATTTATGGAAAATGATCGACATAGAAATACGAAAATAAATGTCACGAAGGATGGAACATACGGGAGGAACTGAAAGGAGGTAGGAAGCACTGAAGGGACGGAAGATAGGTACTAAAAGTTTCAGATTATATGAAGATCAACCATTTTTAATAATACACAGGCAATGCGAAGATTGCCGGGTCTCGCTAGTAGATTCATACAATATTTAAAAATATTTATATACATAATATTATCATGAATTTAAAACTGTCTGTGACATTAAAATATAAGGTGTAACTCTGAGACAACCTGATTATTTCGCGTTTCTCGTTATTACTCTCCACACTATGGAATAGTGGAGAGTCATGGTTTCACAATTTTTAAGCGTATTTTTTGCATCTATTTCTCAACGGGTATCATCTAGAGAGTGCACACTGTGCGTTTCGTCGTGATGTGTTTGTATGTATGGCATACGGCGTTCGGCTCTCTACAGCCCAAACTATGTATAAGTCCGATCGACTTCATATTTACATCATATGTGTAAAGTGCATAGACTTAGAGCTGATTAGTTTTCCATAGACAACTTTTAATTTCTTCTCTATGATTTCATCATTTAGGTACGTTGTTTTTTTTTGTGTCCTCTCTACAGTCCAAACTATAAGTCCGATTAACTTCATATTAACATCATATGTGTAAAGTGCATAGACATAGAGCTGATTAGTTTTCCATAGATATCCGGTAATTTCTTTATGATTTCATCTTTCCAAATTTTCAAAATGCTCTCACAGCCTGGAAAATCGAGTTTGCCGTATACTGTTTGAAATTTCGATAAACAAAAATACACTCATCAAAAATGCATTCAAGGATTGTCAAAATTTAAAGAAAAAAATCTACGGTTTGCCTTATTAATGTGAAATTAATTTCATATTTGTATGAAAAATATATATAACAGAAGCAAAATAGCTTCTGTAAGGGAAATTTGAGTGATCAATTTCATATTGATATTGTATGTGTTTCGGTTCTCACTGCCTTCCTCAAGGGGTAGGCAGTGAGAACCGAACACCGCTTTCTTCTATCTTGACACATACATCGCCTTATCAACATTGATACACTGTCTCATACATGCTTATCTTACTAGTAATGCAATTTTACTTGAAATTGCCATGTAGAAACTACACACTATGAGTTTCGTGACAATGTTTTTGTGTGTATGGTGTATTGTGAAAGCTTTTGTCCTCTGGGAATCTTATATTTGTTTAAGAATCTAATAAAAATGTACTTCATAAAAATACATTTAGAGATTGTCAACATTTCAAGAAGAAAAAATGAACGCTATGGTGTGGAGAGTTTAGTGTTGGCCACAACCCACTCGTTTATTTTAAGAGTTTTATTACCTGTCCAATTACCCCCGTGTTTTTGTTGAATGTCGATGTTTTTGGCACATCTTGGACCAGTTAGTGTTTTTTTTTTACCGCAGCATCAACATTTGCCAAACTTCTACATACTTGAACTCTACGAGGTCTCGTGGTAATAATTCATGTCTTTCGCGGTCGCTGCGGTCGTATTGTCAATTTAGCATTAATACTATGCAGATTTTTATGGCTCTTGTTAACTAACAACATTCATAACTTTAGATTTATGTGTGACAATTTGTGTTTCCTTAAATGGTACTCTGTATTAGATGACGTAAAATGTTGAATTGGTCTATCGTTGCTGTTGACTTCTTTATAACCTGATTCAAGTAGACATAACGACTTTACGTGGGACACCTTTTATTGGTCTATCTCTTCCTCCACTTGATTCCGCACAATTAGCATCAGTTTTACATTCCCATAATATTCAACGTTTCCAATTTATGGACCAAGTGACCAAATTACGTCTTTTAATGTAATCGTCCAATTCCGAGTTTGATATTTTTAATAATACAAAGTGTATGCACATATTTGAATCTAAAGATAATTTATTTAGTGTTTGTGGGAGGATGTTAAATGATTTTTTTCTTATTCTAATCAAAAATACAGTCCCATATACCAATATTATGATACATAATGAAGAATATTTTTAACGAGATATGTTGGTCTTCGATAAAAAATGTGGATAGAATTAAGTTTGACTTTCTTACTACGTTTATCATCTGAATTATTTAAACCATTATTTTTAGGAAAAGTAACTCAATTTAGTAACATAGGCTGGGTTGTTTCAACAAAAGTATCAGTAAAATTATAGTAAAGTACTTTGATTTCATAAAATTGTTCAAAATTGCTCCTTTTGACGGCATCAAATTCAAATCAAACGACCAAAGTATTGAACAATTTTTGAAATTGAAGTATTTTAACTTTTAACTATACTCTTACTTTAATCTTTGTTCTAGAAACACAGTCGTAGTACCTAACGATTATTTTATTGCTAATTTTAGATTTTCTATTTTTTTAATAAATTATCAGGTACTGTGTAAAATTAGTATTAATTCATTAAAGAGGGCATATAATACTGAAAATACGATATATATTAAAACCGCCTAATACATTATGAAGTTATGCATTAGTAAGGGAAACTATAGCGTACAAAACAAGAAAAATATTCCTTAAATTTTTAATTTTGTTATGTATACCTACATATCGATGGTTTAATGCACAAAAGACACATGTCCACATTTGTCATTTTAGAGAAAGCAAAGTTTGAGATTCTCAATTAATTGAATAATAATAAATTAATTCAGAAGATCATAAAAATTGTATTCTTATAATGTCATAATTATTAATATTATTATTGTATTTGTTGCTTATACCTACTTGTAATGTAATGTAAAAAACTTATATTAACTCATTTTACAAAAAATGGACATGTGTCTTCTGTGCTTTAAATATTTACCCATATCATGGATATAATAATCTTATGGAGTTCTATAACATCTAGCAGGTCAGTTGAAAGTGATCGCCATTCGGCAACAAACTCGTCGGTTTTACAGGGCGCTAGGATGTTTTCACCTTTTGTGCGTGTCATTTTGTATATCTTTTGACTGATTTTCGTCATCGTTTACTGTGACTTTAAAACTGTGAAACTTCTATCAAAGACTTTTCGATCAATAAATCCAAAGTCTATTTCTAGATCTGTTTTGTAAAATAACCATCTATAATAATTTATTATCTTGATTCCGTCTAATGCATGTATGTACCTATGTAATTGAATATTTTTTCTCTCTCCCCAATTAATTATTCACCCTACTTTACAATTAATTATAATTACACCTTTAATGAATAGTAATGATGTCTCACTACAAGTTGTAATTGTTTCTCCCCTCGTTACTTATTACTTTTTATACCTTTGATATCGTGATATGGAATCTAGTTCTGTCATCGCTCATACTTAAGTACAATAATTTATATTATGATGTGTTAATATGATATACTTACACTTAATTCCTTTCACATAAAGATAGCATCAATCAAATGATGAATAACTTTTACTCTTGTTTAATAATTTATTGTTGTCATTAGTAAAATGTTGATTTATAACTTGATTATATCTTTACGTCACCAAAATTAACCTCTTTTTTAACGACTTGCAAGTTATTTTTGAAGAGTTGACAATTATTTTAGTGAGTGCGTTATTGTATTTTGGAGTACCTACATACCTACTCATGATTACTTTTGAAGAGTTCATACATAACTACGAGACGACATACAGCTGCACTCCACAGATAAACACGACATTCGGACAATACAATTATTTTTTGTTATTTCATTCTTGTTTTTGTGTAGCTTCATATTTTTTAGTAGATGTACAATGTTTTGGTAAATGTAATAATATTAAATAGATACTCCCTTCTTTTAACACGAGATTTAATCTCAATTAAAGAGGGCTATAATGAATCATATAATGGAAATTGTATACCTTTTAAAATTGTGATTTATATGTTAAATTTGTATTGATTTTGTAATAAATATATAAAAAAAAAATACTATGATTTAGCTCCAAAAATTTTTAATCCAATAAAAAAGAAATAAAGGACGTACAGTTGTTGAATCATTTGAAAATTTTAAAAACTATAAAAACTATAGATACATGAGCAAGTAACGATAGTTAAAAAAATATTAACTATAGGTATGATATTAAAAAAATAAAAAAGTTCTTTTATATTTTCTTGAGCAGATTTCAAACCCTCACCAATGCTACGTAGTGACCTTTTTCGGAAGAGTAGAATGGACCCAATTCCTAATAGTGAGTAAACGAATTAGGCTATTTCACTATGGTTAAGACCCTTGTATACCCTGGGTAAACGGATTTACACAAAAATGTTCACTAAATTCCCTTCTAATGTATGAAACACGAAAAATATTGTATATCACCTAATATGTGATATACAACATTTTTTCGTGAAAAGAAGGTAAAAATGAGAGGTTTATTTTAAATAGCATGAATAGTAATTAAAATGTTATAATAATAATAAAACTAAGTCGGTAGATTTTCATATTCTCTTTCGATTGAAGTAAAAATCTACTTTATATGTCTTGTATTTTTTTTAGTTACATACAATAAAAAAAATAAAAAAGGGTTTTACTAAAAATAATTTTACAAGAAAAGTATTAAACAAATTCAAATTTCAAAAAACTCATGCAATAGAATAAAGATGTACATGCAAACTGTTCCTTATTTCAAAGACGTATTTTTTTAGGGATATTATTTTCAAAATATTATACTATATAGCCTACTATAGCCTCTTAATAAGTTTCGGTTTTTAGTGTTCATATCAAATTGCGAATCCAACATAAAATAAATAAGTTAACGATATGATGTTAAGCATATTATTTATGATAGTTAAAGAATGACAGGGGGAGATAATAGATGTACGTATAGAAATAACGTAGAAGGGGAGTTTTGGTGGGGAAAGTGTAAGTTAATTTGATAGTTTAGATAGGGGAAGGATAAAGTAGATGTTAACATGAATGGTGGATAAGGTAGGTACTATCTGAATCTGGCAACAATAACTTGAACTAGAAAGGAAATAACACATAAATGTCAAAACACTTCAAAAATGCCTTTACCGAGTACATTGTAAAGTTCGTTTTTTGTTATGGATTTGTATTCAAATTCGCATTTTTCGAGCATATTATTTCCCTATGTGAAATTTTTCATTTATTGCTCCTCGACTCACAACAATTTACCTTCCTCTCTTAAAGAAATAACATCACAAAGGATATTCAAAATAAATAAAAAAAAATACATCATAAATTATGGGCGTACAGAACTTAGGTACACAAATACTTAGTATGCCGTATTGTGTTTGCGATGCTCTTTGAGTAACTCATAAAATATTTGATTTAGCATAAGCATGTGATTCATATTAACAACACCAACGTAGTTAACTAGTCTCTTTCTATGGTTCTGAAATAAAAATCGCGGGACTTATGATAGGTATTATAGCGGACATTAGGACCTGGTTAATCTATTTTGAGTGAGCCCATATGTTTGTTGAGGTAATGATTGCAAGTGCAGAAAATTGAGATTGTGTACCTATTTAGTGTGGAACGGGAACATTCACCTGGTTCATAATTGCATATAATTGCTAGCCCTAGAACAGAACTTCCTAGTTGGGCAGCAGCAATCTATTTATTGTTGTCATTATAAATATGGTATGATAAAAAGTAAATAAAAAATGCATAATCTATTCCTAAATAATATTTATTTATTTATTTATCACACCTTTATCACAAAGACTACTATGAAGATTACTGCTGCCCAACTAGGTAACCCTGTTCTAGGGCTAGCAGTTTAAAATTATACCAAGCCAAATATTTGACATTTATATAATATTATATATGTATGTTAACTTTTATGCAATGGATTATTTTGCAGAATGTGATAATTTTTATATACAGACACCAAAGTTGTACATTATAATATTATCTCTTTAGATCGTCTAATTATGTCATTGCTATTTTTTACATTTCGCAATACATAATATTCTCGTCTTTTATTGCCGAAAAACCCGTTTGGCCGACGCCTGAACGTTAAAGACAACTTGTTTGTTAAATAAAGAACTTTTCTTAAAGACAAGTCTGCTGATGTGACCTTCTAGTTATTTTTAAACGCCACTACAATATTAGGTTTGAAATAATAGTTTGAGTGTATAATATGCAGTTATTATGTCATTTGAGTCCGTGTAAAATATACAGGGCTTACGACCTTAATATAGTGAACTCGAATGAGAATATTAACATAGTTTTGACTCTACCTGCGAGGTCCAATAGAAAATAAGAACCAATAGATGTTTTGGATTTGGAAAAGTTTAAAAGCTTAAATTGTATAGATTTCGATATAAATTTCATTTTTATTTTAGATGCAGAGGTATATTTAAATATGTATTTTAACGATATTTGAGAAGAGACCGAGAAAGATTAGGTGTGTATTGAAATAATAGAATATTTACAAAGGGGTGGCCAACTCACGTAAATAAAGGTACATAATTATGATGTTTTTTTTATAAATTAAGGGTCGAATTATCTAGTCGTAAAAGTTGTATAATGTGGCAACATTAGATTGCCATACCTATTTCTTTAAGGAAGAAAATTTTAAAGTCTACATGGTGTTGTAAAAACTAAAATTCTGTCAAGATATTATTTTTACTGGCCAGGAATGAACAAAGATATTTCTGTTTTAATAGATAGTTTGTATAATATATAGTAGTCAGGAATATATATCTACAAAGCGGTTGTAACACCATGGGTAAGGTTTGGAATCGTTTACATATTATTTCAAAAAAATGTTTAATCTGACGATGTGCCTCATGAGAATCGCAATGATAATAATCATATCAAATTAACAACAGAGTAATTATTCCAAGTGTTTTTTAATTCTCAATTATTAAAATTTTGAGTTCGTTTCGGTTATGGTGAAGTGGTTTTTTCACGTTAATTCTCAGAAATGCCAATGTTTATTATTATTACAGATAAACTCTCAGCTTTATGTACGCCTGTCCTCAATCAATGTACGATGCGGTGTGGATAGTACCTAACACTTGCAACAATACCGATGTTCAATTTAACCGCAAAGATCTTTTGTTTCATCTTGCATTTGCCAATTGAGATGTTTCGTAAACTTACATATTTGGTCCAGCGATGGATTCTCTTTAATAATAATAATAATACATAGTTTATATGCTTCTTTAATAGTTAATACAAAAGTTAAGATAATATTCGACTTGAATTCACAGCAATGACGGTATTGGATGGATCATTCCAAAGGAATATTGTTCAAGTATTATTATAAATTGCAAAATAATATTTATTACGTGCTATAAATATCATCACTTAAGTTATAGTACTTACTGTTTATTTGTACTTACATGCTAAAAAGTGAATGGCTTGTGTGGTCCATAAATATTTATCAAATAATTCTTAAGATGGTGACTGCTGCCAACGTACCTTTTTTTCAATTTGAATTTTCATCATTACTACAAAACGAATCATTTTGAAAAAATAACCTAGTTAGTTTGGATATTAATAAAGAAAAATATACCTTAACTTTTTATTTATGTTCTGTATATATTCTTGTAGGAAAATAATAAGCATCGATAAGCATAAACATACACCGATTTTTGATATTTATCTTAAATTTCTAAAAAACTATCAGGTATAGAGCATTATATTTTTTTATAAATTAAAGAAGATCAAAATATTTGGAAAAATACGATTTAACGTTGCATTAATGCATCAGGTTAAGTTAATAAACCAAAAAAAAATTTATTTCGCAATGTCGCTGAATGGAAAATAAATGTTTTTTAGGTTTATTTACTAAACCTTAAGCATTAATGCAACGTCACATAATATTTTTCTAGATATTTTTCTTTTCTTTAATTTAAAAAAAAATATGTTGAACTACGCCTTATATTTTATTAAAAATATAAGATAAACATTGAATATCGGGGTATGCCATTATTTTTCTACAAGAATTTATACAGAACATTATCAAAAAGTAAAGATATATTTTTCTTTATTAGTACCCAAACTATCTAAATTATTTTTTTCAAAACGATTTGATAAGAAATAATGGTGGTAAATCAAATTGAAAAATAGGTACGTTGGCAGCGGTCCCCCCCTTAAAGGACATTTGTCCTGCTGTGATCAGTGTGTGTATCCGAAAATTCTGTACCGAGTTTGCTTGATATTACTCGGGTTGGTATTTGTAACACTTGAATGTACAAAATAAATAAATGATTCTTTTTAATATGGAAATAATATTACTGTTACAAATATCTGCGTACAAATTCTGTGAATTATTGAACATCTTTACTTAATATGTTGGGTCGGAAGTCTAATTAAATAATACTAGTTGCATGTAACACATGAGATCCAACTGTCGATAGCGATAGTATGTATAGTTGAAGAATAAGTACCAAACTATAATCCCATAAATACAAATTATTTAATATTTTAAGATATTTGATTTTCTATACAACACATGTACCTACATATGTATGTATGTCAAGATAGGATAGTATGGAGGTCAGTCCTTTGATCCTACCCAGAATATGAAAACAGAATGATGGTATGTATGTATTTTTGGAGATTAGTATCAAACAATTAAGTCTTCTTAGATATTGTGTGTAGGCGATTGCCATACAAATTGTATGAAGCAATGTCGTCACTAAATTCAATTTTTATAAAAATTATTAAAAAAAATTTGAGATGTGCTAATACAATGTTAATATTTTTTATATAAAATTAAATTGTCTAGTTGGAGTGTTTCGGCTTTTTTTGATATTTTAAAAAAAAATGGAAATATAGGCAGTTAAACTCATAAATTTATCATAAAAAAAAATATTTTTCTTAATAAAAAATGTTTGAGAAACCCCTGGAATTTTTTAAATAAATCTTATTTGAGATTTTGTATTTGTCTATGTTTATACCAATTTTCAGCGTTCTATCTTTTACGGTTTCTGAGATATATGGAAAAATAAATCAAAATTTCAAAAGTTGATAACCCCTGACAGAAACAAAAATTCACAATTCTGAGTATAAAAGTTTTGTAGGCCTATAACTGTTTATATATTCTAAAAATTTGGGCTCTGTGAATTGAGCGGATCAAAAGTTATAAGGGGGGGGGGACACACCCACACACACACAGACACACACACACACACACACAAAACTCACATAAAATGTTCTACTCCGAATTCTGAGTAAATCCATGTATGGGAACATATATGCTGCGAGGCCTCTAGTTGGTGTTATTAGCTTGCAAAAAGTCCACTACACCATACAAAATTTTCCTTCGTACACGCATCTTGGCTTAATAATGTCGATTCATTAAGAGAATTGAATTCTCATGAACGAATCGACAGTTGGATGAATGTTTACTTTAGAATTTTAGAAGAAGCATCAAACTATGCGGTGAAGTCATCTCATGTGATGTGATGTGCATTTAGCTTTATCGTAATGACGGCAACAGTTGGCCCGGTAGGTACCTACTGTTTCACCAGAAATCTCACCATCATCATTGCCCCATTGGTCCAGTTTTAACTCGCTTTCGATAATGTATTTGTATCCAGCTGAGTAAATTAATGATTGTATGGGCTACACTATTACCTAATTAATGTTTATATAGTTCATCAATTGACCGCCCACATTATTAGTACCTAGTTTAAAACAAAGCATAGCACTGCACAATGTAGGTACTCAATTTTATAAACGCAGTAAATCAATTTTCAATTACAGGGAGTGCTAGAGTAACACAGTTTTTAGTTTATATTATTTTTGTTTATTAAGGAATTTAAATCTGCACGATCGGTTTGGAAGTGCCGCTTCGTTATCATTTATTTAATTACAGCATCAATTGCCTTTTTAAATACGTAAATAAACTATACACACATTGGAATACAAATGTCTAGAAACAGCATAAAAACAATCATATACGTACATATTTAGCTGAAGAAGGACCAGCTGACCAGTGAGATGACACAGGACAGAAAGACGTGAAGAATGCGTACCAGGAGGACCGACCTCAGATGAACTGGGAAGAGGACCAGCCAAAGAAGAAGACGTACATACTTAGAACAAAAATAATAAAAAAATCGTATGAAGGCATATAACGCTAAATCTAGTGTCTAGTGTAGAAGTAAAACATAATTTGAATGTATTTATTTATTATTTTTATTTTCCTTTTATCACATCATATTTATAATGACAACTAGGAAATCCTGTTCTAGGGCTAGCAGTTTACAATTTTTACTGACAATTATATGCAATTATGAACCAGGTGATTGTTTCCGTTTCACACTAAATATGGACACAATCTCAACTTTCTGCAATCACAATCATTACCTCAACAAACATATGGGATCACACAAAATATATATTATGTTTAATTAAATTCCAATAAAATTTGTCCAATATTTAATATGTTAACTGAATTGTATCGGCCCTTGTTACGACTCTCGATGCAGGATTCAAACCCATGGGGGCAAGTCTGGTCAACAGGCGGAAACAAAACCATCAATGTTTATCAATATCATCGATAGATATAATTATCTTACATATATAGTTCTATAACATCTTAAGATATTATAGAATTCCATAAGATAGTTATATCCATGATTTTGGTATTTTGGTAAACATAGATGGTTTTGATTTCACCAGTTGACCAGACTTGCCCCCCAGATTTGATGGATTGCTGGTCTAGTGTTCTGACTGCTATCGACCTATATGTTATGTAGATAATTGTTACATTGGTATTGGTATATTAGGTACCTATATAATGCAATATGATGTCATTGGTGATGTATACAATGCAGTTCAGGTCAGATATACCTACTAATAATACACTACTATAATGCAGTAGTAATCTGTTACTTTGATATAATAATAATAATATATCTAGCAAACTATTTGCTTCTGAATAATCCTGCAGGATTGCCACCACAACGAAAGCGTTAAACAATTCATTTTGCCTATCCATATTTTTATCATTTCCACCGCTCCATGGTATTCGATACTGGTAATATGTCCGTCAGCATAAACTTTCCACCTTCTTACAGTACAAATAAAAATCTAAAACTTTTAGTACCTAAATCCTAGCGTATGGCCGTCTCCATATTATTAATTCATCCAAGATTTGAGACTAGTTGTTACAATGCAAGATTGTGGTTGTAGGTTCAGTTACAGTAATGATATTGCCAGAGGACCAGTGCGGTAGAAATATACATACATATGTATATATAGGTAGGTAGGTAGGTACATAGGTATGGTGTGACAGGCGTATGTAATTACGATTGATTGCTTCGTGGAGAGTCTTGTGTTGTGTCAAATCAGTTTAGGTTAGGTTAGGTTAGTACACAATTTACAAAACCTAGACTTAGTGTCATCGTATACTATTCATGGCCTATTCTTTCTTTGTACGTACCGTGAAATACGACTTGGTTAGTTTAATATTTATTTATTCATTGTCAAAATATAATGCTCCATTGAGTTATGGTTCCGTTTTCGTCTTTCAATACTCATATTTTAGTTCCATAATGTATTAAACTTCGATGGCCGCGCTGTAGTTTACTGTTGAGTCCTATAATTTCTGGGCTGGAAACACAAGGAAAATTTTGTCATTTAGCAACAAACTTGCCACTTGCACAGTGAGCATGGAAGTGTTAAATAAACTAATAAATCGTTGGTCGCAACTCACTCCTTTAAATGGGTCGATGGCAGAGCGGTTAGCGCGCTGGGCTAGCAATCCAGTGGTCGCGAGATCGAATCCTGCCTCGACCGATTTCGTTCACCTATAGCACAAGCATTTATTTGCTTATTTTAGGGAACGTTGGAAGATGTATATGTACTTGCTTAACAAGGACATATTCATTTTTATTTAAAAAAAAAATCAATTATTTTTTTGATTCAATCAAACGTTAATAGGAGCATTTAAATGCAAAAAAAAGACAAAAACATAACAATAAAAAACTGATTTATAATTTTCTTCCACTTGCTTTAATTGACTAACTAGTTTCGCTCTAGACGAGCATCTTCAGAGTAGTGAGTCTCTACTCTGAAGATGCTCGTCTAGAGCAAAACTAGTTAGTCAATTAAATCGAGTGGAAGAAAATTATAAATCAGTTTTTTATTTTAGTAGGTACCTATATTATAATGGAATTCCATCAAGTTATGTCGATCGAAAAATTAAACAAAAAAAATATATAACAAGCGTAATAAAAATAGTATAATACAAAAAACTATATACATACCATCACGCCATGTCCCTTAAGGGGCGAGGCAGAGAGAAACGAACGCCACAATAACTCAAAACAATTAACAAAAAACTAATATCATATTTGTATTTTAAGAAATTTTTAACATCTCAGTAGAGACGAAGGCAGCTACAGGGCTTACGACCATTGCAACGATACTCCAACTTCGTCTCTATTGAGATGTTAAAAAATCATCGACTCCCGACAGGGATACAACTATAAAAATATTCTATAACATCAAATACATCATCATCATCATCATCATCATCATCATCATCATCATCACTGGCTCTACAGCCCGTTGTGGACCTTGGCCTCCTCCAGCATTCGTCGCCATCTTCCTCTATCCTGACAGGCACTCCTCCAATCCCTTATTCCAACTGCTTCTACGTCCCGCTGCACACCATCCAGCCATCGGAGTTTGGGTCTACCGACACTACGTCTACCTTGGGGCTTTAAATGAATGATCCTTTTTGGCACTCTTTCATCACTCATTCTTTGGACGTGCCCTGCCCATCTCAGCCTCCCTGTTTTGATGATTTTTACGATGTTTGGTTCTTTGTAAACATTGTAGACCTCTGTGTTGTGTCGTATTCTCCAAACTCCGTTTTCCTGGATTGGGCCGAATACTTTTCTGAGTATTTTTCTCTCAAACACCAGTAGAGATGTCTCATCATATACTACGTAATATTAATATTATCATAGATGTAGGTAATATTATCATAGATGTAGGTAATATTATCATAGATGTAGGTAATATTATCGTAGATAATATTATCTACGTAATATTATCATAGATGTCTCATAACATACTACGTAATATTATTGGATATGTAAAGTGCTACAGCAATTTGTTGAAGTGTGAAAAGATGCATCAGTAATGATCAAATTTATGGATCTATATTATTATATGATATGTAGGTATGTAACTATATAAATATTATCATAGATGTCTCATAACATACTACGTAATATTATTGGATATGTAAAGTGCTACAGCAATTTGTTGAAGTGTGAAAAGATGCATCAGTAATGATCAAATTTATGGATCTACATTATTATATGATATGTAGGTATGTAACTATATAAATATTATCATAGATGTCTCATAACATACTACGTAATATTATTGGATATGTAAAGTGCTACAGCAATTTGTTGAAGTGTGAAAAGATGCATCAGTAATGATCAAATTTATGGATCTATATTATTATATGATATGTAGGTATGTAACTATATAAATATTATCATAGATGTCTCATAACATACTACGTAATATTATTGGATATGTAAAGTGCTACAGCAATTTGTTGAAGTGTGAAAAGATGCATCAGTAATGATCAAATTTATGGATCTACATTATTATATGATATGTAGGTATGTAACTATATAAATATTATCATAGATGTCTCATAACATACTACGTAATATTATTGGATATGTAAAGTGCTACAGCAATTTGTTGAAGTGTGAAAAGATGCATCAGTAATGATCAAATTTATGGATCTATATTATTATATGATATGTAGGTATGTAACTATATAAATATTATCATAGATGTCTCATAACATACTACGTAATATTATTGGATATGTAAAGTGCTACAGCAATTTGTTGAAGTGTGAAAAGATGCATCAGTAATGATCAAATTTATGGATCTACATTATTATATGATATGTAGGTATGTAACTATATAAATATTATCATAGATGTCTCATAACATACTACGTAATATTATTGGATATGTAAAGTGCTACAGCAATTTGTTGAAGTGTGAAAAGATGCATCAGTAATGATCAAATTTATGGATCTACATTATTATATGATATGTAGGTATGTAACTATATAAATATTATCATAGATGTCTCATAACATACTACGTAATATTATTGGATATGTAAAGTGCTACAGCAATTTGTTGAAGTGTGAAAAGATGCATCAGTAATGATCAAATTTATGGATCTATATTATTATATGATATGTAGGTATGTAACTATATAAATATTATCATAGATGTCTCATAACATACTACGTAATATTATTGGATATGTAAAGTGCTACAGCAATTTGTTGAAGTGTGAAAAGATGCATCAGTAATGATCAAATTTATGGATCTACATTATTATATGATATGTAGGTATGTAACTATATAAATATTATCATAGATGTCTCATAACATACTACGTAATATTATTGGATATGTAAAGTGCTACAGCAATTTGTTGAAGTGTGAAAAGATGCATCAGTAATGATCAAATTTATGGATCTACATTATTATATGATATGTAGGTATGTAACTATATAAATATTATCATAGATGTCTCATAACATACTACGTAATATTATTGGATATGTAAAGTGCTACAGCAATTTGTTGAAGTGTGAAAAGATGCATCAGTAATGATCAAATTTATGGATCTATATTATTATATGATATGTAGGTATGTAACTATATAAATATTATCATAGATGTCTCATAACATACTACGTAATATTATTGGATATGTAAAGTGCTACAGCAATTTGTTGAAGTGTGAAAAGATGCATCAGTAATGATCAAATTTATGGATCTACATTATTATATGATATGTAGGTATGTAACTATATAAATATTATCATAGATGTCTCATAACATACTACGTAATATTATTGGATATGTAAAGTGCTACAGCAATTTGTTGAAGTGTGAAAAGATGCATCAGTAATGATCAAATTTATGGATCTACATTATTATATGATATGTAGGTATGTAACTATATAAATATTATCATAGATGTCTCATAACATACTACGTAATATTATTGGATATGTAAAGTGCTACAGCAATTTGTTGAAGTGTGAAAAGATGCATCAGTAATGATCAAATTTATGGATCTATATTATTATATGATATGTAGGTATGTAACTATATAAATATTATCATAGATGTCTCATAACATACTACGTAATATTATTGGATATGTAAAGTGCTACAGCAATTTGTTGAAGTGTGAAAAGATGCATCAGTAATGATCAAATTTATGGATCTACATTATTATATGATATGTAGGTATGTAACTATATAAATATTATCATAGATGTCTCATAACATACTACGTAATATTATTGGATATGTAAAGTGCTACAGCAATTTGTTGAAGTGTGAAAAGATGCATCAGTAATGATCAAATTTATGGATCTACATTATTATATGATATGTAGGTATGTAACTATATAAATATTATCATAGATGTCTCATAACATACTACGTAATATTATTGGATATGTAAAGTGCTACAGCAATTTGTTGAAGTGTGAAAAGATGCATCAGTAATGATCAAATTTATGGATCTATATTATTATATGATATGTAGGTATGTAACTATATAAATATTATCATAGATGTCTCATAACATACTACGTAATATTATTGGATATGTAAAGTGCTACAGCAATTTGTTGAAGTGTGAAAAGATGCATCAGTAATGATCAAATTTATGGATCTACATTATTATATGATATGTAGGTATGTAACTATATAAATATTATCATAGATGTCTCATAACATACTACGTAATATTATTGGATATGTAAAGTGCTACAGCAATTTGTTGAAGTGTGAAAAGATGCATCAGTAATGATCAAATTTATGGATCTATATTATTATATGATATGTAGGTATGTAACTATATAAATATTATCATAGATGTCTCATAACATACTACGTAATATTATTGGATATGTAAAGTGCTACAGCAATTTGTTGAAGTGTGAAAAGATGCATCAGTAATGATCAAATTTATGGATCTACATTATTATATGATATGTAGGTATGTAACTATATAAATATTATCATAGATGTCTCATAACATACTACGTAATATTATTGGATATGTAAAGTGCTACAGCAATTTGTTGAAGTGTGAAAAGATGCATCAGTAATGATCAAATTTATGGATCTACATTATTATATGATATGTAGGTATGTAACTATATAAATATTATCATAGATGTCTCATAACATACTACGTAATATTATTGGATATGTAAAGTGCTACAGCAATTTGTTGAAGTGTGAAAAGATGCATCAGTAATGATCAAATTTATGGATCTATATTATTATATGATATGTAGGTATGTAACTATATAAATATTATCATAGATGTCTCATAACATACTACGTAATATTATTGGATATGTAAAGTGCTACAGCAATTTGTTGAAGTGTGAAAAGATGCATCAGTAATGATCAAATTTATGGATCTACATTATTATATGATATGTAGGTATGTAACTATATAAATATTATCATAGATGTCTCATAACATACTACGTAATATTATTGGATATGTAAAGTGCTACAGCAATTTGTTGAAGTGTGAAAAGATGCATCAGTAATGATCAAATTTATGGATCTACATTATTATATGATATGTAGGTATGTAACTATATAAATATTATCATAGATGTCTCATAACATACTACGTAATATTATTGGATATGTAAAGTGCTACAGCAATTTGTTGAAGTGTGAAAAGATGCATCAGTAATGATCAAATTTATGGATCTATATTATTATATGATATGTAGGTATGTAACTATATAAATATTATCATAGATGTCTCATAACATACTACGTAATATTATTGGATATGTAAAGTGCTACAGCAATTTGTTGAAGTGTGAAAAGATGCATCAGTAATGATCAAATTTATGGATCTACATTATTATATGATATGTAGGTATGTAACTATATAAATATTATCATAGATGTCTCATAACATACTACGTAATATTATTGGATATGTAAAGTGCTACAGCAATTTGTTGAAGTGTGAAAAGATGCATCAGTAATGATCAAATTTATGGATCTATATTATTATATGATATGTAGGTATGTAACTATATAAATATTATCATAGATGTCTCATAACATACTACGTAATATTATTGGATATGTAAAGTGCTACAGCAATTTGTTGAAGTGTGAAAAGATGCATCAGTAATGATCAAATTTATGGATCTACATTATTATATGATATGTAGGTATGTAACTATATAAATATTATCATAGATGTCTCATAACATACTACGTAATATTATTGGATATGTAAAGTGCTACAGCAATTTGTTGAAGTGTGAAAAGATGCATCAGTAATGATCAAATTTATGGATCTATATTATTATATGATATGTAGGTATGTAACTATATAAATCATCTCGTTGCGCAGACGCAATTGGTATTTACAATGTTGTGGTCCTGAGGTACCTATTTATTCTCCAGTGTCGGCGCTAGTTCATCAATCTATTTTGAGTGTCGCGATGAGAAACGTGGAGGGTAGAAGATACAGATAAATAATAATACAGAGGTCGCTTAACGCCTCGATGGAGTAACTAACTGCCCGTTACCACTTGTCGTGTGTCGGGCACGATAAAATGTCGTGTGATCTAGTGTAGTTACATTTTATATGGACACACGGTAACACACGTGTGAGTGTAACAGCTCCATTTAAAATGAATTGCCACTAGATCACACGACTTTTTATCGTGCCCGACACACGAGAAGTGGGAAGTGGGAACGGTCAGTGACTCGAGTCTGCTACAGGATCTTCTATCCGGCCAAGATCGTCCTACATGGAAGGGGACCATTCTGCGGGATATTTAGTGCAAAACAAACAAAGCTATGCGTTTGCGACTGTTAGATTTAACGATATTTTACTGTTTTTACAAAACATAATAATCTATTACTTATTTATATAATTTATCTACATGCGTACAAAGGTGGGTTTATTGCCATAAGGCTATTTCTTCCAACCAACCCGAGCAATGTGAAGTCTCTGAAGTTAAATTGGTACAATAATAATAATAATTAGAATTTATAAAGCGCCGTTTAGTGATACAAGATCACTCCAAGGGCGCTGTGGCTTATTTGTTGGCTCTACTAAACAATGCAGTCTTAAGTAATTTACTGAAGGTGTCAACGCTCTGAGCTCCACGTATATCAGGGGGCAATTTGTTCCATTTTAAAGGCTCGTTCACACTGAAACTGCGATCATAGTAAGCCGCTTTATTGACTCTGTCCAACTCTTTTAAAGAGTTGGTACTCTGTGATCCCGATGATCTCAATGAGAGTTGTCTTCCTGATAGGACATTCTTTTGACATAGTTCTTGTATGTAGTGTGGAGCCAAGTCGTTCAGAGCCTTAAACACCATCAAGCACACCTTATAGTCTACTCGTTCTGGACACTTCAACCAGTGCAGTTCATTTAGAAGAGGTGTTATGTGACATCTTTTGTCAGCTCCATATATCAACCTCGCAGCCGCGTTGAAAACCATCTGCAGTCTATCCAGCTGATATTTGGGCAAACCAGCATATATAGCATTACAGTAATCCAGCCGTGATACAACAAATGCATTGATAAGCGTTTTAGCTTCGCTTTTAGGTAAGCTGCGGCGGATACTTTTCAATTGCCTCAGATGAAAAAAGCATACTTAGTATTTATTGAGAAATAAATTGTTAAAAAAATAAAATAGACAAGTAAGAAAAAAAATCAAAAAGAAAAAAAAAGAATAATATAAATATACGCACTTTTCAATCTTTCGATTGTGACGGCTTCTAATTTGTAGAATTCCATTATGACAATGATTAATATGAACACATATATAATTCCACAATTTATTTTATTTTTCTCCCGACGACCGTTTCGGCTTATAAGGCCATAATCAACCAGTTGATTATGGCCTTATAAGCCGAAACGGTCGTCGGGAGAAAAATAAAATAAATTGTGGAATTATATATGTGTTCATATTAATCATTGTAATAATATAAATGACACTGATCATAGCAATGAGTTGGGTATCTGACCCCTGAGCTAAAGGTCCCGGGTTCGATTCCCGGTGGAGACACAGTTTTTAAATTGTGTTTTCAGTCTGGATCTGTGAGACGATAAATATCGTAAGTCTCCAGAATGTGGCAACTTGTTATTGGGTGCGTGTTAAATTAATATTTGACATAGTACCTGTTAGTTGCCCGAGAAGCAATATTAAATGAGGAAAAGGAGGAGGTTACGGAAGGATATCATTCAGGGACTATTTGACAGATACAGTTCTTTTAGTTTACCTAAATATTTGAATGGATTGAGATGGCGTTACTTCATAATTTAGGCCATTCCATAGTCTAGCTGATTGTACTTGAAAAGAAGAAAAAAATTATAAATAATCTAATAAAGTAATGGCAGTATGTGAATGTTACGATCTACATTTCTAAACTAAAATAAATATAAGAAAAAGGTAATAATTTTATGTGCGTTAGTGAAAAATCAATTATAAATTTAATATGTAAAAATAATTGAAAAAGGTCTACACATTTATTTTATTTCTTTGTTTTCCGTCTGAGATTGTTGACGGTATAAGCAAGCGACATAAATAATAACATGACAAATAGGTATAACAAATATAAGTAGGTAACACAGAAGCAAATATAAGTAAAATGACAATGGAGCTATTTCTACATGTTATGCAGTATAATAAATTAAACAAATTGGTACTTATATCTTACTGAGGACATCTCTGTTTGATAAGATGAAATCTGTGGGCAAACAAACAATTATACTTACTACCTAAGTAGGTACCCATAACAGGCTGAGGGATCAGAATAAGTACGCTTCACAACTAATTGAGAGCGTACCATAATATAGACTTTTGTACTGAAGACCACCTTCATTCAATTTTACTGCATAATACGTATACGTTCAATTAAGCAACGTTTTGAAATAAAATAGGAACGTAATGAATGTTCTAAAATATTACAATTAAGGTCGTTTGAACCGTCCCTAAATGATTTCCCTAAAACTTTCAAAATTAGTGCACCGTAGATAGTAATTTAAACTCTTGTCTATGACGCAACTACGCATGCGTCCTGCGCACTGTTTACTGTTGTACGGCCATGTTCATTTATGTCATGTCGCCTAACCTAACATTTATTTTCAACACGTGTAAATTATCAATTTTTATTTTTTTTCCGTACACAACTGATGTTTTCAACTTAACTAAAATATCCCGGATTGCTGTGAAAATAACTAGTACGTTTCCACTTAGGTGTGAACTAAAATTAGGAACGTTTTGACAGTTGATTCGACTAAAATGTGGTTATAGAATAGGGAATTGAACTAATTCTAGACTTACTTAAAGTAAGAACGTTTCTTAATAGGAGCGTTCCCATTTCAGCGTTATAGAATATCAACTCGGAAAAAGTGGAATAGAAACGCACCTATTTTAGCTAGAAATTTCTTAAAAAGTTATAGAATCGGACCTACTATTGGGGAGTTATGATGTCACAATTGCTATGTATATTTTTTATATAAATATTTTACAATCGGTATCATATACCTAGAGAGTGCATAGTATGAATATTGTCGTAACGTTTTCGTGTACATATATTATAATATACTGCCTCCGAAATGTGGTAGGTACTACAGGAGCATGGCTAGGATCCATTGTTCACGCCACATTCCAAGAAATGGTACCGAGCAAAGTCGTAGATACGAGGGTTGCCCAACAACGATTTAAATGGATAGACCATAACACATAACAAGCATCCGGGTCTGCTTGTTACTATCGCCGAAGGAATGGCGGAGGGTAGAAACTATTGAGGTCGCCCTAGAGACAGTTATATGGACCAGGTGATCAGTGATGTGCGCTGTAGCATCTACCAAGTGCTTTGTGCAAACTAATCCAAACAAGGATTGTTAGCATGAAAAACGAGTGGGTTGTGGCCAACGCTAAACTCCTCACTAACAAGTCATTCTATAAAGAATTCAACTTTTGTATGGAAAATTTCCTGAAATGAGTTTGTTAAATTATTTTTTATTTAAATATTTTATTATGAAAACTTGATAGCTCTTCAATGCCATTTTATGAATGTGATGTGCCTTTTTACGAATTTGAAAATAAAAATTTCAAAGTTTCCTGAGCTTGGGGTCACTTTGAAATATTTGACAGTTAAAAAAATTGAGAAGCACTATTCATATATCGTTCAAAATCTAATGGGATCTAATCGAGTATTAGATATACATATTTGCAAAATTTGAATAGAATCGAATGAGTATTTTAGTCTATAATCGATAAAGTAAAATGAACACGCCGTACATAGCACACTGCACACAGCACATATCACACACACACACAGATACATTGTGATGAAACTTTCAGAATACAATCTCAGCATGATACTAGTTGATAATCTGCAAAAAAAATACCCTTAAAAATTGCGAAATCATAACTCTCCACTATATCCCCTTGGGTAAGTGAGGAATAAAAAGTGAATGACATTTCTAAATGTCGTACACTGTTCTCATTAACTATTAATTGAATACGAGTTGTAGGTAGGTAGGTACTGCATAATATTCAAAGATATTTTCTTATATTTTTTTAGTCAGTCGTACATCGTTCATTATTAAAATATATTCAAACCACATAATGATATTCTGCTTTATCTATCTTTTCGCATTATCTCTTTATGGCCAGTCTCTCTTCAGGAGTTTATCGCATTATCTCTTTATGGCCAGTCTCTCTTCAGGAGTTTATCGTTCATTCTTGAAATATCAAACCACCTCAGAACACGAATTTTATATCTGCTTATAATATCCTTCTTTCTATTCTACATTTTAATGACGACATGCATTTTTCTGTTTATGTCAATTATATGAAATAAAATATCAAATTTCCAGAAAAATTCTTACATGCTGTATTTTATGGGTCATTTTTATCCATTCGAGCTGTATAAATAATATTTCGTCTCGGGTCAGCTTTTTATAAAAATATTTTATGTATGGTTTTATGTGTTTTGCATTCTTCAGTAATGGTCTGAGGTGTTTGGTGTCTAATTGGTACAATATTCAGATATTATTGACTATAAGACTTTATCGCATACTTATGTGCTTATTACACTCACAGCATCCGAGAGTTCTGATTGCGAATACTAAACAAGTACATGTATATTTTAATGTTACTGCTGGTTCAGTTGGTCCCATATATATAATATTATTTACCTATGTACCTCTACGTACCACTTTATAAGTGACTTCATTCGTTGGCGTCCATTATATCATTAACATAATAATGACATCATCGTTTTGTACTACTAATACTAGTATGAAACTCGTGTTTATAAAAACATATTTATTAGGTATGTGTTTTCTTTCATTTACCTCTTTTAAGCGTTGTGTCTTTTGCTTTTATTGTGTTTGATTTTTATTTAGTTTTTTAATGTTTTTTTTTCATCGCTGAATCGTTTATTGTCCACATCTTGTTAATTTTTTTATGAATAAAGAAAAACTTGATCGATTAAGGAAAAAACGAGTTTTTAACATTTGTTTAATACAATGCATTCAGGGAATTGCAGTCTTTTCGGGTTTCGTCTTTTCCAACCAATCTTTTCCAAAGCAAAGTTAAGCCTAAAGTAAAAAAAACCTTTAAAAAGCAACAATAGGTAGGAAAATACGACTTAAATCAATAGCATATTGATCACAGCAACGAAGAAAGTAAGGAGGGAATCGGAGGACGCAGAAGGAATTTTGATCAGGAATTATTTGACTGATATTTCTTTAACCTTTTCTTGAATATTTGTAAAGATTGCGACGAAGTCACTACAATGCTTTTGGTTCTTCCATAGTTTATTCGATTATCCAACTGTCGATTTGTTCAATAGAATTTATTTTTTAACGTATCGACAAAGTTTCAATCCAAGATGTGCGAGATTTTGTATGCCAGGTCTACATTTTTCAATTTTGAAGTAAAAAAACACCAACTTAGAGGCTTTGCAGCATATGTGTTCAATTGTGTGTTCAATGCATGGATTTACTCAGAATTCAGAGTAGAACATTTAGTGTGTGTGCCTGTGTATGTATGCGAACTAAAAAAGTAAGCTATAAACTTCAGTATAGCAATGTGAATGGCAAGTGTAGTAAATTTAGCAAAAGAACGAGACGCACTTTGTTGATAATTGTTGGATGATCGAAATAAGTGTGCGTCTTTCTTCATAGGAATTCCCGGTACTCGGTATTCTCTACACATTATTACACATTTACTACACATTCCTGAACCAAATTCTAACAACTTAAAGAAATTATATAGCTAATATGAGAAACAGGGAAGTATTTGCTGTAATTCAAATTTGTTTGTGATGTGAAAAGTCCATTGTTCAGTTAAATATTTCTGATGTCCTTATTTCATTACGTCAACTTGATCATATTTGGTCATGCTATCGTTCTCCGTCTTATTTGACTTATTATGGTAGCAAAATATTATTTTATGCTACTAGCCAGCTACAACAGGCGTTTTGTGGTGTGTTTTACATCACATTAAAATTATAAACACAAGGTCAATTTCATTGCTGTTGGCGTTAGACGTTGTTTGCCATTGTGTGAAATGTTATGTCATACTTTTAGTTCCTAATATGTGAATGTTCTTGACATTGACTGTTCAATTTTATTCAATTAATTGCTAAATATTTTTTGCATAGTTTCAGTTTATGAAGAATCATTTTGTATATCCTTGTAAGGAGGACATTTTTCTTTTTAAATATTTCCGAAAATCAAAGAAATTGATTTATATCACTAGCTATGTGTGGCCATGATCCAATTTGTCTGGTTCCCCTATCTAAGGGTTACGAAGGTCAGATGGCAGTCGCTTCAATGTAATAACCAGACTCGCCAATTCCAGGATCATGGTCAAAGCATACCCCGATAGAAACGGGACAAAAGCGCTAAGGGGAAGAAGAAGAATGAAATGAATATAAAATGATAAAATTAAAAAATTAACTTTATTTATCAAACAGTAAAAAAACCTGCATATGGTAAATATGGATGTTTTTGTCTTGACTTAAATTCATCCTCGCAATTTGGCATACTTTTTTCGAAGACGTGAGACATATTGGACAATGGCAGCATGACATATTTGAAACGTATTTTTTTTTGTTTCTTTCTAATCTTTTTTCTCTCAGATTTGGATAAATAAACGGAATAGCAGTTACTCGCACGGGATATAGCCAAACGAATTTCCCTAAGAATCCTTGCATTCTGCATTCGTTCCAAGAGTAAAGGCGTTTGCACCTAGTTGTTGAGCTACAGCTTAAAGATATTTATTTATTTATATATTCATATCTTTCCATAGTTTTTACATCCTTCTGAGATTGATGGATGATATACGGGGCTTTTTTGACCATTTGTATCTATTGCGTGCATAAAAATAGTTGTCTTTGCTTTGATAGTCAGTCTCTTGAGAAGTTTGTGCTGAACAAACATCCTCTGCCTCGTTACTTGAAGACATAGACATAGTGCTGTCTGTATTGCCGTGCGTGCTTGGAAGCTAGGCAGGATCAAAATCTGCAACATTAGAAATTTCTTCATCTGATCGTGATGTATACTGGCAAGGATTTTAAGTGTTCAACTCTTCTGAATTAATAATTTCGTCTTGCTGTAACCATTGATGGACATTATAAAATAAGTTGTCATGTGGTTTAATTTAATTAGTACTCGGTGCTGAAATATCGATTTTTACAAAATCACTTTGTTGACACTAATACACACGTGAGGTCCCCGGGACCCCTGCACTACAATAATTTATTGAAAACAATGCGAAATGGACACGTCCTTCTCCCACGCGGGCTGACTTGTACTCAGAGAGCATACGAGAAACCGCAGCAAACAATAACAAATAATATAGAAATTATGAACATTTTAAAGGAGTGCGTGGTCCCAGGGACCACAGATATGTAGTTAAAGGTTAAAATTTTTTTTTAAATTTTAAGAAATTATAATGTAATTCCATCAAGAACTAGCGATCAAAAAATTATTATTATTATTATTTAGTCATTATTTTAATATTTTTTTATATGTCACGTGTATGTGTATTATGTTGTTTTTAAAATTATAAAATGTAATAACTATACTTACTAACTTTATAGGTAATTTCTTCGTAACAGATTCTTTCTAGTGAAGCAGTTATTTTTAATAAAAAATAAAATAATTATTGCATGTATGTATCGAGTTACACGCAAATTTATGTAAAGTAGTCAAATTTGCAAATGCATTATTAGCTATGACAGCAGCGCGCTGTGTATTTTGCGACTTTTCACTTCCGTGTGATACGATACGCTTGGCAATATTTCATATTTCAGCAACGTCTTCAATTTCTAATGGTATAATAGTTTTGGCGTGTCTCGTGTTTACTCTTGTAATGGTCTGGTCAGATGGAACATTGGCATCGTGAGCGATGAGGTAATCTATGTACTATCAAACCATTTAGTATTATAATGGTGCATTTCAATTTTAAACATCGTTTATTTCTCATGTGTTTTATAGTAGTGTTGATATCACGCCGCGCCGGTCTGGATATTGTAATCGAAGGTATTGTGTTGCATACCAAATCTTCCAAATTAAAGAAACACTATACATCCTCACGCATTCCTTAAACTACCTAATCATAAATATATGTATGTATATTTTATTTAGTTGTAAAAAATATATATATTTTCTTACACCTAGTATAGTCAAAAATAATATTATAAGTTGAAAAAAAAATACACAGTAGGTATGATTTATATGTACTTATAAATACAACATAAAACAAGAAAATATTCCAATTTACACAAAAAGAAACTAAGGAAGCACACGTCTTAAAAGAACTTTTATACATACATATACATACATACCATCACGCCATGTCCCTTGCGGGGTAGGCAGAGACTCTTTCCTTTATGTATACAACACGAACTTTTCCTTTATGTATACAACACCTAGGCGACGAAAAGCGGCAAGACCAGATGCTTCCTTCACACATTCTGGCAAATCTTGTTCATTTAATCAAATCAAATCGAGTAATCTTGTTTCATTTAACGTCTCAAAAACCCAAGCCTGTCTAATTTCTGCGAAGAGAAACCCCAATGAATTGCAAGTGTCTTTCAACGGAAGCACCCTACCTAACAGCAGCTCTATCGACCTGCTTGGAGTATCTATAACGAACCAATTACACTACAAGGGCTCCATCGAAGCTAAGGTGAAACTCGCCTCCAAAAAATTGAGCGTACTATATAGAGCGCGCAGATATTTTACTAAGACCCAGATCTGTATACTCTACAAAGCGCAAATACGCCCAATTATTGAATATGGCAGTCACCTCTGGAGTGGCGCCCCCCAATACCTACTGAATACCCTCGACGCTGTCCAAAGGCGTGCTATACGTCTGATTGATGATCCATCACTGACTGATGGATTGCAATCACTAGAACACAGACGCAGAGTCGGTATTTTAAGTTTATTCTATAGATACTACCACGGGAATTGCTCAGAAGAACTTGCATCTTTGGTCCCTCCTCCACCCACTCGCAACAGAGTCACTCGCTTCTCTCAATCGCAGCATCCATTCACAGTGGACCTTCAACATATACGAACAAGTCGCTTCTCGAACTCCTTTATTAACACAGCAGCCCGACTGTGGAACGATCTTCCGAATTCTGTGTTTCCATCTTCGTACAACCCGGGTCTTTTTAAAATCCGAATTAATAAACTCTTTTCTAGATTGCAAACCCCTCCCAACGCTACGTAGTGCGCTTCTCCGGAAGAGTAAAATGGACCCAAATCCTAATAGCTGGCGTCCCCTACGTAGACATGTTAAAAAAAAAAAAAATCATTATACATTTGAAAATCTTTGTAATACACATTATTTTATGTAGGTACCTGCCAGATGCCCGTGAATGCTTATACTATAGGTGAAATATTGATGGTGACTGTATTATTTGAACACCTTTCATATTTAGGTACGTTTGAATCTTGTGGGATATTCGACTCCATAAACTCTACTTAGTCAATCAATCATATTTTTATCGTTTTATGTCAGTAATTCAAATTTTACCTATGCGAATTGTGTATTTACTATTTACCTATGATTCTATTAATTGTAAAAAAAGGTACATGTTTCAATAACATGTTTACATATAATAGGTACGTAGATGATCGCACGATAGATTACATTATGGCTTATGAATAGTAATCGATAACATATAAAATATCAGCAAAGTTTTTATGACACTAGTGGCAGATGTTTATAAAAATATCTTCGCCATTGTCACAACCATTTGACTATAATATCAGCCAAATTTATCTCTCGAGATGATGTTGTAAACAGAGGAAATCTATACAGCTACATATGTAGATTTCACCACTGAAAAGTGTCACATATATATGATTCCATTTTTATAGTGGTATCAATATGATCCGACTACTAAGGTAATAATACTAATCCGCATTAGCTTACTTAATTTCTTGACGAATATTATTTTTTTATTCTGTCACGTAAAACGGCCTTAGGCAAGTCGCGAGTTTTGTCTAATTCCCTGGTTTCGTCTTGGTTTATTCCTGGTTAGGCAAAGTTGGGTGCTTACCAGACACATACACATTAATCCTTTTCTGCCCTCGATGATCCTTTCCTATTGTCTTGGCCTGAAAATAAACAATTTTCACCACCCTAAATGTAAAGAAGAAGAAGATGTGACAAAATTAACTCTTAAAAAAATAGAAAAGAACATTAGTGTATACATATTTTGAAAAATTAATTACTTGTAACTGTCAATTTGATATACCTACCGCGCCGCTATTATAATCTCAATATTTTTCATATTAAACCCGCATAATTTTAACTTCAGTGAAGTAAAAACATAGAAAACATAGAATTTAAATATAGTGGAAATAATTAGTTCAGAACCAGTTCACCATTGAGGTAAAGTATTGCCATTACCCACAAACTTTCCTCCAAAATCCAATGTTTCATCATCATCACCTTCATTGGCGCTACAACCCATTGTGAACCTTGGCCTCCTCTAGAATTTTCGCCATTTAGACCGGTCCATCGCCTGCACTCTCCACTTTGCAACGTCAATCCTCTTTAAATCCTCCTGTATGCCGTCCATCCACCGCAGCTTGGGTCTCCCCACACCACGTCTTTCCTCAGCTCGTGTGTCGAGAATCTTCTTAGGTGTTAGGCCTTCCTCCATTAGCTGAACGTGCCCTAACCATTGATGTCGATGTATTTTATTATGTTAGGATCACTGTAAAGGTTCTCCAGCTCATGGTTGTACCTTATCCTCCATATTCCATTCTCACAAAGAGGCCCAAAGATTTTTCTCAACAACATCTTCCGTTTTAATACCAACAGCGCTTTTTCATCCTTCCTATTAAGCACCCAGCAACAATCGAGACTTGAGATGTCGGTGAATACCGAAATAGTATTTATTTGCCACAGCTATTCGTCATTTAATCTCGACACTAACATCGTTGTTAACGTGGCTGTTATTAAACCGAGGTACTGGAACGACCCCATAGTTTCAATGGTATGATTAACAGCACTAATTAGAGTTTCTTGAGCGTTTCTGTGGTTGGATATTTTATCTGCAATCATATATTTCGTCTTATAGGAGTTAACTTGAGGTCCCATTCTAGCAGAAGCATTTTACAGGTGTATAAACGCTTGTTTTACATCATTTTGTGCTCTTGCAATTATGTCAACATCATCTGCATATGCAAGTATATGGCTTGATTTCCGGAAAATTGTACCCGTGGTCTCAAAATCCAATGTTCATTTGCACAGAAAAAAGTTTATCAAATAACATATACTTTTGAGATACTACTGTAGTGGGAGAACGAGTATGTGTAGTGTGACGTGTAACAATGTTTTTGGTGTGGTTGGCTTATTTATTCAATATTTTTGGTTGTTACTGGAGCGAGTTACGAAATAACAAATTTTAACCTTATTGTTTCAAATCGACCATTTCAGTTAGTACCGTTAGACGAAGTAGGTTATAGTAGCATTATGTTTGGTAAAAGACGTTTTACGTCTTCAATTTGCACAAAACTAGACAAAGAATTGCATCAGCCGTATGTCCCTGTAGACAATTATTATTTCAGTGACCATAAAAGTCTAAGTATACGCTCTTGCACTATGCGCTATAAATTAATTGCTCTTACGATAACACTATAAAGTGGAACTAAACATTTACTTGCATATTTCATTGGCTTCAATGATTCATTATTTCCAAAGCAGACCTCATAAACTCAAAGTACCCTAGATCAGTACCGGCTACTGTTTAATTATTGATCCAACACCATTTAACATTAATTTGTATCACATCTTCTTCCTCTGATCTCATGATTGATGATGGCGGCTATACTCAATATTTCGATGGATGGTTTGTTTTCATATATTTTTCATCTTCTTCTTCTTCTTCTTGTGCCGCTCTTAATGAAGGTTGGCGACCATCACACCAAACACATCCCGATCTTGCGTTAACCTTATTAGCGATGCCGCAGGTTTTTAAGCCACGATAATTTTTACGCTCCATACTCCGTCTTCCCTCTGTCTATATATTGGCAGATCGAAATGTTTCGACGATTAAAGATCCTTTAGCGGACTCAACAAGGATCTTCTACAGAAGATGAAACATTTATATTTTTTTATCTACGTACAACCAATTGTACAGAGGCGGGTATTTCTTCCAACCAACCCAAATAACGTGAAATCTCAAGTCAATATATTTGGTACAGCAGTATCTTCTTTCTAAGTCATCTCTCCATTTCCATTCGTCTCTTTTGGTTTATAGCACCCAAACACTTCCAGCGACGGGAATAATATCGGCTTACCTTATCCGAGACCGGCCTATTCATCTTTTCATATCCTATGGTCTCTATTTCAGAACTCTGGGTGCCCATCTTTCTATTATTTGTCTGGCAACATGACCTGTCCATTGCCAAATTTTTGCCAAAATTTAACAACAGTTACCTAAACCGAAAAACAAAACACCACAATAAATATACTGATTATAGCAATGAAGAAAGGAAGTAGGAGTTCTAGAAACGCTTTGCTTTTAGCAAGAGTTTAAAGTATAGATCTATAAAAATTAAAATATTTATAAGACGATTAAGTACTTATTAATTTCCCGAAAAGAAAGAATGTAATAAAACCAACTACATACCAAGATATTAATATTCACTTACTCGTTTTTTTTGTTAACATTTTTTACTCATTCACCTATGTATGTTTGCCTATGGTGTACATACATATTGTAAATCTTTTGTTGTTGTACCAACTGAATCAACAAACATATTGCTCCGTGTGCCTTAGTAATTGGGTCGTTTTTTTTTTCTCTTCGGGAACGCTTTTGAATGTTCGGCGGTGTTCTTATTTCAAACTCGGTTACTATTTTAAAATGGCGCACGTGCCCGGCAGGTGAAGATGCTGTTCCAGATTAAATCATTTGGGTTCTGGCTTTACTACTCACTATAGTAGATACCTACCCATCTACATTATAATATGTACACCGGAAGGGGCCGTCTCGGCTCCCGGCCACCTAATATTACATATTCAACATACACAAGTCTATTTTTGTTTTAAGATTCGTTCCTATTATTTGTTTCGTAAAAAGTTTCTGCGAGAATCTTCGGTACCTATGTTAATAAAATATTTTCGTTGCTTTTTTACTCTGCATTAGGTAGGTACTATATAATAGTGGAATGTTATGATTGAGAGGCCGGGGGCGCCCAAGAAAGGGATGGCACGACCATGTGAACGATATTCTGAAAGACGGAAATGTTATAAGCATGTACAATAGACGAACATGTATGAGACGGTGCATGAATGTTGACGAGGCGATGAATGTGTGCCAGGATAGAAAGATATGGCGTTCGGTTCTCTCTGCCTACCCCGTAAGGGACATGGCGTGATGGTATGTATGTATGTATATATATGTTATGATTTCACAATTTTTGCACGTATTTTTACAGAAATTTTCGATGTGTTCTTAGGTTGTAGAGCATACTGAGCTTCGTCATTGCGTTTTAACTTATTAGCCAGTAACGGCTGGTCAATGATAATTCCTCTTTAATAGATCTTTTCGACTGTGAGTTCATATTAATATCACCATCATATATAATGTAATTAAATCCCCATTCTAATAGTCTTCGATTCATTAAAGTTATTTATTAAAAATGTTGATTGGCATCTATTTTATGATATTATCTTTTAATACAATGATAATATCGATTTCATATCATATTGCGTAACTGTAAATACTCAATAATACATTTTTCATGTTATATTATTACACAATGCGGCAATTGTGTTGTAATGATTTAAACATCGGCGGTACTAATAACGAAAAAGTAGCGAGGTTGAACTATGGAATAGAGTGACTAAAACCTAACGGCCAAAAATCTTACTAATAACCAATTTTTTAAACTTCTATTTTATTCCATGGTTTATATCACCATGGTAACGCTAAACCATCCGGTCCCCTAGTTTAGTGGTGGAATAGCAATAGTGAATTCGTGAGCTGTCAAAAGTCAAATAGACCGCGCGTATTGTATTTTGTCATTTTTAAAGAAATGCTTTTTTTAATTATGGACAATGCTTTTTTTAATTTTTTTATTTTTTTTAATCTGTATGATTATAGAATCGGCGATTTTGAAAGATCGTTTCAAGAAATTGAGCAGGTGGAAAGTTTTTTGATGATGCAAAATTTATAAGGTGTGTTCATAGGTGCGTTGTAATCCGTTTGTTGATTACGACGACATTAATTTTAGAAGAAAGTACAGATTTTCAAAGGCAGGAGTTAGACATCTCGTAGATTTATTTGGAAGAAGGCAAATAAATGAAGATATTTATTTTCCATTGACAATTGTTTTAAAATAAATGTAATAAGTTATGTTGAAATAAGTTAAATTATTGGGAATTCAACCAAAACGTGACGATACATAAACAGTAAACCGTCAAAACCAACAGTAAACAAACAAACAATGACAAACATAGAAATACGATGATTCTCGATAGATGTCATAGATGACGGCTAATAAAGTCATAGAGAATGAACAAAAAATAGCATAAAGTAGAGAAAAAATCCGAAATTCCCGTTAAATGGCTGCGTTCACACAACATTCATTCCGTATTCCATGGTTTACTTAGTCCTTGTACATTTTTACATTATTAGTAAGAACCCACTAAACCACGAATTAGTGCCTAATACGTGGTTTACGTAGTGCGAGGTTTAGTTGGCTAAAACGAGTTTTAACGAAAATGTTATTAGTACCGCTGAATAACTATAGGATTAAGGAATTTCTTGTGAATAGTAGGCACATCGATTACAGGAAAATAAGCTGTAAAATTATCTAATTTCGCAATCTTTTTAAGAACTATCAATAAACCAAATACTTAGATCATTTTGAAATTATTATTTTGTGTATTTGAAACCTATGAGAACCATTTTGTTAGCCCAATCATTAAATTGATTATAAATGAAGGATCGTCGTCAATTTTCTTACAGCGCATCTTTAAATATATTTGGCATACATTTTGCCGTTAGTGCTCGAATACTAGTTATGGGAAGCGTAAAGGTTATAAGTTTCAGAGGTCGCTCACCTATCCTATGGAGTGACCTTTTTAAGTCTACTATAGGATCTTCAGTCACCGGTGTCCTTTGATCTGCCCAAGATCTTCCTACATGGAAATACACCATTCGTATAGTGATTAAATGTAGCCGCTATATATGAACCAAAACTATTCCGCATAGGTACCTAAATTATAAATTTGCTGACATGTATAATTGTGAAATCTTCGGATGTAATAAAAATGTCAAACCAAAACAAATATCTGTCTCGGGAATACGGAATATTGAGTAATATCACACGGCAAACTCTTGGGACGAAAGTTATTTTTGGTGTCGAAGAGTGTTGTTCTATTTTAAGAATCGGGGATTTGAAAGCTGGTCCCTATGCTCTGCCCACAGAAGAGGGAATCTAGATTCTCTCTTCTGTGGCTCTGCCCCACCTATAATAATAATATCGTATTTTCTGCGGTGTCTTCCGTTACACGTTCCATTTCAAGATTTTTTTATTCATGTTTTTATTGCTCACACGGTAAATAATCTAAATTATAAACAACAATATAGGAATTATCCTTACCTAGAAAAATAATCTAAATAATATTCGTATAAATACTATTTATTAAGCGTAGCAAACGATATCATAATATTTTGTTGTATGTCGTTCAGATAATTGTATGTTATTGTATCAGTTGTGGTTGGATTGATGAACTGATCCTAAATTACTTATTTATTTTTATATTTCTATAGATATAAGTCGAGCAAGTTGTGAATCTATTCTAGTGTGCTTTGGCGCTTATTCTTAGCGGTGTTGGCAATTTTATGGGTAAATTGAATGATTCCGTATTAATACAGAAGAAATAACAATTTCTTCAAGACTTCATTTGTCGAAAGGCACCTTTTCAGTTAATCCGGGACCCGTAATGAAACCCTGCGGTAATCCGCCGTTTATACTCGGAGTCGCGCCGTCCGCTTTAGACTATTTCGGAGATTTGGAGCTCTTTAAAACATTATGATGAATTCGGGCTCGGCTGTAGCGCGAGAATTCGAATGGCTATCGAATCGATCCGAAGGCAATTTGGTAAATTGAAGCAGAAATTCCAGTCAGTGATTTATTAGTTTTTCGTATTCTACCGCCAGGGTTATTACTCTTCCTGAAACACTGTGCGTGTTACTTAATTACGGCGCTGATCTTAAACATTTTTTTCGCTTCGCCTAATGAACACGTACACATTTATTATTATTACGGACAGGTTCGATAATGTAATAATTCATACATTTATCAATTTGTTTAGTTCGGTTTCGCATATCTACAATACCTATACATATATGTATGACTACTGGCTATACTACATAATATACATAGTTATTAGATCTCTGTTGATTGTGTAACTTCATTTGACTGTTAATTTAGTGACAATTTATATTATTTTCCTTTACATTTATGTTTATACTGTATTGGGTGTTAATCATTGTTGCTTTCTTATGGTTCAGCGTTGATTATAGAGCCGTTAATTATTTATTTTTTGACGTAATAATCAATTGATTATTAAATACCTGTAAACAGTATAATTTAGAATTAATTTATAAAAATAGTTGTACTCCCTACGAAAGTTTAATTTATTGTTTACACCATTACGAAGAACAAAATATACTTAATACTTCTTCTTCTTCTTTCTTGCTTCTTCCCAGTTCATCTGGGCTCGGCCCTTCTGGTCCGCAATTATCAGATCTTTCGATCTTGCGTCATCTCTCTAGTTAGTTGCTTTTTCCTCAGCTCCCTCTCAATGGTCTACCGGTGGGATTAAAACCATCCGTGTTTACTGTTTACCCATATCATGGATATAATTATAATTATATAACATTTTAAGATATTATAGAACTCCATAAGATAATTATATCCATGATGTGGGTAATTATGGATGGTTTTGATTTCGCCTGTTGACCAGACTCGCCCCCCAGTTTGCCTGTGGACGGCTTCTAATTCTGGACTGGGTAGGTATGGCCAGTGCGAGTTTAACCACGTTATCTTCATTTTCGTCTGGTATAATGTGTCCGTACCACGAAACCTCGAACTACCTCGGACGTACTCGTTTCTAATTCTATCCTCCCTTGTAACACCTGCGGACTACCTGAGCATCTTCATGTCTGCTGTGTGCATCTTTTTCTCATGTTTTTTCTTCATAGTCCATCGAAATATACCTACTTATACATATTAGTGGAAAGTATAAATTTTAAGGAGAAAGTATCTATTATAAAATCTAAAACAAACAAAAAATGAAATCAAATAACTACGAATGGAGATTTGTGATGATGAACACTAGATTCTCATACGAATAAACAATTCAGAAGTGAAATATTTTTTTCTGGTGCAAGTATTAATGTTTTCTTTTATTTTGTTACAGGTAAGAGAAATGCCGTTATTTCTGCAGACGATAGTACCTATATCTTTCCTTGGCATGTAAGTAAAATGTATCATTTTGATGTAAGTAAAATGTATCATGTAAGTAAAATGTATCATTTTGATTACCAAGGATCGTATTATTTGATCTTATGGAACAACTAAAATACTCAGTTGAATAACGACAAAAAAGTCGATTAATATCATCCAACGTTTCAATTTATTCGTGAACCTTTTGAATCCCAATAGGGCTGGTAATATAACCTGAGAAAAATTATCTCCATTTCTTGATTAATTTTGCGCTGCAAGCTGCAACAACCTTAAAGCGCCCTTGAGGTGAGATATTCACAAAAACGGCGCTATATAAATTATCCAAATTTATTTATTTATTTATAAAGATGCAACCGACAAAAACACAGTAGTAGGTGAGGTACCTACCATCCTTTCTTCTGTTTTAAAATGTGTGCGCATCTGCAACTCGACATGAGATTTTAAATAATAATTACTGTAATTTGAAACATGAATACAATTTTTGTGTGTGCTTTTATACCTATGTTTATCATGAAGGCTGTAATTTATTGGTATTATGTGAAGGGTCTAATTTTTAATTTGTAAAGGTATTCCTCAGGGTTCTTTGTGCGGTCCATTTTTTTCTTAATTTCGTGTCCTCGTTTTCTATCTCATGTCTCGAAATTCATTATTTTTACAGTTATATGCTGTTATATTTTCATTTGTCGGTTATTGATTATATTGGAGGCACTTTGAACTGAACGTCAAACCTAACCGGACCCTCTTTTATGATTCTTTTTTTGTGACTTGGACAAATAATAATAAAACTTCTTTCGTTTCCTTTAGCGTCGTCAAAATAAACCCATTATCCCATTGTGTAAAGAGTTTCAATGGTTTTCGGAATTCTAACAACTCCAATTGATATTTCGGATGCGAACGAAAGTTTTACTCACCAACTTCTTTATTTATATATTTTTTAACAGATTTTTAATTATCTCAATAGAGACGAAGTTGGAATATTTATTGTAGGAGAACCGGGAAATCAAGGCACCTACAGGGCTTACGACCTGTCATCGGCTGGTTTACGTGATCACTTTATGTTACGACCTGTCATCGGCTGGTTTACGTGATCACTTCTGTTAAAAAATATCTTTGACTCCCGACAGGGAAAAAAATCCAATGTTTGCGCATATGCAATAATAAAAATATTCGATTCTTTATTTATTGTATATTATTATGTATTCTGTCTTTTTGACTCACCAGTTTTTACAAGTTCACTATACGACATTGAGATCAACTTTATTTTATTAAAAAAGGGATAACCATCAATTTGCTCTTTTCGAGAAACATTTGCCTGTTTGAAATAGGTATATACATAATTATTATATAAGTAAAATCTTATCGGTCGAGTTTTCATCGCATATTGGACATTACGTATTTAGTAGAATTGTTTTTACTAGTATAGCAATTTGTTTATTGTTAAATTACCATGTATTATTTTTAAAATATTCTCGCATAAGTCTCCTAATATGTTTTATCAAAATTATGGTACTGTTGTCCCAAGTAGGTAGGTACTATCATTTTGCTAATTTAAAAACCATGTTTGCTACTTAGCAAGGATCCACAGTGTGCGTTGATACTTCTCTGCACGTGTCGTGTTTTGCTTCTGCCGTTTATCTGTTTGAAGTGGGGCAAAAATTATATATACAAATTTGCGTTACAGCAGCCATCCATCCACTTGAATGGGTCGTTATAAATATAAATGGAAACGGTGCGGTGTTGTGCTTGTAGTGGATAGAAGTTGATAGAGTGTTGTAGTAGGTAAGGCCCCCGTTGACTTCAAAGGAAGCGATGATATTATTTCTAGTACCCACCGACAAACAACAATGAGTGCACTATGAAGAGTGCCAGTGGGGTGTCATAAAACCATTATTCCGCCGTATCCGTTTCACACTTTTCGAGGTCCTTCCTTTACAGAGGTTCGTAACGACAGAGTACAACATGCTTATCCAAACACTAGTTTTGTTCCATTTCAAAAGGGTGGAAATTATAATAATTATTGTTGGATGCATGAAGTTATTTAATTTTTAATATAATCTTACTTGTACAAATCGACATTACATGAATTATACAATTTTGTTATTTTATCAATCAATCATATATAATATATATTGTCATAAATCGCTTAAGAGATTAAATAATAGACGAAAAATCGCAAATATGATGATACTTTATAAAATATTAAATTATCAGTTAGATGTACCAAATATCCTTCCACAAATTCAAATAACAGTACCACTTAGATTTACCACAATTAGAAATATTTTTCACTTAAAATTCTTTAATACGAATATCGGTTATTTCTCTCCAATTCCTCGCTTAATCAGAATATACAACTCAGTTCATCAAATTAATAATATTGACATATTCTCAAACTCCAAATTAATTTTCAAAAAACACATAATATATCAGTTCGTAACCTCTTAATTCTTTCGTTTAAATTTATGTATAACTTCTCTGTTCATTTTCTCATGTTTAATTATTATTGATTTTCATGTTTCATTTGTTTAATCTTTAAATCTACAACTCTAAATTTACTATGTAACATCCACCCACAACATAATAATTATATACATGTAAAATAGACACTGCACCTTCCGTACACTGCATAGTGTAGTGTAGGTAGGAAATTTATATACTTACAAACAATTCTTGTTATGATATGTACTTCCCATATATAAGCTATTATGCGCAGAAATATTTGGGCATTCATGCCTGTGTCTGTGCTTAATTAAATAAAATAAATAAAATAAAGAGATCTTCCAATTTCATATTTGCCATGGTCTTACGTCATTACTGGTCTGTCTTTTGTGTAAAATGATTTTGAATCACTGATATTTTACAAAAATAAATAAGTTTATTTTAATAAAATTCAACCTTTGTAAGTCGTAAAAAATTCAAAACTTTAGCAGCAAGACGGACTACTATAGCCTAGGTTTTACATCAGCCTGCATCACTAGTTTGTCTTTTGTAGATTTAGCTTAGCTCGTTTATTTGAATCTTTATATCCCTTCTTCAGTAGGATACAAAGTTTACTTTCTACCGAAAACAATCATATATCGTAGAAGACTTTCTTTTTGTAGTGCGTTTCAAATTTGTTATTATAACTATTACATTGCGTCATTTCATTATTTTTCTTAATGTCATCATATTATAAACTGGCAGACGTTGAAATTTATATTGTTGACGTCAATATACTGGCGTCCATTCATTATTTTGTATGCATCGCAATTCATTAGGCAAACAGGCTTTGTATGTATGTAAAACGTTTGTCCTAATTTGGTGTCGGAACCATAACACCAATCGCGTCAGGGAGTTGATTTCGCCCGGAGCTGCACTATAATAATATTGTGTATGCCTAATATGTCAAGGCCGATCGTTTCGACCTCTTTGCATATAATGCCGCGTTTCCTATCCGCGTCACGGAACACTCATTGTTCTTCCTTTTCTCCGCTGGCTTGGCACGGTCGTGATGTCCCAATTCGATCTGTATTGGGCAGTCTTGCGCGACCAAGGTCGCTAGCTACTGGAGCCATTGTTTGATAGTTTTTTTGTCCAGTTACATAGTATAATATTTAACTTGGGGATTGTATTTAATTTTTGCTGCTGCCAGATTGATTAAATGATCATCAAAATTTGATCGCGTCAATCAGCATTGGACTGTTGGATGATTCACAAAGCGGTCCATGAAGCGCCTTCATACATAATATATTTATGTAAACCACCTGACGGATGGACGACATCAAAAGATTCGTTGGACTCTATTGGATGGGAATTGCATAGGAACGGGAGATGTGAAGTAGGAGAGGTTAGTCCTGCAGTGAACAAACACGGGATGAAGATGATGATGATACCACAATAGTATAAAAACCGTTGTGCAAGTCTTAGATTTGCAGTTACAACTGTCTTGGACAAAAAAGTGAGGATGTTTGGTTTTCGGGTACTGATTACAATGTGCTATGCTAATTAAAAGACTGGCAGTCGATAGGGAGGGATGGAGATGATTTCTGGAGGAGTCCAGGGTCCGTAGCGGACTGTATCCAGTGATAATGGTGATGCCAATTAATACTTTATTTAAATGAAAATTAATGCTGTAGAGATTTCTTTTTATTTGTGATTGTCATCTTCCTGACTTCCTTCTAGTTGTTCCCTTCATTTTGCATCCGGTGATAGTGTCTTTCCTTTTGTGTTAATTATACAGTTCCGTCACGTCCACCTTACTTCCTGCAACTCTAAACAAATATATTTTTTATCTGTTTCTACGTTTTCTCTACCTTATTCTCAATTGTGTTTGTTCCTTATCGATTTTGTAAAGAATTTATATAATTTTATTTCTCAATTCACTCTGAAGTCAAATGAATTTAGGAAATTGGATACTTTAACTACGATGTTTATCTGTAAGACGTTTTTTTCTCACAACGTGTATATAAATTTAGTCGCTTGGTCTATACGTGACGATAAGAACAGACACCCAGCTGGTATCTTGGATGTCTGGTTTTAGAATATGTAGTTTTAATTTATGTTCATTAAATAAATGTACTTAGGCGGGTTTATTGCTGTAGCGCAACCTCTTTGAAGTAACCCAATCCACGTGAAGTATCAAATATATATGAAACAAAACAGCAAAATAAAACATAATAAGCTATCTGATCACTGCAATGTGTAAATCAATTTGAAGACACAGAAATAATATCGTTTTTAAGATTTCACAAATCAAAGTCGACATCTCATGCTAAAGATTTGTGTTATTTAAAAACGTTAGAATCTATAATTATTTATTTATTCTGGACCATAGTGATCAGGGGATTTCACAGGAACGGGGGGAAAGAGCTTATATCCTGCAGTGGGCAAATGCAGGCTGCTGATAATGATGAATAATGATGATGAAGTGTTATTCGTTGAGAGGTTTTTATGTGATATCTTTTGTCAATTCCTCGCAGCAGCGTTCAATATTTAACCGTGAATTTTGATCCTATTATATCGTTAGTAAAAGGAGTTATATTTGCAAGATGTGTTGTTATTTAAGTTTCGCCATTGGGTAGGGTCCAATACTCCAATGTCATATTGTGATAGTATGTAGGTATGTACGTGCATGTCTGGTCTCCATATAAGGGCAACCGTTCTATAGGAGTTGCCTCACCGGAGGCTTACTGTACTCTGTTGTCACTTGAATACCCTATATAGCCAAGAAAATAATTCAAAATAAGTATATGTATAGTGCAAAAAGTATTTAGTTGTTTTAAATTCATACACATACTATCACACCGTTTCCCTATTCGGCGTTGGTAGAGAGAACTGAACGCCAAACTCCTCCATCTAATTTATCGTATTTTTCCCTTTTTAGTAAGAAAAAATGAACTCGTGGTTCTAAAATAAACTGTAACTAACAGGCACTATGTCAAATATTAATTTAACACACTGACACTACCAATAACTATTTGCCCTATTATGCAGAGTTGTGATATTTTTATCGTCTCCAGACTGAAAACACATAGATCCAGACTGAATACACAATTTAAAACTGTGTCTTCGCCAGGAATCGAACCCGGGACCTTTTTCTTAGGAAGACCTTTTGCAAATCTTCTATGTATGAAATTATTTTAAAACCCAATCGGGGTCATTTTCCTTTTTCAATTGCAACGAATGAGGTCTTCGCTTCGTTATTAAAACCATTTGAAAGTGACATAAATTTTCTTGCATGGCCGTGTCAAATATCATTAAGCCGCTTTTCCATTATGGTCACTGTAGAAGCTACCGCTTTCTGTTGGACTACCTCAATTAAATTTCTACAAACAACTGAATGTTTGAAGATACCTTTTTCGTATGTTCTATCCTTTGTGAACGTTAGCAGCTGCCACCCAATGGTGTCAAATTAATGAGCTAAACTTTTCGTAAAAATAAAGCTGTAATACACATTTATATATTTATGTTCTGTTGAAATTGTCAATGGAACTTACATTTCTATCTATTGTAGGTAAATTCGTTGTATTATTAATAAAAGCAAATTCACAAACAACCAAAAATTCAGCGTTTGGTATTTTAATGGAGGCATCTGTCCATTCATTTTTTAATTCTAGGCCCATGTAAACTCGGCTATTATTTGTTATTTTTTATGTACGGTCGTGTATTATTTTACCTGCCCACGTATTCGTATCGGCCCGTTAATATTTCTTGATTATTGCACAACACTCTTGCAGAGTTTATATATAGGTACTTTGTCGTACATACATTAACAACCATATGGTCTACGCTGACCTCGAACAGAACCAATGTATATTTTTGTTAACAACCACGAACTCTAAATCTCCATTTTCAATATAAATACTCAGTTCCCTGGTGGCTATGCCTCTATGCAGTATTTCTATTTTTGTTTCGAAATCATAGGTCCTTAACAAAAAGGGGTAAAACAGGGCAGCGTTTTATCACCATTGTTGTTTAATCTATAAATTGTCTACTGCGTTAGAACCTTAAATAATATGAACATGGGTCTAAAACTAAATACTGTAAATGTACGAGAATGTGCTGAAAAGTTCAGGTTTTAGTGATACAGTGTATGAAAATGTACACGTATAAACTCATGTTTTAAAACGTAAATATCTTTATAACAATGTTTGAACATAGTATACAAATATAAATAATTATGTCCATCAAGAGAATGGAGACTGCAAACAAATTCGTATGAATATGCATTAAAGTATAATGTGTTTACTTACTAACACCCGACCGCAATTTTGGTTAGTTTGTGTTCTCCAATTAGCTAAAATGTTCCTGTTAGTGCCAATATGTAGCGGGCTGTGTATAATAAATATACAGTCTACTTAAGTATATATGAGTGCTGGCAGAGCACTTAGAGCTGGTCGCGAGTTCAAATCCTGCCATGACCGATTTCGTTCACCTGTAGCACAAAAATTACTGATTAGTTTAGGAAATGTATAAGGATGTGTATTTACATTCTTGTAACAAGGAAATATTCATTCTTTAATAAAAAAAAATTTGGCCCTAACGTTTTGGTCCTTAGAGCCGGATATAAACTAGCGACCTTTGTAGTATTTTATGAGCAACATGCTCCTTATTGGCTTTGAAATTCTTGCATTCAAAACACGCATTTACATATAGACTCATACATCACGACAATATAATATCACACATACAGACGAACGAAACATCATAATATATATGTATATGAAACCGAATATGTACATTGAATGTTGTTGGTATTTTTTCAATTTTTGCAAATGGCTTAGCACGTGGGATTAAACAACTCATCATTTCTATTTACAGAAAACATGTTGTTATAAATTATATATAATTGCGTTTATTACAGTACGAATTAATAGTTTTTTAAACGTATTGGTAGAATTTATAGTCAATAATAAATTAATAATAACTCATATTTTTATGTACATACGACTTAACGAATATAATACTAAGTTAAATTAAAACTTTGATTTTATTTTTATTGCGACTCACTTTCTTACAATTCTCAATAGTGGTGGTTCAAACACAATTGTTTAAAAAACATGCCACATAGTTATAAAATCGAAAATATTAACAGCATTTTTAATTTCCTAAATAATGTAGATGGGTCGATGGCAGAGCGGTTAGCGCGCTGGGCTAGTAATCCAGTGATCCCGAGTTCGAATCCTGCCTCGACCGATTTCGTTCACCTATAGCACAAGTATTTATTTGCTTATTTTATGGAACGTAGGAAGATGTATATGTACTTGTTCAACAGGGACATATTCATGGAAAAAAAATACACAAAAAAAAATATTTCGATGTACGAGGCGATGAATGTCACTATAGGTATTATGACAGTTGCAGACAGTGTTCTGTTCTCTCTGCGTTTCTTGATAGGGACATGGAGTGATGGTTTGTATGAAACACTCATATGGCGATACGAATATATCGAGTGTATTTTATTTATTTGCCAACGCGAATTAGCACTCTCAGAAAACAGGAAAGGATAAGGACGTCCACTATCTAGGTGGTGAGGTACCTAATAGTATTAGTAAGATCATGAATGAATGAAGACCAAATACCAGCCCTGACCATACCTACAGGTCAGATCATCCTGGCGCCGAACGATTAGGACAGCCGATCCTACCTAAAGTATGACAAGGCTAAGTAAAAGAAGATGACGTCTCGAATTCAATATTAATTTTTCTCTTTAACTTTCTTACGCATGGAATTTCTTGGATGAACCAAACAGGATACTGGCTCTCGGTAAAAAAAAATCAAGTAATATACATTGGATGCATCATCTTTGAATGTGTGAAAACCGCAGCCAGCACTGGGAGCCAGGCACATTCCAATTAAATTAATCTCATTGTTGGACGCATTTGGGATGGTGTCGCATGACGTCATGGACATAATGCGTCATCGTACATATAATTAACCGCAAACAATAATTAGGTATATGCAAAAAAAAGTAAGAATTGTGTTATATACATACACAGTTACTTCTTCTCCCTGGGTATATCCCCACTCGCTGTCTGTGCAGACTGTTGGGGTCATCTCTCCTCGTCCTTAAATTATAGGCCCTTCAGTCCTGTGCATGCCTCTTGCAGTTGTTTGCGTCTTTGCAAAATCCATGAATTCTTCGCTTTTCCTCTAGAGAGGTGTAAGTTGCGGAAGATCCAGGCTTATTGTATAACTGAACAACTTAATCAAGGTCTATGACAATATCGAATGTCAAATTGATGAATATTTAAATAGTTAAAAATTAGTCGAATATTTTTATTATTGCATATGCGCAAACATTGGATTTTTTTCCCTGTCGGGAGTCAAAGATATTTTTAACAGATTCATCAATAAAAATATTCGATTACTTACACATTGGTACAAGTAAGTAAATAAGACAAAAATGACCTTATAAGTCTGGCGCAATTCAGGGGTGACTTCTATGCGAAAAATGCATTTGTCACCTCAGGTATAAGAATTGTTGCTCTCATTATTTACAAAAAAAAACCAATTCTCTCAATAGATGGCGTTACAACAAAAATAAATAAAAATAATAAGAATGTTGTTCATAATTTCACACATAGATGGCTGTAGTAAAAATTCCTTATTTTCAAGCGAAAAGAACTTCAGTATTACAATATATAGAACTTTCAAAAATTGAATTGATAGGGATCTCATTAAAAATGCATATTTGGTGAACGTTGCGCAAGCGCATAAAGTGATCACGTAAACCAGCCGATGACAGGTCGTAAGCCCTGTAGGTGCCTTGATTTCCCGGTTCTCCTACAGTAAATATTCCAACTTAGTCTCTATTGAGATAATTAAAAATCTGTTAAAAATTAGCCTTACATGTACCAATAAGGGTTATAAGAACTGCCCATATCTTCAGACCTCTCAGCTGCGATACAAATTATGCTCAGAACTCATTTATGTATAGAGCATGTAATACATTTAATAGGTTCTATGACATTTATTCGTTTGATACCACCTTTTTTAAAATTTAGGACTTCAATTAAAAACTCTTTACTTTTCCCCCTTTCCCCCTTTTACTGTCTCCATTTTCCTATTTTCCCATTAATGAAGCATATTCACTTTTTTTTATTTTACTTTTTTAGTTTCAGTTTTTATGATTTTTTCATGTACATGAGTTAGGTAATACTATGTAAACTTTGTTGGCTAATTTTTTGGTTATGAGTGTATAAGAATATTGAATTATATAGCTGTTTGTTTTCTGAAATATATAAAAATAAAATATGGATAGGAAATAAGGTCTCTAAAGAAAGATGTTTGTATGAATGGATAAGAAACGAGGATATTAGACGATATGCAGTCAAATATACTCACAATCAATGGAAAACCAACAGTTACAATTTATTGTATCAGTAACTCTTGACTAGGTAGGGTCGGTTCTTCTAGTCCTTCTGTATCAGTATTGTAGTAATTCTTGACTATGAAACAGCAAAGTTCTTGTCTTATTCCATTTTATGAACCGATTGACACTAAACTAGTGTCTACACTACACTAAGTCTCCAAACGTATACTCTTCTGAGAGCATATTGACTCGTAATATATTTTTAGTGTTAAAATATAGTAAAAACTTTTCAACTCGATGTTGTTTCCAGTGATCACCAGAGGACGATGGTATTAACCTTCCAAAGCGCCTCATTACTCGAGTTCGTCTAAATATTTATGTACTCCTTCGAAAAAATGTGTTGATCCTTTTTACTCTCCACACTATGGAATAGGGGAGAGTCATGATTTCGCAAAATTTAAGCGTATTTTTTTTACATCAATTTCTCAATGGGTATCATGTAGAGAATGCACACTATGAGTTTCGTCGTGATGTGTTTGTGTGTATGGCGTATACGCTGTACGCCGTACGCCGTACGCCGTACGCCGTACGCCGTAGCATTTATCTTTTTGTGTCCTCTCTACAGCCCAAACTATAAGTCTGATCGACTTCATATTAACATCATATGTGTAAAGTGCAAAGACCTAGAGCTGATTAGTTTTCCATAGACAACTTTTGATTTCTTCTCTATGAATTCATCATTTACGTTGTTTTTTTTTTGTGTCCTCTCTGCAGCCCAAACTATAAGTCCGATTGACTTCATATTGATATCACATGTGTTAAGTCCATAAACTTAGAGCTGATTAGTTTTCCATAGACAACGGTTCATTTTTTCCCAATGTTTCTTTATGATTTCATCTATTAAAACTGAAAAAATGCTCTCACGACCTGGAAATTAGAGATATTTTAATTTGGTTTCAACTATTTATACAACACCAAGAATCTTCATAAAATTGTATTCAAAGTTGGTCAATGTTAAAAGAAAAATATTCAACGGTTTCAAAAATTATATTTTATTTAATGGATATTTGTATGAAACTTATATGTAACAAGAGAATTTTTTTATATTTGGCAATGATCAGTTCATTGATTTCATATTGATAGAAGAATATTAATAGCTTGAACTTAGAACTGATTAGCTTTTCATAGATATCATATAATTTCTTCATATGATATCACGTGTAAACATTGTCAAAATGCTCTAACGCTCTTTGAAACAAAATTTATCTGCTTTTTTTAAAATATTTCATACAACATAAGCAGTCTTCACTATACTGCATTAATAGTTTGTCTATCTTAACATAAAAATATACTATCGGAAGAAAATTTATATTCCTGATAGTAACATTTAGTATGAATAATAATGTAATTAGATAAATTTCTATGTATGGAAAAGTTCAGTAATTTGATTTCATGTTATAATGTAAAGAGCTTGAACATAGAACTGATTAGCTTTCCATAAATAACAAAAAAAATCTTCATATAATATCACGTGTCAAAATTTTGAAAATGCTCTCGCGTTCTTTAAAACAAAATTTATCTGCTTTTTTTAAAATATTTCATACAACATAAGCATTCTTCACTATACTGCATTAATATTTTGTTTATCTTAACATAAAAATATACTATCGGAAGAAAATTTATATTCCTGGTAGTAACATTTAGTATGAATAAAAATGTAATTAGATAAATTTCTATGTATGGAAAAGTTCAGTAATTTGATTTCATGTTATAATGTAAAGAGCTTGAACATAGAACTGATTAGCTTTCCATAAATAACAAAAAAAATCTTCATATGATATCACCTGTCAAAATTTGGAAAATGCTCTCGCGTTCTTTAGAACAAAATTTATCTGCTTTTTTTAAAATATTTCATACAACATAAGCATTCTACACCATACTGCATTAAAAGTTTGTCTATCTTATCATAAAAATATACTATCGGAAGAAAATTTATATTCCTGATAGTAACATTTAGTATGAATAATAATGTAATTAGATAAATTTCTATGTATGGAAAAGTTCAGTAATTTGATTTCATGTTATAATGTAAAGAGCTTGAACATAGAACTGATTAGCTTTCCATAAATAACAAAAAAAATCTTCATATAATATCACGTGTCAAAATTTTGAAAATGCTCTCGCGTTCTTTAAAACAAAATTTATCTGCTTTTTTTAAAATATTTCATACAACATAAGCATTCTACACTATACTGCATTAATAGTTTGTTTATCTTAACATAAAAATATACTATCGGAAGAAAATTTATATTCCTGATAGTAACATTTAGTATGAATAAAAATGTAATTAGATAAATTTCTATGTATGGAAACGTGTAGTAATTTGATTTCATGATATAATGTAAAGAGCTTGAACATAGAACTGATTAGCTTTCCATAAATAACAAAAAAATTCTTCATATGATATCACCTGTCAAAATTTGAAAAATGCTCTCGCGTTCTTTAAAACAAAATTTATCTGCTTTTTTTAAAATATTTCATACAACATAAGCATTCTTCACTATACTGCATTAATAGTTTGTCTATCTTAACATAAAAATATACTATCGGAAGAAAATTTATATTCCTGGTAGTAACATTTAGTATGAATAAAAATGTAATTAGATAAATTTCTATGTATGGAAAAGTTCAGTAATTTGATTTCATGTTATAATGTAAAGAGCTTGAACATAGAACTGATTAGCTTTCCATAAATAACAAAAAAAATCTTCATATGATATCACCTGTCAAAATTTGGAAAATGCTCTCGCGTTCTTTAGAACAAAATTTATCTGCTTTTTTTAAAATATTTCATACAACATAAGCATTCTACACCATACTGCATTAAAAGTTTGTCTATCTTATCATAAAAATATACTATCGGAAGAAAATTTATATTCCTGATAGTAACATTTAGTATGAATAATAATGTAATTAGATAAATTTCTATGTATGGAAAAGTTCAGTAATTTGATTTCATGTTATAATGTAAAGAGCTTGAACATAGAACTGATTAGCTTTCCATAAATAACAAAAAAAATCTTCATATAATATCACGTGTCAAAATTTTGAAAATGCTCTCGCGTTCTTTAAAACAAAATTTGTCTGCTTTTTTTAAAATATTTCATACAACATAAGCATTCTACACTATACTGCATTAATAGTTTGTTTATCTTAACATAAAAATATACTATCGGAAGAAAATTTATATTCCTGATAGTAACATTTAGTATGAATAAAAATGTAATTAGATAAATTTCTATGTATGGAAACGTGTAGTAATTTGATTTCATGATATAATGTAAAGAGCTTGAACATAGAACTGATTAGCTTTCCATAAATAACAAAAAAATTCTTCATATGATATCACCTGTCAAAATTTGAAAAATGCTCTCGCGTTCTTTAAAACAAAATTTATCTGCTTTTTTTAAAATATTTCATACAACATAAGCATTCTTCACTATACTGCATTAATAGTTTGTCTATCTTAACATAAAAATATACTATCGGAAGAAAATTTATATTCCTGGTAGTAACATTTAGTATGAATAAAAATGTAATTAGATAAATTTCTATGTATGGAAAAGTTCAGTAATTTGATTTCATGTTATAATGTAAAGAGCTTGAACATAGAACTGATTAGCTTTCCATAAATAACAAAAAAAATCTTCATATGATATCACCTGTCAAAATTTGGAAAATGCTCTCGCGTTCTTTAGAACAAAATTTATCTGCTTTTTTTAAAATATTTCATACAACATAAGCATTCTACACCATACTGCATTAAAAGTTTGTCTATCTTATCATAAAAATATACTATCGGAAGAAAATTTATATTCCTGATAGTAACATTTAGTATGAATAATAATGTAATTAGATAAATTTCTATATATGGAAAAGTTCAGTAATTTGATTTCATGTTATAATGTAAAGAGCTTGAACATAGAACTGATTAGTTTTCCATAAATAACAAAAAAAATCTTCATATAATATCACGTGTCAAAATTTTGAAAATGCTCTCGCGTTCTTTAAAACAAAATTTATCTGCTTTTTTTAAAATATTTCATACAACATAAGCATTCTTCACTATACTGCATTAATAGTTTGTTTATCTTAACATAAAAATATACTATCGGAAGAAAATTTATATTCCTGATAGTAACATTTAGTATGAATAAAAATGTAATTAGATAAATTTCTATGTATGGAAACGTGTAGTAATTTGATTTCATGATATAATGTAAAGAGCTTGAACATAGAACTGATTAGCTTTCCATAAATAACAAAAAAATTCTTCATATGATATCACCTGTCAAAATTTGAAAAATGCTCTCGCGTTCTTTAAAACAAAATTTATCTGCTTTTTTTAAAATATTTCATACAACATAAGCATTCTTCACTATACTGCATTAATAGTTTGTCTATCTTAACATAAAAATATACTATCGGAAGAAAATTTATATTCCTGGTAGTAACATTTAGTATGAATAAAAATGTAATTAGATAAATTTCTATGTATGGAAAAGTTCAGTAATTTGATTTCATGTTATAATGTAAAGAGCTTGAACATAGAACTGATTAGCTTTCCATAAATAACAAAAAAAATCTTCATATGATATCACCTGTCAAAATTTGGAAAATGCTCTCGCGTTCTTTAGAACAAAATTTATCTGCTTTTTTTAAAATATTTCATACAACATAAGCATTCTACACCATACTGCATTAAAAGTTTGTCTATCTTATCATAAAAATATACTATCGGAAGAAAAATTATATACTAGAAAAAACAGTTTATTATTATTACTCTCCACACTATGGAATAGGGGAGAGTCATGATTTCGCAAAATTTAAGCGTATTTTTTTTACATCAATTTCTCAATGGGTATCATGTAGAGAATGCACACTATGAGTTTCGTCGTGATGTGTTTGTGTGTATGGCGTATACGCTGTACGCCGTACGCCGTACGCCGTACGCCGTACGCCGTACGCCGTAGCATTTATCTTTTTGTGTCCTCTCTACAGCCCAAACTATAAGTCTGATCGACTTCATATTAACATCATATGTGTAAAGTGCAAAGACCTAGAGCTGATTAGTTTTCCATAGACAACTTTTGATTTCTTCTCTATGAATTCATCATTTACGTTGTTTTTTTTTTGTGTCCTCTCTGCAGCCCAAACTATAAGTCCGATTGACTTCATATTGATATCACATGTGTTAAGTCCATAAACTTAGAGCTGATTAGTTTTCCATAGACAACGGTTCATTTTTTCCCAATGTTTCTTTATGATTTCATCTATTAAAACTGAAAAAATGCTCTCACGACCTGGAAATTAGAGATATTTTAATTTGGTTTCAACTATTTATACAACACCAAGAATCTTCATAAAATTGTATTCAAAGTTGGTCAATGTTAAAAGAAAAATATTCAACGGTTTCAAAAATTATATTTTATTTAATGGATATTTGTATGAAACTTATATGTAACAAGAGAATTTTTTTATATTTGGCAATGATCAGTTCATTGATTTCATATTGATAGAAGAATATTAATAGCTTGAACTTAGAACTGATTAGCTTTTCATAGATATCATATAATTTCTTCATATGATATCACGTGTAAACATTGTCAAAATGCTCTAACGCTCTTTGAAACAAAATTTATCTGCTTTTTTTAAAATATTTCATACAACATAAGCAGTCTTCACTATACTGCATTAATAGTTTGTCTATCTTAACATAAAAATATACTATCGGAAGAAAATTTATATTCCTGGTAGTAACATTTAGTATGAATAAAAATGTAATTAGATAAATTTCTATGTATGGAAACGTTTAGTAATTTGATTTCATGTTATAATGTAAAGAGCTTGAACATAGAACTGATTAGCTTTCCATAAATAACAAAAAAAATCTTCATATGATATCACCTGTCAAAATTTGGAAAATGCTCTCGCGTTCTTTAGAACAAAATTTATCTGCTTTTTTTAAAATATTTCATACAACATAAGCATTCTTCACTATACTGCATTAATAGTTTGTTTATCTAAACATAAAAATATACTATCGGAAGAAAATTTATATTCCTGATAGTAACATTTAGTATGAATAATAATGTAATTAGATAAATTTCTATGTATGGAAAAGTTCAGTAATTTGATTTCATGTTATAATGTAAAGAGCTTGAACATAGAACTGATTAGCTTTCCATAAATAACAAAAAAAATCTTCATATAATATCACGTGTCAAAATTTTGAAAATGCTCTCGCGTTCTTTAAAACAAAATTTATCTGCTTTTTTTAAAATATTTCATACAACATAAGCATTCTTCACTATACTGCATTAATATTTTGTTTATCTTAACATAAAAATATACTATCGGAAGAAAATTTATATTCCTGGTAGTAACATTTAGTATGAATAAAAATGTAATTAGATAAATTTCTATGTATGGAAAAGTTCAGTAATTTGATTTCATGTTATAATGTAAAGAGCTTGAACATAGAACTGATTAGCTTTCCATAAATAACAAAAAAAATCTTCATATGATATCACCTGTCAAAATTTGGAAAATGCTCTCGCGTTCTTTAGAACAAAATTTATCTGCTTTTTTTAAAATATTTCATACAACATAAGCATTCTACACCATACTGCATTAAAAGTTTGTCTATCTTATCATAAAAATATACTATCGGAAGAAAATTTATATTCCTGATAGTAACATTTAGTATGAATAATAATGTAATTAGATAAATTTCTATGTATGGAAAAGTTCAGTAATTTGATTTCATGTTATAATGTAAAGAGCTTGAACATAGAACTGATTAGCTTTCCATAAATAACAAAAAAAATCTTCATATAATATCACGTGTCAAAATTTTGAAAATGCTCTCGCGTTCTTTAAAACAAAATTTATCTGCTTTTTTTAAAATATTTCATACAACATAAGCATTCTACACTATACTGCATTAATAGTTTGTTTATCTTAACATAAAAATATACTATCGGAAGAAAATTTATATTCCTGATAGTAACATTTAGTATCAATAAAAATGTAATTAGATAAATTTCTATGTATGGAAACGTGTAGTAATTTGATTTCATGATATAATGTAAAGAGCTTGAACATAGAACTGATTAGCTTTCCATAAATAACAAAAAAATTCTTCATATGATATCACCTGTCAAAATTTGAAAAATGCTCTCGCGTTCTTTAAAACAAAATTTATCTGCTTTTTTTAAAATATTTCATACAACATAAGCATTCTTCACTATACTGCATTAATAGTTTGTCTATCTTAACATAAAAATATACTATCGGAAGAAAATTTATATTCCTGGTAGTAACATTTAGTATGAATAAAAATGTAATTAGATAAATTTCTATGTATGGAAAAGTTCAGTAATTTGATTTCATGTTATAATGTAAAGAGCTTGAACATAGAACTGATTAGCTTTCCATAAATAACAAAAAAAATCTTCATATGATATCACCTGTCAAAATTTGGAAAATGCTCTCGCGTTCTTTAGAACAAAATTTATCTGCTTTTTTTAAAATATTTCATACAACATAAGCATTCTACACCATACTGCATTAAAAGTTTGTCTATCTTATCATAAAAATATACTATCGGAAGAAAATTTATATTCCTGATAGTAACATTTAGTATGAATAATAATGTAATTAGATAAATTTCTATATATGGAAAAGTTCAGTAATTTGATTTCATGTTATAATGTAAAGAGCTTGAACATAGAACTGATTAGTTTTCCATAAATAACAAAAAAAATCTTCATATAATATCACGTGTCAAAATTTTGAAAATGCTCTCGCGTTCTTTAAAACAAAATTTATCTGCTTTTTTTAAAATATTTCATACAACATAAGCATTCTTCACTATACTGCATTAATAGTTTGTTTATCTTAACATAAAAATATACTATCGGAAGAAAATTTATATTCCTGATAGTAACATTTAGTATGAATAAAAATGTAATTAGATAAATTTCTATGTATGGAAACGTGTAGTAATTTGATTTCATGATATAATGTAAAGAGCTTGAACATAGAACTGATTAGCTTTCCATAAATAACAAAAAAATTCTTCATATGATATCACCTGTCAAAATTTGAAAAATGCTCTCGCGTTCTTTAAAACAAAATTTATCTGCTTTTTTTAAAATATTTCATACAACATAAGCATTCTTCACTATACTGCATTAATAGTTTGTCTATCTTAACATAAAAATATACTATCGGAAGAAAATTTATATTCCTGGTAGTAACATTTAGTATGAATAAAATTGTAATTAGATAAATTTCTATGTATGGAAAAGTTCAGTAATTTGATTTCATGTTATAATGTAAAGAGCTTGAACATAGAACTGATTAGCTTTCCATAAATAACAAAAAAAATCTTCATATGATATCACCTGTCAAAATTTGGAAAATGCTCTCGCGTTCTTTAGAACAAAATTTATCTGCTTTTTTTAAAATATTTCATACAACATAAGCATTCTACACCATACTGCATTAAAAGTTTGTCTATCTTATCATAAAAATATACTATCGGAAGAAAATTTATATTCCTGATAGTAACATTTAGTATGAATAATAATGTAATTAGATAAATTTCTATATATGGAAAAGTTCAGTAATTTGATTTCATGTTATAATGTAAAGAGCTTGAACATAGAACTGATTAGTTTTCCATAAATAACAAAAAAAATCTTCATATAATATCACGTGTCAAAATTTTGAAAATGCTCTCGCGTTCTTTAAAACGAAATTTATCTGCTTTTTTTAAAATATTTCATACAACATAAGCATTCTTCACTATACTGCATTAATAGTTTGTTTATCTTAACATAAAAATATACTATCGGAAGAAAATTTATATTCCTGATAGTAACATTTAGTATGAATGTGGGAAATCTGGCAACACCGAGCGGAAGCGGAAGTCAGGCGCAGCTTGGCCAAGGGACGCCAGTCGAAGTGCAAGCGGCGTTGCGCGGAGACCCGGAGAAAGTTTTACAAATGATTATGTAAATAAAAGAAGTTGAAGAAATATTTTTGTTTTCATATACTATTAATTCCAATCCCACAACTTGGGGGCTCGTCCGGGATTCGAAAAATAATAGTAAAATCAAAAATAACGAGTGATATACGCAGATAATTACGTGAAGAAGAAAGACGCCATTTTGATGATTGCCGTGCGATTAGTGTGTCGAGCGAAACTACGCATCGAGTGATAAAAACTATTCTGAGAACAATATTGTGAATTTAAATCATAAACTGTGAACTTTTTTAAATAAAAAATAACGAGTTATATACGCAGATAAACGCGTGAAGAAGAAAGACGCCATTTTGTGATTGCCGTGCGATTCGTGTGTTGAGAAACTACGCATCGAGTGATAAAAACTATTCCGAGAACAATATTGTGAACTTTGTGAACCTTAATTATAAATTGTGAACATTTTTTAAACATTTTATATCGATTTTGACATTAATTGTGAAGTGACGTTGTAAATTTTTGAATTGTCGACTCTGCGACGGTTAGACGCGTAGTAGGTATTATACAACGAAAACGTATAACCTAACAATATGCCACCGAAGACGGATAAGGCGGATGTGGAAACGCTGAAATTCACATTCAAGGACGTTGAAGATGCCCTGACTCTATTTAGCGGCGAAGATAACTTTGGCGTCGATAAGTTTATCGAAGATTTCGAAGATGCTGCGCAAGTAGCAAATTGGAACAGCGTGGAGAAGTTCATTTACGTCAAAAAATTATTACGAGGAACGGCTCAGCTCTTCGTTAAATCAGAATCGTTTAAATCATGGAACGAGCTGAGGGACGGCCTACAAGAAGAGTTTGGAAAAAAAATAAATTCGGCCGCCATTCATCGCCAACTAGCAACGACGAGGAAGCTACGCGATCAAAGTTGCATCCATTATTTTTACCAAATGAAAGAGATAAGCAACAGGGGAAACATAGATGATGAGTCATTAATGGAATACGTAATTGACGGCATATCTGATACGGAAATAAACAAATCTATTTTATATGGCTTGACGAATCTAAAAGAATTTAAGCACAAACTGGAATTATATTCGAAAATATCAGAAAAGCAAAAGTCGAAAGGTGAGACCTCCAAAAATCAACTAAAAGAAAGCTCCCCTAAAGTATCGAAAGACAGGTGCTTTAACTGCGGAGGAATTGGTCACAGGTCAGGAGAATGTAAGTTCAAAGATAAGGGAACGAGGTGTTTTAAATGTAACGACTTTGGACACATTGCGTCTAAATGTTCTAACTTAAGAGAAAATACCGCCAAGACCACACTGAAAGTAACCGTCCAAGAATCAGAATCTCCGCTCTACAAAACGGTCATGTTGGGAGGAAAATCTGCAAAAGCATTTATAGACACTGGTAGTGATTTGAATTTGATGACAATGTCGCAGTTATTGAAGATGGACCAGGTCAACCTAATCGACGATCCCTTGGAGCTCCGAGGGATAGCAGAAAAGAAGGTCACCACAATTGGACATTTCGAGACGATGATGAAAATAGATGATTGTGAGTTCCCAACTACCTTTCATGTAGTTCACGATGCAGTGTTGCCCATGACAGTCCTCCTTGGTAGGGCTATTTTACAGAACGTTGACATGATGGTACGTGTTGGAGGAGTTGAAGTCACAGAGAATACTGTAGATGAACAAGTAAAGAGCTTGTACTTGATTGAAACAAAAGATAACCATGATCATGTAGATTTAGGAGATGAGATTTACAGAGAAAGAATCAACACAATGGTCTCAAACTATTCTAGCGAGTCGCCTAGAGTTAAAGAAACAAATATCAAAATGAGAATTGTCTTAGAAGATGAAACACCCATTTACCAGCCACCCCGACGTCTGTCCCCTCGAGAACTAGAAGTTGTAAATAACCAAGTAGAGGAATGGCTCAACGATGGGATCATTCGCCCAAGTAGATCGGACTTTGCAAGTCCAGTAGTTTTGTCAAAAAAGAAAAGCGGGGAGATGCGTCTCTGTATAGATTACAGGAGACTCAACAAGAAGACGATTAAAGAAAGATTCCCAATTCCACTTATTGATGACCAAATAGACAAACTGCGAAATGCTAAAGTTTTCTCCACTCTTGATTTGAGAAACGGATTTTTCCACGTATCAGTAGAAGACAATTCACAAAAATACACTTTTTTTATTGTGCCGAATGGACAATTTGAATTCTTAAAAACCCCCTTTGGTTTATCCAATGGACCAGGTGTTTTTCAAACTTTCATCAACGCTGTATTCAGAGATATGATGCTGAGTGGAATTGTTCTCACTTATCTAGACGACCTAATTGTACCTAGTAACGATGAAGAAGAAGGCCTACAAAGACTGGAACTAGTCCTAAATAGGATGAACGAGTATGGGTTAGTTATCAACTGGAAGAAGTGCAGGATTCTGATGCGGTCCGTAGAGTATCTTGGACATGAGATTCGAGATAATGAAATTAGACCAAATAAGTTGAAAACTAATGCCATGACTAAGTTTCCAATACCGAAAACCTTAAAAGATGTTCAGTCTTACTTAGGGCTGACAGGATACATTCGTAAGTTTATCCATAACTATTCTAAAATAGCTAGACCACTGACGAATCTACTGAAGAAGGAAAATGAGTTTATGTTTGGAACAGAGCAAAAGATAGCCTTTGAGACGTTGAAGAAGATATTATCAGAAGACCCTGTTTTAAAGATCTATGATCCTCATTTACTGACGGAACTACACACTGATGCCAGCTGCGAAGGATATGGCGCAGTTTTACTTCAAAAGGATCCATACGATAACAAGATGCACCCTGTTTACTATATGAGCAAGAAAACAACAGATGCAGAAAGAAAATATTCTAGTTACGAACTGGAGGTGCTAGCAATCATAAATGCTTTAAAGAAATTCAGAGTTTACCTATTGGGACTAAATTTCAAGATCGTGACAGACTGTAAGGCCTTCGTCCTTACCTTAAAGAAGAAGGATCTTGCACCAAGAGTCGCCAGGTGGGCACTACTGCTTGAGGAGTACGACTATGTCGTGGAGCATCGACCAGGTGAGAGGTTACGACATGCTGATATGCTAAGCCGATACCCTGTCGATTGCTTAATTCTCGAAAATGAACTCACAGCCCGATTGAGAAGAGCCCAATCCAACGATAAATATTTAAATGCCATACGAGAGTTACTTACTCTTGGAAAGAGACACGAAGACTATACCCTGGATGGAGGAGTTGTCTACAGAGAACAAGGGGGCTATAGACTTATAGTAGTTCCGAAAACTATGCAGACGGAAATAATAAGAATGTACCATGATCGTGGCATAAATAAGACAAGAGAACTTCTAGAGAGAGAGTTCTGGATAAGAGATTGTCCAGCAAAAACAAAAAAATGCATCGAGAACTGTGTAGCCTGTATACTGGTAGATCGAAAGAGAGGAAAGCGGGAAGGTTTCCTACACCCTATAGACAAAGGTGATAGTCCATTAGACACATATCACATAGACCACTTAGGACCGCTGCCTTCAACCAACAAAAACTATAAATATGTTCTCACAATAGTAGATGCTTTTACTAAGTTTTTTGGGCCATACAAGGTCACCAAAGTATGTGGAAGAGACAGATATAACCTGCGAAGAATTGGTGGAACAGAAGGCGCTTGGGAGACAACAGCATCAGCAGACCTAATGAAGCCATGGAGAAGAGATAGTACAGACGATGATGATTCATCCGAGGCGGATGACCTGCAGGATGACCGAGTTGTGGGAAATCTGGCAACACCGAGCGGAAGCGGAAGTCAGGCGCAGCTTGGCCAAGGGACGCCAGTCGAAGTGCAAGCGGCGTTGCGCGGAGACCCGGAGAAAGTTTTACAAATGATTATGTAAATAAAAGAAGTTGAAGAAATATTTTTGTTTTCATATACTATTAATTCCAATCCCACATGAATAAAAATGTAATTAGATAAATTTCTATGTATGGAAACGTGTAGTAATTTGATTTCATGATATAATGTAAAGAGCTTGAACATAGAACTGATTAGCTTTCCATAAATAACAAAAAAATTCTTCTGTCAAAATTTGAAAAATGCTCTCGCGTTCTTTAAAACAAAATTTATCTGCTTTTTTTTAAATATTTCATACAACATTAGCATTCTTCACTATACTGCATTAATAGTTTGTCTATCTTAACATAAAAATATACTATCGGAAGAAAATTTATATTCCTGGTAGTAACATTTATTATGAATAAAAATGTAATTAGATAAATTTCTATGTATGGAAAAGTTCAGTAATTTGATTTCATGTTATAATGTAAAGAGCTTGAACATAGAACTGATTAGCTTTCCATAAATAACAAAAAATTTCTTCATATGATATCACCTGTCAAAATTTGGAAAATGCTTTCGCGTCCTTTAAAACAAAATTTATCTGCTTTTATTAAAATATTTCATACAACATAAGCATTCTACACCATACTGCAATAATAGTTTGTCTATCTTAACATAAAAATATACTGTCGATAGAAAATTTATTTTCCTGGTTGTAAAATTTAGTATGAATAAAAATGTATATAATAAGATAAATTTCTTATGTATGGAAAAGTTCAGTAATTTGATTTCATGTTATAATGTAAAGAGCTTGAACATCGAACTGATTAGCTTTTCATAAATAACAAAAATTTCTTCATATGATATTACGTGTCAAAATTGTCAAAATGCTCTAACGTCCTTTAAAACAAAATTTATCTGCTTTTATTAAAATATTTCATACAACATTAGAATTCTTCACCATACTGCATTAATAGTTTGTCTATCTTAACATGAAAATATACTATCGTTAGAAAATTTATATTCTTGGTAGTAAAATTTAGAATGAATAAAATATTTCATTGTCAATATTTGTGGTGTGGAGAGTTTAGTGTTGGCCACAACCCACTCGTTTATTAATTGATGTCGCAATTTGAGTTCTCACTAATACATTAATTCTGTTATTTTTATTATTGCATTTGCGCAAATATTGGATTTTTTCCCTGTTGGAAGTCAAAGATATTTTTTATCTCATTAAAAAGGCATAATTGGTGAATGACAGGTCATAAGCCCTGTAGGTGCCTTGATTTCCCGGTTCTCCTACAGTAAATATTCCAACTTCGTCTCTATTGAGATAATTAAAAAATCTGTTAATTCTGTTGTTTTTACTCCTCACTAACCCAAGGGGATATATGATTTCGCAATTTTTAAGGCTATTTTTTATTTCAGATTATACTAGTATCATGCTGAGATTGTACTATGAAAGATTCATCACAATGTATCTGTGTGTGTGCTGCGTGTTGTGTGCTATGTATGGCGTGTTTATTTTACTTTATCGATTATAGACTAAAGTACTCATTCGATTATTTTAAAATTTTGCAAATTTATATATCTACTACTGAATATTTTCTATACAAAATTTCAATACTTTAAAGAAAAAATTTCAATACTTTATAGAATGAATTGGTAGTGAGGAGTTTAGCGTTGGCCACAACCCACTCGTTTTTTGCGTGTGATTGTGGCTTGGTGTCGGCGTCGTCGGTGCAGTATCAAGAATACCATTTTATAATTTATTAATTCGCTCCCGAGATGGCAGACTTGCGTGCCCTGGCGCCAACAGTGTTAAAAATAAATATAGGTATTACGAAGAAGAAACGAAAAGGAAAGTGGTAGAACCACAGAAAGCGACCATCTCTTTCTTGGCTTCCGACACAAGCCGCGCCGCGCCGTTTCACTCTTGTGGCCGAACGATCGTTTCGCCATAATCGAACGGATGACCGAATCCACATCGAACGAGTAACCATCGGTTTGGTTGGAAAATAACCATGCGGTTGGAAATTAACCATATGGTTGGGAATTCTGCAATAAGTAGGTACACGTACCCATATCTAATATCCAAAGTATGTTCATATCGTCGCTTTTAGAACATAACCAAAAATAACCACAAACGATGAAAATATTTGATATTTGTTTATTTATTTAATTGTTTACGGCATATATAGCCCTTTACAATCATACACACAAAGCACACATTGAAAATAAAATCACAGAAAAGAAAACAATAACAAAAAAAAAAAGGAAAAACCTATCCATATACCTCCATAATAAAACATAATTGAACTTCTATCTTCCTTTCTTCTCTTAAAATTGTATGCATATAAATATGAAAACCAGATAATTACATTCTATTTGAGGGTATGTGATGGGCAATTATTAATATTGTGTTATTTTTATTTATTTTATATAATAATTAGCAAGTCGATTGTGCTTCCTCCACCACCACCCGTTCTGCTTATGGGGACTAATAACGGCCCCTTGCAAAACTCTGAAAGAACATATGAAGAGTCCGGAGAACTCTAAAACCTTGCAGACACTGCACTTATCTTAGCAAGTCGACTATTTGATCGAGGTCTGCCATCTTTGGAATGGATGGTCATTTATTTGTGATTTATTTTGCTTTCGAATTGTGGTGCAAACGTCACTCATCGATTAGATATCTCTAATTCAACAAATGCATACAAAATCGGAGAATATTCTCAACGGAAAACTACTGTACGTGTGTGGATAGTAGGTATTTAATTTTTGGACAGTCATAATAATTCGACTTCTGTGCGGGCGTCCTGGGTTCGATCCCCAACAGTAGAAATTTATTTAAATAAGGTAATTTCTCATGCAAATATTGCTTCTCTGGGGGTGGAAACACTGATTAGTTTATTATATAAGAAATATCAATAAATCCGCATCCCGCATTCGAAGTGTTTATTATCACTAGTTGCATGTAACACATTAGATCAAACTGTCGATGGCGAATGTATGTAAAGTTGAAGAATACGTACCAAACTATAAACCCTTAGGTATATCCAAATTAATGAGTATTTTAAAATATTTTGTTTTCTATACAAAAAATGAAGGTATGTATGTCAAGATAGGGAGGTGAAATATGAAATATTATATATGAAATATTATATATGTGGAATATGAAAACAGCATGATGGTATGTTTGTAAGTTTAGAGATTAAGTATCAAAAAATTGAGTCCCCGTAAATATTGTGTAGTGTATACTGTCAAACAAATTGTATGAAACGATGTCGTTATTAAATAAAAAAAATTGTATAAAAAAGTTTGAGGTGTTCATATTTTTTATAGAAAATTAAATTATCTTACTATGTTAAGAGAAATAAATTCTCTTGTACAAATCGACAATTGGATAATTGTTTCTTAGTGATGAGTCTTAGCCAGACCATTTCGTAAGTTTTTTTTCTCTCCACTACTTAACAATGTTTTTTACTTGATATAATTGTCAACAAAGATCAGCTGTCTTACTCTTGACGTTTAAATCCAATCCCAATTTTGAATTTTCGCTTAGAACTTACCGACCTGTCGCCTGCGTACATTCAAATTATCCATTATTACGATTTAAACAAATCTACATACTACCGCCTTACTCCATGATAAAGGTATATTCTTAGCAAAAAATTCGAAATCAGGATCGGATTTGAACATCAAGAGTAAAGAGGGACAGGTTATGTCGAGTGTTGGCCGTTTCATTTTTATATCACTCCAGGGTTAATAGTCTCAAATAATATTCTTATTTACTATCATACATTTGAATCCCACCTTATTAGGTCAAGGCCGTTGGATAAGTTCTGTTGGATTTTGTGTCAGTGAAGGGGTGACCCGACCTGAACTGTCATATCCCCGCCCTATTTTCTTCCAAACCCACTCTTTCTTGCCTTGTTTTTGCGACGATAGTTGACCTGACCTATATTACTTATTAGATTTCGTTAATAGCTTACTTAACGCGCAACTAGATAAGCACGACTAAAATAGTTAAGATCGGTATTAATAAATCTTACTTATAAACGTATACTAAGATATGACTTACTAGTTCACTAAATTGTTTACGAACACCCTCATTTATTTTTTTCATATGGTCACATTGGCTTCACAGATGTCAAAAAATTGAAATTTGCATGTAATTTTTGGATAGCTGACATCGAAAAATGAAAACGAAAACCGCGTTGTGCCGTGTTGAGTCAAATTAAACACGATTGCGATGAAGAATAACTAGGAAAATCGTTATAAGTATTAAATTTTTCTGTCAATCTCAAATATGCGTCGGAACATATGTGAAAGATCCGCCATTTTGAAATATTTGTTATGACGCGTTAGTCAAGCATTAAACAACCTCTCGACCTGTCTTAACTTGTCGTATATGAAATTAAGGCGTAATAAAGATAGTCACGGTTTATAAGTAAACTTTTACGTTAATCACGCTCTATTACCAAGTACTATAGATAGTTTACGTTTATAAGTAAGACGGCTAATGTATTTGGTTGAACAAGGTTGAACAAGTACCAAAACTACTTGGGGAAACTACTGATAATAAGGGTATATTTTGATTTGACACAGACTATTGGGCAAAACTAGTAGTCTTTGCAATCATATCAGCGATTATATATATGAGATTTTTGTATTTATAAATTAAATATATCGTTATCGTGTAATAGAACGATATATGATAGAATAAAAAATGAGGACATAAGGAGGGAATGCAAGATGAAGAAGAGTATTATAAATAAAAATGAAAGTGAATTCCTTGAGGTGGTTTGGACATATTGAAAGAATGAGTGATGAGCGACTGACCAAAAAAATATACATGGGTGTAAGAGATGGAGTGAATAGCAGGGGCCGCCCCAGAAAGGGATGGCATGACCATGTGAATGATAATATATTTTGAAAGAAGGAAATATAAGAAGCTTGAATAATCGACGAGCATGTATGAGACGATGCATGGATGTAAAGGAAGCTAGGAATGTATGCAAAAATAGAGGAGTATGGCGCTCTGTTCTCTGCTTACCCCGTAAGGGATATGGCGTGATGGTATGTATGTATGTATATATTAAATATGTTGATATTATGGGTTCGTTTACATAGTGACTATATTAAACGAGTGGTTTGTGGCCTACGCTATAAGTACTCCTCATTACCAAGTCACTCCATAAAGTATTCTAATTTCGCATGGAAATTTTTCAGCATTTTTGAAATGAGTTTGCTGAATTATTTTTTATTTTAATATTTTATTATGAAAACTTGATAATTCTTCCATGCCATTTTTTGAAAGACATGTATGTGTCTTTTTCGCAATTTGTAAATAAAAATATCAAATTTTAAGTTTCCTGAGCTCGGGGTCACTTTTAAATATTTGACAGTTAAAAAAGTTGAGAAGCACTGATCAGATATCCTTCAAAATTTAATGGGGTCTAAGCGAATATTAGATATACAAATTTGCAAAATTTGAAAGAAATAGAATCAGTACATCAGTCTATAATCGATAAAATAGAATATACACGCCGTACATACCTAGTACATAGCACATAGTACTTACACTGCACACACACACACACACACACACACACACACACACACACACACACACACACACACACACACACACACACACACACACACACACACACACACACACACACACACACACACACACACACACACACACACACACACACACACACACACACACACACACACACACACACACACACACACACACACACACACACACACACACACACACACACACACACACACACACACACACACACACACACACACACACACACACACACACACACACACACACACACACACACACACACACACACACACACACACACACACACACACACACACACACACACACACACACACACAGAGATACATTTTGATGAAATTTTAAGAATACAATCTTAGCATGATAATAGTTGATAATCTGCAATTAAAAAATAACCTTAAAAATTGCGAATTCTCCTTTGGGGTAGTGAGGACTAAAAATATAAAAATAAACAAGATTTTCGAATAATTTGGGTCCTGCTGCACTGCTACTTCGTCAAATTTGCATTCCATTTTCAAGAAAAGACTAAAGCAGGGATATCTCCGAAAATACCTGATCCTTTTCCTTTTTCTTCCATCCCCTTGCTACGTAATGTTTACTTAAGAAGGAATATTTATCCTTAAACACCTGATCTCGATTTCCTCTTGTTCTTTCCCATTCCTTTTTTTGCTGTGATGTTTTTTTTGTTTTTATTGTTTATTTTGGTGTTATGAATATTTTAGTTTTTAGCATTTTTTGTTGATGTACATAATATAATTCTGTCACTGTGTATTCTGGTTAATAATATCAATAAAGTTGAATAAAATCAAAAATTAAAATCGCGATAGTTTGTTACCTCTGGATCTTCTGGTGGTTACATAACTATCAATTTATTTATAGACTGTCCAATTTTATTAGAGCATTTGCGCTTTTACACTCCATTGAAAAACATGAGAGGTAAAGAACACCACTTTATATAATGTTACTGCTGCTCGTAGAGACGTGGTTGATCCAACACCCTTGTACGAAAGTCCATATTATTCAATAGTTAGCCTGATGAATTTAACATCTTCTTTTGGAGCGCTGAGCAATTCAACAAATGCATTGAGTGGTGCACTTTAACTGGCCTGTAGCTGTTTTGCGAATAAAATAAAAACAATAATATCCATTGTATAAATAAAAGATTACCCTAACTGGAAATGTTCATCTTAAAAGACGGGTCTTGCATTGTTGGATAAATTTAAATTCACATTAATTGCTATATGATTAGCAAATGCCGTACATGTTTTTATAACGATAAATTAGAAGCTCATTAATATTTTAGGTAGCACTTTCGAATCAATCAACGTTTCAATCATATTTAGCTTTGTAATTGTTGACGCCTCGCTGTCAGAATATAAATAAATGATGTTTACTTTTGACAGTTAGTAATATTCACGCGCGCGGAATTTCTTTGGGCACTTTCACACAGGCCTAGCATGGGTTCTCCTTTAACACGGTAGATACGTCCAAGCGATGAATATTCAAGATTTGTGTCAGAGAAAAGAGCTCTCTGGGAGGCGTCTCAAGATCAGGTCGTAAGGACCACAGAGCAATGACTCCTCAAAGGAATTGGACAGAGGCGGCTTACTATAATCAATGCTTTATGTGAGTGGTCATATAATGCCGAATAGATTGCCTCAAGATGTCCGCAGTGCTCAAAGCATGAGCATTTTATCTTCAGGATTAAAACTGAAGCGCTGATATTTCGGTCTTTAGTTGTTTTGAAGAACAAATATCAGCAATTTTGAAATGATCCAGAAACAGCGCAATAAAAAAATATATTTTATTCTCCACTATTTGAAAGGCTGACATACATACCATCACGCTATGTCCCTCACGGGGTAGGCAGAGAGAACCGAACGCCACATTTTTCTATCTTGACACACATTCATCGCCTCATCAACATTCATACATCGTCTTACACACGTTCGTCTGTTGTTCACGCTTCTTACATTTCCATCTTTCAGAATATCGTTTACATGGTCGTGCCATCCTTTATATGTATACAAAGCTGACAGGAATGGAATAAGAGGTCGGGGGCGTCCAAGAAAAGGATGAAAGGCTGACAATTACCGAATATGGATTATAAAGAAGAACATTTCTATTGTGTAATATATTTCAGAACGTGAATGTGTTCATATTTCCAATTAAAGAATTAGAGATTAACAAGTATATAAAAAATACAGGACATACTTTTCATAGTTTTCTTGCACAATTCCAGTACGGACAGAAAATAAAGGAGTGTAAAAAAGATTGAAATCTTGGGACTGTACAGATTTCATTCTTTTGAAGAGACGAATCTTCATAGAACTCCATGCACACAGACACATCATGACGAATTTCAAAGTATTATATAAATTAAATCCTAAATGATATCTGTTAAGAAATTTATCTAAAAAAATATAATTAATTTGTCGATCGACAATTCTTGATAGAACTCCATTGTACGTTGATATGTTATAAAAATATAAAAATACTTGGTAATAGTTCTATTGTATTTATTAGATTATTGACGCGTTTCGTGCAAAGCACATCGTCAGAATAATGATTTTTTTTTATTCTGACGATGTGCTTTGCACGAAACGCGTCAATAATCTAATAAATACAATATAACTATTACCAAGTATTTTTATATTTTTATAACATATCAACGTAAAAAATTATAATTAATTTTTATTTTATAATATAAATAATAACTTAGTAAACACCACTTATGAGCACAAATAACTGTCGACCGGTTTCGTTATTTGCGTTATTATTTATATTATAAAATAAAAATTATAATGACGCCACAATGTTACTAAGGTACGTGAAAATAAAACTGAATTATAAATAATTAAAATTTTCGAAATCATGACTGCACTATTCTATGGTAGCGGAGAGTAAAACCGTCTAAAAAGACATATAGTTTTGTATTGCCTCTGCTGCACCTTCCTTAGCAAGCAAACTACTTTAAGTTTATGAATGAATCAAGTATGTACATAGGTACGTTGATAGTTGCGTGGGTGGACCTCGTTAAATATAATGGCGTAAATTGTTTTCCGCTAACTTGAACGACTCAGACACGATCAGCTGCTGCACCCTGTCACAGTCACAAACTTATGAAGGTTATCTAGAGCTGTTTTGAAAGATTGCAAATTAACTTTATATATATATATATATATATATATATATATATATATATATATATATATATATATATATATATATATATATATATATATATATATATATATATATATATATATATATATATATATATATATATATATATATATATATATATATATATATATATATATATATATATATATATATATATATATATATATATATATATATATATATATATATATATATATATATATATATATATATATATATATATATATATATATATATATATATATATATATATATATATATATATATATATATATATATATATATATATATATATATATATATATATATATATATATATATAGGTATCCATCCCACATTTACTGTCTTATGTTAATTTATAGGTACCGACGACACATATTTATAAATATTAAATGCAGTTAATAAAAAATTGCTATCGTGGGATTTTTCAATTCCTTTTTTTTATATAGAAAAAATAATATAAAGTAAAATAAATTGACTTTAAAATTATAAAAAAAGGATACAGAATTTATTATGACAAAAAAATATATAAGATTTATTTATTTATTAAGAGAAATAACAATGTTTTTGTTTTATAAATAATATTTTTTTATATTTATATTTTTTATATTTAAAATATAAAATGAATATGTCCTTGTTAAACAAGAACATATACATCTTCCTACGTTCCCTAAAATAAGCAAATAAATGCTTGTGCTATAGGTGAACGAAATCGGTCGAGGCAGGATTCGAACTCGCGACCACTGGATTACTAACCCAGCGCGCTAACCGCTCTGCCAAGTTACATAGTTGATTTATATGTGCCAAAGACAGTATATAAAGTCTTTGATATGTGCAATCACAATATTTCCCATAGAGAAGATAGAGATAAATGTAACAAAATATAAAAAATCAATACTTATTGAAAAAACATATAATGAAGTATTAAGTATAGTTTGGAATACAGGAAACAGAATGAATGGAGCACTGAGACCAATTATGAATGATCGCAACATATCAAAGGTTGCCAAAGTTGCCATTCATAACGCTATCTTAGTGCCAACGTTGACGTATGCAAGTGAAACCTGGACATGGCAGAAGTCGCACGAAAGCAGAATAAATGCTGTTGAAATGAGATCGCTAAGAAGAATCTGCAATAGAACGATGTATGACAGGGTAAGAAATGAGAACATAAGGAAAGAATGTAAGATGAAGAAAGATATCATTAATAGAATGAAAGTGAACACACTGAGATGGTTTGGCCACATGGGTAGAATGAATGAGGAACGCCTGACGAAGAAAATATACAATGCGGATAGGATTGGATTGAGAGGCCGGGGCCGCCCAAGAAAGGGATGGCACGACCATGTGAATGATATTTTGAAAGACGGAAATGTTAGAAGCGTGAACAACAGACGAACATGTATAAGACGATGTATGAATGTTGTCGAGGCGATGAATGTATGTCAAGATAGAAGTAAGTGGCGTTCGGTTCTCTCTGCCTACCCCGTAAGGGACATGGCGTGATGGTATGTATATGTATGTATGTATGGAATACACAAGAATGACATCACTCATATAACATTACTTCCTCAACAGTTCATTCCAGTCATACCCAGGTCCTATGAGGTTAGGTTGTATCAGTGATCTATTTTAAAATTTCCGTTTTGAATATAGATTCAGATGCAATAAAAATGTCAATATGGTCATTGAATTGGTCATATATTCTATAAAGCGGTATCCAGAATCCTACATTAGTACTCGTAAAAAAAAGATATGACAATTTGAAATTCTCCGCGAAAAGAAGGAAACCTTGTGCTTCGGGGAGAATATGTCCTTGCTAAACAAGTGCATACACATAGATCTTCATACTTTCCCTAATTTAAGCATAATAATAATAAATACAATTTATAAAGCGCCGTTTAGTGATACAAGATCACTCCAAGGGCGCTGTTGCTTATTTGTTGGCTCACAGAAACAAGGCAGTCTTAAGAAGTCTGCCGAAGGTGTCAATGCTCTTAGCACCACGTATGTCAAAAGGGCAATTTATTCCATTTTAAAGGCTCGTTCACACTCAAACCGCGATCATAGATTAAATTAATGTTTGTGCTATAGGTAAACGAAATCGGTCGAGGCAGAGTGGGGTTCGAGCTCACCATCACTGGATTACGCAAGCCGACCGCCGACCCATCTTATCTTTATTATAATATACAATTCTTCTGTACGTGTGTATGTCACTGAACTCCTAAACGGCTGGACCGATTTTGATGAAATTTTTCTTTTGTCATTTCTGGTGTCCCGTAAGAACCGGGTAACCGAAAATACATCAGGCAAAATAACATCTTTTTTTTAGGTGAGGCGAGACTGATGTGTGGGTATAGGTACACGCATGTGTCGTGCCTCCTTTTATAAGGTAATGTATACCCGCACACCTATCGCTGGTTACCCCACATTTTGGGATATGTGATGGTGCGTGGTTATTTTCTGAACCAGCTAATAACAGACGAGCCAACGTTTGGGTAGGACAGCGTCTGTCGGGTCCGCTAGTAATATAATCATATTATACTGTTTCCGTGTGAAATATTTGAATAGCACTATATGATGGTAGTTGTCCTATCACATTCGCACTTTGTAGGTAGTTTCTATTTGTTCGTTCAACACCTGGCCGTGTCCAGCCCACGACCCACACACGTCCCAGTTTAGTGGCAGGTAGGTGCCACGAGCGTGGGACAAGATACCAGATTCAGACACATTGCTTGACTTCTTACCAAAGCACGTCAGCATCTTTGGTACGATATTGGGAGCTGACGTTGGTGTTGTAACCAGACATGCATGGTGTCTGTAGTCTTACTAAATGAAGATGTTTCGCCCATTTACAGGAACTTCACCACATTGATAGTATTTTCAGTTCTTCGATTTCCACGCCAAGTGTGTGATGCGGCATGACCACGCCGCGTGTGAGGGATCATCGTTGAGCGAGACGTTAAGGCGTCTGCCCTGCTCTTCCATTTTTACGGAATAGTGGTTCACCTGTCGCCGATTACCCTACATTGTGGGATGTGCCGTGATTATGAAGGGATGTTTAAATAACCCCATCTGCAGCTGTAGGTATATTGTGTATAAGTATGTTACTGTTAAAGACCGTATATTGGTAAATCTTAGGTTTTACTTGTAAATTTTTAGATTTACCAAAACGAGTTCGTAAATGTATGGTTTTATATAAAATGAGACGATTTTTCGTGCTTTTACCATCAGATTTTGGTTCATGATATGTTTTACCAATGACTGTTGGTAAATGTTGGTTTCAGAAATAAAACAATGAATATTGATTACAAAATTTACAGAGCGAGTTGATTACAAAATTTGTTTGACAGTATATAATGCATTGAACAACTTGGCACCAAAATATATACAAGAGCTGTGTCAGAGAAGAGATCTCTCTGGGAGGCATCTCACACTCAGGTCGTCTGGATCACAGAGTAACAATTCCTAAGTGAGTGGTCCTATTAAGTGTAATTCACTGCCTTTAGATGTCCGCAGTGCTCAAAGCAAGAGCACTTTCACTAAAGGACTAAAAACAGCTTTGTTTCAGAGAGCAATACAACATTAAACTATCAGCGCCCTTGGTATGATCTCGAATCATTAAACAGCGCTATACAAATAAATTATTATTATTTACTAACCATTACATTGTTTCTGAAACCAATTTCCATTCAATTTTATAAAGTAACTCGCTCACGCGAGTCGTTATTTTTATTAAAGACTAACCGAACCTAGACAATTACCGTGTCTCTTGTCAACATTTACCTTGTCTCTATTCTGGTAAAAGAAAACTGAATATATATGAGGATTTATATGTGCTTGTTCCAAACAAGAACATATTCATTCTTTTAAAAAATAAAAAAGCTCGAAATTAACGATGATCATTGGACTGTTTGGAATTTTACCACTAAAACTTGGTAAATATTAGGACTTAACGTAGTTCGAGCTTTTACAGTAACATATTATGTAAATCGTGTGGAAAGATTTTTATTTTCCACGATACTATGGAATAAATATATCACATTTTTAGATTAAAATTTTTTACTTAAATTTCTCGAGAGATGTCTTTTAGAGACATATTATTAGTAAATTCGTGGTGTTTTTAGTATGTATTTAAAGAAATATTAAAATTAGAGCAATGATTTTGAATATTTCAAGTTTACCTCATTCTGGAACTAACTTTTTGAGTCACGTATCACATTACTAACTATCAATTATTCTTTAGTTAATTATTAACTATCTTATTTAAAGAGCAATAAATAAATTATTTTTACGAGTTAGTCCCGCTTAACTGCTTTGAACAGTAATATATTATAGTTTCTTAAAATTTACGACTTGGTTGTGATGTTTATGTTTTAATGCATATCCAGTTGCGTTTCTTTTTGGTTTGGACATTTTTAGATACATTCAACTGTGCGAACTGTTTTTTGTTTGAAGGTAACTTTTAATATTATTTATTCAAAACATACCAAAAATCTCTTTCGAACCAGCGAAATGAAGGTATTCAAAAACATCACTGGTTGAACCCTCCGTGATAGAGAAGGTGCGAAATACAGAGATCAGGCACAGGCTGTGCGAAGTCGAGGATATTGTAAGATGCGATCGACAGAGAATAAGTTGTGGCCAGGAATAATGTAACCCAGGAAAGCAGACCTCTAGGACGAGCTTCCAAGAAATGGAATGACCACGTCTCAAGAAAATAAATTGTCAATGAACTATATAACAGATCAATATCCCTTAAAAGAGAGAACGAAGAAGTAGAAGAAATAATCAAAATTTGTTTTGAAATGTCAAATCGCGAGGTTGATTGGATTGATGACGGGTTTTATGACGGGCATTTTGGTCCTGGTTGATCTGTTGTGTGTTTATTGAAGTGGTGGTTATTAGTTAATAATATATAGTACCTATTGTTACCTAATTTAGAACGCAAACTATCACCCATTTCATATTTAGAAATGGTCACTGTAAAAATGTAAACTGCTAGCCCTAGAACAGAATTTTTCCTAGTTGGGCAGCAGTAATCTGCTTGGTGTTGACGCTGTATGGTGTGATATAAAATTTCATAAAGTATTGTTCAATATCACTTGTTCGAAAATACTATTGGATATTATCATTTGTTCATGAGATATATTATTGATTATGCTTATCTGCCAGTTTACCTATTCACTTGACTTTTCTCCCACACAATCATTTCCAAGTGTGCGAATGAGTCTCTATGTTCTGTTTTGGCCGTTGGCGCGGACTTCCGGCTGGTTTTGGTATACATATTGTCGCCCACTAATTCTACGCCCACTGTTTATACAATATTATAATATTATGTAGTCACTAATTCTCCTCTCTCCGCCTTTGTAACTATTAATTACGCCACTTTTAGATCGATTCTATACAGATTCGCCATTTATCGGTTAATTGTGTTAGTTTTTACTGTAATTCACAATCGTATGTTTGATCCAAATTATCATTACACAGCTATAATTTTTTATGCTGTATATTTATTTAAGCGATGATGATTTACTGTTGAATAATCAATATTATGCTTTGTTTTATGTATCTTAATTATTTCCAGTAGGTATACAACTTGTTGGTGAATAATGGTCAATATTCTTATCGATACCAACAGGAAATGTAACGGATCTTGGTGAAATTCCACGATCCGGGTTTTTTTTTTGCTGTTTATTATTATATGTTTTTGATCAGAGACAATATTAGTTTTAGCTCAAAAACTGTGTATCACGAAAAAGTCATAAGCTGCATTTATGATCTGATTAAAAATGTCAGGTAAATGGTATACAGATAAAGTGCACCCGTGATTTCTGCAAAAAAATACGTTGTTATTTTCTTACAAACTTACGTTTCTTGAATGACACGATAATTTAAAACTTTAAATGTCCTTTCAGTGAAGAATAGGTACATATGTACATACCTACTTTGAATTATGCCGTTGTTGTAGCAAAAGTCTAGACGAATGACATTACATTTTTGTTTTGCTAAAATGTATAGCTATCGCTACGTTATCCTGGCCCGTATTTGTCTCAAATATTCTTTTGTTTTAGTATCCCATTTTAATATTGAGTTCAGTTTATTTTCCAGTCTTTTGTTAACAGTTACTAAAAGAAAAATTCCGATGATGACCAGTCAAGGAATTGACGATTATTTTCGAAGAATAGTGAGTGTCGCATTATCTATGGCACTTACATATATCCACCGATGACAGAAATAAATTATTCGTATGACTCGTTAGTTATGGCTATTAAATTATGTTACACGTATAATTATTTTCTTGTATACTTAGGTCAATGTTACTCATGATCTAGTATATTTTACTGCAGTCAAATATTTTTTTATCGGATATAACTGAAATTTTTATCCATTTTCCTCATCGTGCTGGAAATTTATCGTATTTATTTAATCATTACATTTCCATTGTATATATAAATTTTATACCCAATACAGTGGCAATATTTTAGCGTTAGTATTTTAGCTCCTCATTGCTGAGAGTTGTGGCAATCTTCACTCTTTGTCCTTGAAACATTGTGGATCGTTGTCCTTCACCTCTCTCGACACACCGCCGTCCGCATCACTCCAATCACTGATGTTTCCCGTGGCAGCCTTGATTTGATCAGTCCATCTTGTGGGGATCTTCCCTTTCCTCTGCTTGTTTCGACTCCCACAGCAAACAATTTTTCAAGGCTGGTCTTGTCTTGTCTAGCAATAGGTATTATTGAAGAACTGTAGACATTCTTCAGACAGATGGAGGAGTTTTTAGCTGTAGCAGCCATGGAATAGGCTCCCACACCCTCAAAAATAAACATTTCTCTTAAAGAGTCTTATTTAAACATATCTATTTATTTCGCAGATCTTTCCAGAAATAAATTGGTACAGATTTAATGAAGCTGAAATGATATCACAACATGGCAATAATAAATAATAATAATAAGCACTTTCTAACACCCTGCACAAGTGGCGAGCTTATTGCCGTATGGCAATTTCTTCCAACTAACCAGTTTTTCCAGCCCAGAGAAGCAATATTATATGCGTGAGAAATGAATTTAAATAAATTTCTCCTCTGCTGGAGATAAATGAAGTTATTAAGAAAATATACAAAGATAATATAAATGGAATAAGCGAGCACCCATTTTTATTGTCATACATAATATAACATTGTCTCCAATGTTTGGAGACAATGTTATATGGATAGCGTGGGTTTGTTTGTACTACATGATTTTTACTAGAGATGTGTGCACGTGCTGGGTCATTATAATACATAGTTCCAGGAATACTTTGTTACATTTCACAAATATTTACTCCTCTTTCGCCTTGTGTTATCTTTGGAATGTTGTTATTGAGTTCATACATTCTTTGGTACATTTTAATTTAATCTTTCTCCCTTGGTTTGTAACCGTTGTCATATATTTTCTTAGTCTCCATGAGAAACTTAATTGTATCAGGAGAATCTTTATATTAATATATCTTAAGCGACTGGATGTTTCTGAACGTCAAATGTCATTTATCATACATATCTCTGTTTAGGTTATATTTTCATCGAAAGAATAATTGTAAATAAAATTGGTGTAAATCTCTTAACGTTTTATTGGAAATTGTTGAATGATATTTTAATAAATTAACCTCTGTGAATGTATATTGTCATCATAAATAATGTCAACTCATGTCAACTGACATAATAGATACCATAGAAACAAATAGAAGTCATCATTCCACAAATAAATTACAAGTCAACAGATACTATAAGTGTCAGTCAATTTTTTCACCTGACAATTTTACCGAGCGTTTGGTGCGTACACTCGACGTCCAATCTGAACGTCGATCGTCGAACGTTTAGTCGATCTTCTATGGATTCTATTTAAAATTTTAATACTCGCCTAGGTGCGTGCTCCGATATTAGCAAGGCAGTCTTCCACAGTGTAGCTGTTTTCTGCAATTTCTGCAATTCTTAGATACTCTTTCCGCCTTGCCACGTGCAGTAGTTATTCCGGTTATAATATGATTCCTCAGATCCACCTTACTGCAGTATGTTGATGGTATACCTATGTAGGCAGGTACCATCAGTTTGTGCTTATTCCTATTCCACATCCCATTGAATTTATTTATTGTTGTCGTAAACTTTATTATCTGCCAACACCAGTGCGTTTTTGTCTTACGGTTTACTGTCTACAACATTATGGCAATATAATTGTTTGGGTATTGTTGCTGCAATGTCGTTTGGAATTATTGCTTCCGTTGATTTAAAGCGCGATGAGACAAAGTATTGGACTACGTGGAGCCGATTCATGATTTTGTAAAACATACTAACTAGTAACTCAATTTCGCCTGCACGTCTTGGAAAAACTATTCAACGAAGTCGTTTCGTGTCTCTTGAGTCTATGATCTTGTTTGTATTTATTTATTTATCTTTTTGTACATAATATAAACAAATATAGTGCATACTGACGGGCTTATTGCCATTAGGAAATTTCTTTCAACCAACTGGATTACAAAGTATGACAAAATTATATGTGGAAACCAACTAAAGAATGAAAGCGAATAAAAAAAACGAAAATATATATACACCAAGATAAATATTAATAAAAACCATAGCAAAATAAGGATTGGGAAAGAACAAGGAGAGGAAATCGGGATCAGTGGGGCAAGTCTGGTCAACCGTCGAAATCAAAACTCTCCATGTTTACCCATATCATGGATATAATTATCATTTGGAGTTCTATACTATGATATTAAAGAACTCCATATGATATATGTATAAATGATATGGGTAAACATGAAGGGTTTTGATTTCGACGGTTGACCAGACTTGCCCCCCCCAGGTAATTTATTTCACTTGACAGTCCGTTTACACAAAGTAAACGTCTTGCCTGTGATATCACGTAGAACCCTCATTTCTGAACCTCTTAGCATGTTTTTAGTTGTTATCGTATCGTCGGCTCTTGTTTCTGCAGCGTAGGTATGTCATTCTTGTCTTGAATAATTTTATTTTGCTTTCAATCATTATACAATTTATTTTAATAAGGCACCTTTTTATCGGCCGATGCTATTTCTATTTGAATCATTGTGAGTCAAACAAATTATTATAAGTGTAACTTATGTCCATGATATGTATTGGTCATTTATCTATTTTGAATATATTATTTTCGCCTCTGGCATAATACGCCTATCTCTTCGTCCCAATTAAAAGCGTGTGAACCGACAAATTATATTCAAACGATAAGTAATATTTATAAAAAACGCATCCATTATTCTCGCTATCGCAGTTTTACCTATCATTGACATATTTATCGCATAAATAATACGGATGTTAGACGTTAGTCATATTTGCATAAAATGGCGAAGACGTAGTGAAATTTTTAGAAATTTGCATCTGAGTGATTCATATATTTTTTTCAGGTAGTTTCTACATAACTTTTACTCTCCTCTACTAAGGTATAGTGAAATTTCACAGTCTAAAATGTATTTTGAAATCAATTTCTCAACAAGTATCATTTTGAGAGTGCATACTGCATAGTATGATTTTGTTCTTGTTTTGTGTTTATAGCCTACTATGATATCTTGTTTCTTATGTACTTTTTTTGGCTTTTCCTCCATAAGCTTCCAAACGGAGCACTCGGAGTCTCCATCATTCAGCATTTCGTTAGTTGACAGGCATACATCGTCTTATCGACATTCATGCACCGTCTCACATGTTCGTCTGTTATTCAAGCTTCTTACGTGTTTTTCTTTCAGAATCACGTTCCATACTTTTCTAGGGCGACTATGACCTCGTATTCCATTCCTATCGGTTTTTATATTTTCTTTGTCAATCTTTCTTCGTATAGACTATCGAATTACTTAAGTTTCTCTGTTCCTACCATTATGTCTATGATAGCTTTTATCAATATTTATTTATTTGTTACTCCTTAAAATATGATATTTACCTTGGATTTATTTGTCTTTGACTTCACTCTTCAGTCGGTGCTGTTTATTGTTCTAATGTATAATTTATTTCCTTGCATATAGGTATATGTACGATTTGCAGCGATTGTTTAGAATGAATTATGAATGAAAACATTCATAGGTAATATTTATTATTGGTGTCGGCATTCTATTACTATTCAGCATTACAAATGGAGATGGAGATTATTAAAATTTAATTGCCTGCCCGATGAATGAATAATGTATTGGCGATAAAACCTATAGCTGGCTAATTTGTAAGTAATATCCTATGGTAATACGTGTAGGTAACGTCTTCTTCTTCTTATATTGGTCAAATGCCTCGAGTGCTCGTTTATGGACAGTTAACTTCCTCTTATGATGTGGACTTCCAGCTGTCTCCATCTTTAGGGGATATTCCAGGTATCCTTTTTCCCTCTTGTACCTATTCCACGTAGGACAAAGTGTTACAGTCTTTGGGAATCCATTCCTTTTTTTCCAATATCCTTTTCCTTGTGACAACATCTTGGATATTACACATCTCTCTGATCGTACTGTTCCTTATTCCATAGAGTCTTGCCTGTCTTATTTCTTCTGAGTTTTCACATCTTTGATTGATTTAATGCGAACTATGTCCGATGGCGCTGCATCCCGAATTGTGCCTTGACCTCCTGCTACTTTCGCCTCCAACTCCTCCTGTCCTCTGCTACCGTTTTCTAAATCGTCACCTGGAGAAGCTGCGTGACATCCATTTTACCTCTTTCTTTCATCTTATACTCTGGGGCCTTTGGGCATTACTCTTTTGGGGACGCGTGCGTCTGGCATTCTCTGTAGGTACAAGTCTAATTCTCAAATTCTTCTTTGGATGTCGTGTCTGGTATCTCCAACGTTGACTATCACACGAGAGTATAACTTATAAGGATCTCTGTCCTGGGCAGCTCGGAACAGCTCCTCAACAGTTGTCAACCCTTTCCAGTATCGTATATTTTTTGCGGATCCAGGGGATATTTGCATGCTGCCAACACTTCTTCGACCCTCTATAATGTTCTACATGACGAGGTGCAAAAGCTCGTACTTCCTTCTTCTAAGTACATGACTCAATTACGACTTTCGGACTTAATATTCGTCATCAACTCTGGCTCACTGAAGAAATATCGAGTTGCAGCGATTTGAGATTTTGTTGTGAACGTTAAATATATTATTGTATGGAGGAAACGCCAATTTTGCTATTGAAATAATTACAAGCGTGAAGTTTTTAGCGTTCAAATTTGACTTCCCTTTGATGTTACATCATTTCCGCTCCTCGACCGGAAGCCAAGATATTGTGGGTACTATACCGCTACTGAAACATGTATATTTCAGATGATAAAAAATAACTTGGAAGTTGATATTATTTTTGTAACAGCTCGTGTTTATTTTGATGTGACCAACTGAATAGTTTCATTCGTGTTTATTTATTTAAATTATATTAATATTAGATAAATGTACTTAAACACACTTTCAAGTGTCTCGCTCGTTCAAGTGTTGTTAAGCAATACGATATCTAGGTGTCTTCAGATTCAAATTATATCAACTGCAGAGGCATAATCATTTGACTACTGTATCGACGTCCTGAATAATTTTACTTAGAGTGCATTGTTTTTTTTTTACTTTCTTTGCATAAAATAAGTTAGATAGTTATAGAATGTTATTTTTACAATTTTTGTATATGTTATCTCATCATTTGACTGTCTTCATGTTTTCTGAGTACACTTCATGGCACTTTTAAACAATTTTACAAATATTTCATTGTATTTTTTTAAAGAATGAATATGTCATTGATAAATAATGGGGAAGGGTTGGCAATTTTATAAATAAGGTTTAATCACAAATGAGTAATTTGCTTTAAAACTGGTCGTATCTCATTCGTTGTTCAAACAAAGCTACATTGTTTGAACGTCGTTATAAATAAAATTTAAGATAAATATAATATTTACCTATTATTAATAATTATTAAGTCCGTGAACACGGGTGGGGGTTGCAATGCTAACACAAACCATATCTTACATACCAAAAGTTACATACAATGAATGTAATAAAATAAAGAATAAACAAAACAATAAATATAAAATGTAAAGACGATACATAAGAAAATATTTAATAAGTACCTAATTGGTTCACCAATTGGTCCATCAAAATGATTCATCAAAATATTAAAACCGTAAATATTAAAAATCTTAACCTTAAACCTTAAAAATCACTGCATATCATTAATGTTTACTGTATGTGTGTGTCTGTATGTGTGATGTGTGTGAGTATGCTTATGATCCAGTATATTACGTGAGTATGGAGAGTGCCTGTGGATGTATGTTAGGTAGTGTATGAACAATTGTGCTGAATCCACTTTAAAATAATGTTGTTTAATTTACAAAACCAAAGACTGCATCCAATATAACACAGGGATTATCCCTAGCATATTGGAGAGCAAAATCGCTAATTGACAGCAAAGTGCAAGAGAGTGTCAATGGTTTGGATGTGTATGTATACCTTTCCATTGTCTCTGTCTGAAATATGTATAGCATTTAATCTTTTTTTATATATGTACCTTTATTACTGTTGTCAAACCTCTGTATGTAAAATGTCATGTTTAAAAACAAAAAAAAAAAAAAATGTTATGAATCGTTACCAGCTACTTGTACAATGGAATTGCTAGACCCCCACATCTTTGTTCTTTTAATTATCTTTTAAAAGATAATAGATGTGACAAATTTTTAACATCTCAATAGAGACGATGTTAAAATATTATTAGAAAAACTCAAGACACCTGCAGGGCTTACGCCCTGTTATCATCTGGTTTACGTGATCACTTTATGCCCTAGCGCAACTTTCACCAATTATCTCTTCTTGTTGTGTTCACTCTCAATCCAGTTTTTGACAGTTATACATATTTTAATCAAGAAAATCTGTTCTGTTAATTTAAAAATAAGCTGAAAACGTCGTCTCCATCTATGAAGTGACCAAGAGACTTTTTTGGAACGCCATCTATTGAGAAATTGGTTTGTTTTCTTTATACAACCCGTTTAATGATGTGTACATACATTTTTACAAATGAGACAAGAGCTCTCTTACTTAATTTCTGACTCTACAAAACAACTTCATGTAAATAAATATATATAATGATTAAGTATTCATATTTTATGTAAGTATTTACATACTTGAATGAATGCAAAATGAATCACGTCTGAGGTGTTGCCCGAATGCATGCTAAATAATATTGTCAATGCAGTCAGGTCATACAATAATAATATACAAAATTCTATACCTTGATACGGTACGGTACGGTTGTGTTGCGGGGACGGGACGGGATGTGGCGCCTTGTCCTCATCATATTATAGTCACTATAGTGAGTGAGTGAATCATCATTTATATATTATTATGTACCTACCTATCTACATACTTATATTATGATATGGTTTATTACGAATTATACTTTCTTTTTATTTGTTAAATACGCATTACTAATTTATTGTAATAATAATGAAGCGCCCCTGAGGTGAATTATCACTAGGTAATATAAATATAAATAGACAACAAAAGGTTTGGGAGACAATTTATAAAAAAAATATAATGGTTATTTGAAATTAATAAAAAAAAATTATAAAAAGACAATTTATAAAAAAATATAATGGTTATTTGAAATTAATAAAAAAAAAATTATAAAAAGACAATTTATAAAAAAAATATAATGGTTATTTGAAATTAATAAAAAAAAATTTATAAAAAGACAATTTATAAAAAAAATATAATGGTTATTTGAAATTAATAAAAAAAAATTTATAAAAAGACAATTTATAAAAAAAATATAATGGTTATTTGAAATTGAATTAGCTGTGAGGCACCGGCTTAGAATAGTGCTTCCACTCTTTTCTATTACTGTTTTGGAGTGTCCCGTAAGAGCCGGGTAATCGAAAATACAACAGGCAACAATAACATCTGACATAGTTCAGCAATGAGGTTCACCACCCATTCTGAATGTAGTGCCTTTTTAGGTGAGACGAGACTGGTGTGTGGGTATACACATATGTGTTGTGCTCCCTTTTATAAGGCAATGCACACCCGCACACCTTTCGCTGGTTACCCCACATTGTGGGATATGCCGTGATGGTATGAATGAATGAATTATTTGAAATTGACTTACCAATCGAAAAATAAAACTAACTTACTATGTCACTTGTGGTACTACGTCAAATATTAATTCAACACCCACCCAACAACAAGTTGCCACATTCTGGAGACTTATAATATGTATTGTCTCACGGATCCAGACTGAAAACGCAATTAGTAAAAACTGTCTCCACAGGGATTAAAACCCGGGAAGCACGGCTCAGATATCAAACCAAATAAGCCACGAATGACGACAAAACTTGTTATAATTAAAGAAACAATATTTATCCCTAAATTCCTGATCCCGATTTCCTCTCCTTGTTAATTCCCAATCCTTTTTTTGCTATGATTTTTTTTTGTTTTGTTTTTATTTTCGCTTTCATTCTTTTGTTGGTGTACATATATAATGTTGTCATACTTTGTAGTCTGGTTGGTTGGAAGAAGTTGCTTTATGGCAATAAGCCCGCCAGTGTGCATTATATTTGTTTTTATGTACAAAAAGATAAATAAATAATATTTGGTCTGGAAAAAGTGTGTTTTTGTACAGACCAAACCACCTATGTATGTATGTATATACATATATAGAAGTTTCTTCTCTGCTTTGGTTTCAATCTTGAGGATTGGTTGTAAGCAAAGCGATGCATCTCTTCCTCTACTCCGCTCTATCTTCAGCGACTCTCTTCAACTCTGTGTAGGAGGTACACTTCATGTCCTCACTCACCCGCTATAGATACCTACTCATGGCGGGGTCTCCCTCTGCCAGTTGTTTCCTCAACCATTCCCTCCAAGAAGAAGTTTATCAATTTCATATCGATATCATTTACTAAGTGTACACTAACTAATGAGTGTATAATTAAAAACACGTAAAGAATTATTGTTTGGATTAAAAAAAATTCTCAATTTAGTCCAGATTATTGTGTTGTCCATAAACCGCTTGTAATTGTTATTTCGGTTTCATTAAGAAGATATTACGTGTCATTTTTATGGAAGTGTATTATTATAATTTTTACTCTCCACACTATGGAATAGGGGAGAGTCATGATTTCGCAAAATTTAAGCGTATTTTTTTTACATCAATTTCTCAATGGGTATCATGTAGAGAATGCACACTATGAGTTTCGTCGTGATGTGTTTGTGTGTATGGCGTATACGCTGTACGCCGTACGCCGTAGCATTTATCTTTTTTGTGTCCTCTCTACAGCCCAAACTATAAGTCTGATCGACTTCATATTAACATCATATGTGTAAAGTGCAAAGACCTAGAGCTGATTAGTTTTCCATAGACAACTTTTGATTTCTTCTCTATGAATTCATCATTTACGTTGTTTTTTTTTGTGTCCTCTCTGCAGCCCAAACTATAAGTCCGATTGACTTCATATTGATATCACATGTGTTAAGTCCATAAACTTAGAGCTGATTAGTTTTCCATAGACAACGGTTCATTTTTTCCCAATGTTTCTTTATGATTTCATCTATTAAAACTGAAAAAATGCTCTCACGACCTGGAAATTAGAGATATTTTAATTTGGTTTCAACTATTTATACAACACCAAGAATCTTCATAAAATTGTATTCAAAGTTGGTCAATGTTAAAAGAAAAATATTCAACGGCTTCAAAAATTATATTTTATTTAATGGATATTTGTATGAAACTTATATGTAACAAGAGAATTTTTTTATATTTGGCAATGTTCAGTTCATTGATTTCATATTGATATAAGAATATTAATAGCTTGAACTTAGAACTGATTAGCTTTTCATAGATATCATAAAATTTCTTCATATGATATCACGTGTCAACATTGTCAAAATGCTCTAACGCTCTTTGAAACAAAATTTATCTGCTTTTTTTAAAATATTTCATACAACATAAGCATTCTTCACTATACTGCATTAATAGTTTGTTTATCTTAACATAAAAATATACTATCGGAAGAAAATTTATATTCCTGATAGTAACATTTAGTATGAATAAAAATGTAATTAGATAAATTTCTATGTATGGAAAAGTTCAGTAATTTGATTTCATGTTATAATGTAAAGAGCTTGAACATAGAACTGATTAGCTTTCCATAAATAACAAAAAGAATCTTCATATGATATCACCTGTCAAAATTTGGAAAATGCTCTCGCGTTCTTTAGAACAAAATTTATCTGCTTTTTTTAAAATATTTCATACAACATAAGCATTCTTCCCTATACTGCATTAATAGTTTGTCTATCTTAACATAAAAATATACTATCGGAAGAAAATTTATATTCCTGATAGTAACATTTAGTATGAATAAAAATGTAATTAGATAAATTTCTATGTATGGAAACGTTCAGTAATTTGATTTCATGTTATAATGTAAAGAGCTTGAACATAGAACTGATTAGCTTTCCATAAATAACAAAAAAATTCTTCATATAATATCGCGTGTCAAAATTTTGAAAATGCTCTCGCGTTCTTTAAAACAAAATTTATCTGCTTTTTTTAAAATATTTCATACAACATAAGCATTCTTCACTATACTGCATTAATAGTTTGTTTATCTTAACATAAAAATATACTATCGGAAGAAAATTTATATTCCTGATAGTAACATTTAGTATGAATAAAAATGTAATTAGATAAATTTCTATGTATGGAAACGTTCAGTAATTTGATTTCATGTTATAATGTAAAGAGCTTGAACATAGAACTGATTAGCTTTCCATAAATAACAAAAAAATTCTTCATATAATATCACGTGTCAAAATTTTGAAAATGCTCTCGCGTTCTTTAAAACAAAATTTATCTGCTTTTTTTAAAATATTTCATACAACATAAGCATTCTTCACTATACTGCATTAATAGTTTGTTTATCTTAACATAAAAATATACTATCGGAAGAAAATTTATATTCCTGATAGTAACATTTAGTATGAATAAAAATGTAATTAGATAAATTTCTATGTATGGAAACGTTCAGTAATTTGATTTCATGTTATAATGTAAAGAGCTTGAACATAGAACTGATTAGCTTTCCATAAATAACAAAAAAATTCTTCATATAATATCACGTGTCAAAATTTTGAAAATGCTCTCGCGTTCTTTAAAACAAAATTTATCTGCTTTTTTTAAAATATTTCATACAACATAAGCATTCTTCACTATACTGCATTAATAGTTTGTTTATCTTAACATAAAAATATACTATCGGAAGAAAATTTATATTCCTGATAGTAACATTTAGTATGAATAAAAATGTAATTAGATAAATTTCTATGTATGGAAACGTTCAGTAATTTGATTTCATGTTATAATGTAAAGAGCTTGAACATAGAACTGATTAGCTTTCCATAAATAACAAAAAAATTCTTCATATAATATCACGTGTCAAAATTTTGAAAATGCTCTCGCGTTCTTTAAAACAAAATTTATCTGCTTTTTTTAAAATATTTCATACAACATAAGCATTCTTCACTATACTGCATTAATAGTTTGTTTATCTTAACATAAAAATATACTATCGGAAGAAAATTTATATTCCTGATAGTAACATTTAGTATGAATAAAAATGTAATTAGATAAATTTCTATGTATGGAAAAGTTCAGTAATTTGATTTCATGTTATAATGTAAAGAGCTTGAACATAGAACTGATTAGCTTTCCATAAATAACAAAAAAAATCTTCATATGATATCACCTGTCAAAATTTGGAAAATGCTCTCGCATTCTTTAGAACAAAATTTATCTGCTTTTTTTAAAATATTTCATACAACATAAGCATTCTTCACTATACTGCATTAATAGTTTGTTTATCTTAACATAAAAATATACTATCGGAAGAAAATTTATATTCCTGATAGTAACATTTAGTATGAATAAAAATGTAATTAGATAAATTTCTATGTATGGAAAAGTTCAGTAATTTGATTTCATGTTATAATGTAAAGAGCTTGAACATAGAACTGATTAGCTTTCCATAAATAACAAAAAAAATCTTCATATGATATCACCTGTCAAAATTTGGAAAATGCTCTCGCGTTCTTTAGAACAAAATTTATCTGCTTTTTTTTTAAATATTTCATACAACATAAGCATTCTTCCCTATACTGCATTAATAGTTTGTCTATCTTAACATAAAAATATACTATCGGAAGAAAATTTATATTCCTGATAGTAACATTTAGTATGAATAAAAATGTAATTAGATAAATTTCTATGTATGGAAACGTTCAGTAATTTGATTTCATGTTATAATGTAAAGAGCTTGAACATAGAACTGATTAGCTTTCCATAAATAACAAAAAAATTCTTCATATAATATCACGTGTCAAAATTTTGAAAATGCTCTCGCGTTCTTAAAACAAAATTTATCTGCTTTTTTTAAAATATTTCATACAACATAAGCATTCTTCACTATACTGCATTAATAGTTTGTTTATCTTAACATAAAAATATACTATCGGAAGAAAATTTATATTCCTGGTAGTAAAATTTAGAATGAATAAAATATTTCATTGTCAATATTTGTGGTGTGAAGAGTTTAGTGTTGGCCACAACCCACTCGTTTTTCTCATATTGTTATTATTGTTTTTTTTTGTTTATTGTCGATCATGTGGTTGATGTTTATGATGTTGTTGTTTTGATGTGTGCGTATGTATGTGCATGTGTGTATGTGTATATGTGCATATATGCATGTATATATGTATAATGTATATTATTGTATTTTACTGAATAGCCTCACCTTAAGACAGGCGTAGCCGTTTAGGTGAGGTTATGATGAATAAAAAGAGAGAGGAGGAATTTATTATGTATTATGTTTTGTTGACTTTTTAGTTTCTTTCTTTTTTGTACTTGCATTTTTACTGTATTAATAAATAAATAAAATAAATATTATTATTTTTCGCTGGGGTATGACGCTTCGTATTATAAATAGTCTCAAGTCCAGATGTTATAGTTGGTTTTGTGTTTGAGAATGAATCATCCAGAATCCATACTTAGTGAGACGAAGATTATGGTGGAGACGCGTCATGCTTCTTTGTCAGTATTGCATTATGCACCAAGTCACAGAGATCCTGTTGTCGGTTGTAATTAATTTACTGCTACAGTTATCGTTAATCTTCTAAAGTCCCATCAAGTGAATTATTTCCAATGATCTCTGATGTTCTAGATATAAAGTTCGATAGTCAAACTAAGATGGCGGGTCGCGTTGCCAGACTGGAAATGGACAGATGGGCACCCAGAATTCTGAAACGGAGGGCAGCAGTGGAGAGATGGCTGAAGAAAGAAGAAGATTCGTGTATTGTAGTTTTTGCACCACTTTGCCGATCTGCCTAGATATTGTTTATCTAGAGGGCTCCATGAGCATTTTTGTCGCTCACTAAGCGTTCTGTGAATGGACCAATAGTAATTTTCTGAAGAATGACTGATTGAAAAAGTATAAAACTGATAAAGAATGGCGTAATATGTAGGCGTCTATCATATAAAAAATTGGTTCGACCATAAAGGACACCTAGTATTATTAAACGCAAGAATAATAAAAGACAAGCTGTAAAGAACAGACTAATAAAGCTGCAGTTGTCTCCGGATGTTGAGGGACATTGTTTGGGCCAATAAACATATGCTAGATGAGAGTAAGGTCCGAATATATAAAACCTGCATCAGACCCATAATGACTTATGGAGTTGAAGCAAGGGCAGAGACGGTGAGAACAAAACAGCTACTCAGAACAACAGAGATGAAATATCTTGGGCAGAACCCTCAGAGACAGAATCCCTAACGAGGAGATCCGGAGAACCTGCAATGTGGAGGATATTGTAAAGTGGAGCAGGCTAAGAAGACGACACTGGAGAGATCATGTTAAATTCCAGAGGGACGCCGACCACCGAGCAGACCATCAGATGAAGGAAGAGATGGAGGGAGAGCTGGACATCCTCGTCCCATGACCTGTAAAAACAGATCATAGATCTAAAAAAAGAGGAAAAAGAAGCTGTAAAGAATGAATGTTGGAGCGATGTATGGAATCTGCTCATAGTAAGGAAGCCTCGGTTAAATTATATATAGGTTTATTTCTTTGTATTTTGATCCAAACAGTTTCTTTACATTTTTCCTTTACGTTACTTTTTATTTAATCATTTTTATTTTAAATATATTTTTTTTCAACAATTATCATGTAGAGAGTGCATACTATAAGTTCCACCTTATGAAATCCTCCAATTGTTATTATTGATTTTTTTTTGAGTTCCACTTTATGAAATCCTCCAATTGCTATTATTGATTCTTTAAGCAATATTATATTACTTCCACAAATTATTTTAAAATGCAATGTTTTTACTTGTATAGCTTGTATTACTTACTGAGAATGTTGTGGTTGTGGGTATGTTGACAAACTAGATAAACTTGTCTATAGAAATTTATTGTTGGTAACTAAAGGGATTAGCTATTCAACAAACAAGTCTATTAGTGTTTGCTTCTGGAAGTCAATAAATTGATATTACATTCATATCTAATTTGTGATTCTCTTTCGTTTCACTTGAGTTAACTTGTCTATGTACTGTGGTCGGTGAAAACTTATTCTTGTGTCTAATTCAAGATTAGTTATAAGCGAGGCTTCTAACCGTCAATTTCACCAGGGTTTCTAAACACAAAATTTCATTTTACTGTACAATCTTAATACAAATCTTTGTGACAGCGCATCTACTCTTTAAGAGGCGGTCTATGTTACATTAAACACTGTTGTTTGAAATATCCATAAGTCGCTAGATCGTTTCCGGCTCGAAGGACCAAAATACTTAAAATGTTTAATATTGTTGTATTAAAACTATTGATAGTAACATATTGATGCGGGTGTGCGTGAAGGGTAGAGAAATGTAGGTATGGTGGTGAGTGGGAAAGAAAGGGACAGGTATATTGCTATGTCAGTCTTGCATAAACGCAAAATTTTGAATATTGTATGAAAAAAATTGATAGATTAGTAACAATTGCGTTGGAATGCAAAAACATTGGAGCACAATACCGTCTCATAATTTTGTGTTATTTTATATTTCATTTCCATTTGTAGACCGTTTCGTCAAAATTATAACTATAGCTTTATCATTTTTTATCAAATACAACGGCGGCATTTGGGCGTGGTACTGCGCATGCTACACTTAAGAATTTGGGTTCCGAATGTGTTCTATGAGTGTACAGTAAAAGTATTTTCACTCCGCAAAATTCTGTAAAAGGATACGAGTTATTTTCAGTTCTTGCTGTTTTTATCGTCCTGTTCTCCCCAGACTTTTCACTTTTGCAACTCTTTGGTATCCAACTGCTGGTTCGATGGATTTCTTTATTCACACACACACAACATAATTTATGACGTCTACAAAATTTATCATGGTAGGTACCTACTGAATCGCCCAACTCCAGATAATATATTATCATTTTTCGACAACACTTACATATTTGTCGAAATGTGATATTCTTACATCAAGCAGTAAAAATATTTTGTATTATTACTTTAATTTTTTATCACTAAAAATAAATAATTTCTTCCACGGAATAGGCGGTGACTTCGTGGTATATGTTGTTTTCACATTTTTTAGGAGTGGGTACTACGCACAAGATATCATTTTGTCAAAAAATGACAAACTTCAATACTTTCCGCGCAAAATTCTAAATAATAAATTTATCGGGATAATTCCAAGGGTGCTGAAGCCAAGGGGTCTTGTGTTGATCTACGGCACACGGCATAATCAGTAGTTTATAAAAGTTGATCTTGTTTTGAGCGCTGAAGGCATTTAGAAGTTATACATTTCAATTTATTGGACCACTCATACTAAAGGACGAACAATGTTTTGTATTCCCGCATTCTCAAAACTCTGGATCAAATTAATCTAAAACCACACAGATCTTTATTTATATTTCGATATTTTCAATCTGACAAAACTTGACCTTAAGTATGTACTTCTGTATTTAAGAATGAGGTATTGTGTTTGTTTATTTCTTACATACCTACTAAAGCATAAAGTCTTGTATAAATATTTATATAGTTCAATTTATTCATCAATAACATTGTAAATTTTGCCTTTACATTTTGTATTTGCACGTAGGTGCTGAATTCGAAGTATTATGTATATTTTTTTGTTTTGAAGTATTTATGTTCGTCTGATAGCGTGCGCTGTTCATCGCTTTAAAATGTTATTCCCAAATTCCGTTGTTGTTCAAATATAAGACACCATCTGGATATCTTCACTTAGGAATATGAATATTATGACGTTTGCATTGTTTGTTGAAAATGTGTGGCTTTTGGAATTTTTCAACAATTATTCGTCCTTGTTTATAAGGAATCGGCTAAATACAGAGGTGAATAAAGATTTTATGGTTGTTGATGATTTTAACATTTTAGGTGGAGAGGTTACCATTGCTTTGTTTGAAAATGAATTTTAGCACGGAAAACATCACGAGTCTTTAGAAATAATGTGTCGAATTTGCAACCTTTTCGTTGAATTTTACTATTTTTCCAGTTATAAAGACGTTAATTTCATTTTTTTACAATTTGTAGTATCATGACTCTTATAGGTATGTATATTTGAACATCTCTTCTCCACATGACTTTTCGTAATACGTTAGTGAGTTAATTCTTTTGATACCCATTTTTGCGTTGAAAAGGGCATATTATAACGCTTTATCTAGTGATTGAAAATATGATATTTTAAAACTGCCTAATACACTATGAAGTTACGTGTTATGTACCTATCTATTGCGTGCTTTAAAATCCAAATCCAAAACATTGGTTGATTTTTTACATTTTGAGAATAAACCTGACTCGAAATGAATCAACTTTATTGATCATTCACTTTGATTTTATACACTCTTTAACCATATTAACTATTTATTTTTCTACAACATATAATTATAGAGTATTAAAGAAAATTATTAGTATTAAACAGCTTCCTCAGGAATACAATATCTTTAAACTCAACCAGCGAAAAGAGAAGAGTTGAGCTGTGGAAGGAACGGATAGAAGGTGAGAGCTTTCGTGAACCAGCAGAGGTACTCCCGGCGGGTCACCTACTGCCTTATACAGCCTGGAAATCCCTAAACAGGCTGAGGACGGGTGTAGGAAGGTGCAAGGTGAACCTGGATAGATGGGGAATGCTGGAGGCGGACCAGGACACGGCATGTGAGTGTGGAGAGACGCAGAGTATGTCGCACCTGCTGAGCTGCCCGCTTATGGAGGGAGGGTGCTCTGAAGAGGATTTGTGGCAGGCCAATGAAAATGGAATTATGGCTGCAAATTACTGGAGGGACACAGTGTAGGCGGATGACCTTGGACACGGAAATGAATGAATGATTAAAGAAAATGCTGTAAAAAGAAATATTTTAAATAATTAATTAGGGTAATTGTAGATACGCTAAATTTTAAAATTGTGTGACGAACAATCACTTGAGAAATGTTATAGTAATAATAATAATAAAATTATTTTATTATGCAAAACAAATCACATAATGTGACGAACTTATTGCCCGTAGACAATTTCTCCCAATTTCAATGTTGAAAATACTTTGTATATTTTTTAGAAACAAAAAATTTTGGGGTGTTAAGGTTTATATGCCCTCTGAATAATCAAATTTTAATTTTTTTTAATAAATTATTCGTACGTTGGGTCTGAGATCATTAATGTCATTATTCGTTAATCGGAGATAAGCCTAAGATCAGAAGCATGTAGCAGCAGTATGTAGTGATGTAGGAGTCACTATTTAATATCAAGTGACTATTGAAGCGACTTGTGACAGTTTGACACCGCCATATAACTAAAAGACGCCATACGATGTTGACAACATTGATAATAACTTAACCAAGAGGCGCGACATTATAAATTATGTATACCTATCGTGTCGTAGTCATCCACTCCATAAATAGCCCTGAATATTTTGTATTTATAAATCAGTAGTGAACAGTCAAAACTGGTTTATAATAATAATAAATTGGGGTAGTTTTTGTAGCGCCGTTTTTGTGATAACCTCACCTCAAGTGTGCTTTGAATATACCTATTACAGGTATTTGTAAGACTCGCGGAAGTGTTAAGTTGTCGATTTGCCTCAGTTCAGGTGGTAGTTTATTCCACGAGGCTGGTCCAGCCACAGCAAAAGCACGATCACCGAAGGATGTAGTGTTGACTCCATATAATTTCAGTTAACTTGCCAATCATGGATGTGGTGGCTGACTGAAGTGTTTGTTGTCGCTCGTTTACGGTGAGAGCGATGCAGAAGTCGAAAGTCTGGTTTATTTATAACTAGCCGATTTTTTTTGTAACTAGCTTCATCATCAAAAAAGTATTGAGTAGGTAATTTAAGATCAGTCCAACAATTTGAATTTAAGGCCAACTACACCTAATACTCATACTACCTAATTACACACCCTCATTCCTCCTCTACACATACATATATCCTGAGAATGCATAATCCAGATACCTCTGGTTTTGGTCTCGGTCTAAGATGGATTTCCACTTGTCCAATTGATGATGAGCAAAAGTCATGCAAAAAGTGGGTAGACGACATAACTCCAATTGCCGGAAAAAAAATGTTCAGAGAGCGCAAGGCAAAGACATGTGGAAAAACATGGATGAGGCCTATATACAGCAATGGAGGATGGCTGCGGAGAAGAAGACAAGTCTTGCAAAACTGTGTCACTGCAATACCAAGACCGGGGGTCATCATTTCCTGCCCCTCTATCCCAGTTCATCCGGGGTCGGGCCTCCTAATCATCTGCGACTCTGGATTGTCTGCTGTGGGGGTACACAATCAAAACCCTTCTTGCACTTGTTCATCACTACAAGCATTTACATAGAATTCCTAGAAATTTTCGTTTCACAATTGTAAGTAAGTTGTCGGTTAGTTACCTAATATTGATTTAAGTTTATTGGCCTTGTTACCAAATGTCCTATCGTCTGCAAATGAGATAATGTTCGTACGCAGTTGGTATGCGGTGCTCACGTCACTTGTTTATCGCTAATTGCATCCGTGCGTTTTGTGGTCCGCCGTGCACCGCATTGGTATTTCACTAACGGAATTCCATCCAATTTGCATGGTCATTGGTCATAGCACGCCCCGGGGACGCGCTCCTACAACATTTGTCTTAATAATATAAAAACACTGTGTGAATACCCAAATTCGAATGACCAATGATCTGAGACTATATATATATTACTGAAATTAAATGGATAATTAAGTGCCATTTTCGTGAATATCATCACCTACAAATCGATGGAAAATCAATTTATTCGTATCGTTAATGTTCTGGATGGATTTGCAAAAAACGATTCTTTGAAACCCTTTCCAAACAAAGAAAAAAATGAGTTTGCGAGTCATACAATTTTTGAGCAAAAGTTTTAGGAGCGTTTTAAAATATGAATTTATTTGTTTAATGTGATCTGCCTCCAAACCCAATTGAAGATTTTGAGCGTCATCGAACGTCAATCGCAAGTTTGGTCGTCTGGATCACAGAATACCAATTATTCAATGAAATTCGATAGTAATACGGCTTTCGATGATCATATTTTTGAAATTATGCCCCTGTTTAAACATTGGCACTTTCAGTAAATCACTTAGAACTACTGTTTCGTAGAGGCAAAAATTTGAATATAGCAATAACACAAATCAGAGTTCCTGCACGTTTGACAAGGAGTGACAGTTTATTCAGTGTGCCTGTTGTTCGAACAAACTACGCAGAGAATGGATTTATCTATAGATCATGTAATCAGTTTGATTCAAAGTTCGCGGATTTTTACATGTTTGGCCCACCGGCCATTTTTAGGAAGATTTTGAGGCATTCGTAATAGTGCTTTTCCTTTCCAAATTTTCCCCATTCCTATTCATAGTCCTGTCCTTATTTCCTAGCTTGTCCATTGTTTAACTAATTTTGACTGATCTTATTTTAATTGTTTTTTATCTTTCTTTGTCTTTTTTTGTTTTTCTTTTTCGTAATTTAGTAATAGGTGTTACTATTTTGGTTTTTATATTTAATAATGTAATTTGAATTCATATGTATATTGAAAAAAACTGTTTGTAACCTTAAATAAATAAATAAACACCCTCTAGACCTTGTATCATTAATGTCACCTATGTCACCTATGTTCCAGCAGGTTTGCGTGGCGGTCTATCTTACTTTGAAATTTTGACACATGACACAATTTTGACACATGACACAAAATTTCAAAGTATTGACTGGATCTTTCGAGTCGGAACTGTCGTTTGTAGGAGTCGTCGTTTCTATTTTGTTCCACATAAATGATATCGCCGGTGTATCACTCTATTGGCGTATAAAATCGCCCACCTCACACCGATCGGCTCATCCATCATATCCGACCATCGTTAATTATTATTATTCGCGACCGGTTTCGACTTATACGGTCACATTGTCGGAATGCCGAGCACGACGTCGGATCCTCGTTTTATATGGAGGTGTCATCAAAGTCGACGGTCGTATCAAAATATTTTTTCTGAATAATATTTATCATATATGTATTATGTTTCGACGGCTGCTATTAGAATAATCGCGATATGAGATATCGCCGCGTTGTTGGACGTCCCAAGTCGGAGGCGGTGTGAATTGATAAACGTTTTGTGGTATTTTTACACCAGCGTTTATTTATGCTGGTGCTATTCCGATTTAATAAGCGATTGAACTTGTATATTTTGCAAAAAAATATATTTTCATTGTTTCGTCTTCTTCCTTCAGCCATCTCTCCACTGCTGGATGTACGTCTCTTCTAAGTATTTAATGCAAATAACCTTTTCATTGTTCTTCTTCTTTTTAGCCCCTTTCACTCCACTGCTGGATATAGGCCTCTTCCTGGGTTTTCCATTTCTCTCTATCCTGGGCACTCTGCTTTCACCCATGTCCCACCAGTTTGACAATTTCGTCAGTCCATCTCCTCTGTGGTCTCCCTACACTTCTTCTATTTAAAGTTTTTACGTTGTTTTTGAAACCAGTATAATGATATTAGTTTAGAAATGGATCGATATACCTATTTCATTAAAATATTTGCAAACTGCACATTTTAAAACTTCGTTCAAAATTAAAGATTTGGAAGACTTCGATTAAGTTAACTGAACTGCAATTTGCAACTATTCATCGTGTCAAAGTACACTTTTAAGGTATTTCCATGTATGTGACATATCAAAATTAATGTTGGTGGTAATAAAAATTACTAATTGACTAGACGGGTCAATGACCTTTCAATGATCTCCCCTGCTAGTAATCGCTGAAAATATCTAATGAAACCAACCTATGGGTAAGAAATTACAAGCAACAACTATTGTGAGTTCTACCACCTTCCAAACACAACACGTCAATGCATATAAAATACACTATTCTCTATTAATATGATTATCATTCTAGGCATCCGTGTTTAATCTACTTCTTTCTCTCATCAGCGTAACTGAAGCCTCATCATGTTTATCAGTGGCTCCATAGTCTAAAATGGACCTTGGTCTCCCCTAGGAATCGTCTCAATTGCAACCTGCCCGTGGCCTATTTTCTCAAATTCCGTACCGCGCCGGCTATCTGAAGATCTCTCTTGATTCCATCCTACTATCGTAGCCTAGACCATCCCACCTAACTACTTTCCTCCGGACGTGTTGTGAGGATTCTTTGTGGCATTTGATCATCGTTTATATAATGCTCGTGTCCTAAACAGCGGGACCTCCATATTTTTTATTTTTTTTTGACAATATTTGGGTTGTTATATAGGCTCTTCAGTTCATGGTTGTATCTAAATCAAATAATTATTTCCAGGTTTACTTATTGGCATAATTTAGTAGATTCGTAGCTGTGGTAGGATCATGTTGCACCATAAATATATTATTAAGTCTTGGTTATTAATACGAGTATTACGGTATCATTTTCTTTCTCGCCGAGTGATCGTAGCGGCGTAGGATTAGTATAATGTAATATGATGTCGTTGCCTGGATAATTCTCGTATAATCCTCGACTTGTGTTACCTACCACGGGCTTTGCCAATATGTATTTATTACATATTATGTAATAAGATACTTTGATGTGCACACAACTGTACTTATTGCGTTTCGTGCGAAATCTTTAGTAGATGAAATGGGCATACAACTAAAAAACGTTTTTTGATGCTTACCCAAAAATGAGAAAATAACACTTATATATGCATTTGTCGTATCTCGACTTGATTACTGCAACAACACTTATGTTAGATTGCCTAAGTATGTATCGTTTCGATACAGCATATATTGTATTTAATGCAGCAGTATGGCTTAAATGTAAAAATACTATGAAACGTAATTCTTTTAAAATTGAAGCGTTAGTAGTAAATTGGCTAGTCAAATACTTACTTCCGATCTGGACACGGAAACAAATGAACTTACTTCCGATAGCCTTACAACTCCGGTAGAGATTCAGCCTTTTTAACAATGGATTTCCAAGCCTTCGTGTCCGCAGCAGCGAACTCTCAGTCATCGAAAACATTCAACACATTCAGATCTCGAGTGGCATTGTCCATCAGTCTCTGCCTTGGCCTTCCTAGAGGTCTCTTGCCCACTGGGTTATTTTGCGGGATTCATTTTTTTGGATGGTTCTTTCTTCTCCCGATCTGACGACATGTCCAATCCAGGCTAATCTTCTAGACCTGATCTCAATAGTGACTAAGATTCTCATCGTAGCTCATAAAATTTGTGGGTCTGGATTTGGAAAAAAAGATCCACGAATTAGTATTGTTAATATGTAAAAGGAGTGCTCAGTACGTTCTGACGGTGCTCAATACGTTCAAGAACTGATCAGAGAAACGAATTATCTGGAAGGTATCTTATTCTCAGGTCGTCTGGATCATAGAGTAGATTATAACAACTAGGTATTTAATAATTGTGGATCGAGTTAACAAAGCGGCTTTGTATAATCGATTATATAGTGTGAGTGTTCCTTTAAAATTATTGAATTATCTTTAGATATTTGCAGCTTTCAAAACATTACCATGTCCTTGAACAAAATTGAAAATTTTCCTGTGTCGACTTAGTCAAAATTTTAGCAATTCGTCCAACGTAAGTATGTATTAAGACGTGGCCTACGATATATTAAGATTCTATTGAATATGTATTATTTTAATGTGATCTCCACATCGTCTGTTTGTATGAATATATATTTGGTTGCTTTTATATATTTATGGTTATGCAAATTATGCGAACTCAAGATGGAAAGAACTCACTTTAAACAAAGATGCTAATCTCGAAATACCGGTCTTGATAGGGGACCAAAACACATATTCATATAGGTAGGTACTTGTGTGAATTCTTCTACACTTTTCTTAATTCGACTCAAATAAACCTGTCATTGAAATAATTAATAATTTATATATAATATCATTACGGAATGTTTTTGCGGGGTTAGCAAATATACCAGAGCGGTTAGCGCACTAAATGGATTTGTAATCCAGTGGTCGCGTGTTCGAATTCTGCCTCAACCGATTTTCGTTTATCTAAATTAAGCATTTATGCTTCAAGACTATAACTTGCAAGACTTATTTATTTTTTAAAAGATTTTTAATTATCTCAATAGAGACGAAGTTGGAATATTCACTCTAGGAGAACCGGGAAATCAAGGCACCTACAGGGCTTACGACCTGTCATCGGCTGGTTTACGTGATCACTTCATGCGCTTGCGCAACGTTCACCAATTATGCCTTTTTAATGAGATCCCTATCAATTCAATTTTTGAAAGTTCTATATATTGCAATACTGAAATTCTTTTCGCTTTAGGAAATAAGGATTTTTACTAAAGCCATCTATGTGTGAAATTATGAACAACATTCTTATTATTTTTATTTATTTTTGTTGTAACGCCATCTATTGAGAGAATTGGTTTTTTGTAAATAATGAAAGCATCAATTCTTATACCTGAGGTGACAATACATTTTTCGCATAGAAGTCACCCCTGAATTGCGCCAGACTTATAAGGTCATTTTTGTCTTATTTACCTACTTGTATAAGGTCATTTTTGTCTTATTTACCTACTTTTTTTACTTTGTTTGCGCATATGCAATAATTAAAATATTCGAAGACTTATGATTTATGTTCATCACTAGTAAACATTATTATCTTTCATAGGGATATTAGTATCTTTATCAGATAACTTATATCAAAATATAGTAGAATTGTTTATTTAGTCGTATATATACCTATATGGCATATGGGTAGGTAGGTACTCTGTCTTGTTGGTAAATGTTTGACGATAACCATTTCCCATAATGAACCATAGTATGTTCTCTATATCTTGTACCGGAAGCATATGAATACTTTACTATATATAGGTAATGTTATAATATGTGTATCGGTGTCTGCTGGTTTCAGTAAACTCTGGGCACTGGGCACGCGCCACGTGTGCAAGACATATCTGATTTTTGGAAAGGTGTTATATCTTTCAAACACCACATTTTCTAGAAAGCGTCCGAAGATTTAATTTCGTTATTGTAACCTCAAAATTTGATAAATTATTCCTTCTTTTAACCTCATACTTTCATGTTCTTTTCCCCCACCTCAAATTTAGATGTACCTACATTTTTATTATTATAACATCAAATTTTGTATCCCCTCCTCTAACTCGATGTTTCTGTAACCTCAGCACCAAATTTTCATGATTTTTGTATTCGTCCCATTTACCTTATTGATGTATTCCTTCTCTTAACGTTATAATTTGATATATTCCTACCATGTAACTTCAAACTTTGATGTTCTGATTTCTTCTTTTAATCTCGTACAATGATATATTCCTTCCCGATACCTCAAATTTTAATGCATCAATTCCTTCTCTTTACTTTAAACTTTGATTTTATATTCCTTCTACGTTCCTCATATGTTAATGTATTCATATATTTTATGCATTCCTCATATAAAGATGTTGAATCACAAACTGACCTCTAGGTATCATTGTATCCGCAGATTTAAAATGGGAGGATCCCATTATTAAGATTGTTAAGAAAGCAAACTCCCTTATTTACTGCATCAGAAAATCTTTCCAGAACATCACACCAGACTTAATGTTATAAATATATAAAGCATTTGTTAGACCATTGTTGGAATATGGTTTCCAGATATGGAGTCCCTATTTTTTCAAGGACATTGACTTACTTGAGAGGGTCCGAAGACGTTTTACAAAAATTCCCAGGACACTTTGCAATTTAACATATGAGGAAAGACTTGACTTCTTAAAACTGTCAAAACTGGAAAACCGAAGAGAACGTGGAGATCTTATTGAAACATTCAAAATATTATCAGGCCATTATGACTGTATAAACATGAAAAATCTCTAATAAAAAACTTTTAGTACATATTCATTTTGTTTTAACCACTTTGAGTAACTTATAGTCTAACTAGTTCCCTCCTCAGTACAAGTCTGTCCTGAGGAGGGAGCGGTCAGTTCTGAAAACTAGTTAGACTATAAGTTACTCAAAGTGGTTAAAACAAAATTAATTTGTACTAAAAGTTTTTTATTAGAAATCATTTAAAATGTGCCACAAAGTCATAGCTACGTATGAAGATATGAAAAATGTCTTTCAATATAGTCATAACACTAATTTGCGTGGCCATAGCTTAAAAATTGTGAAAAGTAGGTTCTCGACAAATCCTCGAAAGCATTTTCTTTCAAACAGAGTAGTGAATACTTGGAATAAACTGCCCCAACATGTTTTGGATGCTGAAAATGTTAATATTTTCAAGAATAAACTGGACTTTTTTTTTGACAAAGCAAAATAGTTACAACCAAATAATAAAATTCGACAGTGGATATAGGCACGGCACATCAGCCTTGGCTGCCTGCCTATAAATAAATAAAAAAAATAATAATTATATTCCTTCTCTTAACATCGAACATTGATATTGATATATTTTTTTTTTGTTACCTCAAACTTACATGTTTTCCTCTCTTTCTTTAGTTTTACTTCAAACTTGTCTGCATTTTACCCCATAATCTCAAATTTTGATTTATTTATGGTTCTTATTATAAGTGCAAATAAAAACATCGAAATGAGTATTGTTACCACAGTAGTGGATTGTAAAAACATTGCACGATTGTCTGTCTGCCTATCTAATCATCTAATGAGTGTTCAATTCAACAAAATGCTGGCAATTTGGCCATTAGCTGTTGTCTGAAGAAGGAAATTGGTGCTATTTAGGATGGCGGCAAGAGTAATAATTGCTTGCCTAGGCACAGACAATCTACATCTACCTACAGTGACATTTAGTCGTGGTACCTACATACTATGTGTAGTTGACAATATTTCTATACCACTGTCACGTGGTACCTACATACAACATAAACATTACGAAAAACACGCAATCATCATTAAAACTGACAGTAAGTTGTTATACTAACGGATGCGTGACCTCCGTCTTGAAATTGTACAAAATTTCCTTTTTCGAAGCACTTGTGGGGTGATGTCATATTGTGTTGCGCACATCAGATTCTTTTAGAGTCACGAAAAACTGTTTTATTTAATTACATATAATGTGTTAGATGCATTGTCGCGAGATCGAATCCTGCCATGACCGATTTCGCATACCTATATCACAAGCATGGAAGACCCGATAAAGATATTGAAAGAAGAGTTATGGCAGGGAATAGAATAAACGGAGCACTTAGACCAGTAATGTCCGACCCAAGCATCTCAAAGGAAGCCAAAATTGCAGTACACAATCCAATTGTGGTGCCTACTTTGACGTATGCAAGTGAAACATGGACCTGGCAAAGAACACATGAAAGTAGAATAAATGCTGTAGAAATGAGATCACTAAGAAGAGTTTGTAATAGAACTATATATGATAGAATAAAAAATGAGGACATAAGGAGAGAATGCAAGTTAAAGAAGGATATTATATGTAAAATGAAAGTGAATGCTTTAAGGTGGTTTGGACATATAGAAAGAATGAACGATGAACGACTGACCAAAAAAATATACATGGGTGCTAGAGATGGAGTGAATAGCAGAGGTCGCCCCAGAAAGGGATGGCATGACCATGTGAATGATATTTTGAAAGAAGGAAACATAAAAAGTTTGAACAATCGACGAGCATGTATGAGACGATGCATGGATGTAAAGGAAGCCAGAAATGTGTGCAAAAATAGAGAAGTATGGCGCTCGGTTCTCTCTGCTTACCCCGTAAGGGACATGGCGTGATGGTATGTATGTATGTATGTATATCACAAGCATATGCTTAATTTAGGGACTGTATGGGAATATATATGTAGGTACTTGTTACAAGGACATATGCATTATTTAAAAAAAACATCAATCTACGTCGGACTATGCAGTTTTGTATTCTTTGAAGTACAGCCCAAAATATAAATAAGTTCGTATTGATATTACGTGTAATGAGAAGTAGATAGGTACGAGAGCATAATAATATATACATCGCATTTTAAATAAAATTTCTCAAATATTTTATACAGTGTGTTTCTACAAAAAATATTCTATTTTCGAAATTTCTCTAGTGAATATTCGTCACACAATTTTTATATTCAGCACAAATTCCCCTAAATAAATTATTAAAAATATATTTTTTTAGATTGGGTACTACATAACTCTATATCGCAGAGAAATAAATCTTTTATGTGCTTAAAGAGTGCATAAAATCAAAGTGTATGACCGATAAAGTTTTTTTTTCATTTCAAGTTCGGGGGGCAAGTCTGGTCCGACCGGCGAAATCAAAACCCTAGTGACTACCCATATCATGGACATAATTATCATATGGAGTTCTATGACATCTAAAGATATTATAGAACTCCATATGATAATTATATCCATGATATGGGTAATCACTAGGGTTTTGATTTCGCCGGTCGGACCAGACTTGCCCCCCAGGTTTGATCATCCATAAAATCATGAAATTTTTGGTTTCCGATAAATCACATATAAATCGAAACACAACGAGCGCGTGTATCCCCATAGACCAGTCTCGTCTCACCTAAAAAGGCACTACATTCAGAATAGGTAGCGAACCTCATTGCTGATGATAATAGAAAAGAGTGGAAGTACTATTCTAAGCTGGTACTTCACAGCAAACAATAAAAATGTACTTAATTCATTTAGAGATTATCAATCTTAGAAAAAAGTGTACCCTAAATGTGTAGAGGAGAATTAACCATGGACTGCACATCCTTTTTCGTACATTGTTACTGTATACTGGGGTAATAAGTGACCCCATGTAGTTATCATGATCTTTCTTCTCTAAACCATATATTAAAAAATATATCAACTATGACTAACAAATGATTCAAATTATTCAATTTTGACATTCATGGAAGCGGCCATTATTATTAATTCAAAAAATAATAGTTAGTAAAAAACGCGAATAATTAAAAAAAACTGACGAGTAATTGAAAAATGAAGACTTTTTGTAAAAAACGACGACTAATCAAAAAAAAAATACTATTTAAAAAAATATGCTAATCAAAAAAATATATATACGGCACTGCATACTGGGGTATTTTATCACCCCAAAGATATAACAAAATTGCAAAGATTACTGAATGACGGTTAATCGTAGTATACTGACTTGTAGATTAAACACTTAACACTTTACCCCAGTAGCTCTCTGCATCATCATATCCATCAAGGCCATGTAGGTTTAAATCCAGCATAGCCTGAACTCGCCATTCGTTATTAATTTTTGTATTTGCACAGAGTTTTCGAGAACTGAAAATCCTAACAGTACAGGCATCAATGATTTAACTTAGATTTGTTGAGCTTTTGGAGGATTCACAAAAGATATACTTAATAGAAATAATAAGGTTTTCTAAAATCAAATCTCTTAACAATGTCCGACGTTAATTCATTATAAAAATCTTGGCACCTTTTAAAGAAATCTGTAATAGCTGAACAGTCTACATTTTCATCTTTATTCAAATTAATAGACGATTTAATCACAAACCATCAAACATTCGATGTATCATTTATATTTATTTTTAATGTTAAGTGACTTTCTTTTATTTGCTACTGTTCATATTTAAGTTTGAGTGTTCTATGAATACAATTATGGCACAAATCATACAATATTGTGTGAATTACCTAACTAATAAAAAAAAACTATCGATAAATGGTAAAATGCTCGATTCCCCACATTTTCCCCACAAAAAGCCAATCCCCACAAAATCCCCAATCGAGTTGAAACTCCCCGCAATTTGGGGAATTCCCCACAAATTGGCAAACCTTTTTTAGATACACCATTGGTTAGATAATACACGGGAGGAAGGGTGAATGCGCGTGCGCATGTTCATTCTACAGAGCGATATATAGTGGCGTGGGGTAATTAATTACTCCGTATACATTCCAGGGTTAACTGTAGCAGACCATAACCATTTTAGGAATATTCTGGAGCGTCATTTTTTCTAAACGTTTTGTGACAATTTATCAAAAAAAAACATACTTTTATCCGTTATTATGCGATCGAACTATTTGCAACGAGTCTATTAATTATGTGCTTAACAAAATGTCCATTGTATTGTATAATGTTGTTATGTAATGTAATTGCTGGTCACGTACATACATGTAGCTTGGTATCGACAAATAGGTAAATTGCTGTGCACAGAACGCAAATATATAGATTACGATTTTAAATCGAAAAGTGGATAATTGTATCATTGGGCACATACAGATGTACCTACTCTTGTACCTACAATACCAGTTGAAAATGTCGCATTCATTCACGTTTTCGGAATTTACAACGGTCCAAACAATACGTTTGATGAATATAAAACCAACATCACGTTCTTATACCTATTGTATAAATGAGATAGTTCCACGTTATATATTTCAATTAAATTAATTGTTTTTTACTTCAACCAACAATAGATAGATAGCATTGACAGGACAACCTTATCTTGGATTGGACATGTTGTCAGATCAGGGGAAGAAAAAGCCACAAAACGTATCCTGCAAAATAACCCTGTGGGCAAGAGACCCCTGGGAAGACCAAGGCAGAGATTGATAAACAATGTTACCCGAGATCTGAACATGCTGAATGCTTGTGATGACTGGGAGTCCACTGCAGCTGACAGGGATGCTTGGAAAGCTATTGTTCAGGAGGCTAAAGCTCTACCGGAGTTGTATGGCCATCGGAAGTAAGTAAGTAACAATAGATAGACTGGTCGTAGCGACGAAGATTTCGAAGAAGTAATATCTTTCAAGAACAATTTTACCTATACATAGTTTTGTTTTCTTAAATATTTGTGTGGGTTGAGATGACTGCAGATACAATATCATAATTAACTGTCGATTATTAATTTGGTATAATTCCATTTTACATTGGAATAAAAACAATTTGTTTTGATCCTTCAAACAATATATTTAACGTCGATAGCTATTTCGCCTTATTAGGGCATTAGCAAGACTATTTCTAAACATTAGACATTAGTCATTTTTATTAGACGTGTATGTACGGTGAATGTCACCACAGCGAATATCAAAAAGAGCTATGTGTGGACATTGGACATCCAGATGGAAGAAGAAAGGTTGGAAGACCGCGGCTGCTATGGGAGGATGAAGTTGGAAGGGATGCTTACCAACTACTACAAGTGCCGGTGCCGGGCAGTTGGAGAGTTGCTGCAGAAGATAAGAAGTTGGAGGCGAAGACTGACGGAGGCCAAGGCTCGATTTGGGCTGTAGCGCCATCGAATAAGAAGCTATCGACGTTAAATATATTTAATGAAATAATATCGTTCAAGAAAAAATATTAGATACATTTTTATTTTTCACTTAAATACATAGGTATTGAGGTAATTAATTTTAAATAGTTGTAAAATAGGTTTGTGATCAAGGATTATGTATTTAGATGTCTGTGTTTGTGACATTAAACTCATAATATAGTTCTTTTTCAACGTGTATAAGGTCATTTGACCTGTTTGTGAAGGTGGACTATCCTGGGAGTAGGAGGTCCATCTGTCCTTCCATTTCTTCGCAGTATTCTGTTATTGGGTATTTCTGTCTTTACATTTTTCACAATTCTATTGTCGTCCATGCGTTCAATAGAGTTAGGTCCAATTGATAAAATATAAAACTGTTTTGCAAAATCATTTCATACTTTTTCGTTAATTCAAAAATGATGGTGTTATAGTTTTCGTGACAATTTTTATAACGTCTCGAATTATAAAAATCGATTGGAAGTTCTGTAATTTATGGGGAATCTCGAATAGCAACTATTCCCAAATTCGTATTATTTAGGACACGTGAGTCAAATTATATTGCGTGTCTGACCGGAGTGTGAAGGGCGCTCCCACTTTCATTTAAATGCCAAGACATAAACGGCAAAATGTCCATGTCTTCTTAATGGATGGTATGTAATCTGTTTTTTTTTGTAGAACATAAGGTTCCTACAGGTCAGGTGAATGACTTTCGCGAAGTATGAGAAATAGCCTATAACTATTTAAACGGTCATCCAGCTTAGACAACAAATGCGTTTTCTTACTGCCATTAGCTAATTTTTTGTCAAATTTCGGCGGAGACCTTTCAGCTTTTGAAAGTTTCACCAGTTTTTGAAATTTGCAATTCGGGCGATAGTTTACTATCCAAGTGAACTCATAGAATTTTTACTCGTAATTTCCTTAATTACGAGTAAATTGATTTCATTTCCTTAATTACGAGTAATTACGAGTAAATGTGTGCCAGGATAGAAATATATGGCGTTTGGTTCTCTGCCTACCCCGTAAGGGACATGTGATGGTATGTATGTATGTATGTATGTAAATTGAGTATTTCATCTTACGCAAAGGTTCAGAAATTTTTTTGTCAACTTTTTAAAAAGTTTCATATTGGCCTTGAAATTTTTCAACAGCCATGACGGAGGTGTTATTATTTATTAATTTATATAAAAGCGAATCAAATATTATTTACATAGCTACGTTTTTGTAAGTAGTATTATTTATTATAGTTTCTCGTTTTGAAGGTTCAAAATAAATAAACGTACATTACAGGAATTCTTCGACGGGTCTAGTGTTTGTCGAGTGGTTTGGATAGTCCTGCAATACAAATAACATCATCTGGCTGTACAAGTTCATTAAGTGCTCAGCAGTTGTTCTCTGACATTACAAGGCCGCCGTGCAGCCGCTGATACAATAAAAATACTGCCACTATCTATTTATAATATAAAACAGAGGCATCTGGCTTACACCACATCTAACTCTTCCGGTCGTTCCATTGTCGCCAGAATTAGGCGCTTTTGTAATAAGTTCTTGTAGTGTTTCTGTCAGTTTTGTGGAGCTGTATTAATGATATTTCTCGTGTTACGAAGTGTCTTTTGAAAGTTAATGTTTTGATCTTGGAATGAATGCACAAGTCTACTGATGACTGTTTTTTTTTTATTTCATTTGCGTTTAACGTCACTATTTTTATTTGACTTATCATGCGTGTGTATGTCCATTAAAAGCTACTCAAGTTCATCATATTTTTTGAGGTCGTTAACCTTTTGAAATATTTCATTCAATTTTGAGTAATGATGGTTCTGTTTCAGGAATTTCTAATTTGTGTTTAATTATCGCTGGGTCTATCTCTGCATCTCCTGTCTTCCTGTATTCAGTGAAGTATACATTGCATGATCTTTAGGTTTCTTCTCATTGCCATACTACATAATAATAATGATTAGGTATACTATTTTTTTATTTATTTTAAAATAAAATGTTACGTTTGATTTGCAGTCAGTTTAGGAGCCCTTGAGCATCTTTTTGGGTATCTACATTTTCAATTTGCGCGGTTTATCCACAACAAATTTAATTAACGGGGTATTTCACCACCTCTGGATAAAGTGCCCGATAGCCAATCTAACACAAATCTAACGGATAAACCGAAAAATGCGTTTCACGACTCTCTGATAGCTCTATCCCATGGATAAAGTTCTAGATATGTTGTCTAGCGGAATAGGTTCGCGATAAGTGATAGATAAGTTAAACTGAGTATAAGTTATTTTTTAAATGATCGAAATTTATGACCAAATCGACGATGATATCGTATTTTTACATCATACGAGACAAAATCGGCGTCAGAGATTTATTCCAAATGCGAAAAGATTATTTTTCGGAGTTCGACAATATTGATTTCAAGGCGAGGTTTAGGTTGACGAAAACGTCTGCACAGAACATTTTAGGACTCATTAAAGAAATTATTTTTTCTTATATCTTATTTTCTATAACATTTTTATGCTGATAAACTAAATCCACCAACACGTTGATGTCATCCTCTCAGAAATTCGTAGTTCTTTCTCTTTTATACATTCTCAAAATATTTGAAATATCTTGTTTTGTGTCCACGTGTTCGTTTTGACCGCATGTTTATTTACCGTTGTCCGTTGTTTACTGCGACTTTTTACGATTTACAATGTGACAGCTTTATCAACCCATAGACAAGACCATTGAAATAGATGAAATTACAACTTTGCCACCCTTTATCCGTCGAATAACAATCTGTAAGAAATTTGTAGGTGGTGAAACGCTCGCTTCATTTATCCTTAAGATAAATTTATCTTATGGATAGTTATCTAGAACTTTATCCAGAGGTGGTGAAATAGCCCGTAAATTGATTTAATATTGGGTTAATATCTTATTACTTTCTTTCCAGGCCTGTTGGCTTATTGTTATCCTTCATCAATTTCTCTCTTGAGAAGTGGATTGCCAGCTGTCCTTCCTTCTCTTTGGAAGACGTCCTGAAGGTCTGCTTTCCTGGGGGATATTATCCCTGGCCACTTTTACGGTTTTTTGTGCCTGCCACTCATGGGTTAATATGAACACATTATTTCTACAAGTGTTTACCGAGGACCGTTTTGACTTATAAAGCCATGTCAATAAAAAGTGTTTATGTGAGTTCATATTAACCCATATTATGGAATTCTACAAATTGAAAGTCATTACAATCAAAAGATTGAAGATTACAGGCAAAATGATTTAGTTATTTATTTTAGAATGTTGTATCAGATACCAAATTGTTTAACCAAGGCATGAGTTTTTATTTTAACCTCTACGTTATCGTTCACCTTTTGTATCACTGTCACTTTATCACTGTTAGCTGGTTGTTGTTCTTTAACGGCAGTTGCAGTAAGACACTCTACCTGTCTGTTTACTATCTTTCTATTTGTATATACATAATATGTACGTACGTACTTGTCTATCTTATCTTACTCTTGACTGCATCCTGGCACTCTGCGATATGCGGCCCTTTACAGCAAACACTCTTGCTGGCTGATTGAATCATGGATCGCTACAGATACGTTTGATATTAACCAAACTTTGACTGGTGCACTTGACAGCTTTGTGGGTTCTGGGTTTTTTGAAGAAATACAATTATTCGTACTTATTCTTGGATTTGAAATATACCTATAAATATTTGTTCGTCCGCTATTGCATCTTAGTCATTCAACATATCAATGTGTTTTATTAACCCCTTTTGGTTGACGTAGTGTAAAATTTTCCCCCAATTTTTAAAGAAACATCGCGTGGTTGATTCATTACTTCACACAAAAAATATTTACTCGTTTGTTTTAAAGGTGTCATATCCAAATACATATAATAATAGTATAAATGAAATCTCCATACCCAAATAGAACAAATGGAATCCCCCTTTCCCAAACACTGTCCCCGTTACTCACCACTATTGGATTACATACATGAACCTGTTCGATGAATCAGAGTTGAATTTATCAAACAATCATTGGATATTCGATACGGACTATGTTTGAACACGTATCACCTAGGGAATTTTTTTATACGTAAAAGTTAAACTTACTCACTATATTATATATTACTATAACATGACGCAACGACACATTCAAGTGACGAATGACCGATGTCCCAGTCAAACAAATCATCTAGAAGTTTTTTCTGTTATTCCTTAGCTAAAATAATTATAAAAGGCTATTTTGACTATCTTGAAGAAAATTTAATTATATGTTCCTGATAACGAGACAGCATTAGGTGATATTTTCCCGTTATGAATCACCAATCTACCTTTAGGAAGAACGATATTTATATCGCGTTTTTACTCTCCACTGCTATGGAATAGTGACGTGTTGATTTCGCAATGTTCAAGCCTATTTTTTTACATCAATATCTCAACAGGCATCATGTAGAGAGTGCGTCGTGTGAGTTTCGTTTGATGTATTTCTGTGTTTGGCGTACTATGACATTTTGTGTCCTCTGTACAACCCAAACAATAATTTTAATGATTTCGTTGATATATTGATCGATATATCAATGATGTATTAATCGTTTGATCGATATTGATATCAAAGTGTAAAGTGCATTATCTCAGAGATCTAAGATAATGCACTTTACACTATGATATCAATATCGTAAAAAATAATATCATAATAATTAAAAAAAATGATTTTTTTTAATTCAATTGATATCATAGTGATATTAAATCTAATTGATATCACTACGATATCAATTAGATTTCCAAAGACATCCGTCCGTCTTTCAAATTGCTCTTATGTTTCGGAATGAGTTTTTTACATCTTTGTTTAAAGAATGTGTATAAAAGAAATGGGCTCCCTAAAACTGCATTTAGATATGGTCAACTATTCAATAAAAAGGGGCACACAATGTATCTCGTGGAGAGGTTAGTGTTGGACAAAACTCTTCGTGTCTCTGAATTTCTATCTAATTTCCTAAATACAAATCGTCTGTTTATGTAATCATGGTAACGACAATTAATATTTTACAATTTCAAACAGGGTTTTGCTGTCATTGGTGCGACATTAAAAGTTCCTTGAAGCTTGAATTTAAATGTCCAAATTTGCATCACAATTAGAGGTTCGTGTACTGGAATACCCAAGAACAATTCTCCCTTTGTGTGTATATTATGTATAGGTACCTACTTACTTTCAACATTAGGTGCTAAATGTTAATAAATGTCATGCGTTTTACAGCCTAACGGAACACTACCCTCTCGATACCCCATCTACCTGATTTGCTTTGTATTGTAGAAATTAATTAATTCATTACTAAAACGACTAACAGAAAATTATAATAATTAGAATTTTATATCGCCGTATTATTCAGAAGCTGATGTCTTGTGTTGCTCTTTTTGCTGCTGTTTTTTTTTGGTCCTTTAGATAAAGTATTCTTGCTTTTAGCACCGCGGACAACTGGAGACAAGACTTTTTGTATGTCTTCTTATTACAATACTTATTGTATTTACCGTACAAAAATTAAAATTTAACAATATAGTAAATCATAATAACATAAGTAATTGCAACTTAATCAGCCCACCTTTGATTTCATGTTACATGTACTTACTGCTGATAACAAAGCAGCAGTTAATTCTTCCTATCTAATGTGGGTCCTGAAAATGTTTCTGGACATACATCTTCTTCTTCTTCAATGGCGCTACAGCCCATATCGAGCCTTGGCCTCCGTCAGTCTTCGCCTCCAGCTTCTTCTATCGTCTCTGGACATAGGTACATACTGGACATATAATAATTTAGAAAGGATCAGGTCCATGCCTTTCTAAATTATTACATGTGTATGGCATCGGCACAATGACGAATTCTTGGAGATTAGTTATGTCAATCTTGGATATTGGTTGGCAGCAAAGCGATGAATCTCTTCCTCCACTCCGCTCGATCTTCAGCTCTGTGTAGGAGGTACGATTCATGTCCGAGGATGCCCTCTGAACTTAGAGATCATAGGGCCAGACTTACTGTTGGCAAGATGACCATAATCCGACACTTAGACCGACGCTTAGGCACTTTCGGCCATGAAAATCTTCGGTTATTTAGATATTCGATTTTTTTTAAATAGAATACCTACCTTGCTAAATAGGTTTATAACGTGGGTTACCTCGGAATGGGACTAGCCCTACTGGGTTAGCGTCGCGTCGTATTAAACGCAAATAGTAATGCCGATAATGTTTAGTACCTACTCTTAAGTCGCTCAGCTCTTAGTAAATATTTATAGATAAACTATCTATTTCGATAGCACCAATAAAATAGTGGTAATGAAATATTTACTAACAAACGTCTTGTTTGCTAAATAATCAAGACCTCTCGATAGTATTGATAAAAACAACTAATAACAACCAATCAAGTGTGACACTCCCAACTATAGGTATCAACATAAATAGCAATTATAGCAACAAAAACTACGTGGTATAGTCTTGCTTCAGTCAGTGTGTTAATGAATAAACCATTGAACTAAAACTTTTTTTTTAATCTATGTTTGCGAGTTAATGTGTTAAAAACAAATAAATAAAATAATTGTAATATGAAGAGAGTAGTTTCATAATAAGTACATATTACCCTTATCTATTACCAATGAGGCGGCCATTTATTAGGGTTTTCAATCAATACAATAATAATTGAAACGAATAGAATATATACCATGCGGGCTTAACACTTATTATTGATGGATGACAGTTGACTGTATGTAACTTAGATCAATCTTCAAGTTCAATATACTTACTTACTCAATTTTCTGTTATTCGTCAAACTCGCCTTTTCAAAGAGTTATCTCATCTTATTAAATACTAAATACTTTTAAATACTGTTCATAGTTTCAGAATTAAATTTGTGGTACCTACATTTTAAACAATTTTATTCCTTACAATTCACATTGTTTAAACTACTATTATATTTTATGTAAAAATATGTCAGCAACACATAGTAATAAATAATATAAAAGAAGAAGAATGCGGTAATTCTTTTCATATCGCAAAATCGCCAATCCCGTCAATAATGGATTAAAAATAAAATAATGCACTTATATATCCGGCTCGAAGGACCAAACCGTAATAGTCACAGTTATTTGATTGTATCTGTTCGTTAATCGATTAATTTCTTTTGTTTTCCAGAAATAACCAAAGACTGGTCCGACCACGCACTATGGTGGCCAGAGCGCAACTGCTGGTTGTCCAGGACGCGCGCCACCCTCGACCAGTGCGGAGTGGCCGCAGATTCTCTGCTGCATTTCACGCCGATGCACAAGGCGCTGAGGGTGCAGCTGCCGGACCTGCGGTACATGAACTGCCAGATAGACTTCTCAGTCAAGACCTTCAACGCCGTCATTGCCCTCTGCAAGGAATTAGGTAACATTATTTTTTTACCAGACGATCTAGGGAGAATTTAACGTTTATTTAATGTTTTTTTAGCTTTTTTTCACATTTTCTGTATCTTTTGAAATCAGTTTCGGAACTGATCATTCCTTTATCAGGCTAATTCACAACTTAAAAAATTATCCGCTAAAAATAAGTAGTGCTTCCACACTTTTCACATCTCACAAATGAGGTTCACCACCTATTCTGAATATTCCCATTTTAGGCGAGACGAGACTGGTGTGTGGATATACACGTGTCGTGCTTTTATATGGAAATGCAAACCCGCATACCTGTTGGTCGTTACTCCATACTTGTTTCACCGATTGCTCAGATCTACACTCACAATCAGGATAATCCCTTTTCCCCACCTTCAGAGTAATTAATTGAATTAAAGACATTCATGAGACGATTAAAGACATTCAGCTCTCTCAGTGCTGGAACTGAGAATTTAACTTCACAACATAACCTCACAATGGTGGAGAAGCAAACCGGAATCATACGAAAAGTAAGTAATGGACAGACTGCCAAAAGTATGATTACGTTAAGATATTAAGATAACATATCAGAATCATTAAAGATCTGAAATACAGTCAACTGAAAAAGAAATACCTTAAACAACCAGTTAAATATGCCTTATAGTCCATTGTTACATACGTTCCCTTTCTCTCCATCGTTTTTTTTTACTCTTGGCTCCATGTAAAAACCTCCATCATTTTGAAGGAATTCGTCATCCGGAGGAGCTGTCGCTTTGCCGGCCGCTGGAGGCGTCGCACCTGAAGCACAACTACACTGGAGGAAGTCTGCAGAGGAAGCCAGCCCCCGACACCAACACGTTCATAGCGGCCAGCGGTGCTGGGGGCGGCAGCTTAGACGCTGGAGGAGCCCCGCTACTGTGTGCCCCACCCCCCAACCTACCGCCCAGATCTCAGTCAGCAACACCAGTCACATCACCAGTAAGTAGAAACCAAACTTATTGGGAATCAAATATGAAAACTGCTCTAAAGAGAGAATAATTATTTCATCTTCTATAAAGGGCCCTTTCACAATTCAATATACTGTCATTAATTTTAATTAAAGTGAATGTTGATGAAATGACTGAAAGATCATTATTACTTGCTGTCATTTCATCAGTATTGGCAAGTGGAAGGTATACTGATACTGATAATGGTTGTATACGTCTTGCGTATCATTAGTTGGTCAAATCCATTCTCATATAAAGACAAAATCGGTACATTCTTCCAGGCGAGTTTGCTGGTACTAAAACAAAATACAGACTATAATGCAAAATTTGACAAAATCGGTACACTTCAAGGCGAGCCTTCTGGTACTGAAGCAAAATACAGATAATAATACAAAATACCAAGACAAAATCGGTACTCTCTACTGGTACTGAAACGAAATACAGATTATAATACAAAATTAGACAAAATCGGTACACTTCAAGGCGAGTCTACTGGTACTGAAGCAAAATACAGACAATAATACTAAATACTGAGCGTTTAGGGGTGAAAAGGCTCTGTAATGACAGTATACTGATCATGTGAGGCCCCTAACAGAAAGGAGTCATATGAATAAAATGAATGTCAAATGTTTTTTTTGCATTCAACAGCTAATATAAATTACAACAAATTATAAATTTCTGATTACATAAGGATGTGAATGTGTTTTGAGGATGTAGAGTTCATTGTGATATGTTTACATTGAATTACAGTTTTAGATTATGGAAAATTTTAATCCAAGACTTGACTTTAAAGATTATAGTTTACATTGTCAGTCCTTTACATGTTGTTTTTATTTCAGCACCAGAATGGTACATGGAAGAGAGGAATGAATGGGTCGGCTCACTCCAACGGTGACCTCTCAGATGGTTACCTGACACCGCACAACACGTCTATCTCTTTGGAAATGTTGAATGGTTCCTCTGACATGTCTCTCGCCAACAGTCCCACAGATCCGGGAAGAGAAGCCAGAGAATCTATTGTCAGGCCTAAAACACTCGTTGAGAGAGCTCGCATGAATGTCGGGTAAGAATAAACCAAAAATTTTTATATAGTACCTAACGATTATTTGGAGCGTTCAATTTATGAGGATTTTTTACTGAACTGAAATTTCAAGAAGTTGGAAGACATGTTTATTAATTTCTCTGTATTAGTGATACAATTTAGTATGTTCCACAATAATTACTTTTCATATCCCAAAATCTATGTCTCTAGAATATCTAAAAAATCCTTCAGCCTTATTCAAAATTAGGCTGGGTCAGTGGAGTCATAGTTTGTGTACTGGATCCAGGGTTTGATCCTGCTAATTTTTTTCGTTCATCTATAGTACAATATTTTCTTATTTTAGGGAATGTATGCACACCTAAATTTGTGTTTGTTATAAATACAAACTAATCGTTGTAGTGTAGAGGAAATATCTATGCATTGCCACTGTAAAAAAAATTTGAACAACGAAAAATATACACTTAGTTGTAGAAGTGCCATCAACAGTTCTTGTTTTATGTAGACTTTTTGGTCTGTTTTTAAGAGGGCTGCTCTCCCTGCGAAGTGGACTTCCAGTTATCCCCCCATCTTTTAGGCATTCTATTATTCGCCGGGGCAGTTTCTGTGTGGCTGATTGTGCAGCATGATATGAGGAAGTCTGGTGTTGTCTTCTCCATCTGATGATATTGTCAACAGTTGAATCCATATGTTTTCAATGATAATTTGTTTATCTGTCTTTATTTCATTAGCTTTGGTTGTGAACCTTGTGCAGTGTGAGACTATAATATAACTACTAAAACAATTAACACTTGTCACTTGAAGATTCATACATAATCTTGACATTGATTTTAGAGTTATGTCATATAAATAACATAATTCAGACTCCTACTCTTAGCCCAAGGTTTTGATTAGTGGATAAGGATTGAGAAACTGAGAGAGTTTCATCTGTCTGGAGAATGTCCTTATATTCAATTGAGGTTCAATAATAGTGGCACCAACTGTTTATTAGTCATAGAATTTGTGCCATATTTATTTTATAATGGTTTATAGATGGTTGGATTCATCACTGTCTATAATGGAGCAAGGAGTGCGCGAGGGTGACTGCCTCAGACTCCGTTTCAAGTTCTACACATTCTACGATCTGAATCCTCGTACAGACTCTGTCCGCATCAACCAACTGTACCAACAGGCTCGCTGGCAGATACTCAATGAGGAGATTGACTGCACAGAAGAGGAGATGCTGGTATTTGCTGGTCTACAGGTTTGTCATGTCACAAATATACCTACAATCTAATTAAGAATTTTATTTTCTAGAAATCTAATTCATTTCTTTAAATCGTTAAATAAATATATATACTTTTTTCAAGATTTTGTAAGGACTGTTGCTTTCATTGTTTATGAATCAATTTTTCAATAGAGTGTGTTACAAAAAAGTTTATTCGTCGGTTCATAGATGGCAATGGTTAAAACAGCTTATTTTCCAGAACTTCTATCTATGAACAAAATATATAGAACTTTAAAAAATTGGATTGATATGGAACTAAAAAAAATGGCATAATTAGTGAAACGTTGCGCGAGCGCATAAAGTGATCACGTAAACCAGCCAATGACAGGTCATAAGCCCTGTAAGTGCCATGATTTCCCGGCTCTTCCTTAATATTCCAACTTTGTCTCTATTGAGATATTAAAAAAATTGCCATAAAAATATTGTTGGCCCCCGACAGGGAAAAAAGCCCAATGTTTGTATATGCAATTTTTAAAAAAATATTCGACATATTGTAATTTTTCACTCTGACAACGATCATTGAAAAAGAAATGTTAATATTAATATGTGTTTTATATTATTTCTTATGCAGAGTAATGAACAGCCTGATACAATATACTTTATTTGTTCGTATTCAAATTGTTGAGATATGTACTATGGTGATGATTTTCATCAATTTCAGGTTCAGATAAGTCTTCAGGCAAGCAGCAATGAAGGCAACGACACAATAGACAGTCTGACCTCCGGTATAGAGTCCCTCAACACTACGGGAGCCAACGGGTCGATGGTGGAGGGAGACGAAGTGGAGTTGGCCCTGGCACAGTTGCAGGCTGCTCTGGAGGGGGGACCACCGGGACCACAGGCAGACATCACAAAGGTGCCTGACCTCTGCGACAATTTGAGATTCCTCAAGTAAATATATTTTGTAATAACAAATTTATGTAGCTCCGTTTAATGTTAAGTTCGTTCTAAGGGTGATTTTTTCTTAGATAGTAAAATACAGCTTAGTGGCAGAGCAGGCATCGAGTTGACTTAGTAATCCAGTGATGGCGAGTTCGAATCCCACCCTAGGTACCTCAACCGATTTTGTTTGCATATAGCACATGCATTTATGGTTGATTTAAGATACGTATGAGGATGCATACAGATGTACTTTTCACAATGACCTATTCATTATTTATGTTATTAAAAAAATATGTTAATCAAAAGATATATTTATTTACTGCACATAATATAATAAACAAATATATTGTACACTGGTAGGTTTATTGTCACTAAGGCAATTTCTTTCAACCAATCAGTTTAAAAAGTAAGATAACAATATGTATAACAGCACAAAGATGTAGTTTTTAGCAAAAAATTGAACTTGAGATTGGATTACAGTGAGAAGAGTAAGGCACCTCATCGTTCATGAATCAGATGGATGCTGGCAGAGCGGTAAGCGCGCTGGGTTAACGATCCAGTGATCGTGAGTTTGAATCCTGCCACAACCGATTATGTTCACTTATAGCACAAGCATTTATGCTTTGTTTAGGGAACATAATATGAGGATGTTAATTACAAAAATATATTCATTCGCTTAAAAAAATATGCTTTGTTATTATTTTTGTAAATCCTTTGAAATTAACTAATTGATTTAATGTATGGGCCTATGAATGTTTTGAAATTAACTGTGAGAAATTAATTCAAATATCGAATTATTAACATTTTGGTACCTTATAATCACAGTTGAAAATCTGCCTGAGGAGGTAATGATTAGTTCCGAAACCGGTCGCAATTTCAATATCGTGGTTTATACAAAGTAATAAAATATAGTTAATAATTTTTTTAATTAATTTATTTATTTAATATATAAATAAATCATATTTACTATATAACATAAGTAATATACTATGTATATATTTGTTTTAATCTTTCATATTATGTTAATATTTTACCCATTTAATCATTATATTAAGTACTATTTATTTTTGTATATTTGGTGGCTGTACGAAGCAAGTGTGACGGAGGGTTCTGCTTCTTAGCGTAAGAGACTCTGATTCCAAACTTTTTCTTTTTTTTTTTGAATCAAGTTTTTATTGTAATTTGTGTCTAATTGCTATGTTTGTACATTGTCATCCTTAACATAACCATTACAGAACTTAAGTCCAGAGTATGTCCTATTCTAATTCGTCTAAATTTATCTGTCTGAATTTAAAGTATATGAGAAATGTCAAAAAGTCGACTGCATTTATACGGGACTCATTACGTCACACCGCGTGGATAAAAGTCCTTTTATCCGCGATTGCCCGTTGGTTATAGACGTTTTCGTATTCTGAAACGAATCAGAATAGGACATAGTTATGTATTTAGTAAAAGTATTTCCTCAACTTTCTTATGATATATTTCTATGGATAGCCTGCTAGTTTTTATTTGAAATATCATTTTATTAAAACAGTATTCTTGAATGTGTGTGTGTGTTTTTTGTCATGAGATTATACAATACAAATATATATTTTTTTAGAAATTATTTCATGATAAACATCCTTACTCCCTTTCTAATAACACCTAGAATAACGCTATGGTGAATATTACTGCAGTTTGCTGTCGTGCAATTTTTGTTTCATTTATTGGCATTGTCTTGTGTTCATATATTATTTTTGAATCTTTTGAAATTCCATATGTGTGGTTGTGTTAACGTTTAAGTCCTTTTTTTAACTTATAACTATTTTAAATATTATATGCCTATTGAATATTTTAAATATTATATTGTATTGTCATTCTATGTGGTCTTGAGATTGCCGGTGGGACACAGTTTTTCACTGCACTTCAGTCAGTCATTTGTGAGACAATAAATATCATGTGTCAACTAGTTATTATTGTATGTGTGTTAAATAAACATTTGACATAGTACCTACTTATTAGTTGACTGTAAATCACTACAAAATCGTACCTTATTTGAGTTTTGTAATAATTTATCCTATTTTATTTAAAGGCCAAAACGTTTCACACTCCGCGCCTTCAAGAGGCACTGGTTCACGTGTCGCGATCTTCAGTTGCTGGCGTACAGGACTCGGGAGGAAGCTTGCTCTGGGACCGTACGTCCTCTGCTGGAAGTACCACTCAGAGGAGCCGAAGTCACACCCGAGGTCAACGTTGCACAGTCCAAGTTCTGTATCAAACTGGAGACACCCAGCGCCGATGGGATGAACGAAATGTGGTTGAGATGTGACAATGTAAGTTTTATATACAATTTATCTGTAGATATCAATAGAATATCTACTAATACATGAAAAATATTTGTCTAGAGCTATTAATTATTAATACAGCAGCCCGACTGTGGAACAATCTTCCGAATTCTGTGTTTCCACCTTCGTACAACCCGGGTCTTTTTAAAAATCCGAATTAATAAACTCTTTTCTAGATTGCAAACCCCTCCCAACGCTACGTAGTGCGCTTCTTCGGAAGAGTAAAATGGACCCAAATCCTAATAGCTGGTGTCCCCTACGTGGACATGTTAAAAAAAAATTATACAAATCAACCATTGAAAATGTCATCTGTTTTTTTCTGCGCAAGAAAATAGAATAAGAAAGTATATATAAATATTTTAGGAGGAACAATATGCGAGATGGTTGGCTGCTCTCCGCTTGGGATCCAGAGGTCGTTCTCTGGCAGACGCTGGATGGGCGGGAGAGGCTCAAGCCATCAGGGACTTCCTTGCACTACAGAAACCTGCACCACAGCCCGCCATTAGTCCACAACAACTGGACATATCACCGCTCGATTACATAGCGCCAAGATTCTACAAGAAACTCAAGGGGAAGGTAACAAACGTTGTTTATTATATCAAAGTATGTAAGGCATGCAGAGAAGTAAAGTTAAAAGTACTGGTCCAAATGATATCTACATCGTTGGAAAGTTCTTTTTGTGAATATGAATAACCATGATGATAATTGCGATTCACCGTCTGATCAGAGTAATCCTACCTTTTTATTAAGTATAATATACATAGTTGTACTATTTTTTTATTCACTTAAGAAGAGCTATCCAACGATGTATGGCTAATCTTGATTGGACATGAGTACCAGAACGCCCATCATCCTTTCTCTAATAATTAGTGTTTGCAGCCCATGAATGTTATCATTGCATGATAAATATATCACACCTTTTATGCTTTACATTTGAAAAGATCTGAAGTCGATGACATGAATAAACTTAATAAACTTGTTATTGGATGCATCTTATTAATATTTTTACCTGTTAGTTATCTAAGAACATACATACCATCACACAATGTCCCTCATGGGTTAGAAAGAGAGAAATACACATTCATCGCCTCGCCTTATACATGTTCGTCTGTTATTCAGGCTTCTAACATTTTGCTCTTTCAGAATGTTGTTTACAGTGTTGTGTCATCTTTTTCTAGGATGACCTCGACTTTTAGCTCCGTCCTATCGGCTTTGTATATAGTCTTCGTCATCCGTCTTCATTATCTGAGAAAAATTACAAAAGTATGTTTGATTTCAGGCTGTTCAACGTATATTGGAAAATCACGCAAATGTGAAGGAACTGTCCTCTATGGAAGCTAAGCTGCAGTACATTAGGGCATGGCAGAACCTCCCCGAGCACGGTCTGGCCCTGTTTGTGATCAAATTTATGGGCTATCGCAAGGAGGAACTATTGGGGGTGGCACACAACCGTCTCATGAAGCTGGACATCAACACTGGTGACCATCTCAAGACATGGAGGTTTAGTAATATGAAGGTAACAATCACTTAGGATATCTCTATCAATCATAAATTCTCATAGAAGATGAAAATGAGTTCTGTTCTCTAAGGTGATTTGAATACATACAAAGAATGAGTGATGACTGTCTAACAAAAAAATGCCTGCTGTGGTAACAGAAAAAAACAGCCTTTATACGACTTACATATAAATTTTGCATGATCCCATTTTACAAAATGACAAGTACAGAATTGCGGGATTTACAATTTTACCTTCTGCTACTAAAAGGAACCTTAAAAAGATTTAAAACATAATTTGTAATTTAATATACCTTTGTTAATACTATTATAAACTGTTGGTTCTATATATCAATAAAATTAAAAGAAATTAATTATTTTTTTTACTGTGGACAGGCATGGAACGTCAACTGGGAAATAAAACATATGATGGTTCAGTTTGAAGGGGAGAGCATCATATTCTCCTGTCAATCTGCCGACTGTAAGGTCATACACGAGTTTATCGGAGGATACATCTTCCTCTCAATGAGGTCCAAGGACGCCAACCAAGTGTTGGACGAAGAACTCTTCCACAAACTGACTGGTGGTTGGGTTTGAGGAACTACCAACTACACGTTACAGCGGGACTATATTACAATAAAAAGAAAACATGTACAGTGTTATTTATAAAAATATTGGAACCGTAGTTCGGTTTAACTCCATTTTGAGCTCTATTTCATACGACAGCACCGAAATTACTTTTGTTTTAATTTGGTTGTCATGAACACGTTCACGTCACTTGTTAGTTTTGTCAAATTCTAGCTTTTGCAATTTTTGACATTCAATATTTTTTGTTTGAATCCAATGTATACCAATAATTCTAATGGATTAAATCGCTTTTTTTAATGTTTAATCATATCTTATGTTAAAAAAAGCTTTCAATATTATTTAAATGGATCATAACTACTTTAAAAATGTGAAATGGCAAGTAGAACCAGTCGCCGGTTCAATTTGACATTTGGGTTCCATGTTTATATATAAGAAGATTGATCAAACTGTAGTTCAATATTTGAACCACGTTTATAAATAACACTGACATAGTTTTGAGAAAATCATGTGAGTTGAAGTGAATGTATGAAAAATTAATTTTATTTTTGTTGTAAATACTGAAATTCTGCAATAATAAATATCTTTAACAATATTATTATAATTTAATGTTGACGATGCCCAGTTTTTTTAAGGCGTATATGATTTTTTTTAACTTTTATCGTAAAAATATTTATATCTATGCACTTTTTTTCTATTTATGAAGTTAATTCATAACCACTTTACCAAAATTAAAATTTCAATTTTTAGCTTTTTTAAATTTTTTTTTTACAAAGAGTAATTAATGTTTCTGTTAAAGGTAGAAAAAAAAACATCATTTGTGGTGTAATTTGTTTTAATAAAGGGAATAATTATAACAATGCTGTTCTGTTACTTTATTGGTTTACTAAAATTAACTTCCAACATATAATTTTAAGTGTACATTTTTAATTCAATAACATTTACTTGGAAATGTTTTGTGTTGTAAATCTTAATTTAAGTTATTATTTTGACATTTCATTTGTTAATTATATATTTGAATTTGCGTCAATTAATATAAACTTTACATATTATACAAATATGCATCACATAATAATATGATCTGGAATTAGAATATTTTTATTACTTTTAACTGGCCATATTAGTTCATTGTTACTATACATTCTTTACTTCATATAAGTATTTTAAGATTTCATTATTTAAATCAGTTTTGTAATGTAGGTGCGATGGGTTTCAAAGAAAACAAATTTTCGCCAAAAATTAAATTATTAAAATCAATAATTTTAAATTACACCCGAATAAATTTAAATTTTTTAAGCGGTATGAAATTTTAAGAACTTTTATGTTTCCTCTTCTGGTGCCCTGCCAGGAACCTCCGATATTGGTATCACTCTGGCGAATCCCTTCTCTGTCCTGTGATGCCCGGAACATCTGCTCCACAGTTCTGAACCCCGTCCATTCCCTGATATTACGCAGTCAGGACATCTGTCTCCTTCCAGTCCCTCGGCATCCTTATTGCCCTTCAGTATATTTCTAAATATGAATTATGATAATAAATCGAATGTTTTTTTATGTACCAATAATGTATATTTTAATAGGATTTAAATTTTAAGATTTTATATTGTAAGGTATGTATTTATAATTTGAAAATCAATATGTTAATAACTTATTTTTGTCTACTTTATCTATGGATAAATATATAAATATTTATGCAAAATGGTATTGATATTAGTTACACAAACAGTACTTCAGAAACAATTTTATTCAATGATTTGAAGTCTAATTTACCAATGATAAAAATCTTAGATATTTACTAAAGAATTTAAGACCTATCACTTTTTGATAAGCCAATTTTTTTATTACAAAACCATTTTTTTTATATACATTATTTCTTGCATTGAAAATTACATTTTCTAAATAAGTGATTTGAAATATAGCAATGATTCAATGAAACTTTTTCAGTATACATATTTATGTAACATTTAATTAAATTGACAATTTTTGTTGTAAAATAAAAAAAAAACTAACTAATAACAATAATTATTATTTGTATTGAAAAAAAACCAGCTACAAATGTGCCTTTAAAAATGTTATTCATTTTCTTTACAATTATTAAATGAGTTAAACTCTATAATTAAAGATAATTTAACATTAGAATAAGAATGTCCTTCGAATTTTTGACTCGTTTAAATAGCTTTCAGTGTATTTATTGAACTGGGCTACTTATTTTATCATAAATAATCATCTTTTTAACAATACTGTTTGGTCTTTTTATGTTATGGATCAAAAATAGTTATATTTCTTTATTGTAAGTTACAGAATATTTACAAGTTTTTTTTAATATTCCCAAGGAATTAAAAATGTGAATCTCAATATACAATAGAAATATTTTATATGTTACACCTACATAATTTTTATGCATTGTTAAATAAATTTTTTGAAATGAAAACATAAGGCGGTCTATTTATACAATATTGATCGTGACCCATGATAAATAAACCATGTATTTTAACTTCTTATGGAGCACTAGTTAAATTTTTAATATCTGAGACCTGAGTTAAATTGAACACGCTGTTCGTTATTGCCAAGCCCTATTTTTTTTAAATCTTCTTATCATATGCAAAAAAAATAAGCACTTGGCGATGACGAACAGCTTTTTCTGCATTGTGCTATATTACGCTTGTGAAGCGAATTTGATAAAAATAATGTTTATTATTTAAAGAATTGATTCAATGTTATCAGTATCCTTTACTCTTGAAATCCGAATATGACCCATATTTCAATTGGAACTTATCCACCCGTCACCTGCATACGTTTAAATTATTGACTATTACGATTAAAACATTATCTATGGCATTATTCTCTGTTACAAAGATAAGTTCTTAACGAATCGGGCCATATTTGCAGTGGAGAGTAAGATCTCTGCACACCCTTATATTTAATATGTGATTATTTCAAGTGCTTAATCATACAATATTCTTTGTCAGCTTTCATTTTAACCCAATCAAGACAGGTAGGTACATGTACTTGCATTCCCTACGGACGGACAATATTTCGCGTCGTACACAGTTTTTTTTTCAATCTCGTTTTAATTGAATATAATAACGGTAAAAAAATCTAACGATGTAGATATATCATAAAAAGATCAAAGATAAACAAAAGATCACATAAACTCAATGAAATTGAACACTTCATAATATAAACATAAGATAAATGAAGAATAATCTTCATCGTGGTTATCTCCATACAAAAAGGTACATGGCATCATCATGGTACGTGATCCTTCCGGCATTTGATGTAGATAAGGAATATGCGCCGATTTTGTATTGTTAAGGATCGAATTCAAAGCAGAATGTTGAAATTGTTTTGTTGATTCACCGACAGATGTCTTGAAGTCAAATATATGGGAGTAATATTCATCCAATTTTCGTCTCAATCAAGTATGAATTTACTGAGATATGAAGGTTCACAATTGTGTATAGCCATGAGGGCATGTATAGATGACACTCGGCGTTTAGGCACGCTGCCGGTGGGCATCTATACATGACGCTCGTCTTAAAAAGGTTAATACCATTCCTACTTCATGTTTTTCCATACTGGAACTTTGCAATCAATTTTAACTAACTTCATGATCAGTTATCTTTTCAAACAGATTTATCCTTATCATTACTCAAACGATAAGGGGATTAGTATCATCATCATTGATGCTACAGCCCTGTGTGGGCCCTGGCCTCCTCCGACTGTCCCTGTCCTCCACCGCTCTCCTTCAGTTTGCTATTCCGATCGCTCTTTGTATCGTCCAGCCATCTTAGCTTGGGGGATTAGTATAAGAGCTCTGAAACTTGTGTATTCCGGATGGCAATGCGTGTTAAACTGGTTTCAGCTTGATAAGTGATTGATAAAATTGGAATAATTTTGTATTTCATACAAAGTAAACAAAAAATATTGCATAAAACCATAAGGGCAAGTTCCGTTCCATGGTAACCCCACATTATAATCCTTGTAGCAAGAGTATTTTATACTTAGAAAATTTTAAAAATCGAATATCTAAATGGAGGGTTATCATTTCGCTGTTTGACCAGACTTGCCCCCCTGAAATATTTTTATGAATTCCTTTTTACGTGAATAAAACTTTGAAAAGGATGTCCTCAATTTTTTTTATTTACTTGTTATATATAACATGAAACGAATGAGATTGCTTCAAGCATTCACTAAACTTGTATACAAAATCTATTTACACTCGGTAAAATTTGAACTGATATTCTGAGCGCAATGTGCCTAAATTGAAAAAAGTATGCCTTACGTTTTATTAAATATTGTTAGAAATTGTATGTAATTTATTAATAATTGTATTATTATATCTCTAACAAGTCATTGAATAGTGAATTTATTAATTATAACTAACTACTTGCCAACATTTAAATATATATGTTATTCATTGTAAAAGTTGAAGAGTTTTTAGTTCAGATAAAATATATATAAGGTGTGAATGTGATTTTATTTTAAATTGATATCATTTTTATAATGTTTTAATGAAGGTGATGTATGAAAATAAAATGTTAACGTTTATACGCATTTGGTATTGTGTAAATAATATTGTATATGTTACAAATGTCTAATGTACTATATATATTATATTTGACTTAATAAAGTTATAAAAAATTATCAATCTTTCAATTAAAGAATTAGTCTAAATGTTTCTCAATTATGATGCAGAAGAGGCTATCAACTATTTTCACACAGAGATAAGTTTGGTCACAATAAGTCTGATGAAGAGACAGAAGCTGTGGCATTCAATTCTCTCTGCATAACCAATTAGGGACATGATATGCTTCTCCTACCTCTTGATGTGATCAGGTCCTTCAGTGTTGACCATTGTCCAACTGTCGATTTGTTCAGGAGAACTTTGTTCTCTTAACATATCGACAATGTATCAAGCCAGAATACACGAGAATTGTATGGAGAGGTCTACTTTTTTCACGGCTTTTCCAACTTTGAAGTCAAAAAACACCAACTTAGAGGCTTCGCAGCATATATGTTCCATACACGGATTTACTCAGAATTCGGAGTAGAACATTTCGTGTGTCTGTGTGTGTGTCCGTCCCCCCCTTATAACTTTTGATCCGCTCAATTTACAGAGCCCAAAATTTCAGAATATATAAACAGTTATAGGCCTACAAAACTTTTATACTCAGAATTTTGAATTTTTGTTTCAGTCAGGGGTTATCAACTTTTGAATTTTTATTTTATTTTTCCATATATCTCAGAAACCATAAAAGCTAGAACGCTGAAAATTGGTACAAACATAGAAAAATAAAAAATCTCAAATTAATTTTTTCAAAAAAATTCCAGGGTTTCTCAAACATTTTTTATTAAGAAAAATATTTTTTTATGATAAATTTATGAGTTTAACTGCCTATATTTCCAAAACTTATACAATTATCGAAAAAAGCCGAAACACCCCAACTAGATAATTTAATTTTCTATAAAAAATATTAACATTGTAGTAGATCTCAATTTTTTTTAACAATTTTTTTAAAAATTGAATTTAGTGACGACATCGCTCCATACATTTTGTATGGCAGTCGCCTATACACAATATGTAAGAAGACTTAATAGTTTGATACTTCATCTCCAAACATACATACCATCATGCTATTTTCATATTCTGGGTAGGAAAAAAGGAACTTCCTCCATACTATCCTATCTTGACATACATACCTACATAATATATGTTGTATAGAAAACAAAATATCTGAAAATATTCAATAATTTGTATTTATGGGTTTATAGTTTGGTACATATTCTTCAACTATACATACTATCGCTATCGACAGTTGGATCTCATGTGTTACATGCAACTAGTGGTAATTTATTTGACTTCTATACCCATGTTCCTAGAGATGAGAAATTTACAAAAAAAAAATTGTATTCTATAAACATTAGTTACTTCACAAAGAAATAAACAATTTGCATTGATCTCACCACACAAACTAATAATGCATAGCACAAAGTGTAGTTTATGGAACCCTTAAAGTGCCATCTATCAAATAAAAATCATTGTGTGAAAGATAGTGATTTTAGTGTTGATCAGGGATCGGTACACAAATTTGATGTGTATCTTAAACACATTCATGTTTTAATATCGGATATTAATGATACATCTATACAACAGTGAAAGCATTTGCTTTTTGAAATTTAAATCCCTTTGTAAACAAAATGTACTTTTTGATATTAGTGTTGAGTATGACACACATTCTGAAAATAAGTTCCGTTGATTGCGACCAAATTCTGGTGGCAGTCACACACACAGTGTGTCTATTATCTGGCAAATATAATCTATGTAAACAAATTTATTACATAACAAGTGATTATTATTTAGTTTGGGATAGGTACAAAAATGAAACAAGAAATTTATTTGTAATTTTTTTTTTATTAAAAGAAACCTGCAAATAAATTTTTCAATCAACATGTTGCATTATACCCGTGTGAAAATTTATGATAAGAGTTAAACAACATTATGTTGTTACTCTCTCGATAGACGAGTATGGTGAAATACACAACTAACAGGGATTAGGTTTCACAAAAAATATAATTCTCTGATACACTTGCAAAACAATATATATGACACTAATTTCTCTTCTGCGGTGGTATTTTTCTCAAGTATTTTAATTATTTTTGGTTATATTTGGGTCTCGAAAATTACAAAATATTTCTGTCGAAATTATTTTCCTAAATGCTGGAACTGGAATAATATTTATTTGTTATCAGTCTTTCTGATAAGATATGCAGTTTTTAATTTTAATGTCCAAGAATAAATAATTCAAGTGAATCACACACATTAATTTATCCTTTAGTGTCCCTTCTCTGAAATTCTTCCATCTCTCTACTGCTGGATGTGGCCTATTCTAGCTGTCTCCACTCATGTCTTGTTTAAGTGGAGCTGTATAATAAATCCAAATTCCGGGGTGTTAAAATTGATACTAATTCCCATCACTTGCAAAATTAATATTTTTGGAGTAAACTGTTGTCTTGGGGAAGCTGTCACTTTGAAATTGATCATATCAAATAACTCGTTAGTGTTTAAATAAAATAAAACTTCATAGCCATTACTCAGCTTGTACTATCATGCTAAATTTCTCTATAACATCTATGATGAGTTTAATATCTTTTTCTTTAACAAGTGGAGGAGTGCCCTATATGTGAAATGTCATGTAAAAATTAATAAATTTATTTATTTATTTAAATTTATTGCTTCTCGGGCAACTAACAGGTACTATGTCAAATATTAATTTAACACGCACCCAATAACAAGTTGCCACATTCTGGAGACTTACGATATTAATCGTCTCACAGAAATTTGTGCCAAATTTGCACAGGTCATCAATATATACTGCGAAAACCGGATTTGATTGTCAAGGATCACAAAAGGTCGTAATCGATATATTTTTATTTTAGTTCATATTTTATTTAGATCACATTTAAGGTTCAATGTAGTCTAATATAGAAAAATAAGTTTATATATGAAATCTAATAATGCTTTACATCATAAAACACAGATGAACGCACAGAACAACATCACAAATATACATTGTGTCCTTCCTGGTTTTGACCATCCTTTCAGAATGAGCACAAACATGGCATCTTCACTGACCTTTGATTTATTTCCTGTCAGAGGTATTGGAACTGGAAAATGTCTAGTGCTTAGTCTAATGGGATTGTTAAAAGGTTGTCTCCCACCAGATGAAGAATGTCTTTGAGAATGAAACTTTTCCACCAACTGAAGCAAAAGTTTTTCTTTAAATTGCTCAAACATTTTTTATTTCACTAAAAGATCTGAATAAATAATATGCATTTACTATGCTGATCTCCTGACAAAATGTTACCACACTACCACAAACCATTCACAGTCAGCTACCCCACGTACGAAGAATGGGATGGGAAAAAGGTATATAAACCAAAGAAGCAGGGATTGATCTGGTATACAGATGGATCAAAGACCAGCACAGGCACTGGTGCGGGGGGGCATTGTTGGGGAACCAAGATGAATTTTTCATGTAGTCTTGGACAATACTCTACTGTATTCCAGGCAGAAATGTACGCAATTATTGAATGTGCATGTGAGAATATAAATAGGTACTATAGAAATAGGAACATTTATATTTTATCAGACAGCCAAGCAGCCCTTAAGGCGCTAGAATCATACCAGGTCACTTCAAAACTGGTATGGGACTGTCTAAAGTACCTTAATAGGCTAGGGGAAAACAACAAAATACATTTGGTGTGGGTACCTGGACATAAAGGTGTAGAAGGAAATGAAAGAGCAGATAAGCTGGCAAAGAAAGGATCAGGGATGCCTTTCATAGGACCTGAACCAGCGGTTGGCTTGTCTGCAGCAACGATCAAAAGATCGGTCAAAGACTGGATAACAGTCAAACACAGAGAGTTCTGGGAAGCTAGTTGTGGACAACGGCAGGCGAAAGAATTCATAGAAGGGCCCTCCAAAAAGAGGACAAGAAAGCTGCTGAGTCTCAGCAGAGAGCAACTAAGAACGATGACTGGTCTATTTACTGGGCATTGTCATCTAAAAAGACCACTACATAATGGGGATCGCTGATGAACCAAATTGTAGAAAGTGTCAACAAGAGGAAGAAACAGCCTCTCATGTGATCTATGAGTGTCCAGCCCTAATGGAATCCAGACACAGACACCTGGGAGCCTTTATACTAAGACCCCAAGATCTGGGAGGCATTTCAATCTGCAAAATATTGGACTTTATTCAAGAAACCGGATTGCTGTTGAAGTGACATCCCCCTAACTGAGGCACAATAGATCAAACTATGGTCGCAGTGCAGGGGCGTGTTGGACCCACTCCTAATAATAAATAATAATACTATGCTGATCTCCATAAGCCTGAAAAACATTTTTTTATACCACTTTATGGTTTTAAAGTTTATACCTCTGAAGCCCAGAATTCTGTCCACACTTCCCATGTGCTTGGAATAATCCACTAAGGCTGTTTCTCGAACAAAGATTAAAGTGAAAGTATAGTTAAAATACTTTGATTTCATAAAATTAAAGTTTTGGTTGTTTCATTGAAATCTAATGCAATCAAACACATTTTTGAAAAATTTCACGAAATCGATGTATTTTAACTATTACTATCACCGTTACTTTTGTTGAAACAACCCATCCCAAGACATTTGGTTTGATTTTTTTTTCTGTGCTGTAGAATAATTTTTTTTTTTTTCTGTGCTGTAGAATAATTTATTTTAATTTTTTCTATCATATCCCTGTATGCATTGTGGTTAGCATAATGATATGTCTTTTTTCTTTCCACTTCAGTGCCATTAGATGCCGAGAAAATGATTTAACCCTTCTTCATTTTTTTTTCTTCAAATTTTGGTATTCATTTTCTATTTGCCCTGGCAGTACCACAAGCGAATGTATCATTTTGATAAGGGAATCAAATAATGCTGGTGACATGTACCAATTATCTATGTAAACACAATAAGCCTTTCCCAAATAATCTCTAATCACTGTAAGAACTATGGATCCAGACATCCCGACATCGAAATACATTTCAATTTCTGAGTCAGAACCAGTGCAAACAATGATGTCCAAAAAATATCTGGTTTTAACATAAATTTTAATGCCAAAATTGCAAATGGATAAAATGTCTCTTTCATTATTTTTTACAATGGATCCAATATACTTCTTATTTTATGCAAATGGCCGCCGTTTGGAGAATCACTACAAAATGAAGGTTTCACTAAAGTGATGGGAATCTGGTTTGGGAAAGTTGAATTTCGAAATATGGTGTCGGTATTATTGTATTATTTGTTGTTTATTTTTATATGTTGTTTTTCTCAACCAAACTCATAAAAATTATAGTGGCAATAAAAACATTAATTCCCTCGATAGTTGTCTTACTAATTGTTTTTGGAGGAGCTTGACTGGTTTTGATAATTTAAATTGGCATAAATATGTTTCTTTTACAATCATATCAGTAAAAAAGTTTTTAAACAATTTTGTTTCTAAATATTCATCATTTGTCATCACGTTTAACTTTAGTCCCGATTCAAAATGACCAAAATTTGGAACATAAAGATTAAAATATGAATCGCTTAATGTGTCTTGTTGTCAATGTTTGGCTACAGTTGGTTGGTCTGTGTTGTAACTATTTTCATGGTCATCACTCTCAGATGATGATGAATCTTCATCAGTTTCAAATATCGCATCACCAATATTGTTAAAATTTTCTTCCTCACTATCACTATTCATCAACAATTTAGAAATGGCTTCATCTGTTAGTAAATTTTGAATTTAAACATTATACAGTTGATGTACAAGCCCAAAACAAACACTAAATATCACTATGAACACATAAAAGCATATGGTAGAGATATTGTATATAGCTGCATGTAACTACAAAACAGGTCGATATAATGTTTTTTTAACTGCAAAAAAATAAAACACTTAAGATATTATCTTGTATAACAAAGACTCTTCTTTAGTTAGGGCAACACACCAAATAACAACAACTCTACATCACAAGTAAAATCATTCAATTATTTAAAGGACAACATTCATTTTGAATAAGTACAACAAACGCGTAATGACATGCGACTTGCCCAAAGGTTGACATAACATGACAACATCGCAAATATGGATGATGTCACGTGATATTTTAAAAATATTACAATGTCGGTAACTGCATTATCTTTATAAAATGTTTTCGAGTATTGCCCATAGACGCATATTATGCATATTTGGAAGTTATTTCCAGTTTTATAGACCATGATGATTATAGGAACGTCCTAGTTAATAATCCCCCACTTGTTAAATGATAAATTGTTTATATGTACGTGAAGCGTAACAAATATCTGATAAATTCAGAACAGCCCAGGATGATATCAAATCCCAAGTTCAAGTTTTAGCTTCTAACATAGCTACCATTTTGTGTCCACACGGCACCTTCAAGTCTCTGATTCAGGTTCTCGCAGGACCACAACAGAACTGGACCAGGGACAGCTGAAACATAAACAAGCGTATAGTATTTCTTCGACAGTAACACGGGTACAACTAAAACACAAAGAAATTCAGATTATAATCAATTTATTTGCAAACAATAAAATTTATACAACATAATAATTACCTTACAAAACTAACATTACTAACATTAATAATTACCTTACAATAAAAATTAAACCTTCAGAGTACTAACTTTAGAGTTAATTATCGTAACTAATCATACATATTTGTATCCATTTGCGTACAATAATGTAGGAATAACCTTTTTTTGATTTATATTCTGCTTTGTTATTTACATGTTGTATGGAAATTTAAAAAATGAAATTAATTGAAATAATTTTTAAATGCATTCTATCTATAGGTACATAATGACATCTAAACAAAATTATTTCTAATATAACATACAGTGTAAAAATAACTAGTATGTTTTCCGCAAGATGCACATTCAAATGTCAATGCATTTATTTGATAAGCTAACTCAACACCCTTCGTGATAATCTACATATTAAAATGTGAAAATCAAGCAACGTAAACTGGTGCTATAACAAAGTTAAATTTTGGTACCATTTGGATTAATTTAGATGTAAAAATGTTGTTTTTCTAGTTCCTATAAATAGTATCAATGTTAAAAAAAATATAAGATAGTCGATGGAAAATTTTGAATCAATGCGTTGCTAAGCACCTCGTTAATAAAGCAATCAAATATGGAATACAAATTATCTAGGTATAAAGTTAGATAATTTTTTAATATAATAAAGATAGATAAAATGTGATACAACATACTTAGCCATTAACTGTTGAAGGAATGTGACTTGGAGACACTCTCTCTCACTGCTACACTCAACCAACCAATTCACACTCCACTGAAAAGAGATCATTCACAATAAGATACAAACTGAGGAGCAACAATATATATTTCATTTGATTGTACCGAGTTTGAAAAACAAACGTTCATCATGGCACTTACATAGATGACCAATTTATTGTGTTTTGAATATGCATATTCAAATGCAGACAATAATAAAGAAATGTTAAAATTTTTATGCTATTCACATAATTTGAGTCTATTTGTAAAGATATGCAAAATTATGGTTATGATGTTTAGAATCAATTATAAAAAAAAGTGCTCAATGAATTGTATTGTTTTATCATATTGATAAAAATCTTTAAATTCCAGTTTGCCAACAATCAAACTCGGTACACGTTATAAAGAAATTTACTGCACCTTCGAGTTGTTGCGTCAGTACCAAGGGCAGGCCGACTCTCATCGTTCAGGGACCCTGAAATATTCAGGAAAACGATACAAAAAATTCATAGTACATGCAACACAACAAATACAAAAATAAATGTTCTAGGGACAGTTTAAAATTAGTAGTTTAAAAGTATAAAATGTCCAAAACATGTGTTTCTTATTGTCCATGATAAAAAATGTTCCAAAAGACACTGATCTTCAATGTGAATATTGTTCAGAAAATCATAAATAGCATACAAGATAAATACAATAAAATCGATACAGACAATATACTCATTTACAGTTTTCAACCACTGGTAACTTGGTTCCTTTCTACGTAGAAATATTCCTTCAACACGTAACAGACTCCCAGTTCATCAGAGCTTTCTCGTTGCACTTTGAACAAAATTCCAGAGACAGTTTTTTATTGGCAATGTGCAAACATATTCCAAATTGATTCCCAGACAATTCAGTCGAATCTACCAAATCGTGCTTGGAATAGTTGTGATCCAACGATGCCACTTCTACTGTGTTATTCAATGGCATTTCTGACTCGCCTTTTTCAATGGCATCGGCAAATGGCGAAAAATTCACGTCGTCAAATGCTATCGGCAGGTTTTCGTCTGAAAGGTACGGCATCACGTCAAGATCGAAAGGCAGAGCAGCTTCTTCGTCTAAATGTGATGGGGAAAGTGAAGATATAGAAGTGGGAGGGGTCTGAGTGTCTCGCTGCAAATCCACAATGTCGAAAGCGTGAGCTGTTTTACGAGCTGCGGGAATTCTCCTCCTATCAAAAGAGGGAAAATTGGACTCAAATTGTGAAGCATTAAGTGATGTACTTACTGCGAGGCCCGTATTTCTGCCAATCGTGCCGATAAGCATGCTTATTTCTTTGGTGTTGGCTAGAACGTTTCTCAAATAACGAATTTCCTTCTCCATTTCGCTTATATAATTGCACTGGGTGCCCAAGGTCGACCTCATTTTCTTGTTGTCCTTTTTCAGCGCGTCAATTTGGTTTTCTAATCCGTCCACATACATTTTCTTTTTCATTCTGTTTTCTCTGGCCATTATGGCATTTTTGGAATTGCAAACTCGCTTTTTGTAGCCTTCGCGACTCTCGTTGCGATTTCTTGTGAAACGTCGTTTCGTATGCATAACGTTTTCGTCGCACGAAGACGAATTGTGGCGCAAAACTAAATTTTCTTCGTTTTTTTGGGCAAATTTGGATTGCAATCGAGGTTTTTTGTTAGATTTCACCGAGTTACTAAAGTCATCTCCATCAGACCCTTCACTATCTTCAGAAAAACTAAAAACGCTCGACATACGTTTCAACGCCATTGTGGATTACAAAATAAAACTGCACTAAACATTCAAACACACTTCAAATTGAAGACTTACTTTTACTTTAAAACCAAGATGTGAAATAAAATAATACAAAATATATGAAAATTGATAATATACGCAATATTCGCAAAATTAGCACACAGCTCACGAGAAACCGAGACTTCACCAACACCAACCAACACGAACAAGGATGAACACTAGAGACGGGGAAAAATGAGTGATCCGTATTATTTGACCGGATCATTAAATTGAATCGGTGACTCACGGTTCACGTTGCCACAACGATCCGCTCATTAGGCCTCGCTCACATTGGATGCGTTTTCGTACGAAATTCGCTCGTGCGTAAACGTACGTAAATGCACGAACGATCCCGATACTTGATGTACTATGAGAGTGCTCACACTGGATGCGAGTTGGTCGTACGTGGTCGTACGTAGACGTACTGTGGTCGTACGTATACGCACGTATTGTTACGACGTCTGAGTTCGTTCATGGACATGCTCACATTGGATGCGTTTTCGTACGAAATTCAGTCGTCCGAATACGTACGAAAACGCACGAATAATCCCGATCCTTTGAGCACTATGAGAGCGCTCACACTGGGTGCGAGTTAGTCGTACGTTGACGTGCGTATAGTTCCGACGTACGAATGCGATCCCAACTTGTTTGGATATTTTGCTCCGTTTGTACATATAAATGGATACAGAAAATTTTATTAATTTGGTATTTGGGCACAAATGTTTGTGGGATCAAAGTGATTCAACATATCATTTACGTGACCATCAACGTAGGGCATGGAAAAAAATATCGGAAGAATTAAAAATAAGTGGTAAGTTTAGTCATAATATATTTATTTATGAATCACAAACGTTACAAATATTCAAGTAGTTTGGTTATTAATTTGTATTAGAGAAATACATTTTAAATACATCCCTAACATTACGAGCACTAGTTGTGCTTCTATTCTCTCCTATACTCATAAATCTGTTTCTATTATCATTTGATGTCCTTGAAATTTCAATCCAGTTTTGGATCCCTTCTTTATCAATTATTATATTATGAAGTACACATATACACTTTATTATGCCATCGGCTCGGTCGGGATTTACTTCTATAGCTTTTAGTAACAATCTCCACTTGTTACTCATAATTCCAAATGCACACTCAACAACTTGCCTTGCATTTGACAGGCGTTGGTTAAATACTTCTTCTTCAGGACCCAAATTTCTTTGGGGATAAGGGCGCATAAGATATGTTTTTAAAGGATATGCTTCATCACCAACTAAGACATAAGGCAACGTTATGTCAGTTCCTGGTAACGCTTTTGCCTGGTTTGCATTGAGAGCTCCATTTTCCAACTGCCTTGAGAGATTAGAATGTGAAAATATTCCACCGTCACTTTCTTTACCATAAGCTCCCACATCTATAGCAATAAATTTGTAGTTTGCATCCACAACAGCTTGCAATACTATTGAGAAAAAGGACTTGTAGTTACGATACATACTTCCAGAATATTTCGGTGCTATTAGCCGTATATGCTTTCCATCGATACTGCCAGAACAATTAGGAAAACCCCATTTTGTCCAAAAATCATTAACTATATTATCCATATCATCGCTTGATGGAAACTTCATATGAACTTCATAAAGTCTCTCCCAAATAGCTTTACAAGTATCATGTACAATACCACCGACGGTGTTATTTGAAATCCTGAATGAATATCCAAGGGTTCTGAAAGATGATCCTGTAGCCAAGTACCTGTAATAATAATAATAAATTTACAATTTTCAGTTGATGAGCTTAAGAAGAAGTGGAGAGGGTTACGAGATACTTTTGGGAAAGAATTAAAAAAAGTGAACTCTAAAAAATCTGGTCAAGCAGCTGATGCTGAACCTAATTCCAAATGGCCTTATTTTCAACTTTTGTCGTTTCTTCGAGATACAATGTCTCGTAGAGACCTCAAAAGTAGCGTGCCAGATGCACATGAGACTTTTGACGGGGATACTTCTATTGAATGCGGTGATACAAGTAATGAATCTAATGTTCTACGTTCGCCATCTCCAGGTCAAACTTTGAAACAAACTCCAAAGAAAATATTCAAATCTCCATTGAAAAGAAGACCCAAAAGATATCATCAGCCAGATGACATCGATTCGAAATTATTAAAGATTGAAGAAGAAAAGTTGAAGTGCCTAAAAAAAAATTATGACGATCCCGATGCCCAGTTTTTATTGAGCCTTTTACCGTTTTTAAAGGATGTCCCCAAACGTCACAAGTTAACAGTTCGAACAAAATTAATGCAAGTACTAATTGATGAACAAAATGCTGAATCACCTGCGGTGGAATTGAGTTACTCTAGTGATTCGACCCAGTACAATGTTAATAATTTAACACAATCACAACAATCTGTGAATATTATTTCACCACAATATTCAGATGTTGCGATTTCTGAATACGTTATGGAATTTGATCCAAATTCAAATTAACTAAATATTTTTTTTATGATTTGGTATTTTTATCTTTGTAAACTGTTATTTTACATTTCTCTATGTGTTGTAACCTGTTTTTAATAATCTGTTTTTAAGAGTATGTTTTTAATAATATGTTTTAAATAATATGTTTTAAATAATATGTTTTTAACAATATGTTTTTAATGATATGTTTTTAATAATGTGTAATTTTAATAATTGGTTGCTCAGAGCACAGGATAGAGTGGCGTGGAAGGAGATGGAGGAGGCCTTCGTCCAGGAGTGGACGGGATTACGGGATAATAAAATGTTTTTAATAATATATTTTTAATATTATATTTTAACAATATGTTTTTAATAATATGTTTTTAATAATATGTTTTTAATAAGATGTTTTAATAATATGTTTTAAATAATATGTTTTTAATAAGCTGTTTTTTATAATATGTTTTTAATAATCTGTTTTTAATAAAATGTTTTTAATGATATGTTTTTGATAATATGTTTATAATACCTAATTTGTTTTTAATAATATGTTTTTAATGATATGTTTTTGATAATATGTTTATAATACCTAATTTGTTTTTAATAATATGTTTTTAATAATATGTTTTTGATAATATGTTTTTAATAAGCTGTTTTTTATATGTTTTTAATAATATGTTTTTAAAAATCTGTTTTTTATAATATGTTTTTAATATACTGTTTTTAATAATATGTTTTTAATAATATGTTTTTAATAATATGTTTTTAATAATATGTCTTTAATAATTTGTTTTTAATAATATGTTTTTAATAATCTGTTTTTAATAATATGTTTTTAATAATATGTTTTTGATAATATGTTTATAATACCTAATTTGTTTTTAATAATATGTTTATAATACCTAATTTGTTTTTAATAATATGTTTTTAATAATATGTTTTAAATAATATGTTTTAAATAATATGTTTTTAATAAAATGTTTTTAATAATATGTTTTTGATAATATGTTTTTAATAAGCTGTTTTTTATAATATGTTTTTAATAATCTGTTTTTAATAATATGTTTTTAATAATATGTTTTTGATAATATGTTTTTGATAATATGTTTGTAATACCTAATTTGTTTTTAATAATATGTTTTCAATATTATGAAATAAATAATGTGTTTTAAATAATATGTTTTAAATAACATGTTTTTAATGATATGTTTTTAATTATATGTTTTTAAAAATCTGTTTTTTGTAATATGTTTTTAATATACTGTTTTTAATAACATGTTTTTAATAATATGTTTTAAATAATATGTCGTAAATAATATATTTTTAGTAAAATGATTTTAATAAAATGTTTTTAATAATATGTTTTTAATAATATGTTTTTAAAAACCTATTTTTAAAAATATGTTTTATAATATGTTTTTAATAATATGTTTTTAATAATATGTTTATAATAATCTGTTTTTAATAATATGTTTTTATTAATAAACAACAATAAATCTTATGTTTATATAAAAATGTTAATAGTATTTTATTTGCTTACCCCAAGGTTTCAAATAACCGCGCTGTGTGTGTGTGTGTGTGTGTGTGTGTGTGTGTGTGTGTGTGTGTGTGTGTGTGTGTGTGTGTGTGTGTGTGTGTGTGTGTGTGTGTGTGTGTGTGTGTGTGTGTGTGTGTGTGTGTGTGTGTGTGTGTGTGTGTGTGTGTGTGTGTGTGTGTGTGTGTGTGTGTGTGTGTGTGTGTGTGTGTGTGTGTGTGTGTGTGTGTGTGTGTGTGTGTGTGTGTGTGTGTGCGTGCGTGCGTGCGTGCATGCAAGCGTGCGTGCGTGCATGCGTGTACGTGTGTGTGTTTGTGTGCGTGTGCGCGTGCTAGGGTGTGTGCGTGTGTTTGTCTGCTGTTTTGTGCTGTGTGAAGTGAATATATTATTTTGTTATGTTATTAATAAAATAATTTTGTCTATATTATAATTGGTATACCCACAGACAGGCTCTGCCTTGTGGGATTTTTTGTTAACCGTGTACCAAATCTTAAAAAATAAAATGAAACCTGTGTAATTTTGAGAAATTTATTTGGTAGAATTCCATTTTAATTTAGATTTAAATATAAAACAGTGTGTTTTAGATTCTACTTATATATTTGACAAATAAAAAATCTAAAACATACTGTTTTATTTTTTTATCTAAAATGAAACTAATTTAAATATAGATTAAAATAAAAATGTTGTACCTATAGTATTAAATTTCCTTACCTCAACGTTACAACTAACCGCTCTTCAGGTGATATAGTCTTGCGAAAATTACTGTACCTAGATATATATGGTCGTATAGCATTAAGTATATATTCAAATGTTTCTTTCTTCATACGTAGATAACCGTAAAACAAGTTGTTGTCACTATACAAGTCTGTCATAATATGATGAAATTCTCCGAAATTATCTCTTTTAAAATACATTTCACGCACCCATTCGGTTCTAAGATGGCGTTTACGCTGCCTCAATCTTCGAATCAGGAGAGCATTATCTAAAAGATGCAAATTATTCATTGCGCAACAACGAGACTAAATTAATGACTGAGAAAAAATATTGTGCGCACTCAATTAGTACGACCAGCATCGTACGTCGACGTACGATACAAATTCGTATCTTAAATCGGAGAAAGCCGTATCCAGTGCGCGCACTCAATTCGTACGACCAGTATCGTACGTATACGTACGATGCGAATTCGTATCCAATGTGAGCGAGCCAGTGCGCGCACTCGATTCGTACGACCAGCATCGTACGTTTACGTACGACCAAATTCGTATCCAAAGTGAGCGGGCCCTTAGAGACGGGGAAAAATGAGTGATCCGTATTATTTGACCGGATCATTAAATTGAATCGGTGACTCACGGTTCACGTTGCCACAACGATCCGCTCATGAACCGGACATCACTCTCACACTTTCTATCTCATATAAAATATATCGTTAGAATGCGATACACATACCGACTCATGGCAATCATCGATTCACAACTAATTCATTATGGTTCATAAAATCTAATTCATTGCGGTTCTTAAATATGTTAAGCAATTTTGACCGCAACATACTTTGAAAAACAAATACGTAACGTCTATAATTGAATATACTATTTTGAAGGCGATCTTCGATTCACGACTAATTCATTATGGTTCATAAAATATTTAAGCAATATTGACCATTAAGTACATTGAAATGCAAACATTTTAACGCCTACATTTGCATATCATATTTTGAATCGGTTTTGTTTTCTCTGTCATACTACGTACATGTTATGTACGATAGATAAGGATAGCTATATTTGAATCATATTGAATCGAAGAGCGAATTGATGATCCGCATAAATTTCATGAATCGATTTTAAAAGACAGGATCTTACAAAAATATCGAACTTTGCACCACTACCGCTCATGAACCGGACATCACTCTCACACTTTCTATCTCATATAAAATATATCGTTAGAATGCGATACACATACCGACTCATGGCAATCATCGATTCACAACTAATTCATTATGGTTCATAAAATCTAATTCATTGCGGTTCTTAAATATGTTAAGCAATTTTGACCGCAACATACTTTGAAAAACAAATACGTAACGTCTATAATTGAATATACTATTTTGAAGGCGATCTTCGATTCACGACTAATTCATTATGGTTCATAAAATATTTAAGCAATATTGACCATTAAGTACATTGAAATGCAAACATTTTAACGCCTACATTTGCATATCATATTTTGAATCGGTTTTGTTTTCTCTGTCATACTACGTACATGTTATGTACGATAGATAAGGATAGCTATATTTGAATCATATTGAATCGAAGAGCGAATTGATGATCCGCATAAATTTCATGAATCGATTTTAAAAGACAGGATCTTACAAAAATATCGAACTTTGCACCACTAATGAACACGAATGACGATTGACGAATGACAGGAAAAAACTTGCATACGGAAACGGAAGCAGTCTTATAACCATAGAAAATTTGTTTACCATAAAGAATAAAATATAAAGGTCCTCACTCATAATGCAGGCACAGCTCATTTGAAAATGGCGCAATCAGTGGCTTCTGGATTGTTATAGCCGAAAAACAGTGTTGTTGAAAAACAATAATTTTTAATTTTTTCCGCGGCAACATTTTGACGGAAGACTACTAGCGCCCCTGACGGCGTGAGAGAACGACAAGGAAGCTTATAGCCAACGCGTCAGTGACGCGCTCTTTTTGGCATCCAACTCTGGTGGAAGACGGACGGTTTGGTACGACGCCGTCATCGGTCGACACGCGCGTCCCGATGGCGGCCATCTTTTCGACGGCGCAGGAGGTCTGCTTGACAGGACCCGTCACGCGCATGGACGCTGATGGTGCCCCAGAACCAAGATGAGGGCATCAACAGGACAGGAGGTTGGAGGCAGAGCGCAGTGTGGGGCCACCGCGTAGGGAACGCGGCGGCTCGCAGATTGGACCACGAGGGGCAATCCGTGTCGTCTGGAGCGTCGGTTCGCCTCCGGTGAGGCCACAACTGGTATGCCACCTCTGTCGAGATGCGCCGTCATAGCGTGCCGTGGGGCACAGAGCCAGCCATGGGTGACGGTCTGGAGGAGGAGATCAGGAGGAGAAGAAGAAACCACGCCGGACACGAGAAAGACCTGCCAGCCTGACGCAGAGGCTGGGCCCCACCGAACTTCAGTCACCACGTGGAAGACAGTGACATGCCTGGAGGAAGGATGTCGCTGTACCCTGGGGCGGTATATTCTGGTCGGCGTCTTTTCGTGTTCGCGTGTGTTTGACAGTTCGTTTCGGTAGATGCCACGTGTTTCTGTTTTATTTGTTTGTTGTTTTTTTTTTTATTATTATTTTTTTATTGCCATGGACCAACTATAATGATATTTTGAATAAATGCGCCGTACTACTACAATTTCATAGTGTCACCATCATTTCTATCCTTTTCTTCCCCACACCTTGGCTTGATGTTTCCTCGTGGTAGACGAGAGGTCTCATCAGGATATATATTTCTTTTAACGCAAGTTTTAATGGATATACTAGCGGACCAGACATACTGTGTTCTGCCCGAAAATTAGCTTGCTGTTTAGGTTGATATTTCCATAGGCATTGTGATCGATATATTTCCATGCATTATGATATGAAAGAAACCCAATAACCATTATTTTACTTTGGCCTAATGTATTTATTCTATTAATTCTAGGAACGGATTATAGCGGCCCCCCAGGCCTTGTCCATATGTTTTAGCATTGTCTTTTATATTGAAAATAAATTTGAAATGTAAAATGCATTAGGCAGATTCCTGGAATCTTGGTTGTCACCCGGCGGTACGGGTTGGTTCTTCAGTTTAACCACCCCCCCTCCCCTACTCCATGTTTCACGGGCACTGGGTCGCCCTGCTGTGTCCAGTTGAGTTGTCATTCGGTAGGCGTCAGTGGTTGGTCGGTAGTTGTAGAGACCCGCGTGCGAGAGTGCGAGTTTGCTAGGCTATCGGACGGCCTTAGCATTTTTTTTTTAATTGTATAAAGTAGTGATTAAGTTCTTTTCAGGTCCTCTACCTATCACCGGGGGTGAATTTAAAATAGTTTAAGTTACTATTAATAATAACTTTCAATAATAAAAATAACTAAAATAATTGCATAGTAGTGAATAAGTGTGTTTCAGGTCAATATAGTCAACGGGGGTGAATTTAAGATAGTTTTAAGTTATTTTTAATTAATAAAAAGTTATATGTAGTGTAAGTGTTTCCTCTACAGCCTCGTTACGAGAGCAGCAGTTTGGTAAGATCTTTCCATATGTATATATTATTTTACCATGCCTGTATTTGTTTTTTTAGGCACATCGCAGCCGATTATGTTTTATTTGATTTTTATTTTCAGGGACAGAGTTTAATGTTTATTTTTATTATGTTTTTCAGCCTCTTTAGTTATCAATTTCGCGTCCCAACATGGGACCAATATATTTTTTCCCAGCCTCCTTATATCAATCTCGCGTCCCAACGTGGGACTAGTATTTTTCTCCGCCTTCTCTAGATATCAATTTCGCGTCCCAACGTGGAACGAGTATTTTTCTCCCCCTTCTCTAGATATCAAGGTGTTCAGTGACATAAACGCGTACAGAAGAATATTTATATAAAGATTTAATTTAAATCTCAAAAGTTATATGGTTTGCATAGTACCAGGCGTACGTTTATTAAAATATTCGTTTTGTATTTTTTAATTAACACTGTTACAATTTTTCATTTAATTTGTAAATCTAAACCATTCAGAGACCCACTCAAATACACACAAAAAATTTCATCAAAATCGGTCCACAGGTTTAGGAGGAGTTCAGTGACATACACACGTACAGAAGAATTTTATATATAAAAATGATTAAAATCGTCGTGTGTGTTGATATTAATTTGAAATAATAAAAGTAAGTTGCTTGAGTAGCAATGTCAAAATTACATCATTCAAACAATTCACAAGTAACGAGAAATAATTAAAAAAACGTAATATGAAACAATATTTTATTCTCAATAAGATAACAAAACAATTAAATTAGAAAGGTCATATTATTATAAAAGGTACTAGACTAGAAATCTCTCAACATTTGTATTGATAAACTAATAAAAGGAGATAAAATAAATGGTGTATTTACATAATTTATAAACTAATTTTATATACACTGAAATTAATTTCTATTAAAAATAAATATTTAGATTACACACAGAAATAAAGAAGGTTGCTGGTGATTCCTGATTTTATAACCAATATATTGCATGTCAATTATTTCATACACATCGTATTTAATTATGCAGTAGGTATGAGGACATCGTTATTTGTAAAACATTATGAAAGAAAATTAAGTTCATCGAATAATAAATTGGTCAGTGGCAAGAAGTTAGTGTTCCACTGATATTCAAATTTACAAATTGGTTCACTTCTCTCAACAAAATACCCAACATTTTCCATTCCACGGCTTTGTGTTCCTGCTTTCTTGTGTAAAATTCTGTTTGTGTATGCTCTACTTTTACTAAATACATAAAATATGAAACATAAAAAGCAAGATATGTATATTATATACAAAATTATTTGGTAATACTAACTAAAATTATTTTCTAAATCTCCACGGTGAAAAATAAAAATCTATTTACAAAACTTAGTAACTGTTCAGTTTTCGATTCTTTCATTCAATTCTTGACACGCCTTCATATTAAATGTTTTTGGGCAATTTTTTATACATAGATAATACAATCACTTTGTTCTATCCTACTGATTTAAATGTCATCTTAGATAAGGCAGCAAACACTTTTGCAGACCAGCTACATGTTTACAAAAAAAAATGTTGCTACCTACCAAATAAAAGTTTTTTCAATAGCAAATTAAATCTAAATTTTAAGTATACGTACTACAATTATTATATCATCACAATCAACAGTGGTCTTTTGCTCATTTTCACATAATAAATACAAAGTCCTTAATCTTCACTCTTAAAATTATATGAATATAAATAGTTCAATGAATCTTGGTTTTGATTTATGAATCAACTCAATGAGGTTAGTGTCATGACTGGTTGCAAAAATTTCTTAATTGGAGTAGGGTAAAAATAAAATAGATTAATTAATTGCATAACAATAGCACAGGTACTGAGAATTTTTAGCGAGTTGTACCCCACTTCTCATACTTAAGTAGAAGCGGTGGGGTTCAACCCGCCACACATTTTGTACATCTTGATTAGCGTGAAACAGGAACGATTTAAGCGACGACATGAATTGTATATTTAAAAAAAAAAATCAAGACACAAACTTGAAAATATAAAATAGTCATCAACATATATCAAGCTGTAGACAATACTTTGGTTGCCGCACGGGAGTAGGGTATCATTCAAAGGTTGGTGGTTGATTGGTGAGTGTGATTCGAGTCATAAATGGGCCCCTTAAGTCTGCATACATGGTTGCAAGACCCGCGTTGCTTACCTATTTTGACTGATACTCTGGTCGCCTATGCTCGTGGACCTGGATTCGTGAATCCAGTGAAACCACGGTTGCCTTTCTCTTATTATTTATCCCTGTCTTTAGTTTCAAGGCGATAACGTCAGTATTGGTTGAGTAAATGAGAAAACGTCAATGCAACTAATCACGTCTGTGTACCTGTGTGGCCTTAATAAATAAAGTAGCAATACCAAAATTATGAAAAAGGTCTAAAGTTGTTAAATACTTTTCTTTTAAATGTGATTATGTTTATTTGTATTAAATTGTATAACAACTTGATTAATTTAACTAATTATCTACATATTTGTTTTTTCTTATCAAGTTGCCATTGAAAGTTTCTTTTTGCAACATATTATATGTTCAGTCAGAAACATTATGTTCTGTCAACTATTCTATTTTTTTTTACTAAACTATACCTATGGATCCAAATCCATAGATTTTATTTATTATTTAAAACAAATATGCATTAAAATAAATTATTCAGGCGTTTCATGTTTAATTTTAGTTGAATTTCATAATCAGACTAATTTATGCCTTTTACACAAACAAAAAAATATTGTTTTGTTGCATCTTTGTCAAATTTTTGTGCTAACATCACAATGAAATATTATACAATTTTGTTCAATGGATACAAGATATGACAATTTTTGACATATGCTGCAACTGTGCAATAAAAATGCTTTGATCAAGTATTGTCATCACAATATCTTTTTATAAAATTAAATATTGAGCTATAATATGTCTAAAAAATTAATATAAATACAGCATATTGAGTTATTATATAATTACATTTATTTCTATTGACTAGTATTTTAAGAAAAATTAGACAATATATAATAATAATATAAATAACAATTTAACCTTATAAAAACTTTTGAACAGATTCAAGGTACACTAGCGAATTAATTATCAACTGCCATTTTTCTGAAAACCACAAGAATTAATTTCATAGAATAAATGCAAGTGTGTGTACAAAGAACGATGGAAGTCAAGGATTGATTAATTTGAACTGTAGAGCCATCGAAAGAAAAAAGAAGAAGTATAAAGAACAATAAATTAATTTTAAATAAACAGGAAAGATGGATATAAATAGAAACATGCATCTAAATCATATACAGATACAGTTGTCTTAATAAATGGTAAGAGCTGGGAAGATATTTTTATAAGAGCGGAAGTATATATGTCAAACATAAAATCATGGCTAGATAAAAACTTACTAACTCTAAACTTACAAAAAACAAAATATTTAACTTTCAGTATCACGAAATCAGGGCAACCACAATTCTATCCCCGTATACATCTTCACCCGTGCCATAATCCAAATAACAAAAACTGTTCATGTGATGTTATTACATATAGGTACTACTAATATTCGTTACTTGGGTTTAGTTATTGATAACAACCTAAGATGGGAGCAACATATAAATAGTGTAACTAACCGCATTAGAAAATTGATATATGTTTTCAAAATAATTAGAAATATTATGAGCACCAAACAACTAAAGAATGTATACTAAGTATGCCTTATGCCAAAGTAATTTAATTTATGGAATATCGAGTTGGGGAGGAGCTGCTACATATATCTTACAACCGCTATTCATAGCTCAAAAGTCGATTTTAAGAATTATATTAAAAAATCCGTTCCAAGAACCATCATTTCCACTCTTTAGTACGTTAAAAGTGCTTGAAATCAGAAAGCTGTTTGTTCAAACAATTTTAAAAAAAAATCTTTGACCTATATATCGCATGATAAACTTACAAGAGCCAACGTCAACAAATTTCTATATGTACCAAAAATTAAAACGACGTTTGCAAAACGGTTTTTTGTTTTTTCTGCTCCGAGAATATACAATATTTTTCAAAAAGAGACAAAGGTGGATGTTACTATGTCGGAGTATATATATAATAGACCGATACACAATTGGGTCCTTAATAAAGACCGAAATCAAATTTCGGCTCTTTTAGTGTAAATGTAATTAAATATATCTAAGGTGTTCTATGTATACTATGATACAAAATTTATGTATACTATGTATACAAAATCTATGTATACAAAATTTTATTATAAAGGAAATATCAAATACTTATGCTATGTTAGAAAGAAAATTCATATATTGTTTTGTTAAGAGATTGATGTACGAAATTTGTTATTTTTTTTCCTTTTTTGTTATTTTTGTTATATTTGTTTTTTTTTTACACTAACTTTGGTTTATATATTATTTTCTTATTTTTTGTGTATTATCTATTAAATAAATTTCAAGGCCAGAATTATCTAGGCTAGAACTTGAAAATATATAATATATTTTAAACAGTAATTTTATAAGTGACCCGTCTCAGAACAGGTTTTCCTAGTGAGATGGGGATCGAAAAATATATTGTAATTCATGTATTCTTATTTAATAAACGTCGGGTTGCCGGCACTGAAACTGAAATCTAGTAATATACATTTTTTTATAAATATATATATACATATTATTCTATATGAACCTAAATAATTATATATCCCTGTGAATAAATATCATTCTCATAGTCATGCTATCTCTTTCTAAGGTAACCTCCTGTCTTTACATTTATATATTTTCTTTAGTCAGTCATTCATAGTCTATTCTTTTAAAATGACTAAAACTCCTTCAGATTATTTTATTTCTATCTGATTACAATATATTAATTTCTCAATTATGCACTTTTCTTATTTTGACATACTATGGGCCAGTATTACAGTCTCAGTTTAAGAGCTAAACTCAAGTTTTACAAAAATATAGCGTATTAATCTTACCTCAAATACGTCACTAAAACGACAAATATTTAACTCAACGTTTCTGGCGGATTAAGTACTTAACGGTGAGTCAACTGTCATTTGCTAGGCAACGCGTGTAGTTTCAGTTTTCTATCACTAGAGGCGTTAGGCAACGAGTGTAGTTTCAGTGTTCTATCACTAGAGGCGTTAGTTGTATTGATGGTGGCACCACACAACAAAACAAACTGACAGCCATATTGAAATGAACATGGGCATTTAAAAGCATAATTTTGGCGAAAAAAATTAAATTTACCATGTTGGATAGTAAAACAATAGTATTTCAAGTCATAGCGTCCCGTTTTGTAGTTGGTATTATTTGAGGTTATTTAAAATTTGACAAATAATAACCACAGAAAAAGTAAAATATGTCTATAATTGAAGATTTAGTAACTGAGATGTCATATTGCACTGTAATACGGAAATGGATTCAATCTCCCCTTAACATTAATCTTGAGTTTAACAAACTCAATGAGTTGAGGGCCAACTGTAATACTGGGCCTACGTTTTGTTATATTTGAATACCTAATATAGAATATTCAAGAAGAATATTCAAGAAGAATATTCAAGACCTACAATATTAATTTTTCATTGATAATACTGAACCGGCTTTTCACAGAAAAATGACAAAATTGCTTATTAGTTTTGTTGGTTAGTGAGCATGTATTTTTATTTTAAATAAATTTATCAATGTAACATTGAGTTTATGAATTTAAGTTTTAGTTTTAGTCTTAGCGCATCATTTAGACACTGCTAGTATCCTCAGAGAAACAATTATACTAAGACTAATTATCTATTATATACATACTCGTCGTGGATTAAATTTATATTTAATTTATAATTACTTATTAACTCACACTGTGTTGATGATAAAACGTTGAAATTATTAATATCAAGTATTTGGTGGTGACTTTGTGGTGGGTAGTTTATTTTAGAATACAAAATTACAAAAAAAAAAAACAACTCAAAACTATGTCATATATTTACAAATAGATATCTGATAATTTATAAAAGTCACAATAATTAAAATAATTAATGTGGCTAAAGAGTTTTGTTAAAAAAATAAATTTAATAAGATGCGTTTACTGACAATATGCCCTATTCTGATTCGTCTAAATGAGAGAGATGTCAAAAAGTAGAGTGCATTTATACGGGACACATTACATCACACTGCGTGGATAAAATCCTTTTATCCATGATCGCCCATTGTTTTAGACGTTTTCGTACTCTGAAACGAATCAGAATAAGACACAATAATTAACTTTATTCAATTTGAAAATTTATGGTGGGTCCAATAAAGAAACTAACACATTTATCACCCGTGCCTTTCACCAAGTTTCTTCATCAATTTTATTTGGATGTATTTTATTATAACATAACCAACTACTTGAAAATAATGAAGATATGTCAATTACATTTATTGAGAGATAGTGGAAACAATTTAAGTCTTAATTAATATAATTCTTAATTTTTTTTTTATTACAGTAAATGCATAGGCAAAATCAATAAATAAATAAACCAAAAACAAAGTAAATAATATTTCTTGCACTTGTGGTGATATCTATGTATTTAAATTCGTACTCAAAATCTAGTTGTACATAATAAGCAATAGATAATTATTTGACAATTTCCTTTCAAACGAATAGAAGTTATAGTTTCTATGGAAATCATTTGTATTGAGAAATCAGGTTCATTCACTAAGGTAACATTTGTATTAATAACTAATAATGAATTGTGATATAAATGATGTTTGTTCCTACAAAATAGCAATAGTGCTAGGAATGTCTCAGAAACTGTACTGAAGGTCTACATTGAATAAACACCATAGAAGAGTAAATTTAAGTTACTTATTTATAATTTTGGTATGTTAAAAGCAAAATTTTTTTTTTTTTAATTACTACTCTTATATTCTCCTATGGTGTTAATACAAAATCAACCTTCTGGTCGCATGTTTCACTATGTAGTTGTTGGTTTCCTAAGTTTTAAATTTGCTGGCGATGATCATGAGCAGACAACTGGACATGAGGAAGACCCCAGCTGATATTGAAGCATACAATCTTCGCTCCTTAACAACTGGAAATAATGCACAGGATTATTAATTTATTTAAGATAGGTACCAACAGAGCACTGGTATATAAACACACACAAAATAAAAACATAATGTCGGGCATCTGTCACATAGTCAGTACAAAATATTTAGGTTGGAACAATCGTCTGAAATGAATATATATGTAGGTATTTGAAATCTGCATCTTCCTTCAGCCATCTCTCCACTACTGCATGTAGGTCTCTTCTAGATATTTCCACTTGTCTCTTCTTTGTATGGTAAGAATCAAGGGGCCGCCCATACCTTATTATCTTTAGAGTAAAAATGCAATCAAATTCCCTCATTTTGGAGTTTAGTCACAAGTTACAGTACTGACAACAATAAGTATAAAATAAGTACTTTTTTTATCTAATGGCAATTTTTTTTTAGTGGCAATATTGAAGTAAGCAAATGACCCTGAAGTTAGAGATGGGCTCAATTCAGACAAATATTATTTTAAAATTGAATATTTTTCAATTTACAAATATGATAAATGAACAAGCATAAATCTTTTTCAATTTACAATTATGATAAATGAACAACAATTAACAATTATGATAAAGCATATTATAATAAATGTCATTTTCTACAAAAAATGTCTCATATATTTAACTTTGATTATTAAATAATTAGGATCATTCATCTGCATATAAATAAAGTAGACCTCGTAAGATTGGTTTTGCACATGTTTGTGCACGGCTAAATTCATGTCAGTCTGCCTGTCCATGAATTCGTTTGAAACCTTACTATGTCAAAATCGGCAATTTTACAGTAGAGCAAAAAAATTCATCATTTATTGTTTGACACATTAATGTATGATAAGACAATGATTATTACATACTAAATTATAATTGATATTTTTTTCTGAAATTAATTAGATGTCATTTTGTCGTGTTTACAACTTGATAGTTTACTAATTTAAATGTTTTTTTAAATACAAAAATTATTAGTATCATATCTTCATGATTTATATGATTAATTATTTTTGATTAATTTCTCCTGGCGGAAATCAGATGTTATGGTGGTCTTAGCAACTTTAAATGATTTACAGAAAAGGGGATATATATTAAAAAATGCATATTTTTTTAGATACCAAGCTTTATTAAAAAAAATCCATCGGTTCTATATTTTTCAAATTAGTGACTTGTTTACATTTTCTCCATACTTTATTTTGTAATGCCTTGATTTTCTTTTTTCGATTTTTATCAAGTATGTATGAACGAAACAGCTCTCTCTTTAAACGTATTTTTCTTGGAGTGTCCTGCATAGAAATATCATTTTCAGGCAATGTTGGATTTGATGATGAACAACTAGGCACCGAAGGTTCAAGAAGGATGGGTGAAGTTATCTGAAAAAAAAAGATTCAATGTAAATAAAGAATGTCCGCTAGTGTGTTAGTTATAAAATTTATTAACGTATATCAAAATAATGATTCAATAAGTATATAGGTAAGGATATTTAAAAACTTGTAGGTATATAAAATTTACAAAAAAGTCCGAAACAGAACAAATAAGTAATATTTAATCAACACATAATATGATAAGTACTAAGTCAGAAAAAAACTATCAACTTACTTCAGGACAAACAGTATCTAATTGAGAGAAAATTGAAGGGACAGCATTATTCTTAATTTTACTTTTATAACCACTTCGGTCAATTTCATCATCTCTGAAATGCTTTGAACAAATGACTGTACTTGAAGATGGTTGCCAATTTGGAGGACGATTGACAGCAGCAATCCACAAAGCTCTAAGAGCTGGATTTTTTGGAAATCTGTAAAAAATACACTTGTTGTTCACGTCCATTTACATAAATAAATTAAACACATTATAAATATAAAATAAAAACATTCACAATATTGTGTATTACTTAAAGATGTCAGATAAAATAAAACTAATAAATAAAGTACGTATAAGATTATTTTAATCACATGAAATCACGTTTCACAAGAAATATAAAATAATAACGCCAGTAACTTATAGGTATTCATTTTGTCAGAGCCAACATAATATATTCTAAATTGTCTATTTTTCATAAATTAATTGTACTATGTTGCACTATTGTATTGTTGTTATTTTTGTATGTTAATGTGGATTTAAATAAATAAACAAATAAAATTTTGAATTTGCAGAAAAATTATTAGAAAATAAATATTGAAAATAAATTCATGTCCAATGCCCAACTCTACGGTCGATGAAATATGGCGGCCATTGGCCAATATCGCAGCGGATATATGTGATGTGATTGACATGCTCAATTATCTTAAATCATTAATAAAATATTTGGTGACAATATAAAAACATTACAAATATGTGACAAAATGATTGAAAAAGCATTAACAGTGAATACAAATTATGTTTTTTCTCAAATTGTGCCCGAAACATATTACAATATAATGGCGGATTACGGTCTTATCCACAATTTACAAAACCAATGAAATAAAAAAAAGTAAAATTTTAAGAAACTATTACAAATAATTATATCGTTCTTAATATTAAATCATTAAGAACGAATCATTCAAAAAAATAACTATACAATTATAATTTAGCCATGGCCAGTTGGACACGCAATATTACGTTAAATATTGTTAAATATAGTAGGTTAGTTTCAATACTTACGAGTGAAAAGATATACCGTGTCCTTTATTCCTACATTTCACCACACAAGACCTTTTCGAGATTTTCTTTGCAATAATTAGTTAGAAAAACGAGAAAAAACGATTTTTGGAAGCAATAATATTTTTAGGTTAAAAAACGAGATGTTTACGAAATATTTTGCGTTGCAAACAATAAGAATGAAGTTCGCGCTAGTTTGCTCGGATAACATATTTTGTTGTCAATACTGTAACTTGTGACTAAACTCCAAAATGAGGGAATTTGATTGCATTTTTAATGTACTGAAGGCGCCTCCATCCTTTATTCCTCCAAGGTAAGAATGGTGTTTTAATGCCGAAAACCTTCTAACAAACCATTTGCAATAGTAATTATTTATTTTTTATGACAATTTTTAAACATCTCAATAGAGACGAAGTTGGAATAATATAGAAGGAAAGGGAAACCCAAGGCACCTACAGGGCTCACGACCTGTCATTTATTTATTTATATAACACTTTTTTGTACATACATAAAATTACATAGTACATATGGCGGACTTATTGCCTGGAGGCAATTTCTTCCAGTCAACCATCTGAGATCAAAAGTACATAACATAGTTTCGGCATGTACATAATAACACAATAACACAACCAGTATAAGACAGCAAAACAAAAGTGAGAAATTACACAAATTCAGAAAGGAGAGGAAAAATCAGAAACGGAAGGGAGAGGATGAGAAGCGATCAAGAGGGATGGAAAGTGAAATTGGGATATATGTTCGTTATGGAATTGAGAGGAAGAGTGAGCATTTAAGACGAGATTTGAAAATTGGAAGTGATGTGGCAGTTCCAATATCAAATGCTAAATTGAGGCGCTGAGTTTCGAAATCCGCTATAACACATTTTAACCAAAATCGAGTTATGTATGTCGTTGGATTCGGAATCAAAAATTCTATGACTCTAAATATTGTTTTCTTTCGAAATACGCTTTGTTTGTACACTGAAATTGATATAAAATGAAGATAAGAAACGATTCCCGCTATATCACTGAATATGTCGTTCGAAATCCGCTATAACTCAGTCGACCAATACGAGGCGAGTATTTCACAAATTTTAAAATGGCCGCCAGTACAAATTTGTTGTTTACTTACAGAAGCCGTGTTTATAGTTCTCTTAAAGTTTTGCAGTTTAATTGTTTTAATATGAGTGACGAACTAGTAAATGTGAAAAAATGTGGAGAAAACAAAGGAAGGAAAAAGATAAGACAACCAGAAAACTGGAAAGTTAATAAACAACGCCAAAAACGGTATGTAAACTTTGTCATTTTTTAAGCGAAATTCACTATTGAAGCAGTTTTTTTCCAGTGGTGTACAACATAATTTGGATAGAGTGAATGATAAACATCGCTTCGTGAAATGCAATTTTATTAATCTGCACGCATAATATTTACAAAATGTTTCTTCGACACATATTTGTACAACTTCAGTCGAAATTACCTACCTGGTTTTTATTTGAAAAAAAATGATTATTTTTTTCATAGAATTATAAATTTTTATTTTAGAATTATAAAATTTATTTTTTTCATATAATATTAATTGTAAAATTTGTAATTAGGTATAAATTAAAAAAATGTATTTTTGTTCCTTTGTAATTTTTTTTTTTTTTTTTTTAATAAAAAATGAATATGTCCTTGTTAAACAAGTACATATACATCTTCCTACGTTCCCTAAAATAAGCAAATAAATGCTTGTGCTTAGGTGAACGAAATCGGTCGAGGCAGGATTCGAACTCGCGACCACTGGATTACTAGCCCAGCGCGCTAACCGCTCTGCCACCGCCACCATAATAATATTTATACTGTTGGAAATATACTATTATTTATTCATTCATTCATTCATTCACTCATGTTTCTCATATATCTGTACTATTTTTTTTTTGATATGCGTTATTCAATGATTATTAATTTAATAAAAATTGTATATGTTTATATATTCAGACAATTATTACCATTTATAATTTCAGTATTTTTTTAATGTATTGAACCTGTAAAATAATACATGCTCTTACAAAATATTTTTCTAATATTTTTTCGTAAAAACACATTGTTGAGATATTTTTAACAATTATATTGTTTTATTAAAAAGTATGTATTTTTGCGCATTATATAAAATAAATATTGTTTTTTTCAAAAATATCAGTATTTTATTTTCTATACGCCACTGGAATGAATTCCCATTTTATATAGAAAATTGGTTCTATCAAAATCCGCTATGTCAGGGTGTGTGTCTTTCAAAATACGCCATAACACAATGTGAGTTTCAAACACCGACATGTTCATTTTTATTTAAACAAAATAAGTACTTTATTCTTATTCAATGACGAAGTTTCGTTTTAAATTCAATTTTAAAACTGGTTTACGAATAAAAACCTTGTTTGCTTTAAGTAAAGCAAGTTTATTAGTTAAATAATGGTTTTTTTAATTTGCTCTAAATCAGGAATATGCGTTATAGCAGATTTCGAAACTCAGCGACACAATTGTTCCACAGCCGGGCAGAATGAATAGTGAAGGAAGATGAATAATAATCTGTAACGTGAGGTGGGATGGCAAGGGTTCTCTCTTCTCTAGACCGAAGTGGGAGTCCATGAGAGGCCAACGGTTGAAATCTTTCTTTCAGATATGTGGGGGCATTCAGATTGTCTAGTACATTAAACAGGAGGCAGAGGGTGTGCTGATCTCGGCGCAGATGGATGAGAAGCCATTTAAGATGTGCGAAGATGCGATATATGATCATACTTACGGAGGTTAAATATGAATCGTATGCAGACATTACGTTTGTAGACGATCTTGTTTGTTTGTTAAGATGTTCTTGATTGAGATCTAAGTAGCAAATGTCTGCATAGTCAAGAATAGGGAGAAGTAGAGTTTGCGCAAGTTTTATTTTAATATTGGTTGGAAGGAATTTTTGAAGTCTTTTCAGAGAGTGGATACTACGAAAAACCTTGCGGCTAACCTCATTGACTTGTTCAGTCCAAGATAAATTCATTCATTGGCTTGGTTAACGTGATCACTTTATGCGCTTGCGCAAAGTTCACCAATTATGCCTTCTTATTGAGTTCCCTATCTATACAATTTTCAAAAGAGTGAGTTTTTACTTTTATGTATGCGCCTCCTACATACATCATATTCAGGAAACCAATTGTGTCAAAGATAAAATCAAATATTGAAAAATCTTACCAAGGTTGGTTGAATCATCTTGTCTTACTGTAGAATCATTAGAAACCCAACCAAAGCTTCTCTCTATTGTCATCTGCCACTTAAGATACATCATTTCTCGTTCTGAAATAAACACAATTATTTATTTAAGTATGACAAACATTGCAAATGCCCTGAGGTGGTTTGGGCATATTCAACGAATGAATGAATAACCTAAAAATATACATGGGTGTATGCGATTTTTCCAATCTATAGGGGTTCATGAGCTACTTTTCGTGTTATGCATTTGTTTTCCTTGTCACTCACTCGGAGTTCTGTAAAGGGGCGGTTAACAGTACCCATATGCAGAGCGGGTGGTGGTGGGAGAAGCGAAAAAAACAGTGAACTATAGAAAATTGGATGGAGAGAAATAAGGGAAAATGGATGAATATATTGGAGTGACCTATCTTTACACTCTGATGATGTTTGTCTCGTGGTTGGCCAACCGTCTATTTCCTTTTGATGATCTCCCTCTTACACTATAAAAGTTATTATGAACAACACAACTTACAATAACTCGCAATACTTAAAACAGTATATTTTATAAAATTCATAACTATATACAGGGAGCGGCAGAAATAAATCCCGAATTTGCCACCGTCATAGCTCAGCGCTAGTGGTAGTAGGCGAGTCCGGACTGGTTCCATAGTGCAGTTCTGGTGTTGCAATTGTCAGGATGGTGCAACCGCTCACACAGCAAGACAATCTATGGAAGTCCTAAGACAATTATTTCCAGGGCGTTTAATCTTACTACGAGGTGACATGCCGTAGCCAGATCGTTCTACTGATCTTGCTGCTTGCGACTTCTTTCTATGGGGCTACTTAAAGAGTAAAGTCTACAAAAACAAACCGAGGACAACCGACGAACTCAAAGCTGCTATCCGACACGAAATCGCAGAAATTCCACAAGAGATGACGACTAGAGTAATGTGCAATTTCCGAGTGAGGCTTCAGTCGTGTATAGACAATGATGGTCAACATTTAAGTGATATTATTTTTAGGTAACTGAAACTTTAGTCATTTAGATATTCTATTTACAATAAATGGCAATGATAATTCTTATTATGGTATAATAAAAGTTTAACTAAAATCTATTACGTATTTTTTTAATAACCCTTCAAATTGGGGAGTTATTTCTGCCGCTCCCTGTATAATATAAAACTATGACGCTGATTTGCCATTTGTTTGATTGCTTGAGGACCCAAATGTGACTGTTAGGAATGGGATGGGATGGGATGGGATAGATAGATATAGGTACTTTCATAAAACCAAACCGATTGTTTGGCAATAACACAATATTGTTATGTATGATGTACAACAACAACAAAAATAAATGCAATCTTGTTAACTATAATTGATTTGTTTAAACATGTAAAAATGTTGATAATATAACATACCATCTTCTGTAGTGGTTGGATAGTATATGTCAGCTGGTGAAGGAGGAGCGTGTGACGGCCAAACTCTGATACCTGCAGCACTACCAGCGGCCATGGCAGCACCCAGGGCCCAACATTCTGTCTGATGGGGACGTACTATAACACACACACACACATAAATAAATAAATAATATTTTTTTTTTAACTATTTTAACATTGCATTTTTTTTTTTTTACAAATTTTGAAGCACCTATTTTGCTCTGCAAATTTTAGATGGTATAGTTATTATCCATCAATGTGGACACTTTTGTTCTCAGAGTTATGTAATCTTTTTAAAAACATATTCCAATGCTTATGTGAACAAATTTGGGGATATGGATAATCCTGTCGGACACCTCCTTTTACTTGAATTTTATACATTGATCACTCCTCATTAAATTTAACCTGTATCGCTGAATTTTTGGACAAGATTTAATATTAGCATTATGTACCTTGAGTATATTCTAGCTTGAATCATCCCTGCTATTATGGCTCATGTTTACAATTTATTAATCAATGGAATTTCAGACATGTATGTATGTATGTATTATCTCACCGACAGGAATTCCAATGCAGTCAGCTTGTGCTTGTAGCAGTGCAGGAGCCCCCAGTGGTCCCCCTCCCAGCAGCGCTGGTGGAGTTTCCAGCTGCAAGTCCTCTTGCAGGGCCAGCAACAGAGCCCGCATCTGCAGACCGCAACTGCGCAGTGCCCCCACCAAGATGTCAACGTCACTGGTGTTACCGCTTATACCACACAACACACTGCAACAATCAAATGTACTGATACTTAGTAAACATCATTTGGTATTTGTTTATCATGAGGTAATCGCTTGTAATAAAGAAGGTAGGCCAGATCAGGGTCATCTAAAATAGAATGGGACAAATTTATCTTCGAATGAAATAAGAGGTCAGGGTCGTCTGAAAAATAAGGACGAAAAAAGCAAGAAGCTTGAACACTAAATGGCCATGTGTAAGACAATGCATGAATGTTGATGAGGTAATGGATATGTGCCAGGGTAAAAAAATATGTCATTCGGTTCTCTTTGTCTACCCCATAAGGGACATAGTGTGATGGAATGTACATTCAAATTTATCTTGATTAAATTTAGATTTACGACTGAAAGTAAATACTTTGGAATATTATTTTCCACTATGATTGGTTTCATGCAATGCACAATTTCTAGTAGTTGATATAAATAAAAAGCCATCAGAGTATTTATAGTAAGTACATATCTGAAATAAAATCAGTGAATAATGAAACTGAAAGATTATTTTCAATTTAAGGCCATTGTATACCTCGGGCTTATGGATGTACACAAATATGCACACTAAATTACCTTCTATGGATGAAACACGAAAAAATATTGAATATCAACAAACCTGTGATATACCTACAATATTTTTTCATGAAGAAAAGACAAAATTCAAGAGGATTTTTTACATAGCAAGAATCGTAGTTAAAATAGTAAAAAACTTAGCCGGTCGATTTTCATATTCTCTTTTGATTGATTGAAGTAAACATCTAATTCACAGGCCTTGCAGTTTTTTAGTTACGTAAAATAAATTGTCGACCTTCGTAGATCAGTTGGTTAGATATCTAATAGATTCAAATTTAAAAAAAATCACGCAATAGAACAAGGATAAAAAAATAAACTGTTCTTTTAATGACGTACCTTTTGTGGGTATTGAGGAAAAGATTTTCAGAATCTATTATATAGCCTATAGGCCTCTAAACCCAATCAAGACGGGTAGGTACAAGTACTTGCAATCCCTACGGACGGACAGTATTTCGCATGGCGCACACAGTTTTTTTTTCAATCTCGTTTTAATTGAATACAATAACGGTAAAAGAAAATCAAATGATGTAGATATATGATAAAAAGATCAAAGATAAACAAAAGATCACATAAACTCAATGAAATTGAACACTTCATAATATAAACTTAAGATAAATGATATCATAGTTATCTCCATACAAAAAAGTACATGGCGTCATCGATATGTCTCGTGATCCTTCCGGCATTTGATGTAGATACGGAATATGCGCCGATTGTGTATTGCTAAGGATCGAATTCAAAGCAGAATGTTGAGCACGAAACAACAAAATGAACTGGCGCAGTATCCCTCTTTCCTACGCGCATGCGTATTACATCCTTACAAAGCGCGGGAGAGTGTGAATTTCGCCGGCGATGATCGATGAATTTCAGTGTTTAGAGTTCTTAATTTTTTTAAATAATTTACCGACAGATGTCTTGAAGTCAAATATATGGGAGTAATATTCATCCAATTTTCGTCTCAATCAAGTATGAATTTACTGAGATATGAAGGTTCACAATTGTGTATAGCCATGAGGGCATGTATAGATGACGCTCGGCGTTTAGGCACGCTGCCGGTGAGCATCTATACATGACGCTCGTCTTAAAAAGGTTAATATTTAATAGTATTTCAGAGGCTATGCTTTACCATTTAAGCCTATGGTTCAAGTGTACCATTTAAATATATGGTGGATCCAGACCAGACAATATTTCTAAAGTCAAAAGATATTAATTGAATCAAAAATATTATTACCTCCCAGCGTCCCTCCTCCAATATGGTGCCAACAGTCCTGCAAACGCCGGCACAAAGTATACCCCTCGTTCCACTTCTCCTTCTGTGTCTGGTGGGAGGGCGGGTTGGGAGGGTGAACCCAGTCTCTGCAGCAACTGCTTGCCCCCTCTCCCTTCCAACTGGGGGCTGATCCCCTTCAGGTTGGGTGCCGCCATGTCCTCGTCGCAGTCACCAGCTTCTCCGGTAGATCGCGACACAGCACCATCCTCCTCGACTAGACCCAGACCAGAGTGCAGCCATCCGAGAGCAGAACCTTGAAATAATAAAAATAGTTAGTTTTTTGTTGAATATATATTGGAGAAATTTATTCAAAAATTATTATATTTTGTTTAGTTAAGAATGTGCATTTCGTTTTTTTTTTATGTAAATAAATTTATGTAATAACCATAAATTTATCTGTCTATTTGTTCAAGAGAAATTGTTTCTGGATATAATTGCACTGTAAGTACTATAGTTGCACTGTATAGCGCCCTTGAGGTGAGGTTATCACAAAAACGGCGCTATAAAATCATCCTAATTTATTATTATTTATTTTATAGTTGAAGATATGGGAATAATCCAGTCATCTTCAGAAAGATAGTGAAGGTTTCTTCTAAAGTCTTGAACTGCGCCGAGGAGAAGCCTATTTTTTCCCAGAGATGTGATATCTTTAAACTCCCATATCTCCAAACTATAGTATTTGCACATACTTGGGTTATACACTCACGGTGCAATACGATTGACTACATTATGTAGAATGTTTACCTGCATTGGCAACAGATCCTTCAAGAGCGTACACTGTTGGTGCATCTTTACCCATCTTGTAAGCTACTGTTGTAACGAGGCCATTCTTTGATCTTATAATTGATGTTCCTGAAAACAATAAATTATTTTATATCTTTACTCTTAAGTCTGCATAACGGAGAAAATTAAGTTTTTACTTAAATCATCATGCACTATCTCATAAATGTTCTACTGTTATTCGGACACCTCAAATATTTCCTTTTGAGTTATTATTTAAGATCACTAAGAAGAGTATGTAATAGAACAAAATGATGATGGAATAATAAGGAGAGAATGCAAGATAAAGAAGGATATTATAAGTAAAATGAAAGTGAATGCCCTAAGATGGTTTGGGCATATTGAAAGGATGAATCATGATTGATTGACCAAAAAAATAAACATGGGTGTAGCAGGGACCACCCCAAAAGGGATGTCATGACCATATGAATGATATATTGAAAGAAGGAAACACAGAGCTTGCTTAAATAATCCATGAGCATAATAATAATAAAAACTTCACAATGCTGAATTGCCAGCTTATGGTGGGAGGATGCTCTGAAGAGGATCTTTGGTGAGCAAATGAAGATGCAATTATGGCCGCCGATTACTGGAGGGACACAATATAAGTTGATGATCTTGGACACGGAAAGTAAGTAACATTTTCTTGCACCCTGCACATGTATGGATATACAGGAAGCCAGGAATGTGTGCAATAATAGAGAAGTTTGGCGCTCGGTTCTCTACTTACTCCGTATTCCTGTGTTTTCTTGGTAGACTTTTGCCTCTCGTACTACTTTCGTGAGATTCACAATTATTTAGCCAAACACTGATAGTCTTACCTGCTACTTGCAACTTGATTGATATCCACATCAGTGTAAGTTAAAATTGCATTGTAAATAGAGTTGAATTATGTATTCTACAGAAATAATTAATAAAACCACTACATTATGCTGTTATGTGCAATTGTTTGATCAATTGTAAAGGAATATTGATTAACAAGTTTAAGTGCAGTCAGCCTTACAGAATTAAAAATTACATAGTATAAATATTTAGTGAACTTTTAGAGGACAATATTTCACCTGTGTTATAAAGGAGAAAGGCCCCCTGACCAAAGGTACACTCCACCTGACCAAACTCCAGGCAGTTCTGGCCAACCATCGCCGCTTGCTGATCTCCCAGACACTAAAATAAAAGTACCTTTTAAAATTGACTACCTAAATTACATCTTACATATTCAATACCTCATTTTATATGTATAAAATACAGAAATATTTCATTTGATTTAAAAAAAAAATCGATGAGAAGTGCTGACAGATTGCATGTGGCTAACTTCAGAATGATGTTTGTTCTCAGCAAACCGTTGTGGTGGATGTTGACTTCCAAGAAATAGGAGGCTCCCAATGCTTTATATAAATCAAACATAAATTTTTACTATGATGTACCTGAGCTAGGAAATTTTTTTGATAAAATTGGTAAATAATGCCAACAAAAAAAAGCCAAATGGGTTGATGGCAGAACGGTTAGCGTATTAGGCTAGTAATCCAGTGGTCGCAAGTTCGAATCCCACCTCGACCAACTTCGTTCAGCTGTAGCACAAGCATTTATGCTTGGTTTAGGGAATGTAGGAAGATGTATACGTACTTGTATAACAAGGACATTCATTTTTTTATTAAAAAAAAAAAACTAAAAACAAATTCGCACAAGTGTTGCTTATTATTTTTAAAAACAAATTATCTCTAACATTACAGCATACAGTATAACTTCAAGATGCAGTGCTCAATAAAAGGCATGATTGGTGAATGTTGCGTAAGTCAATAAAGTGATGAAGAGTAAACAAGGATGTAAGTTGTAATCCACGTAACGAGTACCTAAACAACGAGAGTCTGAGTGCTTTCGATGGCTTATCAGAGGAAGTGATGACAAATACTTTAAATACATAAATAAATAAATAAAATAATTCTTTATTTCTCACAATTAACAAATAAAAACATCGCAATAGAAAATAAAAATTAAAAAATTACCAAAATAAAATATAAAAAAAATTATTCAATAATTAAGTAAATAAATTAAGAGAAATTCCACCAGGTAAAACCTGTTGTTTACATCAAATGAAATAACCATTATTTAGTGACAAAGTTTGAGATAGAGTGGCGAAGTGTAGTTATTGGATATAATATTATTATGTAAGTTGTGTTTCACTTCTCGCTTGAAAAATGTCATATAGTTTGTGTCTCATGTCCAAGTTACAATAATATATAATTGAATGAATGAACGATGACAAAACTAAACATACCTACCCCAGAGATGGGAACCCCAGTGAGAGACCCCGATACAATGTCATATAGTTTGTGTCTCATGTCCAAGTTGCAATAATATATAATTGAATGAATGAACGATGACAAAACTAAACATACCTACCCCAGAGATGGGAACCCCAGTGAGAGACCCCGATACAATGTCATATAGTTTGTGTCTCATGTCCAAGTTGCAATAATATATAATTGAATGAATGAACGATATCAAAACTAAACATACCTACCCCAGAGATGGGAACCCCAGTGAGAGACCCCGATACAATGTCATATAGTTTGTGTCTCATGTCCAAGTTGCAATAATATATAATTGAATGAATGAACGATGACAAAACTAAACATACCTACCCCAGAGATGGGAACCCCAGTGAGAGACCCCGATACAATGTCATATAGTTTGTGTCTCATGTCCAAGTTGCAATAATATATAATTGAATGAATGAACGATATCAAAACTAAACATACCTACCCCAGAGATGGGAACCCCAGTGAGAGACCCCGATACAATGTCATATAGTTTGTGTCTCATGTCCAAGTTGCAATAATATATAATTGAATGAATGAACGATGACAAAACTAAACATACCTACCCCAGAGATGGGAACCCCAGTGAGAGACCCCGATACAATGTCATATAGTTTGTGTCTCATGTCCAAGTTGCAATAATATATAATTGAATGAATGAACGATGACAAAACTAAACATACCTACCCCAGAGATGGGAACCCCAGTGAGAGACCCCGATACAATGTCATATAGTTTGTGTCTCATGTCCAAGTTGCAATAATATATAATTGAATGAATGAACGATGACAAAACTAAACATACCTACCCCAGAGATGGGAACCCCAGTGAGAGACCCCGATACAATGTAGCCGTATATCTCTGAGGAGCTGCGGATGTTTGGTAGGATGGTCTGGGGAATATTGAAGATCTCACACAGTTTGTCCTCCCATTCCAGTGTCTCCACGTTCATCAGCATTGTGCGAGACGCGTTGGTCACGTCCGTCAAGTGGAGACCTCCAATCTTGCCTCCTGTCAAATTCTGAAATAAACAATTTCAAAATACATTTTTTCAATAATACTTGAATGTATCTTCATCTTCTTTTTTTATCAGCCTTCTTCTCTCCACTGCTGGAGATAGGCCTCTTGTATTTCCTTCCATCTTTGTCTGTTTGATGCCATCTACATCTATTTTATTCCCACCGTCCTGATAATATCTTCGGTCCATCTTTTTTGGGGCCTGCCGATGCCTCTTATATTTTCCCGTGATCTCCATTGGGGCCCAGCGCTCACCAACTTGTCTTGCGACATGCCCTGCCCACTAACATTTGATCTTCGCTATGCGATCCATGACTTCCACTACTCGGGTCCGACGCCTTAATTCTTTATTTCGGCATTTGCATCTTCATACAATTCCTAAACAAAGCATTATTGAATGATCTTTTTTAAAAATTAAATCTAGTGTTAATCTTATTTTTCTCAAAATTCGCACTAAAATCAGAAAAAAATAGCACTAAGATGAAAAATAATTAAACACGCAAACCATAACAAGTTGCCACATTTTGGATACTTATGATGTTAGTTATAGCTGATAAATCCAGACTGAAAACACAGTGAAATAAGAGTTTCCACCAAGAATAGAATGTGGGATCTTTGGCTCAGGAGTCAGATATTTGACTAACTGAACTACAGAGGCTGATTATTATTATTAATTGTATTTTGAGAAAACATAGATCAAATAAAAACGTTGCCATTTCTAGGAATTGATTTCAGGAAGATTTATGACTAAGATGTCAAACGTTCAATTATTGCACATAGGTACATTCGTCGCAAACACATTTTGTTGTCATGCAATTTGCAATAGGATGAGGTCAATAACCTTCAAGAGGTACTAGGGAGGAACATTCGAGAAACACCATGGACATTGACATGGCATGTACTCAGTTAATTACCTCCCTGATGGTATAAAAGGCCAGGCAGCACTCATCATATCATTGTAGTTACTAACATCTACTGTGAAAGCTAACTTACAAAATTACTCAATTTTTAATTATTCTTTAATCAATGTGAAAGTTGATATTATCAATATACATATTTATTTAATTGTGAATTGTAAATATATTTATAAGTAAGTAACTGAGCTTTTCCATTTCTCTCTCTGGTAATTGTTTACAAGAACTGTCCATGGCCGATCGTAATAATTTTTATATCAATAGATAGATAAACGAGTATATATTACGGGAAAAATAAAAACTTTTGGCAGTGAGGCTTAAAAAATTTTTTAAAAAATAAAATAAAATTGCGAAAAATGTATGAAGGTCCATCAGAATTCATTAGAAAAATGATGCCACCTAGCGATGAGTTTCGGAAATTCAAATTGTGTTAGAAAACTAACAAATTGTAATGGATTCCTCCATACATTTTTCGTAAGTTTATTTATTTTTTTAAAGCCTCACCGCCAAAAGTTTTTATTTTTCCCGTAATATATATGTGTTTATCTATCTATTGATATAAAAATTATTGCGATCGGCCAGGGACAGTTCTTGTAAACAATTACCCTCTCTCTTTCTGTGAGAACCTTCACTGCTTATCATAATTTAAATTTGAAGTTAACTATTATATAGAGACAGGCTACATTAAATGCCCCTATAGGCTAGTAAATTTTATGGTGTATATTTGTATTTCATTAAAAGATATTATTTTACCCAGATGAGCCATGTATCCATGGTACCAGCCATACAGCAGCAATCTCTTATAGCCTCCAGTGCTTCGGGGACATGTCGCAGCAGCCATCCTAACTTGGGAGCAGAGAAATAGGAACTGGCTGGCAGTCCGCACATCTTCCTTATCCACTCAGACAGCTTGGGAATACTGCAAATCTCTTCTATTATTTCATTACCACGAGTGTCCATCCACACTGAAAAATTAAATCATTTTATATTTAGTTAAACTTTTTATTTTTTCAACACCAATTATTTCTACTTTCAATCCCAAACATATTTTCTTCCCTGACCAACAAGTGACCACAGAAGATTTTAGAAGCCAGGTTAGGTATTAATATTGTATATGGAAAAAAAGCTTAAAACTGTCACTTGAGCATTGCACTCTTCTCAAATCCAAAGTGCAGTGTTCCTCGGAATATTAAAAGATTCATTCATTCATACCATCACGGCATATCCCACAATGTGGGGTAACCAGCGAAAGATGTGCGGGTGTGCATTGCCATATAAAAGGGAGCACAACATATCTGTGTATACCCACACACCAGTCTCGTCTCACCTAAAAAGGCACTATATTCAAAATGGGTGGTGAACCTCATTGCTGAACTATGTGAGATGTTATTGTTGCCTATTGTATATTAAAAGATAAACCTTGTATATATATGTAAACTTACATAATGCATTGTAGATAGGATTTCCAGTCTTGTAGTTCCACATGATGACAGTTTCTCTTTGATTTGCTATACCAATAGACACAATATCCTCCGGGTTTATGTCTAGCTTCCTCAGATTGTCAATACTCATCTGAAACAAAGTCAACAATTAATGTTTTAGAAGAAATTTTTAAATTTATACCCTGTTCGGATGTGTGAACCATTTGTATTATAGTATGCAGATGTTTTTTAAAATAAAACATTTTTTTGGAACTAAAAGTATATATTAATCCTGCACAATGTATCAATCACATTTTGATTTATAATGTTTTGATGATTACATGAAAATTCTTCGAAACACAATTTATCGAATGCGCAATTGTACGAATAACAATTTTTCGAAAATCAGTTATCAGAATGACAATTGTCCGAAAGCAAATTATTCCAACTAACATTTGTTGGAAAACCAATTGACCGAATTTAATATATTTTTCTTGATATTTTTGTATCATTATGTTGCCTTCTTTGACATATTTGTTGCCAGTAAAATATATTCCATGAAGACTATTATTGTTGTATTATTGTTGAATACTCTCAATATCATGGATTTTAATGAAACCTCTTGCCTTCCATGAGGCTACATACATCAAAGCTGATGTGGAGAATAAGAGAAAAATGAGGGTGACACTTAAAAATTTTGTTTAGAACTGCGCTTTATTCAAAAAATCATTCAAGTCCACGAAAAGAAAAGAAAATACAAAAAACACACAGCAAACAAAGAAAAGAAACAGTGGGCATGAAAAACGATAAATAAAAACTACTGAATTTTCAAACACACGCGAGCCATAAAATATGCCAGCCAGAAAGATGTAACCCAGTGTACCAACCCAGAGACATCCTATCACCAGGCATATCCTCGCCTGAATGGCTGTAATTCTGCAGGGCCCAACTTCTCCTATAGGCTGACAGGTTCTTATAGTGCCCGGCGTGGTTTACACCCTTCCACCTGCATGATCCTCGAGAATCCTCTTATGGAGCAAGGTTGCGGCCATCGGGGCCTAGCCATTAAAGTTGGGGGTTGCTGCAGCTCATTCCAAGGATTCTGGGCAACAGGTTTATGCCCCCTTCAATTTTTACCTATAATGAAAGAGCAGGGCAGACGCCTTAATAGCACCTCTCGACAGTTACTTGTCATACGAGGCGAAGGTCATCATATCTGGTGTGGTACTCCGATGCAAATCAAGCAAAAACAATCTAGAAATAGCCCATTACTTTATTATATTAACCACACAGCTTCCTATGTTTGCACATTTTTGTGCGTCGCCATGTTGTTTATTCCATAGATATTTCCACAGATTACGGAAAAATGCCTCACTTCCATTCATACAAAATTTGCTAACTACGACATTTAGTATATTATAATCAAAATCTAAGGTTTATTCCTCTCACAATACTACCAACATGACGTCATAAAAATTCGAACAGTTGTAATTTCTGAAAATTGTGTGTTTCGGAAAATTGTTTTTCAAAAAAATGTGATTCGAATAATTGCCATTCGTAAAATTGATTTTCATAAAATTGAGAATTTGAATAATTGTTTTTTGAATAATTTTCCTGTCATTTGTTTTGACAAGGGGTATTTATTTATGGTTCAATTCCCAGCAGAGGAGAAAATCATTTAAATTCATTTCTCACGCAAATATTGTTTCTCTGGGCTGAAAACACTGGTTAGTTGGAGGAAATTGCCATACAGCAACAAACTCGCCACTTGCACAGGGTGCAAGGGAGTGTTCATTTTTATTATTATATTGTATTTTGAGGAAAATACCAAAATAGAATATTTATTCTTAAACACCTGCTGAATTACTTCTCCTTGACCCTACCAAATCCTTTTTTTGCCAATAAGTGTTTTTGTTTGTTTTTTATTTTTATCTTGGTGTAATATATTTTTCTTATCTTTATTTTTCGCTATCTTTATTTCTGCTGCTGTAGATATATTATAGTATGTAGTGATACCATAGTGATACTTTGTGATAAATTAATATTTTATCTTCAATAGAAAATTGCTTTTCATTTTGTGGTATTATTTTAATTTAATAAAACACAACTTTTATTCAATTGAATAAAATCACTCTACACCAGAGGTTCCCAAACTTTTTTGTGTCGTAGATCCCTTGCCATGTTTTTCAATTTTTGGTAGACCCCCTAATTACCTGATATGCTTCTATACCCCTACTATGCTTCTCGGGCAACTAACAGGTACTATGTCAAATATTAATTTAACACGCACCCAATAACAAGCAAGTTGTTACATTCTGGAGACTTACGATATTAATCGTCTCACAGATCCAGACTGAAAACACAATTAAAAACTGTGTCTCCACCGGGAATCGAACCCGGGACCTTTGGATCAGCAGTCAGATATCTCACCAACTGAACCATAAAGGCCGACAATATAACTATTACGCTACGTCCTACGTAGGCGATTCAAAGCGAACGCGATTGCGACGCCATGCGGTGCGGATACAAGCGAATTCAGTGCGATGCGGTGCGACGCGGCGGCTCTGTCCTACGTGTGCGCGAATCGTTCCCTCTGCCGCTAGCTACTGTCATGGATGTACGTATATAAAATACTCAAGAAGTATGTACGGCAGAGAAGTGAAACTAATATTGTGTACTTAGAGAGGCATATTTATGGGGGATATCACGATTTGTATGAAGAATTACGTGATCTTGAATTAATAAATGAGACTGAATTAACATCTTTCCGGGAAACATATCAAAATTTGACATTCGTGTAAGCGAGAGAAAACTTTGTGTGTTTTGAACAACATCCTATTGTAAAATAGCAATAATAAATAAATGTGTTTACTTGTAGTCCCATTTATTTTTGCCAAATCCTAAAATTCACGATTCGATAATAATAATTCTTTTGTCCCATAATATGGGACGTTCATGGACAGAAATAAAAATTTCTGTTTCTGACATGTCAAAAAACAATGGCGCCGCTATCAATTCGCGCAAAAATATCAAACCAACTGATCGCGTTCGCTTCGCATCGCGCCGCGCCGCATCGAAACCAACTCGCGGTCGGTAACGTAGGACACTACCATAGTTACCGACTGTTTGTTATTTTCGCGCCGCGCCGCTTCGCATTCGCTTTGAATCGCCTACGTAGGACGTCGCGTTAAGGACTACAGCCGCTATCCTCAGTCATGAGGAAAAGGACGAATATAAATATTGGATATAACTATTTTAAATGAAGATTCTATGTAAGAGTTATTACAATTTTACATGGAATCTTAATGTTTTATTGAAACAAGGTAGACTTTTACGCCACTACTTGCTTTAAATTATTATTTATTTTAATTTTTTTTTTAAATTAATTCATTTTTTTACGCCACTTCTGGCTGGTACTCTGGTCGTCTGTGCTCGTGGGCCTGGATTCGTGAATCCAGTGAAACCACGATTGCCTTTCTCTTTTGTAATGCGGACACGCAGCGCTGGATCCAGCAAGACGAAAAATAAGCTGAATCCAGCTGGATTGCTGGATGCGGGATATAACAATTGTAATGCCTAGTAGCGACTAGTAATAACTCTCACGTACGCTTTCTTCCTAAAATATTTTAAAAGTGAAATAGAGTAGTGTCTAACCTCAATACACTGCAATGTGGCTCTCCATATCTCTATGGGATCCTGTTCCGCCCATCCATCTTGTGGATAGTAAGTCTTGATGGGGATCTGATGATATGTCAGCATCTCTGATGTTTGGGCTGCAAATACCTAAACAAATAAAACATTTAATCTCAATTTGTTACTCAGATAAGTGTCTACTTACTATACTGGGGATCAATTGGAACTTCATTGGATAGTGACTTCATTGGATAGTAGTTGACTTAACATAGGATATCTTATAGTTTGGACTGTACAAAGGATATAAACTTTAACAGTACACAATGTACTGTAAACTCAAAACAAAACTATCAAGATTAAACTCTTAATATACTTTCAATACTAATTTATTTGACAGAAACAGAAACAAAAACAATAAAATTATATAAAACTTGCGTCAAAACAAAATTAACAGAAAAGAAACAACATTATCAACAAAAAATAATAACACAAAAAAAAAACGATACAGAACTATAAAAATAAAAATAGAACAATATAGTAGTGAGAAAGAGGGTTTTGATTGAAAATGAAGGATTAGGAAGACAAAAAAGTTAATGAAGATATATCCCACATAAGGATACCATTTAATCAACTGGCAATTGTTTACTTTGTATCATTATGATCCGGATACCTGTTGAGAATCCAATGTGAAAATAAATGATTAATAATTTAATAATTAAATTCAAAAATAATCAAATATTTTTTTAATTGCATATACATTGCAAAACATTGGATTTATTTCCCTTTCGGGAGTTAAATAACATTTTCATTGACAAACTTTTTTAACATCTCAATAGAGACAAAGTTGAGATATTGTAGAAGAACCAGGATATTGTTGGGATATTGTAGTTCCTGGTTCTTCTACAATATCCCAACTTCGTCTCTATTGAGATGTTAAAAAAGTTTGTCAATAATAATATCGAAAATAATGTTAAAAAAAACGGTGCCACTATTTTTACGACCGGAATTGGCGGGAAAAGCGTTTTCCCGCCAAAAAGTGTCTACACGACAAATTTTCTGACGTTGTCTATGTTTTTAGGTCATTTATAACCATAGAAAGCGCAGATAAATCAAAATACAAAAATATTTACCTTTGTCATTTTTTCAATGTTCATAAAAATGCATCATGGAAACCAACTTGAAGAAAAAATAAATAATATTGGCATCTTATTACATTTACTTAATCCAACTGTCGATTTGTTCAGGAGAACTTTGTTCTCTTAACATATCGACAATGTATCAAGCCAGAATACGCGAGAATTGTATGGAGAGGTCTACTTTTTTCACGGCTTTTCCAACTTTGAAGTCAAAAAACACCAACTAAGAGGCTTCGCAGCATATATGTTCCATACACGGATTTACTCAGAATTCGGAGTAGAACATTTCGTGTGTCTGTGTGTGTGTCCGTCCCCCCCTTATAACTTTTGATCCGCTCAATTTACAGAGCCTAAAATTTCAGAATATATAAACAGTTACAGGCCTACAAAACTTTTATACTCGGAATTTTGAATTTTTGTTTCAGTCAGGGGTTATCAACTTTTGAATTTTTATTTTATTTTTCCATATATCTCAGAAACCATAAAAGCTAGAACGCTGAAAATTGGTACAAACATAGAAAAATAAAAAATCTCAAATTAATTTTTTCAAAAAAATTCCAGGGTTTCTCAAACATTTTTTATTAAGAAAAATATTTTTTTTATGATAAATTTATGAGTTTAACTGCCTATAATTCCAAAACTTATACAATTATCGAAAAAAGCCGAAACACCCCAACTAGATAATTTAATTTTCTATAAAAAATATTAACATTGTAGTAGAAGATCTCAATTTTTTTTTAACAATTTTTTTAAAAATTGAATTTAGTGACGACATCGCTTCATACATTTTGTATGGCAGTCGCCTATACACAATATGTAAGAAGACTTAATAGTTTGATACTTCATCTCCAAACATACATACATACCATCATGCTATTTGCATATTCTGGGTAGGAAAAAGGATCTTCCTCCATACTATCCTATCTTGACATACATACCTACATATGTTGTATAAAAAACAAAATATCTGAAAATATTCAATAATTTGTATCTATGGGTTTATAGTTTGGTACATATTCTTCAACTATACATACTATCGCTATCGACAGTTGGATCTCATGTGTTACATGCAACTAGTGTTAATAATAGTCTTATCCAACTGTCGATTTGTTCAGGAGAACTTTGTTCTCTTAACATATCGACAATGTATCAAGCCAGAATACGCGAGAATTGTATGGAGGTCTACTTTTTTCACGGCTTTTCCATCTTTGAAGTCAAAAAACACCAACTTAGAGGCTTCGCAGCATATATGTTCCATACACGGATTTACTCAGAATTCGGAGTAGAACATTTCGTGTGTCTGTGTGTGTGTGTGTCTGTGTGTGTGTCCGTCCCCCCCTTATAACTTTTGATCCGCTCAATTTACAGAGCCCAAAATTTCAGAATATATAAACAGTTATAGGCCTACAAAACTTTTATACTCAGAATTTTGAATTTTTGTTTCAGTCAGGGGTTATCAACTTTTGAATTTTTATTTTATTTTTCCATATATCTCAGAAACCATAAAAGCTAGAACGCTGAAAATTGGTACAAACATAGAAAAATAAAAAATCTCAAATTAATTTTTTCAAAAAAATTCCAGGGTTTCTCAAACATTTTTTATTAAGAAAAATATTTTTTTTATGATAAATTTATGAGTTTAACTGCCTATAATTCCAAAACTTATACAATTATCGAAAAAAGCCGAAACACCCCAACTAGATAATTTAATTTTCTATAAAAAATATTAACATTGTAGTAGAAGATCTCAATTTTTTTTAACAATTTTTTTAAAAATTGAATTTAGTGACGACATCGCTTCATTCATTTTGTATGGCAGTCGCCTATACACAATATGTAAGAAGACTTAATAGTTTGATACTTCATCTCCAAACATACATACCATCATGCTATTTTCATATTCTGGGTAGGAAAAAAGGAACTTCCTCCATACTATCCTATCTTGACATACATACCTACATATGTTGTATAGAAAACAAAATATCTGAAAATATTCAATAATTTGTATCTATGGGTTTATAGTTTGGTACATATTCTTCAACTATACATACTATCGCTATCGACAGTTGGATCTCATGTGTTACATGCAACTAGTTTTATAAATCATTTTTTTATCGAAATCTACAATTATAACAAAGTATAAACAAAGGTAAATATTTTTATAACTTGATTTATCTGCATTTTCTGTGGTTATTTTTGGTTTACGTCTATGGTTGAGTCGTGTAAATAGTCATAGCCTAAAAAAAAAACAATAATAAAACTAGGATGACATATATAGGGCCATTTTTGTGATAACTACACCTCAAGGTCGCTCTGAATAGATTGCTAAGAAGTGAGTTTTCAAGTGTTTCCTGAATAGGGCTAAGTTGCCTATCTGTCTCAGTTCAGGTTTGTTTTTCGTTTAAGGTAAAAGGGGCGCAGAAGTCTGTGAGATATATGGGAGCCATACAATGGATTACATTGAAAGTCAGAAAACATTATTTGTACGTCACTGCCTTTGGCACTTCAACCAGTGAAGATAATAAGCATCTTTTCTCAGTTGTTTTTCTACAACTATTTATGATTAAAATACACTTGTGTTAATGTTTTAACAATAAACAATTGTTATTATAAACAATTGGTTTTTCAGAAATAAGTTTAAGTATTATATAAGATGGACTAACAGGTAAAATAAATGTAATGCCGTTAATTTACACATTAAATCATCATTTTTGCGCTGTTAAAACAACTGTTTTGTGTTGAACACTACGCAGTTACATTGTTATTAAAAATTTACCCACTAATCCAAAAATATCTACTCTCTTATGAAATATATTTTGTAAATGTATTCTACATCTATAATGGGATGAAATAAACTGAATGAAATGAATTCATCTTATGACAATGACTTCTATATCTTTAAAATATTTGGAAAATATGAAAAATTTATTTTTTCTTTGAATTTAACCTCACTTGCGAAAAGAGAAAATTATAAATATTACCATAAAACGAGCACTGGATGTACTCTCGTTGATTGACCCTACAAGGGGCCCAAAACGACCAAACTGTCTCATTTTGCATATTTAATCAAAGTTTTAAATTTACTTCACCATTTCCAAATTATTTATATACCAAAGATCAAAAAATGACCTCCACTTGACAGATATTCAAAATGTTTTTTCTGGATGTCGATTCGAAATCAGAATGAGATAATTTACAAAAATACAAGTTGACAGCGAAAAAGAACAAATCATGTGAAGTACATCGCAGTTTGTTACATAAGTATTTTTGAATCTTTTTACTCGTTCTATTACTTTTATATGCCATTTCTAACAAATGTTATACGGCTTGGTGTTGCTTACTAACAAAAAGTGTTACCAAAGAATATAATATGAGAGCGGGAATTTGTAATCCAACTGTCGATTTGTTCAAGAGAATTTATTATTCAAAATAAATCGACGGTATTAATCTTAGTCCCGTGAGAGAGATTTGTATATACCAAGTTGAATGTAACACATGAGATCCAACTGTCGATGGCGATAGTATGCATAATCAAAGAATACATATCAAACTATAAACAACACAAATTAATAAACATTTGAAGATATTTTATTTTCTATATAAAACATGTAGGTATGTTTGTCAGGATAGGATAGAATGGGGTTGTTTCGGCTTATTTCGATATTTTTAAAAAAAAAATGGAAATATAGGCAGTTAAACTCATAAATTTATCATAAAAAAATATTTTTCTTAATAAAAAATGTTAGAGAAACCCTGAAATTTTTTTGAAAAAACTTATTTGAGATTTTGTATTTGTCTATATTCGTACCAATTTTCAGCGTTCTAGCTTTAATGGTTTCTGAGATATATGGAAAAAAAAGTAAAAATTCAAAAGTTGATAACCACTGACTTAAACAAAAATTAAAATTCTGAGTATAAAAGTTTTGTAGGCTTATAACTTTTTATATATTCTGAAATTTTGGGCTCTGTAAATTGAGCGGATCAAAAGTTATAAGACACACACACACACACCCTCACACACACACACACACACAGACACACCCTCACACACACACACACACACACACCCTAACACACACACACACACACACACACACAGACACACCCTCACACACACACACACACACACACACACACACACACACACACACACACACACCCTCACATACACACACACACATACACACACACACACACACACACACACACACACACCCTCACACACACACACACACACACACACACACACACACTCACACACACACACACACACACACACACACACACACACACACACACACACACACACACACTCACACACACACACACACACACACACACACACACACACACACAGACACACCCTCACACACACACACACGCACACACACACACACACACACACAGACACACGAAATGTTCTACTCCGATGTCTGAGTAAATCCGTGTATGGAACATATATGCTGCGAAGCCTCTAAGTTGGTGTTTTTTGACTTCAATGTTGGAAAAGCCGTGAAAAAAGTAGACCTCTGCATACAATTCTCGCGTATCCTGGCTTGAAACATTGTCGATATGTTAAGAGAACAAAGTTCTCCTGAACAAATCGACAGTTGGATAATGTCGATTCATTAAGAGAATTGAATTCTCATGAACGAATCGACAGTTGGACTAGTAGTGGACATTGTTTTTCCAACTTAGATGTAAAAAAAAAACACCACCAACTTAATATTCTTAGCATGTATTTCATACAACTTAATGTCAATAAGTTCATGGGAATTAATTTCTCTTAAAATATCACCAATTTTGATTTTGTTCCAGTCAGGGGTTATCGACATTTGAATTTTTATTATATATTTCCACATATCTCAAAACTCATAAAAACTAAAACGCTAGCATTAACATAAATATAAACAAATAAAATATCTAAAAATTGTTTTTATTAAATAACATGTACAGTAGGTTAGTATTTATACAAACAAAGGAAATAAATAAATTAAAAATATATATTAATGGTGCTGTCGTCTATGATTTTTATTGAATAAATAAAAACAAAAGTTATACTCATTCATTTTGCTTTTTTATGTAGTTCATTAATTTTTTGATTAAATTTTAGTTATGTATTTTGACTCATACTAATGGATGCATTTTTTTAATTTATCAACTCATTTGTATATTTTAAAATTGGAGTGTAAATTGTAGTTCTTTTTCTTTTCATATTAACATTGTATTATTGAAATTACAGAAATGAAAATCTTGAGATAAATAATAATATAGATACCATTTATTAACTGTTTATTTTTATATTATTAACGTATGCGAACCTTTGATTTGATTTACCACGAAGATCAATCTATCGGCCGCTGCCTGCCGCAACCGCAGCACTAGCGACCTCTAGTTTCAATGATCCTAGTTATACTCGGTAATTTACAATTCGGTAAATTCAGTTTTCTTTTCGGAGTCGTTTGAGACGTTTTATACGGCGGGTCGTTCCCATTCTTTCGAATGTTAAAAGTTATGTGAATTAATATTAATATTTTTGTGATAATGAAATAAACAGACAGAATTCTGTGTTGCCAATTGAAACGATATTTTATTTATACGGATCGGTTGAATCGGAACCTTTTTATAGCCGATTCAGTGGTTTTGTTTTTGATTTGCTGATGTGATTTGAGGAATCACAATACATTATTGTTTGACGATTCTTTGATTCGAGTGCTCCAACGGACCCCTTTCTTGTACAATCGTCTTGAGACGTATCGGCCAGCCAGGTGGTGAAATATTATACCTACGTTCCTGACAAATTAAAAGGTACTTTTTTATATCGTGTTATAATATTAATTTATAATCATGGATTTTTTATTAAATAAGAGTTACCGGAGAAAAGATATAACGTACATGGACAAAATTATAATAAAAAAAATACATGTTGACATATTTTTAGTTGATAATAAATATATATTAATGAAATGTTCTTTCTTTTGTGAATACTTAATTATTTACACTAATTAAATCATAAATAACACACTTAAACACTAGACAATAATCTTAATAAAAACTTGTACCTAATAAATAGATGTTATAAATAAAAGTTACTAGATAAACTTATAAAGATAAAATTATGTATTAAAATAACTTAACAATATAAACATGAATTATTCATGTTTGTATTTTTTTATTTCATAACAAATACCTACCTACCTATATTCGAATAAGTAACTCATACGATTATTATTAATTAGGTACATGAGTTACTTACCACACATAATCAAATAAATGAGTACGTCATGTAGGTACACTTAATATTATTTATACTTAATTATCACACTAAAACTATTGAAAGTTTATTGAATTTAATCATCATAGTATGATTACACACATTCATTTAGAAAAATCTAACATCTTGTGATTCAAAAGCTTTTTTGTTTAATCAGTAACAAAAAAATAATTTAGGTAGTAAATAAAGTCGAATATTTTTGTAATTGCATATATTTGGATTTTTTTCCCTGTCGGGAGTCAAATGATATTCCGGGAAATTGAAATTCCTGGTTCTTCTATAATATCCCAACTTCGTCTCTATTGAGATGTTAAAAAGTTTGTCAGTAAAAATATAGTTAATAAAGGTTGTTTTGATAAAGTTCTCGTAAAACGAAATAACAATCGACACCGTATACCTATTAATATGTAATAAATATGCAGAATCGTAGTAAATAGATATTTTTATTTAAAATGGAATTTTACTAAATAAAATCACAATAATAACTTATAATTAATATACCTAGTTCAAGTTAAATTTAATTTTAATTTAATTATTAAAGTTTTATTTATTTTTTATTTTATAGTCAAGAGAATTTTTCTTTTTGTTATGTAAATAATGTTTTCGCAACTCGATAATTAAAAAAATAGTACTGAACTACATAATATATGTGCCTATGTTAGGGATTACACTATATATTTTTATTCCACTTTGAAGGACTACTTCACCAAAATCTCTGTAATTGTAAGCCGCTTAATTGTTTATTTATTTAAATATAACACAGATTGTTAATCAGTGTCCTACCGAAGCTCGGATTTTCGAAGCCAAAGATTCGATCAAACTAACAAAAACTGTTAAAATATTGTCTAGAAACTTCGTGATAAAATTACCGATGCAAATGTTGGAGGAATAATTTGCTAGTTATGCGAAATTTACTGCGTTTTTTTATTGAAATGAAATAAGTAATTGTTATAATTAAGTAGGTACCAAGTTTTACTGTTTAAATAATGAAATTGAGAATACATGAGAGTTAGTACAAGTTGCTCTGTTTTTAGGTACTGTTTTTAGCGGCTGATAGAAAACTTTGGCTTATTTTGGACGAAGGTTCGGTCGGATATATAAAATAATTTTATTATCATTTTTTTGCATACTCGCCAAAAAATTTTAAGTACCCATATTATTTCAACTAATGGTAAAGAAAGAAACCTAATTTTTTTGTGTAAGTAATCTAGTAGGTATATCAATTCTTAGAAATAAAAGCCTAATAACACTTAATTTTTGAATGAGGATGGAAAGTGTGGCACATTTAGATGGTGGCAGAGAGACTAGAGAGCTGGATTAATAATCCAGAGGACGCGGGTTCTATTCTCACCTCGACGGATTTCGTTCAGAATTTATGCTTTGTTTAGGTAATGTATCAAGGACAAACGACGCGTTCTTGTTACAATGGCATATTCATTCCTTTTTTTAAATATGTATAATAAAATACTGTATAATTTATGACGTCCAAATGATATTATTGCATAAAAAAGGAGACAAAACCAACATTGGCAATTATAGAACTACTAGCCTCCTTTCTCGTCTGTATAAACTATTTATGAGGATAATAACAAACAGACTAGAGAACAAGTTAGATTTCCATCAACCACGTGAACTTGCTGGTTTCAGTACAATGCATCACTTACTGACTTTAAAGCTACTTATAGAAAAAAAAACAATACGATACAATAGACCTTTGGTACTTATATATATGTTGACTTCCAAAACTCATTCGACACCATCAATAAAGACGCAATACTTGCGTTCTTCACCAATGCCGGATAGATAGCTTCTCAACTATATATATATACGATAACATGACAGCCAGGATAAAACATCATCAGAATACCAACCAGTTTTGAAAGGCAGGGAGACACAATATCTCCAAAATTGTTCACTGCAGTCCTTGAATACGTTTTCAAAAATTTGAACTGAGATGAAAAGGGAATCAAGGTTGATGGAATTAAATTAAACAACCTGAGATTTGCTACGACACCGTGTTGATATCTGAAGATATGATAGAGGCACACGCAATGTTGAAAGATCTTATGGAAGAAACTAAAAAGGTGGGACTCCTTATAAATATATAGTCTTGGGTGGCAATATAGCAATAAATAACCAAACAATAGAAGAGGTAAACCAATATAAATATCTAGGCCACAATATAATCCTCTCCCGAGATAACCAGACCACGGATCTTCAATGAAGAATCTGTCTTGGATGAGCTGCCTATGGTAATCTAAAGGAATTTTTCACCAGCTATACACCGCAAAATCTAAAACGTAAAATGTATGACCAATGTGTGCTCCCATGGCAAATCTGGTCCCGGGCGGGACATATCGCTAGAGTGAAGGACCAAAGATGGATTATGGAGATCCTGGAACGGAGACTGCGTTTGGATAGGAGAAGTAGAGGAAGACCACCTACGCGATGGCTCGATGATATAAAGAGGGTTGCTGGTGACTGGATGCAGAAGGTCCAGCCAGGACAGAGAAACCTGAAGAGATATTTCCAGAAGTGGACAGAGACGGTTGAATAAAGTAAAGTACATTAATAAAATAAATAATACTAAACAAAACATCGTGTCATGCGGCGCCAACTAGAATTATTTTAAAATGCGTAAATTATGAGTAGGTACTTTATTTTCGACTATGGCAATAAAACATTATATTCTGTATGGCACCTAAGGTAGGAACCTATTGTAATAATTTGATTAGTGACATGGCGACACTGACAGACAGTTATGTCATTCAACTTGAACTGGTTATTTATAGAATCAATAAGTAGCTATTTAGCACCAATAAATTGGATTCTGATTAACCATATTGTATGGACATTACTATGTGTGTTGAAATTGATTTATGCACATGTGTACATATTAGTTATATATTATGTATGTATATATTAGTAGACATTCTTCCTGGTATAGGCACATATAAAATTTATATTTATTTATTTAACTTTTTGTGACAGATTTATATTTTGATGTCCTTTTTCCAAAAGCGTGGAGCAAGAGCATTGGCACCTTCGGTAAACTACTTAAGGCTGTTATGTTTCTGTGAGCCAACAAATAAGTACAGCGCCCTTGAAGTGCTATTGTATCACTAAACGGCGCTTTATAGGTACGTTTTTATTAGGTATTATTATTATAAAATACGCTTAAAAATCCCGAAAACATACTGAGATATACTTAAAAATTGAGAAATTATGATTCTTTGCTAATAAATAGTGGGCGAACGAACCAGAGTTCACGAACTTTAGTCGTAACTGGAATTTCGCCAATTTGGGCGTCGGTCGTGGGCAAAACCCTCAAGATAACCATCTCATACAACACGCAGCTTCGTTACTACTTAGGTAGGTACTACTACCTTCATGGGCAGGTAGGTGCCTACATAATATAATGACTTCGTGATCAATTTAGTGATGGTATAATCCAGCTGGCCAGTCATTATATTATAACGTAGATATATAGAAAGGCTGAGGCGAGTATTGCAATTGTTCAACGTATAGAAAGTGCATACAGCACTGTCGCTCATAAGAAAGTTCACTCAAACTGAATACTTTGTCATAAGCTACCTAAAATTTGACAGTTTTCAAATAAAGTGTTTTTTTATTTAATTTTAATTGTATTTATTTATTCTTTATCACACCATTTACATATGCGTCATTTAAATAGATATTTGCTGCCCAACTAGGTATACCTGGTCAACGGGCGACCGTGGATAAAAGAATATTATCCGCGCGATGTGACGTATTGAGTCCCATATAAATTCAGACAACTTTTTGTTCTTTTTTTCATATTTCTCATATACTAAATTTCAGAATGATAAATTTAGACGAATCAGAATAGGACATAGTATACTAGATGTAGTACTCCGTGCAAAAAGTGAGTCATGGAATATCGCGCGTTTGTCGTTTTGGTTGACAACATATTTCAGTTTTCCTTACATTTACATAAGTGTTTTTTTCGACAAGTAAAACCGAAAAAAATTCACATTAGTCGTTATTCTCTATGGAAAAACGATGTGGTCTGCCGAGCAAAACGTCAAAAACCCCCCGGAAAAATGCCTCACTTAGATTCATACAAAATTTGATAACTATGACATCTAGTATATTATAATAAAAATCTATGGATTAAACCAAGTGATCGTGCTATTATATTATGCTATTGTGATATTCGGGCTTTATTTGGAGCAACGTGAAATGTTTTACAATCATGTCTGTTATTTTTTTATGACATGTTAAAGGATATCACAATTCTAAAACAATCACATTGCTCGTACTAGACCTATTTTTCCGTTACCTATTTCAGATGGTGCCATTATTTATTAATTGACGATATATATGTAGTAACACCGAGTTTCCATTTGCTATTAGTTTGGTTATAACAATTTATTACTAAAATGAAACTATGTCAGTGGAATAGAGATGCAAGTGGTGTAAAGACGATTTGGAAAGTAGATATCGGTTGTAATTTATGTTGAATTTAAAAAGATTTATGTTCAAAACAATCAGCCCGCGGATTTTCAGATGATATTATTAAATCTCACGAATTTCTCACGAAGTCGTTAAATTGTACAGAACTAGTACACCGATAGAAAATAGCAAATATTTTATTACGGAATAAACAATAGAAATGTCAGATTCGCATAAGAATTTTGAATAACGATTATATTTAATTCCGCAAAACATGTATTTCTATCTCGATTATCAACATAATTGCTGTGGAAATGGATTTTTTCTCATTTAAGATTTTTTTTTAACAGATTTACTGATTTTAAGTTTAACTTTTTAAGTCCCTTGTATACCTTGGGCATACGGATGTACACAAATATGCACACTAAATTACCTTCTAATCTATGAAATACGAAAACTATTTCGAAGACGTATATTTTGAGTGTACTGGGAAAAATATTTAAATTTACGTTTTATGAGTAGGTGTACTACAGTAGTAAGTACCTATATTGAACCTATGAAATATTCACAGATACAAATTCTACATTTATCATGTTGGTATCAATCTAACAACAAAGATTTCATCATCGTAAATGGCTCCACAGCCCAGGATGAGGCATGGCCTCCTCAAAGAATCGTCTCCATTTTACCATGCCCATGATCTTTTCTCTTTACCTCTGCACACCGACTATCTAAAGGTCTCTCTCGACTCCACCCATCCATCGTATCTAGGCCTTCCCACACCTCCCCTTCCTCCAGACGTGTTCTGAGGATTATTTTAGTAGTCTAGTCATCGTCTTTACGATACACGTGTCCTAACCAACAGAGTAACAGACTAATAAAATATTATATGTAGTATTCTTTTCGTGAAAAGGGCTCCATCTGACCTAATCTATTATATTAAACAACAAAAACATCGTTAAGTGACGTAGTTTGTATTTGACGAAAATAATAAATAAATCCCTCCTTCTGCTAATGCCTATTATTTGCTGTGTTCACGATTGTATATTGATTTTTTTTGCTTATTGTTAACTAGTATACGAAGTGTCCCGAGGAAGAGAACATCGTTCTTGAAACATGTTGACTGTTGTCAAATAAAGTGGTGTATAAAAAAGTAATTTTGTTTTTATTATTTATTAATGATGGAGCCACAAAGTCATTTCGCATTAGATTACGGAAAATAATAAGGTTTCATCTGTAATACTCTGGGACTGGTCTTTCGATTGACCCGACAACATGTTATTCCAAATGGGAACAAATATGCGAATTCCTAAGAGAATTATGACTGGCCATCCAGGAGGAAGAAGGAAAATAGGAAGACCATGGGAGGACGAGGTGAGGAGGGATGCAGCACAGCTCTTAAGTGTTATATACTGGAGGACGGCAGCTGAGGACATACGGGGTTGGAGGCAAAAGTATAAGGAAGCCAAGGCTCGACTTGGGCTGTAGCGCCATCGAAGATAGAAGATGTGGTGTATTCAAATTAGGCACAATGATCTTTGATTACAGTTCATTTAAACACCAAATAGTTATAATACATAATTATAAAACAAGTATAATAAATACGTATGTTTCAGTATTTCAAAATAGTTTATTTTTAGTAAATAGAACTTTGTCATTGGCTATATGAATCAATGTAAATTTTATATTATGTTTAATACTTAAAGCTGTAAAGTTAATTAAAAAAAAATGGTCGTCTTCGAAACTTTGATCCCATTTTTTCCAGCTTTTTGGTATTGACAGATGGTACCTACCTTCTTTTTCTCAGGTGTCGTACTGATGAAACATTCTGTATAAGTTGACATATTTTATATAGGTTAGGTACTCAATGCAATGCGATATTATTAAACTAGTTGCATGTAACACATGAGATCCAACTGTCGATAGCGATAGTATGTATAGTTGAAGAATAAGTACCAAACTATAAACCCATAAATACAAATTATTTAATATTTTAAGATATTTGGTTTTCTATACAACACATGTACCTATGTAGGTATGTATGTCAAGATAGGATAGTATGGAGGTCAGTCCTTTGATCCTACCCAGAATGTGAAAACAGCATGATGGTATGTATTTTTTTTTTTCTATATATGTTTGGAGATTAGTATCAAATTATTAAGTCTTCTTAGATATTGTGAGTAGGCTACTTCCATACAAATTGTATGAAACAATGTCGTCACTAAATTCAATTTTTATAAAAATTGTTAAAAAAAATTAAGATGTGCTAATACAATGCAAATATTTTTTATAGAAAATTAAATGATCTAGTTGGGGTGTTTCGGCTTTTTTCGATATTTTTTAAAAAAATGGAAATATAGGCAGTTAAACTCAAAAATTTATCATAAAAAAAGTATTTTTCTTAATAAAAAATGTTTAAGAAACCCTGGAATTTTTTTGAAAAAATAAATTTGAGATATTATATTTGTCTATGTATATACAAATTTTCAGCGTTCTAACTTTTATGGTTTTTGAGATATATGAAAAAATAAACCAAAATTTCAAAAGTTGATAACCCCTGACTGAAACAAAAATTCACAATACTGAGTATAAAAGTTTTGTAGGCCTATAACTGTTTATATATTCTGAAAATTTGGGCTCTGTAAATTGAGCGGATCAAAAGTTATAAGGGGGGACGGACACACACACACCACACACACACAGACACACAAAACTCACATAAAATGTTCTACTCCAAATTCTGAGTAAATCCATGTATGGGAACATATATGCTGCGAGGCCTCTAGTTGGTGTTATTCGCATGCAAAAAGTCCACTACACCATACAAAATTTTCCTTCGTACACGCATCTTGGCTTAATAATGTCGATTCATTAAGAGAATTGAATTCTCATGAACGAATCGACAGTTGGAATACATACATTCTATGGAGAGAATATAAATATTTTTATAACTTGCTACATTGCATTAAAAATCTCTTTTCGTTCTGATTTATCGACATTCGTCGTAGTCTGCAATTTATTAATAGTATGATAGATAAATCGTATTTAACGTAGATCGTTTCACTTAATAATTCCTTTTTTATCTTTGCATTGAATGTTGTTAGATAGAAGAAACTAAACTTAGCCAGATGTGACAACACATAGATCACGCTAAGTTTGATAAATATTTCTGTAGCATTCGTCACAAAGTAAGTAGGTACAATGAGAGTTGTTGTTTAACATACCCCCAAAAACAATGAGTTTTATATTTATTTATGAAAGCAAAGCAAACCCCCGTAAATTAACAGAGTAATTAATCGCCCTACTTATAAACGTAAACTATCTATAGTACCTGGTAATAGAGCACGATTAACGAAGAGGTTTACTTATAACCGTGACTATCTTTATTACACCTTTATTTCATAGACGTCATAGAGTTACATAGGACAGACTGAGAGGTTTTTTAAAGCTTGACTAACGCGTCATACTAAATATTTCAAAATGGCGGATCATTCACATATGATCCGACGCATATTTGAGATTGATAGGAAAATTTAATAATTATAACGTTTTTCCTTGTTATTCTTCATCGCAATGGTGTTTAGATTGACTCAACACGGCACAACGCGGTGTTTGTTTTCATTTTTCGATGTCAGTTATCCAAAAATTACACGCATTTATGTATCTATTTGTTGACATCTGTGAAGCCAATGCGGTCACATGAAAAAAATAAATGAGGGTGGTCATAAATAATTCGGTGAATCATGTACTTAGTCATATCTTAGTATACACGTTTATAAGTAAGATTTTTTTATGCCGATCTTAACTATTTTATTCGTGCTTATCTAGTTACGCGTTTAGTAAGCTATTAACCAAATCTAATAAGTAAGATCGTAAAAATTTAAAATGTTAGCAATTTCGTAGAACTAAATTTGCCAGATTGTCAAGTATGCAAGCTTAGCTTACCAACACATAAACACGAACGGAGTTATTATGTGGAATAACTCCACTTCTTCTTCATGGTTACAATCCTATGATTGGTTTGCACCAAACACTCTTATCTTTCCACATATCTCTGTTATTTGCCAGCCTCTTTCTGGTCCTTATAACTGTCTCTAGGGCGACCTCTACAGTTTCTGCCTTCTGCACTATATTTAGGTTTTTAAAAACGGTGTCACTATTTTTACGACTGGAATTGGCGGGAAAAGCGTTTTCCCGCCAAAAAGTGTCTATTTACACGACAAATTTTCTGACGTCGTCTATGTTTTTAGGTCATTTATAACCATAGAAAGCGCAGATAAATCAAAATACAAAAATATTTACCTTTGTCATTTTTTCAATGGTCATAAAAATGCATCATGGAAACCAACTTGAAGAAAAAATAAATAATATTGGCATCTTATTACATTTACTTAATTTTATAAATCATTTTTTCATCGAGATCTACAATTATAACAAAGTATAAACAAAGGTAAATATTTTTATAACTTGATTTATCTGCGTTTTCTGTGGTTATTTTTGGTTTTCGTCTATGGTTGAGTATAGTCGTAGCCTTTTAAAAAAATATTTCAGATATTCTTTGATTCACGTATGGAATTTTCTCCCAGTTTTTAATCGAATAAATTCTATACACTAAGGCTGGATTGTTTCAACAAAAGTATGAGTATGCGTTTGACGGCATTAGATTTCAATGAAACAACGAAAAGTATTGCACAATTTTATGAAATCGAAGTATTTTAACTTTTACTTTTACTTTAATCTCTGTTCAAGAAACACAGCCTAAAACATCGTGTTGCTGTAATTTACAGATATTCTCTAGTAAACTCTTCCCTGATAAGTTTCAATCAAGTTTCTCTGCTTGCCGTAGTCTTTGCTGTTTTCCGGATGAAACAGTCTTATGTACTGACAAATAACGCTTGGTGAAATGACTATAAAAAGTAAAAACAGCAACTTTTTAGTGTTAAATTGACCTGCACATCATCATCTCGCTCTCTTTATTTGTTGAATGGTTCATCCAAATATTGTGGACATCTTTAGCGCAAGTCACAATATTGTCAGGTGGCAACTGGTGTGTGACCTACTCCACATAACACCAGCGGCATCTGTTTACTGTCAACTTTCCTCATCTCCATGTAGAAATGTTAGCAAGGTATGATGTGGTGTGATGCGACGGAGTATAGCCGGTGAAGATCAGTAGGTACCCAACCCAACCTTGACCCAATCGGAAAAACAGAATCTAGTCAAACATGTATTGGTCCAAAACTAAACACCATCAACATATAAATTTGCATACGGATGCTTATAATCCTATATGTTATTGAATATTTTAGTATTATACTAAATACATGATTATGGTGACTGACGCGGGTGGCATGTCGTTTGACTGCTATGCCGATATCATGTGATCGATTCAAAGCCAAATCTATTAGAAAATATTTTCGTTACAATTTTTGCTTTCTGGCTGTAAACACTGGGGGACAACTCATGACACATTCTTAATACGTTCTTATCTTGCCTTAATCTTAAAAATGTATAAATCAGTACTCGATCATAATCCAATATTAATCATTATATACATTTAATAATTTGTTGATATCTACTTTTAGTATGTTAAAGTCTGAAGATAATCTTAATTTTACTGTAATCAACTTCATGATTAGCCCTGCTGGTTAGATTAATATCCGTATTTACAGACAAATCTTTAAGAATCCTCAGGCCTTAAAGGTTTTCGTTATTAATAGGTGTCGCGTCACATACCTTGAGGAATCCTCGACAAATTTTACAAAATGTATTGCTTGATATCCATTTCACTATTTTTTTAATGATATTATTATAAAGTATATAATGTAACTCGTTCGCGCGAGTCGCGATAATAAATGCATACTAACCTAACCAACCTTTTCTAACCAAACTTTTGGTAATTACCGTGTTTTTACTTTTTACTTTAAAACTGATATCTATACATTTTAAATGTCTGTGTATTTAGATCTTGAATATCAACTACATACTATCAACTACATATTTGTTTGTATGACTGTATGTTTGTTAGGTTTAAATAAAATAAAATAAAATAAAAAAATACCTATAAAGAGCATTACAAAAGTCAGTTCGAAACACTTCATTCCTAAACAGATTTTTTTTAATAGAATAAGTCGCGACCAAGTGTCCCGCACCCAAGTGGCCGCAGTCAAGTATCTCGCGACCAAGTGTCCCGCACCCAAGTGGCCGCAGTCAAGTATCTCGCACCCAAATATCCCACACTCAAGTAGCTGCAACCAAGTGTCCGGCACCCAAGTAGCCGAAATCAAGTGTCCTGCACTCAAATGTCCCGCACCCAAGTGGCCGAAACCATGTAACACGCACCCAATTGGCCGAAACCAAGTATCCCGCACCCAAATGTCCCGCAGCCAAGTGTCCCTTTCCGTATCATTATTATTAACGTCATTTTTGACATTCGACTATCTTGAAATTCTTGAAAAATTTAATTTCTAGATTACTTATGAATAATTTAGCCTTTGGGTACCTATTTATTTTCTTATTTCTAATTGCTTCTCAGGCAACTTACAGGTGCAATGTCAAATATCAATTTATCACACACCCAATAACAAGTTGCCACATTCTGGAGACTTACGATATTAATCGTCTCACAGATCCAGACTGAAAACACAATTAAAAACTGTGTCTCCACCGGGAATCGAAACGAATCGAGTTTATAAAGTAATGAATAGGTACATCGAGAGGTAGCAATGACAGTATTATCTTACACTGGTCACCATCAGCAATTACCAATAACTGGTCACAAGTTACTGGTCAATCCGGCTGCACATCAACTGCTTTCTAATAACGGAACTTCGCTTACTACGAAGTCACTACCACGAACGACCAACCTTGGCTCTAGGTAGGTAAATAAACAACACTTCTCTATTTTATTAAAATATCGAATTATTAATTATGTGATACATTGTAACAAAAACAATTATTTGTTGAAACTATGTGACCGTTCTCTCTTCAGGCTAATTTTCAACTAACACAATGTGACGGTGTGCTTATAAGAAGACTATGGGATTGGAGGTTTGGGGGAGGTAATGTAGAGTGGTTTTTATACACAATTTAATCTCCTGGAATGCATCCAGGGGAACCTGGTCAATTAGAGACATGGAACCGCTAACAGATCGGAATGGCGAAGACTTATATTGTTTCAGCCAGGTTCCACATTGGGATGCGAAGCCGATGATGATGATGATATATATGCTGGAGTATAGTTATTGCCAAATATCTTGAACCTGGCTTCCGGGTGCGTAAATTTGTGTCTTTTTGCTTCGTTGGTTTACGTGTAAATCACCACTCTTCTCGACAAATTGGTTCAAGATATTTGGCGACAACTATAACTAAGCATGTTTTATTTTATACATATTATATGTTATACGTATACACACTGAGTCAATAAGAAAACAATATTTAAAAACCAAAATCCGTTTAACAAGTTTTGAAGTAATTCTGCTTTTTAAAATATAATATAGGTATTCCTTGATTTTCTCAGTGCAGTAGTAAATATATTATATAGTTGAAGAAGCACTGGGTTTTACAGTCATTTAAGTACCTACTGATGAGAATAAATGGTATGCAAGTGGCGAAATGACAGACAAAGTTAATGATAGTACCTCATTCTTCAGTCTCAATACATATTTCTTTATATAACTATCAGTTTTTTGTCTCAACTTCACATACACACGTACAAACCATCCTATGAATCAAGTTTATTTCTTACAGTATTCATATGTTTGTACAGTATCATTTTCTTGGTATTGACACATATACTTTTAAAACTAACATTTGTAAGAAACAAATAAAAAAAAATATTGAGGATATCCTTTTCAAAGTTTTCTTCACGTGTGAAGAAATTCATAAAAGTAATCCAGGGGGGCAAGTCTGGTCAATTGGCGAAATCAAAACCTTCGTGATTACCCATATCATGGATATAATAATCATATGGAGTTCTATAACATCTTAATATTATAGAACTCCATATAATAATTATATCCATGATATGGGTAATTGTGAGGGTTTTTGGTTTCGCCGGTTGACCAGACTTGTCCACATAGAAAAACATATAGAAATACAAACACGCCTCACGTTGCTATGGTTGGTTGGAAGAAATTACCTTATAGCAAAAAAATCGCCATTGTACATATTAAATATAATAATAACACATTTATTGAGCCAAGAATTTAACAAATAACAGTTCATTGTCAGAAAAAAATATTTATATTAAAAAAACTTTTCGTCTGAATAGGACTATGCTCAGCTATGTTGCAGGAGGACAAGACATTATTTTACCTTCATAAAGTAAAATAATAATAAAAAGGTACTACATTCAGAATGGGTGGTGAATATCATTGCTGAACTATGTGTAATGTTTTATTTATTTATAATCGTCATGTACAAAAAATACACAAAGGCGGGTTTGTTCCATGGCTATTTTTGTCACAAAATCATTTTCATTGATAATCGAAAAGAATGGAAACACTATTCCATGGTGGCACCACGCTGAAAATCATTTGCTGGGGGCTTTTCCTCCTGCAACATATAGCTGAACATGGTACCTTTGATACGGAAAAGATGAAGTTTATTTTTGTAAATTATATTTCTATTGTAAATTGTTACTTGCACGCAATCTTTTTGTATCAATAAATGTTTCATTATTAATATTAAACCGGTGCCTCGCGTTGTAATACAAAATTACGATTAAAATTAAAAAAAAAAATATCTTCATTTTTGAGCTTGTGCCTCCGTTTTAACAGCAAAGCAAGTTTGCTTTTGAGAAGTGACATGATATATTGTAATATGTACATATATACTACATAGTTGGATATTGGGACAGTGAAGGTGGAATTGGTTTAAGACTTTCACCAGTTAGCAGCAATTGATCAGCATAGTGGGCGTCTCGTCTCGCAAATACATAAAGTAATAAAATAATAAGCGGAAGAATATAAAAGATCACATCATATCTGTTTACCGTTTTGTTTATTTTCGTTAGGTTAATAGACTCCTTATTTGGTATTTCCTTATTTCTAAATATTATACATGACCACTGCATGGTACTCATCTCTTTTAAACATATATATATATATATATATATATATATATATATATATATATATATATATATATATATATATATATATATATATATATATATATATATATATATATATATATATATATATATATATATATATATATATAGCTTCCTTTCAAACTTTCACTTGGTAGTAAGCTTTCGACTCGAACGGACGTGCGTGCACTATCCCTCGAGACGAAAATTTATTAACAAGGCGCCTTTAGAAAATGTCTGATGTGATTCAGACGAAACGTCGGCAGACGACTGATTCTCTCGGGAATCATAATTTGACGCGGGTTATCCCCAAAATACTTAATAAAAACATATTTTGTACTCGCGAAAACCTTAGATTTAACATATATATATATATATATATATATATATATATATATATATATATATATATATATATATATATATATATATATATATATATATATATATATATATATATATATATATATATATATATATATATATATATATATATATATATATATATATATATATATTATAATATTTTTATCTCGGTTTTCCCGTGTCAGTAGGCCTTGACTAAGACCATTTGTCTTCCGACGTTTCGCCTGAATATCACCAGGCATTTTCAAGGACTTAACGAAAAGCACGCGCGCGACACACGTCTACTCACACTGAAAGCTCACCGTCAAGTGACTCGTCATCACCCCGCACAAATATGCTCAGTCGCAAAAACACTAATAACAAGATCAAAAAGAATTGCAGACCACGAGCATAAAAAACAAGAATTAGAATACACGAAAAATGCTCTACGTTGTAATGGTTTCTCAGACTATATAATAAACAAAGCATTAAAGAGTCCAAAAACAGTGAAAGAAAAATCCAATGAAACACCATTATCAACAGCCCGACTACCATATATCAAAGGCGTCACCGATAAAATCAGCCGTCTATTAAACAAAAATAACATACGTACCGTTTTCAGCACAACAAATAAAATATCAACCTTTCTAAGAAACCCGAAAGACATCATTCCACTTGAAGCTCATGGAGTATATGAAATACCGTGCGGATCGTGCAATAAGACTTATGTAGGAAGAACCAATCGAAAAGTTGAAGCACGAATAGCGGAGCACAGAGTCGACATGAGAAACAAAAAACTTACATCCTCACTTGTACAACACTCGCTCACAGAAGGACATACAATAGATTTTGACCATTCAAAAATAATAGCAAGTTTAAACAGTGAACCTCTCAGAATTTACAGGGAAGCTATAGAAATATATAAGAGAAGGGATATAATGAACAATCGGGACGACGGAGTTCGTTTGCCTAGTACCTGGAAGAACATTTTATATGACAAACAATACAATAATAATATTAATAATACCATAGCGAAAATAACCCCAAAACACAACAATAATAATATTAATGTCACAACTAAAATTAACAATAAATCACAACACAAAAATAATGATAAAATATTATTACCAACGAACACGACAGCAGGTGGGCGTGTCACAAGGAGCCAATCACGTCGCGCTAACAATATTTGACATAAGCGGCCATCTTGTACGCTACGAGTCACTTGACGGTGAGCTTTCAGTGTGAGTAGACGTGTGTCGCGCGCGTGCTTTTCGTTAAGTCCTTGAAAATGCCTGGTGATATTCAGGCGAAACGTCGGAAGACAAATGGTCTTAGTCAAGACCTACTGACACGGGAAAACCGAGATAAAAATATTATAACATATTTCACCCGTGAAAACATCAAATATAACATATATATATATATATATATATATATATATATATATATATATATATATATATATATATATATATATATATATATATATATATATATATATATATATATATATATATATATATATATATATATATATATATATATATATATATATATATATATATATATATATATATATATATATATATATATATATATATATATATATATATATATATATATATATATATATATATATATATATGTTATATTTGATGTTTTCACGGGTGAAATATGTTATAATATTTTTATCTCGGTTTTCCCGTGTCAGTAGGTCTTGACTAAGACCATTTGTCTTCCGACGTTTCGCCTGAATATCACCAGGCATTTTCAAGGACTTAACGAAAAGCACGCGCGCGACACACGTCTACTCACACTGAAAGCTCACCGTCAAGTGACTCGTAGCGTACAAGATGGCCGCTTATGTCAAATATTGTTAGCGCGACGTGATTGGCTCCTTGTGACACGCCCACCTGCTGTCGTGTTCGTTGGTAATAATATTTTATCATTATTTTTGTGTTGTGATTTATTGTTAATTTTAGTTGTGACATTAATATTATTATTGTTGTGTTTTGGGGTTATTTTCGCTATGGTATTATTAATATTATTATTGTATTGTTTGTCATATAAAATGTTCTTCCAGGTACTAGGCAAACGAACTCCGTCGTCCCGATTGTTCATTATATCCCTTCTCTTATATATTTCTATAGCTTCCCTGTAAATTCTGAGAGGTTCACTGTTTAAACTTGCTATTATTTTTGAATGGTCAAAATCTATTGTATGTCCTTCTGTGAGCGAGTGTTGTACAAGTGAGGATGTAAGTTTTTTGTTTCTCATGTCGACTCTGTGCTCCGCTATTCGTGCTTCAACTTTTCGATTGGTTCTTCCTACATAAGTCTTATTGCACGATCCGCACGGTATTTCATATACTCCATGAGCTTCAAGTGGAATGATGTCTTTCGGGTTTCTTAGAAAGGTTGATATTTTATTTGTTGTGCTGAAAACGGTACGTATGTTATTTTTGTTTAATAGACGGCTGATTTTATCGGTGACGCCTTTGATATATGGTAGTCGGGCTGTTGATAATGGTGTTTCATTGGATTTTTCTTTCACTGTTTTTGGACTCTTTAATGCTTTGTTTATTATATAGTCTGAGAAACCATTACAACGTAGAGCATTTTTCGTGTATTCTAATTCTTGTTTTTTATGCTCGTGGTCTGCAATTCTTTTTGATCTTGTTATTAGTGTTTTTGCGACTGAGCATATTTGTGCGGGGTGATGACGAGTCACTTGACGGTGAGCTTTCAGTGTGAGTAGACGTGTGTCGCGCGCGTGCTTTTCGTTAAGTCCTTGAAAATGCCTGGTGATATTCAGGCGAAACGTCGGAAGACAAATGGTCTTAGTCAAGGCCTACTGACACGGGAAAACCGAGATAAAAATATTATAATATATATATATATATATATATATATATATATATATATATATATATATATATATATATATATATATATATATATATATATATATATATATATATATATATATATATATATATATATATATATATATATATATATATATATATATATATATATATATATATATATGTTAAATCTAAGGTTTTCGCGAGTACAAAATATGTTTTTATTAAGTATTTTGGGGATAACCCGCGTCAAATTATGATTCCCGAGAGAATCAGTCGTCTGCCGACGTTTCGTCTGAATCACATCAGACATTTTCTAAAGGCGCCTTGTTAATAAATTTTCGTCTCGAGGGATAGTGCACGCACGTGATTGCTCAAAAACTTACATAGGCAGGACAAATCGCAGAATCTCGGCGCGCGTCTCTGAACATCGCGTAGATGTTAAAAACCGGAAACTAACTTCATCTCTTGTAAATCACTCATTGACCGAAAATCACTCCATAGACTTTGAAAACTCAAAAGTAGTCGCGAATATTAACAATGAAACATTTAGAATTTACAGGGAAGCAATCGAAATATATAAAAGAAGCAACAGTATAATGAATAACAGGGACGATAGCATTCGAATCCCGACCGCATGGACAAGTGTACTTGAAAACAACATTTTTAAAAACCATAGTAATCAAACTACCGATATTTCAAACAATAGTCACATTAAAAACATTAGTAAAATTCTTAGTAAGCCGAAAACTGATAATCCACCTGTAAACAATATACCGTTAAGTACTAGAGTCACTAGAAGCCAAACAAAACGCAATAATGACGTCATTGGGGAAACCCACCCCTCCACTAACACTTGACGCGGCTTCCTTTCAAACTTTCACTTGGTAGTAAGCTTTCGACTCGAACGGACGTGCGTGCACTATCCCTCGAGACGAAAATTTATTAACAAGGCGCCTTTAGAAAATGTCTGATGTGATTCAGACGAAACGTCGGCAGACGACTGATTCTCTCGGGAATCATAATTTGACGCGGGTTATCCCCAAAATACTTAATAAAAACATATATATATATATATATATATATATATATATATATATATATATATATATATATATATATATATATATATATATATATATATATATATATATATATATATATATATATATATATATATATATATATATATATATATATATATATATATATATATATATATATATATATATATATATATATATATATATATATATATATATATATATATATATATATATATATATATATATATATAATGTAGTATCTAACGGCTGTATTATGGGAGTTTTTTGGAACCTAAAATTTAGTAATACGTAATACAATCCTACTTAAGTCATTTAACATTCGTCATTTCCATTTGCTCATATCAATTGATACAAGTTTTATCTTTTTTGCTTCTGAAAAAACTCTACAAGCCTTTTATATTAAATCGCATTTTTTTTTCTTTTTAAAATAAAAAGAAAGTTGTCTTAAAAGATATGTATGATTTCAGGATTAGATTTATAACAAATATCCTACTTATTTATTTATTCAATAATTCATTTATTTATTCATTCATTGATTCATTTCTTTATTTATTTATTTATTTGTTTATTTATTTATTAAGGAATACAAGCAGTTGCAGAATATGAATGTGTGTTTAACTAATAGCAACATCGTTTATCTGCAACCTTACAGTACTCACAATGTATACCTTCAAATGTAAATTTGCGAAGTAATACAATAAAAATAAAAGGCCAGAAAAAATAAAACAAGTAAAAAGTCATAAAAAAATAAAAAAGGAAATTAATTAAACAACATCATTTAGGGGATAAAAAAATAATAATTATACATTAACATAACAATAGTTAAAATAAAAATTAAGGAGCCATAATTCAGTCATACAAGTAGTGGTGTATGTGTATTGAACTTTTCTTTTAAATAACATTATACTTATTAATTTTAATTGAAATAATTATTTTATGTTCTGAAAGAGTGCATAAAATCTAATTGAATAGCTGATAAAGATTTGTCCTTTCAAGTCAGTTTTGTTCTTAAAATGCAAATATAAATGAATTTTATTTTTATTGACAAACATTTTTGCAACATCTCAATAGAGACGAAGTTGGGATATTGTAGAAGAACCAGGAACTCGAGGCACCTACAGGGCTTACGACCTGTCATCGGCTGGTTTATGTGATCACTTTATGCGCTTGCACAACGTTCACCAATTATGCCTTCTTATTGAGTTCCCTTATCAATGTAATTTTTGAAAGTTCTATATATTTGAATAGTGTGTGAAATTTCATATGAAAATAAGGATCTATACTATTGCCATCTATGGATTATTGGCCCTGTAGGTTTCTCGAGTTCCTGGTTCTTCTACAATATCCCCACTTCGTTTCTATTGAGATGTTGAAAAAAGGTTTGTCAATAAAAATATCATTTGACTACCAAAAGGGAAAAAAATCCAATGTTTGCGTATATGCAATTAAAAAATATATTCGAACAAATTTTAGGTTTCCGATAATTTAAATCACGTATAAATTCTTTCTAACGCACGCAATAGTTACCCTTACTAACACGTAACTTCTATAGTGTACTTATTATGCGGTTTTTAATATCATGTCACAAGATTTAGAGTTATATGCCCTTTTCAGCCAAAACATCACCGTTATTATAGGCATTGTTTACCTACTTGCTTGTATTAATAATATGATCTTTCTATTGACCTTAACTTTTACAAAATACTATCTTCATACAATTTTATTTACTAGGTATGTGTATCATGTACTTTTTAACTCACTTCGATACAGTCTAACATGTTTGCTGTTTAAATTGAGATACCTATTAAAGACGATCTCACGGAAGTATTTTTAGTATAAATAATCTAGTATTTCCTTCTAAAGATTGAGCAGTGGTGGCGGCCCATAGTAATAAATATGTATGTATGTATTCACAGTATACAATATAAATATTTATTTATTTTAAAATAAGCAAGTTTAATTTTATGCAAGGTATTCCATAATATTTTTTATTTAAGAATTAATTTATCTTTCAAACTAGTAAGTACATATACATCCTTAAACATTCCCTATAGGGAATGTTTAAAATTAAGCATAAATGCTTGTGAACGAAATCGGTCGCGGTGAGATTCGAACTCATTCGTGGCTTAAACAGAGTAAATTGTTGATTTAACTTCGTTCGACGATTCTTGATATAACTCCATTTTATGTAGGTATATTACAAATATAAAGTAAATAATACTTTTTTTTAATTTTTTATTTATAATATAAAAAGCAAATTGTAATTAATAAAAAATTTTATAATGTGCCACAACGAAAATACTAAAACCTTTACAACACGAACTATTAATTTACTTTTTTATTAATTATTTAAAAAAAATGAAACATTAGGTACAGTACAATTGGATACTAGAAATTGAGTGCGTGTCTATATATATTTTGTGTACTTAATGTTACTGGTAAGTGTGTAATTGCGATGGTATAATGAACACCTCACTAGGAAGTCCTGTGTTGAGGTGTTCATAATTTGTACAGTTATGTGGCATAAATAGTACGTTTGTATATAGTTCATAAATTAAAGTATAGGTACAGCGATTTGTTAGTGAAATAAATGTGGGAGTATATTATGTTAGATTTGGTGTTAATACCCCCAATTCAATAACTATTGTAACTAAAATAGAAACGTTCTAAAATTGTAGATTTAAGAGTTACGGTCTTATTTCAGCGTTATAAAATATAAATTCTGATTAAATGGAATAGGAACGTACCTATATTGGCCGAAACGTTCTTAAAAAGTTCCTGAATTAGACGTACTTTGAATATTTTTGAAAAATTCATAAAGATTGAATATAATAACAGTTCATTAGCAATGATAGAAAAAAGGATTGGGAGAGGAAGAAAAAATTGGGTATTATCTGTAGGTAGGTAAGGCACTTTGAATTACAATAGATACAAAAGTACTTTAAACAAAGCGGAGTGGAGTGTAATTTGATGACTTTATTTTTTATTTTACTTTTCTTGTCATTTATGTAATACAATACTAAAAATAATAATTACAAACAGATAAACATATAGATATGAAAATCGACAGCACATAATTAGAAACCTTACAAGTAGTATAAAATAGTTTATACGAAGAAAAAATGTATAAATTGATTAAGCAATAATAAAATAATAAAAAAAGATAAAAAGGAAAAAAAAAATATGTGGTAATAGATCAACTGCAATGTTAGCAGCTATCGATATAGTAAAGACACAGATATTTTTTTTAAACCGGCAAGCTATCCTGAAAGGCCGAAAATATCTGATTTGATATACAATTTTTGAATGTTTTTGGCTATAGAATATGGCTTGCATCTCGGGGACATTGATTGTATTGTTGATAGAGGATCTTGTATATTGTTGATAGAGGATCTAATTTTAAGATATATTGGATATGTCTACGCAAAAATAATCCCAAATACGCAAAAGTGTTTAACATATTTGAGGAATTTGATTTGAAATTGAGGTGTTTAGGTTTATATGGCCCCTTAATGAACTGCTTTGATCAGATCTTTTAAAGGGAATATGTTTGAAAAAAATGGACTCATTTGGTTTGTGTGCTATTTCTTTTTTTTTATTGACTTGTTTTTATATCATACTATTTTTCATTTTTCAATTTTTTGAAATATTATTTGTTATTTTGTTCTTTTTTTTTAGTATGTAAATATTTACAACTCCCTTCAAAACACAAGTTTACCTCTTTTGAAGGAAGTTTTATTGTAAAATGTATATTTTATTTGTTATTGTAATTAACTTGTGTTGTATTTAATAAATAAAAATAATAGTGATCCTTGAGGGCTGTGTACCCTCTGTGTATTGTAGGTACCTATCATATATTATTTTTTCTGGTAAACAAGCCAACATATTAATAAAAGTATCGCCTCTGGTTATAAGTAGATGATAGGTACTATATATGTAGGTTAAGTTAAAAGATGATGTTACACAGTGAAAGGAAGATGCTGATCTTAGTTGTTACCTTGAGATATCGATATTATATAGGTATCTACCTGACATATTATATATTCGGTCCATGGTCAGACAATATGAAGCACCATGCTGTGTTTAATACCTACTACAAATTATACCGTCATATCAATATCATTTTTAATAAAATAAATATCATCTTCGTAAATCGAATATTTTTATGAATTTCTTGTTGGGTGTCAATGATATTTTTGACAAATAATTCATGTCTCACGTGTAGACGAGTATTATAAAATATAACTTTGAAAAGCTTGACAAGGGAACTCGTTCAAAGGCATAATTGTAAACGTTGTGCAAGCGTTTAAAGTGATCACTTAGACCAGCCGATGACAGGTCTTAAACCCTGTAGGTGCTTTGGTTTTCCGGTTCTTCTATAATATTCAAACTCCTTCTCCATTGAGATATTAATTAGTCAAAAAATATCATTTTTGCATCAAAATGGTCATTATGGGTATCGTAATAAATATATTACATTTAATTTATAATTTATAATTCTAATTCAAATGATGTTATGATAATAATATTGAATTATTTTTAATGTTTTTTAAGATGTTGATAGAAGCATTATAGACGCTAAAATATTGTTTTATTGATGAAGGGTTTATCATATTTATTTATATATTTACACAACACCAACGAAAGGTTTCTGTCTTGTCCATTAGTTGAAGTATTAGATTCATAAATACCGTCAAGGCATATCACACAATGGCCACAATACGTCAAATTCTTTTACTTTTTGAACTAAAATACCTAGGAACGTTCTAAAATTTTAGAATTAAGATGATTTTAACTTAATTTTGTATTTTGTAACTGACATTGTTCTTAAGGCCCTTGTATACCTGGGTATAAGGGTGTACGCAAAAATGCACACTAAATTACCTTCTAATGTATGAAACACGAAAAAATATTGTATATCACCTGATATGTGATATATGTACAATATTTTTTCGTGGAAAAACGGTTAAATTTAGAGTATTTTTTAAACAGCAAGAATAGTTATTAAAATATTATAGTAACAAAAAACTCGCCGGTAGATTTTCAATTTTCACATTCTCTTTCGACTGAAGTAAAAATCTACTTCATAGGCCTTGTAGATTTTAGTTACTTACAATATAAAAAGTAAAAAAGGGTTTTACTAAAACTAATTCTCTGAAACACTCTGAAATACTCTGAAACGTCTGTATCTGAAATCAAGCGTTCGTTAGACTTTGAATTACTAGTTGCATGTAACACATGATATCCAACTGTCGATGGCGATAGTATGCATAATCAAAGAATACGTACCAAACTATAAACAACACAAATTAATAAATATTTGAAGATATTTTATTTTCTATATAAAACATGTAGGTATGTTAGTCAGGATAGGATAGTATGGAGGTCAGTCTGTTTTTCCTACACAGAATATGAAAACAGTATGATGGTATGTATGTATGTTTGGAGATTTAAGTATCAAACTATTAAGTCTTCTTACATATTGTGTATAGGCGACTACCATACAAATTGTATGAAGTGATGTCGTCACAAAACTCAATTTTTATTAAAATTGTTAAAAAAAATTTGTGATGTGCTAATACAATGTTTATATTTTTTATATAAAATTAAATTATCTAGTTGGGGTGTTTCGGCTTTTTTCGATATTTAAAAAAAATGGAAATATAGGCAGTTAAACTCATAAATTTATCATAAAAAAATATTTTTCTTAATAAAAAATGTTTGAAAAACCCTGAAATTTAAAAAAAAAACCAATTTGAGATTTTGAATTTGTCTATCTTTATACCAATTTTCAGCGTTCTAGCTTTTATGGTTTCTGAGATATATGGAAAAATAAAGTAAAAATTCAAAAGTTGATAACCCCTGACTGAAACAAAAATTCACAATTCCGAGTATAAAAGTTTTGTAGGCCTATAACTGTTTATATATTATGAAAATTTGGGCTCTGTAAATTGAGCGGATCAAAAGTTATAAGGGGGGGACGGACACACCCACACACAGACACACACACACACATACAGACACACACCCACACACACACACACACACACACACAGACACACACACACACAAAACTCACATAAGTCCACTACACCATACAAAATTTTCCTTCGTACACGCATCTTGGCTTAACTAGTTGCATGTAACACATGAGATCCAACTGTCGATAGCGATAGTATGTATAGTTGAAGAATATGTACCAAACTATAAACCCATAGATACGAATTATTGAATATTTTCAGATATTTTGTTTTCTATACAACATATGTAGGTATGTATGTCAAGATAGGATAGTATGGAGGAAGATCCTTTTTCCTACCCAGAATATGCAAATAGCATGATGGTATGTATGTATGTTTGGAGATGAAGTATCAAACTATTAAGTCTTCTTACATATTGTGTATAGGCGACTGCCATACGATACAAAATGTATGAAGCGATGTCGTCACTAAATTCAATTTTTAAAAAAATTGTTAAAAAAAAATTGAGATCTTCTACTACAATGTTAATATTTTTTATAGAAAATTAAATTATCTAGTTGGGGTGTTTCGGCTTTTTTCGATAATTGTAAAAGTTTTGGAAATATAGGCAGTTAAACTCATAAATTTATCATAAAAAAAATATTTTTCTTAATAAAAAATGTTTGAGAAACCCTGGAATTTTTTTGAAAAAACTAATTTGAGATTTTGTATTTGTCTATGTTTTTACCAATTTTCAGCGTTCTAGCGTTTATGGTTTCTGAGATATATGGAAAAATAAAATAAAAATTCAAAAGTTGATAACCCCTGACTGAAACAAAAATTCAAAATTCCGAGTATAAAAGTTTTGTAGGCCTGTAACTGTTTATATATTCTGAAATTTTAGGCTCTGTAAATTGAGCGGATCAAAAGTTATAAGAGGGGGACGGACACACACACACACACAGACACACACACAGACACACAGACACACACACAGACACACGAAATGTTCTACTCCGAATTCTGAGTAAATCCGTGTATGGAACATATATGCTGCGAAGCCTCTTAATTGGTGTTTTTTGACTTCAAAGTTGGAAAAGCCGTGAAAAAAGGTAGACCTCTCCATACAATTCTCGCGTATTCTGGCTTGAAACATTGTCGATATGTTAAGAGAACAAAGTTCTCCTGAACAAATCGACAGTTGGATAATGTCGATTCATTAAGAGAATTGAATTCTCATGAACGAATCAGTTGACAGTTGGATTATTGTTGATTAATTATAGGTAGGTATAATTATAGGTAGGTATAATGTATATTATGTGTAATTTCATTTGTTTATTTCATTTTTTTTCTTTCAAATTTTTGTGTTTTTTGTTTCTATTTTTATTTATTATTTGAGATAAGTTTAATGAAATAATTTTATGCGAAATTTATAATATTATGTGAAAGAGAGAATCTGCTCTGTCAAAAAACTGTTTTGCAGTTTGGCGGGAAAATAAACATGTATTCCTTTTTATTAAAACAAATATCTTTAAAAAAAAATTACAAGAATAGTATTAAACAAATTCAAAAAACTCATGCAATAGAATAAAGATATACTCACAAACTGTTCCTTATTTCAAAGATGTATCTTTTGAGGGTACTGGGGAAATTATTTTCAAAATATAGGTACCTACCTACTATATTAGCCTCTTCAAACTAAAATATACAAATTTTTAATTATCTCAATAGAGACGAAGTTGGAATATTTACTGTAGGAAAACCGGGAAATCATGGCACCTACAGGGCTTACGGCCTGTCATCGGCTGGTTTACGTGATCACTTTATGCGGTTGCGCAACGTTCACAAATTATGCCTTTTTTTAATGTGCAGGTCGTAAGCCCTGTAGGTGCCTTTATTTCCCGGTTCTCCTACAGTAAATATTCCAACTTCGTCTCTATTGAGATAATTAAAAATCTGTTAAAAATATCTTTGACTCCCGACAGGGAAAAAAATCCAATGTTTGCGCATATGCAATAATAAAAATATTCGATAAAATATACAAAATTAGTGCACCGTAGATAATAATTTGAACTGGAATTATCTATGGCGCAGACTACGCATGCGTACTGCTCACTGTTTACTGCTGTACGGTCATGTTTATTTATGTCATGTCGTCGTGATGTCGCCTAACCTAACGTTTCAATTGATCTACACTGATATTATTTGGTTTTTATTTTCAACACGTGTAAATTATTCATTTTTTTTTTGTGGTAATACAACAAGGAAATGAACTGATTCGTCACTTGCTTGAAGTAAGAACGAATATCAACTTGGACTAAGTGGAATAGTAATGCACCTATTTTAGCCGGAACGTTCTTAAAAAGTTACTGTATCAGACGTATTGTATGTAAGGTAACAAGCGACAAGTTTGTATTACCTTATAAAAGAAGCAAGACACATGCGTGTACACCCAAAAACCTGTCGTATCTCACCTAAAAATATATTATATTAGACCAAGATTGTTTTTGGATATAATTAACATTATTTTTTCATATAGATTTTCGACTAAATATATTTATCCACCTAATAATAATAATGAACACTTCCCTGCACCCTGCGCAAGTGGCGAGTTTATTGCCGTATGGCAATTTCTTCCAACTAACCAGTGTTTCCAGCCCAGAGAAGCAATATTTGTTTGAGAAATGAATTTAAATAAATTTCTCCGCTGCTGGGAATCGAACCCAGGACTCCCGCACAGAAACCGAACGGCTTACCAACTGTGCCACGGCGGTCGGCACAAAATTAGTGCATCGTAGATAATAAAAATTAAACTCCTTCCTATTTGTAGGAGTTCAATTTTTATAAATCTGTGACAACTCCCTGTTATAGGAGTTACAATAATACATCCAACTGAGAGTCTGAAAACAGGATGAGTAGATTTGAAAAAAAAACATGCACGAGTATTTGAATGAATGAAATTAATATTAAAGAGCTTCAATTTTATTTGTATTCCAATGCAATTGTATTGGACAAACATGAATTCAACTGTATAGAAATTTTTAGTCCACTATTACGCCATATCGACTATTATAAATGCTAAAAATGACAAAGCAAATAACATAGGTAATATTATGAGTTGATTATTATGTCATTTCGTAATTATTTCTTTTGATTGTAATAATAATCTGTCTTTTATTATGTAAAATTATTTTTTACCATTCATCAACAGATGGAAATTTTTTTTAAATCAATCAACAACAAAAACCTCGTTCCCATTTTACATATAATAGGATTGCGTTTAAATGATAGATTTATTACAAACTTATCTCAATAGAGACGAAGTTGGGATATTATAGAAGAACCAGGAACTCAAGGCACATGCAGGGCTCACGACCTGTCATCGGCCGGTTTACGCGATCACTTTATGAGCTTGCGCAACGTTCACCAATTATGCCTTGTTGTTGAGTTCCCTTATCAATCTAATTTTTGAAAGTTCTATATATTTGAATAATGTGAAACAATTCATTTGAAAATAATGCATTAATACTATTGCCATCTATGAAGTAACGAAGAGACCTTTTTTGTTACGCCATCTATTGAGAAATTAGTTTAATTGAAAAGAATGAAAGCAATAGTCCTTATAAATGAGGTGACGGTGTCTCGCACAGATGTCACCCCTGAACTGCGCCAGATAGATTTGTTACGTTGACCACAGTAGTATACCGTTTGACTACTCAGCGTCCTGGGTTGAACGATAAGACTTATTAAAAAAATTATGTTCAGGCCCTTGCATACTCTGGGCTTACGGATGTACAAAAACATGCATACAATATTTTTTGTGAACTAAAGGGAAAATTTCGATTTTTTTAATCGTAAGAATAGTAACGTGCTATCAGTGTATGGAGCGGGGAGCAGGCTGATAGGGGCAATATCATATCTGTATGAGGAAAGCCAAGCGAATAAATGCAACTAAATTAAAGTGATGAATGTATGTCAAGAGAGAGGAGTCTGGCGTTCGGTTCTCTCTGCCTACCCCAAATAGGGAAATGGCGTGATGGTATGGCAAGAATAGTAGTTAAAATAGTAAAAAATTCAGCCGGTATATCTCCATATAGTCTTTCGATTGAAGTTTAAATCTACTTCATAGGACTTGTCGTGTTTTTATAACTTACAATGAAAAAAAAACGGTTTTATTAATATTAATTTTACAAGAAAAGTATTAAAAAAAATCAATTTTCAAAACCTTCGCGTAATAGAATAAAGATGTATAAATACAATGCTATTTATTTCAAAGACGTATCTTTTGAGGGTAGGTACTGGGGAAACTATTTTCAAAATATACTATTTAACTTACACTCTAGCCATTTAGATAAGGAATAAGTTCTTACATAGAATTTGGTTTTCTCTGCCTGCTTGAAATCTGTTTGTATACATTTTAATTAATTTAAATACACTTTTCCTGCGATAAAATACGCACAGATTCTTTTTGTTGATACATTTATTTGTTTGCACTGAAAGTGTATTATTAACAAAATAATTATACACACCCGTGATTTATATCAGTAAAAGAAATTTCCTTGTATTAATTGAAAAATAGATTATTTTGTTGAAATGTGCATAGCATGAGCATGTGATGTAAATAAGAAACAGACAGACATAATTGCCAAGAAATACTGATGTTACATAGACTACCTACATATATTTTTATTCGACTAGGAAGTAGTTTGCTAATAAAACCAAATAATTACATACATAATATTATGTTCAATGAATGTTTTTAGGTATAATGAAGATATTACGTTTATTATTGTTGTATTTACTATCTATTGAATAGTCAGGGAGTTATTCTAAAATATTATTGAAACCATAGTTTGTATATACCAGGGGTGGCCAACCGGTCGATCGCGACTATTAGTCCAGTCGATCGTGGCAAGGCAAAAAATATAAACATACATAAATACGTCGAACAGACTGCGCAACGTAATCACCAACTGCTGCACGCATCACGTTACGTTCATTTTATCACGTTACTTTATGGATCTAGATTTCTGGGCATTGGTTTTCAACGAGAAATATCCATGTTTGAAGAAATGTCTTGGACAATTGCATTCGTGTTTTGGTTCAACATATTTATGTGAGTCAGCATTTTCCTACTTAAAACAAACAAAAAATTAACACCGTTCTCGCTTGACAGACGCTCATACACTGGATTCTTTAAGGTTGGCAATTTCCTACTAAAAACCTGATTTTGCTAATCTAGCGGAAGATGCTCAGACGCAGTACATAAGTAGTTACTAAGAATAATTTTCAGTTTTATGTTTTCCCTCTAAATAAAAAAAAATACTACTTAATTGTGTACTGAATTATACTGTTTCATTTAAAATTTCAAGAAGTATGTAATTGGTAGATCTCACAGGGCTTCCTCAGTAATCAGTAGATCTTGAATCTAATCAAGTCGGTCACCCCTGGAATATACCAACATAGCAAAATATTAAAAAAGAAAGTTATTAATGTTTCAAAATATGAAGAAAGAAAGACGTTAATTTTTTACGAACATTCATTAAATTCTTCTGTTTTAGAATAAACAGTAAAAATATATAAAATCAAAAGTTAATGTTAAGAAAATATCTTTTATTTTTTTTAATAATACCGTTTTTCTCAAATGAGGTTTAGAAATATAAATGTATTTTTAAACTAATAAATCTAGACATTGGTCCTATACGATTTATAGCAATGTTCTTGCTTTTATATCGAATATTTCAGTAATCGTATCCCGCTAGACTGGCTACAACGTATTTATCATAATATCGCAAATAAATCAATGTGTCATTGTAAATAACGCTGAATACATGCAGATTTGGTTTCAATCGGTTCGTAAAAATACAGCGCATCATTCTAATGTGCTAATGTGTAATATAGTGCTATAAAATTTCAGTAAAATACAGTGTAGTGTAAATATTGACATTAACAAATAATATTGTCACCTCACCGGCTGACGGCTGACCTAACTTATACTTGAAATATCGACCAGGGACGTAACAAAAAATGGACGGATCATTTCCTAGATCAAACTTAACTCCTCGATCGCCGACAAACAGCATTATAGATGAGAAGGAAGACTCTATAGCATTACCGCTCCTCGAGAACAATCAGGACAATAGTGAACTACTAGTAAATATAACACCAACAGAAATGCTGAGGAGGACAGGAAACCACCTGATATCAATACAAACAACAATAGCGGAAGGAAAGGGAAAGTTGTCTGCGCTCTCTAAGGAAAAAATAAGCGCAGACCTAGACGGTATCTACAATATGATGGCACTTCTAGTTGCTGAAACCAATGACTTAAAAGGTAACGCGCATACCTCGACTTCCATTATAGATACTATCGCTTCTGACATCAAGAGCATAAAGACTCAATTAACTAAAAATGGAGACCTCACAAATAAAATAGCTCCCATTGCGTACCCTACTCTGAACGTTGTCAGCAACTCAAACCGAAGATTCCCTCCGGAAAAAAGATTTTCGATTATCGTCCAGGCAAAGGATAAGGATGTTACCTCTGAAAAAATTGAGAAATTTCTAAAGCAAAATCTGAAAATTGCTCCACTAGGTATTGCTGTTTGTGGTCTTAGAAAAATTCGAGACCAAAAATTACTAATACAGTGCCCGACTTTGGAAGATGCCATGCTGTTAACCAACATTATAAACGAAAGGTTTGAAAATAAATATACCGCCGAAAATATCAAGAAGAGAAAGCCACGCTTAATTTTGAAACACGTCTCAGCAGAATATGAAACAGAACAGCTTCTTAGTGATATTCGAGCCCAGAATGAGCACTTAAAACTAGTAGTGAAAGAGCAAGATGATTTGTGTATAAAAAAGATAATTAAAAACAGAAACCCTGCGACTGTACATCTACTAGTGGAGACAACTTCTACTGTGCGACGTGTACTGATCGAAGGACAGAAGCTGAACATCGGCTACCAGAGGATCATCGTGGAAGACTCAAATCCTGTTACGCAGTGCTTTCACTGCCTCAGAGTGGGACACACGGCAACAAACTGTTTAAGTAGAGCTAGACCTCCTATATGCACCCACTGTGCAGGCGAACATAAAAGCGACGCGTGCGTGGACATTAGTAAAAAGCCGCCTACTTGCTCAAACTGTCAGAGAGAAAATGAAAAATACAGAAAAAATTATAATACCCAACATAGTGCAATGGACAAGAAGAAATGTGAGTACTATAACCAAATGTACGCGTTAGCATTACAAAAAATTGAATTCTGACTAACTGGCGAAAATATCAAAATATTTATAATGGATGCTCCGCCACTGCTTTGCTGGACGCGAAACTGTGTTGGTATGTTTATTGTATGTATTAAGACAGTAGTAGTGCATTTTTACGAGCGCGTAATGAAGCGATGCTATTGTGGATCCGCTGATATGGTAACGAATTGTTGCATTGATAAAAAATGTACCTTTTTCCTATTCCTCACGATAGTTATCAAAAGGAATATAAAAGGGACATATATAAGAACAATGATTAAAATGTATAGTGATATAAACCAATATAGTTTACTGATAATCACACGTAAACCTCAGAAAGACTATAGCAGTGAGCAAGTGTTCACTCTACTTAAATGTCATGTATATTATTTTTTTATATTATGCTATTTGTGTATATCCCTTAGTTCAAATCGAACATGCTCATTGCTGTGTCTCGTAACTACGAACACTGTACGTAAGTACCGTAACAACTATTCGTGCGAACGGATTGTTCGACAGCGATACTTATTTCTTGTTGTGTTGTGTCTATTAAATGCTAAAAATATAACCAAAAATGGGTGAAGAATTAATAAATAATATTGACGACTTTTATAATATTGAACAAATAACATGCAACACAATAGACGAATGTAATGCTCAGATAATAAACAACGACAACTTCTCAATTTTTCATACCAATATCAGAAGTTTAAATAAAAATTTTGATGAGTTTCTAACAGCAATAAACAATTTCAAAATTAAACCGCTATGTGTAGTATTAACGGAAACACATAATAATCAAAACGCGAATTTCTCCATACCTGGTTATCAGTGTATTTCGACAAATCATTTCATCAACAAAAATTCAGGAATAATTATCTTCGTCGCAAATGCTTGTGAAATAATCTCTATCGAAGAAATACAAATTGAATTTGTTAATTGTCTGACAGTCAAACTATCATTTAACAAGATGCTTATTCAAACGGTAGCAATATACAGGACACATCTATCCAATCCAAATATTTTCGTAAATAAATTGCAGGATATTTTGGAAAAATTTAAAAATGTATTTACCATTATGGTTGGCGACATAAACATTAATATTTCAGAAAATAATAAAAATATAATTAAAGATGAATACCTAAATGTAATGGCGGGGCTAAATTATAAATCATGTATAAATGATTACACAAGAGAGTGTTCAGGGCAGCGTCCTTCATGTATTGATCATGTATGGGTAAATACTAATGATATTCACAATATAAAATCTTTATTATGGAAAAGTTCTATTACGGACCATTACTCGACAATACTATACTACAAAATGAAAACCTGTACCGGCTTCTCAAATAACAAACCAAATATCCTAAGATGTTTTAATATGGAACAACTGAAAAATGACTTAAAGAATGAATCCTGGGAGTCTGTAATATCTGAAAATGATACTGATAGAGCCTCAAATACTTTGGAAAATATCATTAAAAACTACGTGGACCGAAATACGTCTACAAAAACCTCAAAAGCCAATTCGAAACTGAAACCAGTTAAACCATGGATTACCCTAGGATTAATTAAATCTATCAGATTGAAGGAAAAGCTATTCTTAAAAACAAAAAAAAACCCTGAAAATACTCGAGATTTATATTATTACAAAAAATATAAAAATAGGCTGACAAATATCATTCGACAATCCAAAGAAATGTACTATATTAAACAAATTGAATTATGTGAGCACAACCTCAAAGCTAAGTGGAAGACTATAAATGAAATAATTGGTAAATCGAAGAAAAAAAAAGATGAAATACAAAAAATTCGATATCTACAGGATATTATTAATGCAAAAACTGAATCTAAAAAATGTGCCAACCTATTTAATAACTTCTTTGTAAATGTAGGTAAAAAACTAGCAAGCAAAATACAAAATGATACCACAGTAACAAATTATTCGTATAATACCTCCTGCTCAATGGTATTAAATGGAACTACAAATTTTAGCCCTGTTACAAAAACTGATGTTGAAAATATTATAATGACATTAAGAGGAGGCTCCGCACCGGGATATGATGGGATTACCGTCACAATCCTGAAGCAGATGAAGAACTACCTGAGCACTCCCATAAAACACATAATCAACTTGAGTTTTAAGACAGGAATATTCCCATCAAATTATAAAAAAACCATAGTATCACCTATATTTAAAAACGGCAACACCGAGGAAATGACTAATTACCGACCAATTTCACTAATATCAAATATAGCCAAAATAATTGAAAAAATCGTTAAAAATCAACTTACGCGTTACCTTGAAGAAAATAATATACTAAACTCTAATCAGTTTGGTTTTAGAAGTGGAATGAGTACCCAAGATGCTATTGCAAAATTAACATCTGAGGTTATAACAGCAATGGATTCTAATAAAAAATGTATCGGAATATTTATTGATCTACGCAAGGCATTTGACAGCATTTCACATGACATACTGTTAGAAAAATTACCGCAAATTGGGATAAAAGGAACAATTCTGAATTGGTTGAAATCATATATATCAAATAGGAAACAGTATGTGAAAATAAATAATGTTCTAAGTGATCCAGAGATACTCACTTTCGGGATTCCACAAGGAACAGTACTTGGACCATTACTTTTTATAATATATTTAAATATGATTTTCCAATTGAAAATCTCGAGTAAAATTTATTCATATGCTGACGACACGGCTATAATTGTAAGTGGTGACACCTGGGAAATTGTGACCAAACAAGCAAATAGTGATATAAATGTAATTAAAAATTGGTTTGATAAAAATGTTTTATCTTTAAATTCGGAAAAAACAATATGTGTACTGTTCGCAATAAACTCTTCCTCTATTCCACCTCATATTGATATCAGAATCCATAGTAACATATGCAAACAAAATCAGAATGAACAATGTTTAAGTGTAGATTGTAGTATTTTACAGATAAATAAATCAGTGAAATATTTAGGAATTACAATAGACCAAGAATTAAAGTGGAAAGAACATTTGAACCAACTTGTAAAAAGAGTAAGAAAACTGATTTATATATTTGTGCGACTTCGTAATATACTGCAAGTAAAAATAATAAAGACAGTGTACTATGGTCTTGTACAATCTCTTTTACAATATGGTATTATAGGTTGGGGTGGAACATATAAGACTAACTTAAAATCACTAAAAATAACACAAAAATTAATAATTAAGGTCATTCTCAAAAAACCTAGAAATTTTCCTACAAAACAATTATTTGATATATTCCAAGTACCTGATTTAGATAATTTATATAAAAATATTGCTTTACAACAAATACATAAAGATACCTTTGGAAAGCGGGCTGAAAATCTAGTGAGTACACAGAGACGGCATCTCATAGGAAATATGATGATGCCGAAATGTAATAAGACGCATGCCCAACATCACTATAAATACCTGGGTATACAATATTTTAATAAACTACCTGCCATTATTAAAAAAACACAAAAATTTTATGACTTTAAAAGAAAAATCAAATCATTAAAATAACAATAAATTTTTATCTATTCCTTTTTCATATTCACTATGTGTATATGTATGTGTGTGTATGTATGTATGTGTGTGTATACGTGTGTATGTGTATGTAGATGTGTGTATGTATGTATATGTATGTATGTGTGTGTAGGTGTATGTGTGTATGTATGTATGTATGTGTGTGTATATGTATATATGTGTATGTGTGTATGTATGTATATGTATGTGTGTGTGTGTATGTGTATATATGTATATATATGTATATGTGTGTATATGTGTATATGTATATATATGTGTGTATATGTATGTATGTGTATATGTATGTGTGAACATGTGTGTATAAGTATGCGTATATTATATGTGTGTATGTTGTATATGTGTATGTATGTGTGTGTATATGTGTATTTGTATATGTGTATTTGTATATGTGAATTTTCATTTTTTTCTCCTTTTTGGATAAATTATGGTTTTTATTCTATATTCACTAAAAAAAACAAAAATAAACTTTAATCATCTGTATGTATTAGCTGTAAGTTGAACTTGATTTACAATTTATTAAATGATTCTATTATTATAAGTAAAATGTATGTAATATGTTAAATGTAGATATGTTATTTGCTCCTGTCAAGTAAAGTTAAAAGCACAAGTTTTTAACTTTTTTGGGACAGTACCTATTGAAAAAAAAATTGTATTAATTTATATATTTGTACTATGTGTATGTTCATATTATGATACTCAATAAAAAAAAAAAAAAAAAAAAAAAATCAAGCTGTATTAATAAACCATTATCGTTGCTTAAGTCAAAACTTAGTACCTACACCGAAATGTTTGGAATTTGTCATGCATTGAGAAAATTCTTAGTACGTTTTATAAATTCGGGCCTAACTCGGGCGCACACGATTGATTTATTTAAGGACGTACAACAGTTTCAAAGTTTGCTTTTGACCTGACTTCATTGCCATAACCTGCTTGGTTTCGTTGAAAGAGCCTACCTTCTACCAACAAACCTGACTGCATACATTCGTTTGTACATCAATAAATAAAAAAATATATTTGATATCAAACACATTTATTCCAAGCGCAGTATATACCAGCCCGTCTAGGTATGCATGAATACATTTTTTTTGTACAAAGAAGATGCTAAGTAGTATTTGTCTATGAAATGCACGCAGTCGAAAATGTCTATTGCACAATATCTATTATAGACATTCACACATCTCGAGTAAGTACCTACTTTTAGATCCGGTTCTAGCAAACTGTTTATGAATTCTATTATCCATAGAAGAAGAATACTGCATTTTAGTTTCGACATATCATATAGGTACATATTACATACATTATGTAGATGTCTTTATAAACCACCTGGCTGGTGTCATCTTCACCACATAGGAAAGACATACTCCGTTTACTATTACCCATCGCAGTCTAAAAATAATTATATAGATAAAATACATCATTGCTTTATACCACTTATAAAATTGTCGGTCTTCGTGGTTTTGTAGCCATTTTTTTGATTCGATTCCCAGTGGAGAAAGTTTTCCATTGTGTTTTCAGACTGTGAACAGGAAACAAAATAGATTTCCACTATTTTCCGCTAAGGTACTGCCTCCCTGACCAGCCAGGATAGCCTAGGATGTACACCGATTTTTTAAATCTAACCTACAAAAGTTTGGTAAAAATAGGTTGGTTAGGTTTGTACGTAGCCATAATTGCGACTGGCGTGAGCCAGTTGCATTGTATATTAAAAAAAATAACTAAAATATTAAAATAAAATAACTAAATTGGTGTTGGTCAAATAATTTTTAACCAGCTGGCTGGTCAGGGAGGCAGTACCTTCCGCTAATATGATTTCTCCGAGCTGCTTCTGGACAGTTAGACGATTCCCATTGGTCCGTCGCTACCATCGGAATTTGACGCCTCCTGTTGGATGAAAGGTTGCCAGCCGCTGTGTCGCCACAATGTATTGCAAGTCTCTAGAAAGTGGCAACATGCTATTGGATGACTGTTGAATTAATATTTGACATAGTAAAATTTTCATTTGGTTGCCCGTGAAGCAATACAAAACAATAAAAAAAGTTTGGGCGAGTCTTATCTCGCAAAAGCGCAGAGATTTCTTGAAAATGGTGGTGGACAATAGTACAAAAAAATCGTATAATAGCCAATATGAACAAATATTTGAAGTATGTAAAATACTCCCAATACAAAATACAGGTAAACAATATATAAAACAATATAAGAATATAAAAATGAATCATTTAAAACAGAAATAAGTCACAAATATGGGACAAGGCTGGCTGGCTGGCGATGGAGCGCGCCCTGCAGGTACCTAAGTCAAACAACATATACGGAGATCGTACCAGGAAACATTTTGTACTGCATATTATTAACGCGTTGCCGATTAAAATATGGAATATTTAAAGTCTGACGAAACGAAAATAGTAACCATAAAAAATACTCTAAAATGTCTGTAATTGAAGTCATGCGTTCGTTAGACTCTTAATTATTGTTGTTGCGTGATGGTGATTTGATTATATTATGTTTATTTATAAGGTGAATTTAAAAAAAATGTTGCTATTATCAAAGAAAACATTTCAAAAAATTTTACATTTCGCAGATGATTTTTGAATACATTTTTTCCACATATATCTATTATTAATATTATTGAAGTACTGTACCTATTACCCCGCAGGTCAGAATGAATGTATTTTTCAATAGAATTCATTAATCTTGTGTAGCGTAATTTCTTTCAGCAATAATTTCTCCATGATTCACATATTTGTATGGCGACCTTCACTTTCCAATCTTCCATGTAGGTATAGTAGCCCGCTGTTTGTTTCTTTTATTGTGCCGATTGAATGTTAAATTATTCAATCGCAAGTTGACCATTGACTATACACTGTCCAACTCGGTTTAAGGCTCTCCAATAAACTACATAACAGGTTTTTTTTAGGAAAACGAAAATTAAATTTCTTTCTGTTTCTTCGTCGCTGTCCTCGTTGCTGAGGGTCATAACCATCTTCCCTCCTTCTCTTCAACGCATTGTGGATTGTTGTCCTCCGCCTCCCGATACTGTATACAAATAAATAAATAAATGAATGAGTGAGTGATTGAGTAAATAAATACACCGCCGTCCGCATCGCCCCAACTACCGACGTTTCGGTGAATAATAAATTTAAAATAACAAAATAACAATGTATAAAAAACATGCATCTATCAAGATTTCATTTAAAAATGTCCAGCAATATATTTTTTACTCCTCACTAACCCAAGGAGATATAGTGGGGAGTTATGATATCGCAATTTGAAAGGCTATTTTTTTATTGCAGATTATCAACTAGTATCATGCTGAGATTATATTCTGATAAATAATTTGGTGGCGAGTTAATTGCCAAATTGACAATTTCTTCAGAGAAACAACAATTACGTGAGGAATAATTTTGAATAAATTTCTCTTTTGCTGGGAATCGAATCAAGAACGATTTACCACTGTGCTATGACGCGGCGGCCGACAATGAAACAAAATATTATTATCATGAAATTTTCATAAAATTATTAGTTGCAATCAATATATTTATAATGGGTAATGAAAATTTTATAGCGAACTCTGGATCAAACATTGTTTCGACCGATTTCATTCATCACAAGATGTTAGTTATTATAAGGAATTAAGTTATTAATTGAGGGTAATTATTTTTTGTAATAAATAAATTAAATGGACACTATAATTTTTATTTTTGCAAGCATCTCATGAGTATCCAATGAAAGACTTTCTGACCGCTGTCAAGAGACGCAAAGCAGCATATTTTGTCCACATATTTCGTGGTGATAGATAATCTTCTACAACTTATAGTTGAGGGAGACGGAGAATGGGCTTAAAAGAATATCGTCACTTAAAAATCACTAATTGGCTGGCGCAAGATCAAGATGAGTTTGGTGTGATGGTCGCCAACCTCCGTCAGGAGCGATACAAGAAGAAAAAGAATGCATTTTCATTGAATTTCCATTTGAACCAATTCTCGTTAATAATAGCATTTTTCATATTTGGAGTTGGCCATCATTATTCACCGAAGACTCAACAGTTGAACAGTTGCAGTCAATGGCTTGGTCTGTCTGGCATAATAATTAGATGATATTGCAATAATATGGTAATGATTTATTCAACTTAACATTGTGACTAGTAATAGTGAAAATAACATAAACACTGAGTCACGAAATTTCATACTCGTCCATGGAAAACCCAATCATTGTTACTCTTTCGCAATCTTTAGTATCCCCTTGAACAAAAGAGGATTTGCGTAGTCTGCCACCACATTCCACATGGATGGGATTCCACATTACACGTTTTAAAAGCGTTGTCATTTTACTCCCCGAAGTGGCTGCTCTTCGTACAACACCAGAATAGCTACCAAACATATTTCATAACACTACCCTGTTGCACTGCACTCTTATGGCTACGTTCACAATTAACGCACTTAGTGACGCTCTAAGCCGTTCATAATGACTGGAAACACACGCTCGAAAGACACTCTGGCGTTCAGATTGAACGTCGAGTGTACGCACCAAACGCTCGGTAAAATTGTCGGGTGCCTAACGCTCTGACAGTTATAGTATCTGTTGACTTCTATTTTATCTGTGGAATGATGACTTCTATTTGTTTCTGTGGTATCTATTACGTCAGTTGACATCCAGTTGACAATACTCCCTATTCAGTAACTATTGTAACTAAAATAGGAACGTTCTAAAATTGTAGATTTTAGACTTACGGTCTTATTTCAGCGATATAAAATATCAAATTGGACTAAATGGAATAGTAACGTACCTATATTGGCCGGAACGTTCTTAAAAAGTGACTGAATTATACGTATTTTGAATAATTATTAAAATGATGAAAATTTCATAATTATTCATAATACGTCTGATTCAGTAACTTTTTAAGAACGTTCCGACCAAACTAGGTACGTTCCTATTCCATTTAATCCAAGTTGATATTTTATAACGCTGAAATAAGACCGTAAATCTAAAATCTGTAATTTTAGAACGTTCCTATTTTAGTTCCAATAGTTACTGAATAGGGGGTATTATTTATGATGACAATATGCATTCACAAAGATGTTAATTTATAAAAATATTATTTAAAATTTTCCCATAAAAGGGTAGAGATCATTATTTACACCACTGCCCAATTGTTGTCTTTCTATGAAAATATAACCCAAAAAGAGACATGTATGATAAATGACATTTGACATTTAAAACGCCCGATGCTGCGTTCAGATTGAAACGCCGCTCGAAAGCGTTCAGTGAGATTGGTGTGAAAAACGCCATAATCTGCAACTTCAGGTACATTCGACGCCCAACGTCGAGCTTTGTATCTGAACACAGCCTAGGATACCCTCGGAAGTTGAATGGTTTCAGAAATTGACAGGTAGGTACCTAAGTACTATGTCAAATATCGCACGCACTCAATAAAATGTAGCCACATTCTGGCCTCTTGTTATGATCCGTTTTCTTTCCCATAACATGAATCTGCTTTCAGTCTTCAGCATCTACTGTCCTTGGTTCTGCGCTTTCTTTCGGGGTTACTATGTTACATTATATGTAGCATATCCTGTCTCATCACTTCTTTCCATCTACGCTTTGGTCTCCCTCTATATCTTTTACCTGGCAGATTTAAATTTTGGGCTACGTTTCCTATGCATTTTGATGATCTTCTATTAACATATCTGTACAGAACTTCAAAATACTAAACAGATGAACATGGCACTCCTCAGCGTTCTTTTTACAAAAAAATGATTAACTCAGAATTCGCCACTGTATCGATGCCTTACCACATATAATAATTTGGAAAGGATCAGGTCCTTGGACATATTCCGTATGTCCAGGAGCCACATTAGACAGGAATAATTTATTCATTGTTTTGTTACCAGCAGTGAATAAATGTAACACGAAATCAAAGGTGGGCTGATTAAGTTACAATTACTTAGGTTATTCTTATATATTATATTGAAAAAAAAATGTACCACCTCAATCTATTAATATTTTCAGCAGCTTTGTATTATGGGATAAAATCAACGATAATTACAACGAAAATCACAGTAGAATAAACAATAAACTGCTTATTTAAGATCAAGATTGATATAAAACAGATTTAACTGAAGTTAACTAAGGTGAACAGAGATACGGTACAAATATTTGAGGTCAATCGCCAGAAAAAAGACCACAACTTAATTCCATCTACCGTGAAGAAATATAACTATTTGATATAATATTTTTGTCACTGCACAGTATTATATTAGGTACTATTGATACTAATGCCATTCTTATTATATTCAAACTGTAAAAACATTTGGCTATCATTACGCTGTTTAATGCACCTTGGAAAATGAATACAGTAAAATAATCAACGCTATCGCCTTTATTTCAGACCTGTTAAAAGTGACAGTTGTCACGTGACAGGTCACGTGTCACTTACATTGAGTTATCTTTTCTTCTTTCTTTTCTTAAGCTAAATAACACTTTGTCTAGGGGGGCTGCCTCATGGAAGAGCAAAATAAGGAGAGCCGACACAAAAACAAATATGGGAGAAGAATGAAGAAAAAAAGACCTACCTTGAAATTTTCAAAAACCAACCTACTTGAACTGATGTGTGGGGAGTAATTTTTGTTCAATATTTTAAAAGGACACATGACATGTTGTTTCTTAAGGTCTCACAATCGATATATTATATGTAAATGTATGAATAAATGTATGAATAAACAACATTATAGACAATTACATTAAACTAGCTCACCTTAGCACAGGCTGTGCCTAGTGAGATAGCTTAGATTTTGTAAGCATTAGTAATATTTATTATAAATGAAATAACTTATGTACCTATACTTTTTATATGCCTATGTTACTATGTATATGCTTATTATGCTATGTATATTAATTTTTTTTAAGAATGAATATTTCCTTATAACAAGTACATATACATCCTCATAATCATCATTTTAATTTTTAAAATGCGAATATTAATATTTTTTATCTCAACTATGATCCTTGAGGAACTCCACGCTCCACATTTTTTTTAAAGAATGAATACATCCTTGTAGTAACATGTACATCATATACATCCTCATACATTCCCTAAATTAAGAAAATGCTTGTGGTATAGGTGAACGAAATCGGTCGTGGCAGGATTCGGACTCGCGACCACTGGATTACTAATCCAGCGCACTAACCGCTCTGCCAGCACCCATCTTATATCTACTAGGTATATGTTTTGGATAGAAATAAATAATCTGAAATTATCTCAATCGGTAAAATCAAATGATCAAAATACCGTGTTAATTATAACGTAATTAGCACCGCAGACCAATGTATGGGAGAAATATTATTTTCAAGAAAGTCGAATGCGTCAGACGATCATATCATCTAGAAATCGACCCACACCGGTCTTGAACTGAATACACTGAGGTCATCGGGTCTCTTCGGTAATTCCAACCACCACGCAAACTTTCCACATCATCGTCGCATTGCCAAATAACACGTCATATTTGCAAAATTTATTTTTCCCTCTGAGCCCACCGATTTTCTTTATAATGTATTCACTATTCATATTATATCGATCACCTCGAGCCGAATTTGTCATATTGACAAACATTAAGATCCTGAATGAATCACACTTTACTTAAATGATAAGTCTTTGCAATATCACTCGAAAGACAAATACGTATCAAGAACATTCATGAATATTTAAATTTTTAAATGGCAAATGTACGTAAACAATACGCTGACAGTTGTGTAATAAAGTTTATACAACGAAATAAATCTATGCTCTTCAATCCGTTTCATAAATGACAAAAAAATTAATGTCAAATGAAATCAGACATGTGGAAACAAAAGTTTCACCCACGTAGATATCTACATATGTAATGGCCACAAATGTTCATACATATGTGGACGCAAAATTATTAGTTATATGGATTGATTTTGGTTGAAATCCGTCGATTTATAAACGTTACTTTTTTAAATCTAAAAACAATATTTTCTCGAATATTTTATGATTTCATATACGCGAACAATATTGATACAAGTATGTAAACAAGCTAATAATGGACTAATAATTCTGGTGCGGTTCATAAGAGATAGGATTGTAACCACATATGTAAGGACCGTTGCTTTCGTTGTTAACGAATCGATTTCTCAATAGATGGCGTTAGAATAAAGTTTCTTCGTCACTTCCATAGATGGCGATGGTGTTATCAGTTTATTTTCAAGCACTCAGATAATGATGAGCAACATATTAAAATTTTCAAAATTGAGTTGTTAAGGGAACTGAAAAAAAAAAACAATTGGTGAACTTTGTGCAAGCGCTAAATAAGCCGATGACAGGTCGTAAGCCCATTACATCATCAGTGTCGTCTTACTTATTGCTAAGGGTCATGACCAGCCTCTTTTCTCGTCATCGCGATCTTTCGAGATGTTTTTTGATACCACTTGGATCTCTGTAAGTTTGTTGTATAAGCGATATTTCCCTGATTATTGCTGTGCGTTAAATATGTGTAAAAAATGGCAATCGATTAAAATAATTCAATTCTAATTGTGATGTAATGTATAACTTAACTCGTTTTTAATTGGATCTCAATTGTATCGATACAATCGAGCAATAGACCTTTGAAGGTACCTAGTTTAGTGAAGATTATTACATTTTAATGATACAACAACTACCCAGATTCTAAGTATCAATCAGGGGTTTTTCCTTATACCTAGAATAGGAAGTTCAAGATCAACTCGCAAACATCCATTTACGTCATGCATGAATATGTCTATAGTCTGTTTCTGAAGAGAATGACCAGTTTGGAAAATTTATTTGGGCAAGTACTGCCTAGATAAACTGTTGACTAATCTCAGGCATCGGTCATTCGACCTCTGCCATCTATTTGAATAAATAAATGGTTGTAAAGTGGGGAAAAGACCGTCGAATGAGCGAGACAAGCACAAATATCTGTTCATTCTATCCAAAAACAGACTTTACATTGTATTGCACTGTTTCTATGATGCTTATAAAAATAATTTTTGGTTCTATTTTCTATCTGGATTGTTGGAAGGAATTTCTGTTTGGGAACTAGGTCACTGACCACTAAAAAAATATGTATTGAAATGTTCATTTATCACATATATTTAACGTAGAAAGAATTACTTTTTTTATATAAAACTAGTGGGCCCGGTCAGACGTTGTTATAGACCTCATTTATTATTTAGATGCGCATTTAATACAAATGTTAATAGATTTGTTCACACCGCCATCAGCTATTGAAAGAATACACAAGTTAAAAATGGATAAAGACCCTTTTCCTCATGAAAAAGAGTGGTATAATATATATTTTTGGATGAGTAATTAAAACAAAATGTTGAAAAATAAAATTTTAAATAAACCTTTAGAATTAAAAACTATCCTATCTTTCGATCCGGAACCAGCCATACATACGTATTTAGAAAAAATCATTGAATTCATTGATTAGGGTGTACGAACATCGTTACACGAGATTTTTATATAATAAGATTTGATTATTTTTAAATATTGTTTTTAGTACTTAATTACTTCATAAAAATTATTTTGATTGTATTGATTGTGACGCTAACTGCTTCGTATACTTGACTTAAGGCCAGTATTTTTGTTTTAAAAATCCAGGTTTGACTATTTAATATTAATTATGTATTTTTATTTGTTTTCAGGTGCATACGAAACTCGGAAAAAATTCAAATCGTGATGTAGCCTACGAACCAAGTGTTTTTCTAAAAAGACTAATTTTTAAGGGAAGTTTTATTAAAAACATATAATTGTTAAATAAAACCCTATTTTATTATACAAAGAAATTTGAATGAAATTAATAATTTCGTAGTCTTGTGTATGAAACCATAGAATAACAACGTGTTTTGCCAATAATAAGCTATTAGTAAGGAGTACAGTTTAGTGTTTATACAATATTGTCAAGATTTAAGTGTTTTGTGGCAAAATCTACAGTGAAAATTGTTTGAGTGTAAGTCTAGAAGTAGTGTTTTGTGTAATGTGGATCCAGGTGTCATAGTTGTTGAAATTAAAGAAGTCAGAATGGCGGTCTCGAAGGTACTGCTATTGGTGTTTGCGGGTCTCGCTGTGGTCACCGCCATTGGAAATGGTAAGATATTTTTAGTCATATAAATAAAATTTCCTCCTGTTCTTCTTTGACTCTTCAGTTCATCTACGATCGGCCATTCTAGTACGCTATCTCCACGTCTTTTGGTCTTCTCCATAGTCAGTTGTTTTATATTCCTTTTGTGCGTCCGACAGGTATTGCTTATTTGGGGGTGTATGTTTTTATCTATTGATTTTATCAGAAGGATTATATTGCAAATTTGCGTATTCAAAAGGATTTTATTTTATTTAAAACATATAACTCCAAGTGTGATATTGCTTATGTCAGTTCATTAAATAATTGATAATACATAATTTATAGTGATGAAGGGTTTCAATCAAAAGAACTACTTACATGATCAACACTGGTTTATTTGAAATAAATGAAATTACAATATAAATAATAACTTAATTAATTTGTGATGTCGTGGGTCGGAACTAATAGATACAGATTTAACGCGACTCTACTCTATTGAACGATCAACACATGAATAGATCTGTCGATCAGCTCGTATCAACGGCGCGCGGCGGTGGGCTATGGTTCGTAGATCCTCGTCTATTGTCGGGAGTATTGGTGATGCCATACATGTTGCAGCCGACAAGGCGCTGCTACACTTGTGTGGGGATATTAAGGGTCAGCTTTACTACTTGATTGTCGTTCCGTCTAGTAAGTACTTATACATCCATCTATCATAAGCTTGACAGCCTTTGGTGGACCTTCATTGAATCCAGGAGCCTCATTTATTCCAGTCTTTCCCTAGCCTTTTTTTTATTTTAGATTTGCAAATTGAATATACTGCCGGCCTTCGTGGCCACCTATATCTATCTATATGTGGCTCTACAACATCGGGTTGGATCTTAGCCTCCTACAGAGCCCGTCTCCATGACTGTCGGTCTTGTCATGCATTACGCATGTTATGGATGCCGATGTTGTTAGCATCTTTCACTACTCTTTCCAGCCATAGAAGCTTAGGCCTTCGATGGCTGGATTATAATTACACAAACACACAACCTCACAACTTGAGTAGCTCCGTTGTGAAGCTAAATAAATAACCTGATCATAATCGAGATCATAGTTTTAATACAGCTGGCTTACTTATATAGCGCCGTTTTTGTGTATCCACCTCAAGGGCGCTTTACAATTACAACTTAGAATTTTAGTGTATAGATATGTACATAACTTTGTCGTATACCGTAAAGCTATCTAAGAGTCGAGTAATAACGAAGCGCTATAACAATAAATCTTTACTACACTCTCAGAAAAAAGTGCTACTGGAATTATCTATAAGCAAATGTTGAGGTGTTAAATTAATCGGTTGACTGACTGGGCATATCTCTTGATGGATGGATGACCACTTTTTATGATTTGAAGAAGAATATAATTACACATTTAGTTGGTAGATATAGTCGTGGTCGTGGCAATATTACGTCAGCCACATCCTTCAACAAAACATGTTTACCGTTGATTCGTTACAATGCCATTTCCTCATCGTGCAGATAAACACAACACAAGAACCTGATCTGCTCATCTTGTGCACTTGACCAATCACCAAAAGATGTTCGTTATTTTAAGCAATGTTATCTATAGCTTGTTGAAGGACGATTCTTGGTGAAACTCTGTGATGACATTTTTTACTCCTGACTAACCCAAGGGGATATAGTGGGGAGTTATGATTTCACAATTTTTAAGCTGAGAATGCTGAGATTGTATTTTGGAAGTTTCATCACAATGTATCTGTAGGTGTGTGCTATGTGCTGTGTGCTAATATGTACTGCATGTTTATTTTACTTTATCGATTATAGACTAAAGTAGGTTCTCATTCGATTCTTTTCAAATTTTGCAAATTTATATATCTGATACTTACTTAGACTCCATAAGATTTTGAAGGATACCTGAATAGTGCACGAATAGTGCTTCTCATTTTTTTTAACTATCAAATATTTCAAAGTGACCCCAAGCTCAGGAAACTCAAAATACATTTTTTTATTTTCAAATTGGTAAAACGGCACATTTATTTCATAAAATAGCATCGAAGAATTATCCAGTTTTCATAATAAAATATTTAAATAAAAAATAATTTAACAACCTCATATCATGAAAATGCTGAATACCTATTTTCCATACTAAATTTGAATACTTTATAGAATAACTTGTTAGCGAGGAGTTTAGCGTTGACCACAACCCACTTGTTTTCAATATGTCTCCATAAGGAACACCAGCTATTGAGATTTGGGTTCATACTTCTCTTCCGAAGAAGCGCACCACGCAGCGTTGGCGAGGGTTTGCAATCTGCTCGTAGAGAAAATACAAATAAACTCGTACCTATCTTAAAAAGACAAGGGTTGTAAGAAGATGGAAACACAGAACTCGGAAGATCGTACCACAGCCGGGCTGCTGTGTTAATAAATGAGTTTAACACTGCCTTTATATTGATTCAATTGTATTGAAAAATTTTCAAAAGATAACACACACAACGAATTGTAAACACCTGAATAAAAAAAACTTTTTGGCTGAATAAAATATATAAAACTGAAAAATTACTAAACTGTTTAATAAAATACCAAAGTACCTATCTGAAAACTAAATAAAATAAGTAAATAAAGAAATAAAAATTGTGTGAAAACTTGTAAAGTCAATATTTAGATTTATAAAATAACTATCATTTAAAAAAACATTCATGTTTCAAACCTTTTAAGTTTTGAGTTATGGATAAAAATTTAACAGGTATTATTAAAAAAATGTTACGAAGAAGTCCAAAAAGTGAAAACATGTATATCGGGCCAAAGTATAAACAAATTATGAGAGAATTACCTATTTTTAATTATCTCAATAGAGACGAAGTTGGAATATTTATTGTAGGAGTGCCTTGATTTCCCGGTTCTCCTACAATAAATATTCCAACTTCGTCTCTATTGAGATAATTAAAAATCTTTCAAAAAATATCTTTGACTCCCGACAGGGAAAAAAACTCCAATGTTTGCGCATATGCAATAATAAATATATTCGAGAATTACCTATATTTTTTATTTTTATTAAGTTTACAATAACATATACAAAATATAAAACAAACAAACTATATAGAAAAGTTTCACAGTAAGACAAAACATATTTACCCTTTATTAAAGTGCAAGCACTCGTGTGTAAAGGAGACAATTTAATACAGAATACACAAAATATTATACATACATAATTATTATCTATACAAAAAGAAGTTAATATAATTTACATATCAGTCAAATAATAAGTTTGATTTATTCTTTATTTTTCTTTTAAAATCATTATGTTCAATTGCCAGTCTCAAATCTGTTTCAAGTTGGTTGAACCACACCACCCCATTGTACGTGTAGTAGTGCTGTGTTGTGTATGTATGTGTTAATGGGGTACACAGTTGACCCACTATATTATGTCTATCACTCGCCACACGCACAAAGGCATGGTGCGACCTTCCAATGTCCTTATGTATTTGAAATAGCACATTTTTTTATAAATACTTTTAAAAGATGGCACTTGAAAATCACGAAATAGTTGCAAAGTTGGGTAGTCAGATGGTTTTTTATTTATATTTTTTATTATCAACCTTTGTGTAATTTCTAGAGGCAAAATGGATGTTTTATACGCCCCCCCCCCCCATGCAACAATGCCATATTGCATTATTGAATGGGCGAAAGCGTTATATACATTTTAAAGCAATTTTAAGTTAAGAATGTTTCTAAGGTTAATAAATATATAAATAACTTTCTTAATATGTTTATAGTGTTATTTATTTGAGTTTTCCATTTTAGGTTACTGTCAATTATTACTCCTAAATATTTAATTTCATTTTTATTTGTTATACATAGACAATCGTTATTTTCACTATATATATTTTTGTATAGTAAAAATGTAAGGTAATGGTCTTTGAAAAGAGTGAAAGCAGAACAGTGTGTCGAATAAAAGTAGAGAGTGAATGGCTTGAACAAGTCGACGAGTATGTCTATCTGGGTAGTATGTTCCAACGGAATGGACGGCCTGATAAGGATATTGAAAGAAGCGTTATGGCAGGAAACAGAGTGAATGGAGCACTTAGACCAGTCATGAATGATTGCAACATATCAAAAGATGCTAAAGTTGCCATTCATAACGCAATCGTAGTGCCAACCCTGACGTATGCAAGTGAGACCTGGACATGGCAGAAGTCGCACGAAAGCAGAATAAATGCAGTTGAAATGAGATCGCTTAGAAGAATTTGTAATAGAACGATGTATGACAGAGTTCGAAATGAAGATACAAGGAAAGAATGTAAGATGAAGAAAGATGTAATTAACAGAATGAAAGTTAACACATTGAGATGGTTTGGCCACTTGGAGAGAATGAATGAAGAACGCCTGACGAAGAAAATATACAAAGCTGACAGGAATGGAAAAGAGGTCGGGGGCGCCCAAGAAAAGGGTGGCATGACCATGTAAACGATATTCTGAAAGATGGAAATGTTAGAAGCGTGAACAACAGACGAACGTGTATAAGACGATGTATGAATGTTGATGAGGCGATGAATGTGTGTCAAGATAGAAAAATGTGGCGTTCGGTTCTCTCTGCCTACCCCGTGAGGGACATGGCGTGATGGTATGTATGTATGTATATTTTTGTCAAAGACGTAACTTTTAAAAATACGGTAGAATGTGCATAATATACCTTGGAGCCTATCCCGTCACCATAAAGTAAACGTAGGTATTATTAGTAATGTAAATATATTATTAGTAATATTATTTAGCGGTCAAATGTTACTCGTGTGTTTAAACCAATGTGTAATATCGGCCTCAATTTACGCATTGACTGTGTAGTAAAAGTATCATTTGATATTTTATATAGGTACTTAATACAACTCTATCACAACATGATCACACTATTAACTTATAATGAAGGCTAAATGACACTCACGAATCAAGCTCCTCGACACTCTGGTTCAATAGTTTAAAACAATAACAAAACTGTTTTTTTTCTGTTCTATCTATTGTCTGTGGTTGCGTACACGAATTGCGTAAAATTGACGTAACAAACAAAAAGGTTCAAATTGTCTTTCACAACCAACAAAATATCGTCATATTAAGACAATGATAAGAACAATTTCATAATTTTAATTAAATTGAATTAAAGTGGCTACTAAATTGGATACACATTGAACCATATAGCGAATCTCGTGGAACCACTTACAATAATACAATACTATGAATTTTGGAAGCAATATGTAAAAAATACTTCAGGGGGGTATAAAAAATCATAGATTTTTTTGATCTGAAGGAAGTTTCATCGTAGTAACGTGAGTATATAATTTATGAAGTTCCATAATCTATACGCTGGCTTGATTTCTTAAGTAAAAAATCAATGTGTATAAAAAATAATATGGGAGAACTATGACCTTCATTTCTTAATTGTGTTTTCAGTCTGGATCTTGCAACTATCTGTCGTCTAAATTAAAATTTAATCCAACTGTCAATTCGTTCAAGAGAATGAAGATGCGTGTACGAAGGAACATTTTGTATGGCGTAGTGGACTTTTTGCATGCTAAAAACACCAACTTAGAGGCTTCGCAGCATATATGTTCCCATACATGGATTTACTCAGAATTTGGAGTAGAACATTTTATGTGAGTTTTGTGTGTGTGTCTGTATGTCTGTGTGTGTCCCCCCCTTATAACTTTTGATCCGCTCAATTTACAGAGCCCAAAATTTCAGAATATATAAACAGTTATACGCCTACAAAACTTTTTTACCCAGAATTATGAATTTTGGTTTCAGTCAGGGGTTATCATCTTTTGAATTTTTGGTTTATTTTTCCATATATCTCAGAAACCATAAAAGCTAGAACGCTGAAAATTGGTACAAACATAGACAAATACAAAATGTCAAATAGGTTTTTTCATACAATTTGTATAGCAGTCGCCTACACACAATATCTAAGAGGAATTAATAGTTTGATACTAATCTCCAAACAAACATACCTACATACCATCATGCTGTTTTCATATTCTTGGTAGGATCAAAGGAATGACCTCCATACT